>CM073774.1:94323346-95523346 GCA_037158775.1 Hetaerina titia | reverse complement strand
TTTAAAAGATGTTTGTATTTAACTTGAATGTTATCAAATGAGGCCTGAAATTTAATTATTTTTATTAGAAAAAAATTGAAGTTCTACTCGACTGATTTCAGTACTGTCAATAGAATATGAAAAGTATATTAGGAGTATGGACTAATGAACAAAAAGTCACCTCATTGCTGTATTTATTCTTTAGATAATTTTGTCAATGCTATTTTCAGTAAATTATGAAATTTCTTGAAATGGGTGAAGGAAATGAACGTAAATTCAAACATACCATGAGGCTATAGAGTATGATAAAAATGAAATTCTCACCTGGTGTTCCAGCATTAACAATAACTGGAGCAGGAGACACAAGGCGCATTGGTGTTCCACTGCTAATACCTCGTACATTGCCCATAACAATTGGGCCATTTTGGTCATAGTAAGTAGGAATCACCTGAAACTGCCCCTGAACCTAAATGGAGAGGATAAAATTCTTGCATCAAAAAACTGAATTAATGTATTTGGACATCATACTACAATAGAGGCAAAGATAGCCTTGTAAATTACCTGCACCATAAATAAAAAATAATGATCAATAGCATACAACACTGTTATTGGTTACAGCTAAAATATCTTCATTACAGATGACATTTCAAGTTCAATACTATAACTTGTCTGCAAAAAGACATTTCTTTCAATAACTACACACTGAAAATTCTCAAGCAAGTTTAAATGGGAAATTTATTTATCATCTATCTGAAAACATCCATTTTTGGCCTTTATATAGGGTCTTTTAAGCATGAAAAAACAAATTCCATGCAACCTCTGGGTTAGCAGGTACAGAGACGGTATCCCACCATCATGCTGGCCAGCAAAAATACAAATCTCCAATAGGAGCAAGAACAATCACTTATAGTGACAAAAAATTTTGTGATTCTATTTTCCGATCCTAAAAAAGTTAATAAAATCATCTTTATCAGCAGAGAAACAACATTGCCCATAATATGGCAAAAAACAATATTGAGCGTACCTGGTTGAGATTTCCTGTGCCAGTGTTAATCTCTGATGCAGAAGATGGAGTGAGGGGCCTTCCTCTTTGCTGCTGTGCGGCAGCGGCAGCAGCAACTGCTGCCGCCGCTGCGCCCTGCTGGATGATATTGGCTGGATAAACACTCCATGGTGCAACGCCATAGTACTGAGGAACAACTGCTGGAGGACCTAAGGGGATGAACATTGCGTGTGATGAGCAAGATCATTGAACAATGTAACTGGAAGCACGAACAATTTAAATAAACAAAATGACAGAAAATTCACATTTCAAAGACTTAGTTTGCAAAATAATTTCAAGATTGAACCATTCCATATAAGTTATGCACGGATGAAATGTGCAAATCCTTCCAAATAAGGACCTAAGAAATAAGGAAATAAAATAAAAAGTCATCATGATCTTGACTGCACATAATTAGATAATATTTGTAACATTTGAAAGAATCTGAAGAGAATGGCACTACTTTTATCAGAGGAATTATTTTGAAAATAAAACCTTAATGTTGAACACAAACATTTAAGGAACCTTCTAAGCAGAATATACTAATAACACTTGGTTTTATCATGTTCATAATGTTATTTCATGTTGACATGATTGCAATGCTCTTAGAATAAGAGTGAAAATTGTTCTTATACCTTATAACCGATAAGTTTCCTCTTGATCATATTGTAATGATTTTCTGAGAAGTACACTAAAAATTATAACAACTCCATTTTGCAATTATATAAGAGGATGGGATATAGTATAGTGTATGAGGTTCAAGAAAGTGGGTACTCTTAATATAGGACTACTGTAAAGCTTTAAAAATTTCAGAAATAACAACTATAAATAAACATTAAAATAAATGTTGTATTATAATATTAGTAATGAAAACCTCTCCTGAAGAAATGGACTAAATGGGTTGTAAACGAATCATGAAAATAATTGCAGAAATCTAAATTTTTTGTTTTAGAGTCATCTATATCAGTCAAAGTTAATGTTAAAGTTGCGAGTGAGTAAATGATGAAAAGTTCAGCTTAACATATCCTATTACATATTAGTAAATAATATTTAAGGTTTTGGCAAAACCTAAAATTATGATACTATGAGCAGACTAATCAGTAGACAAGGAAAAAAATAAACTAGTATAAAAATATTTGACAATGACTTTGTTTGGTGAAATATTTAATTCTGAAAATAGTTTGCAAATTTTATTTTTTTCTCAACATTTTTCTGTAAGTAAACATGATTTTAAACTCCTATCAAGAAACTTATTCTCTATTCTTTCCTTTCTTTTATTGATATGTTTCCTATCCATTTTAATGGGTGATCTCTCAACAAATACAACAGAGTTACTATTAGTACCCATGGAAGTGGCAAATGATTGTAGTCAGATTCTCAACTACATAAAAAGATTGTAGTACCCATTGTGACTCAGGCTGTGCTTACTAACTTTGAAAGAGGAAGTTTCAAATGGAACTTTTTTGCTACTGCTTACATCACTAATCAACCAGTGGGGACAGATAAAAATAATGCTCAAATATTAGGAATCAAAAGGTCTGAATTAAGTAATTAATAAAATCCCTATGCATGACTAAAATTAAAATAAAGGATGTCCTATGCATTGATTTTTACAGCACTAAATGTCGCATGGCAGAGCAATAAGTAAAAATAAGATACACTGATATACCAATATTTTTCTATCTATTTTCTATTTAAAAATTTTAAGATTATTAAACTATTTTATTTATCTTTTGTAAGGTCAAATCCAGAGTATTTTACACCTTTCTGGAAGTCCTATTTCATGTCATTTTTGTTTAGTAGAAGGAAATATGCCACCATATTTTTAAATCAATTAATTAATGGAATGATTGAGCGTCCAAAATTACTTGAAAAAGTAAATATTTAAATTCTGCAAAGATTGCTACAAAAACAATATATTTTTTTGTAAACTGGCAAAACAATAAATATGAAGAAAATGTCCTCTAAAACAGAATGATGTTCCTAGCTGATGGTGCTAATATTAATCTACTTCTTCATTAGAACTAAGTAATTACTAATATTAAAGCTAAATTGATTTTTTCGATAATGAGTTTAATATATCCGAATTTACTTATATAATAAGTTATGTGCAATTTCATTAGTCATCGGAAATGTTTACATTGATTTTCTAAATTACCTCATGATTATATTTAAAAATACTTTCATAAATAAAACAAACAAACATATGCCTCAAGTGGAGTGTTCCTACTAAATAAAAAAAATAATGTATTCAAAGGAAACATATAAATAACCATCCAAAATCTTCTAAGAGATTCACTTACAAAAAGTGAAGTTCATTTTAAATGTTTCTACTCTCTACAATCATTTATATTCACATTACAATTAAAAATTATTTGAAAGTCTTTCCAATAGTCTAATACCTAAACCAGCTAAATGTAAACTGACATGAAATATTGAATGCATTGATGACAGTTGAAAATATTGAATGACTGATGAAAAATTAAGAGTAATGGAGACAGTTTTACAGACTCAATGCCACAACGAAAAACTAGTGAAAAGAGTTGAAAAGCAACTTTCAATCCAAAAAGTTGAAAATAAAAAACTGAAATATTTTCTTCTAAGTTTTCCAAATCTGGGATAGATGAAGTATTAAATAGGGTGAATCCTCTAGATCTTATGATAAAAACAAACTAGCTGAAACATATTTAGAATTCAGAGTTAGTTACAGTCTCTTGATATTAACACTGAGGAGCAATTATATGTACTAATTATTGTTTGAACTACTCAGGAGAGTCTCCTAATTTAAGCAGTGAATCCCATTTATTTCATATACATCAAGAGTACCAGGAAGTTCCTACCACACTTCTCACTTTTATAAAGCCCTACACACCCAATATTATAGAAAACTGGCAGTTAAATATACAATCCTTAGGCATTAATAACCTACCTTTACATCACAATTTGAATTCAATTTAAATGATAATAAATTCATTGGCGATTTCTGATTTTCCCAGTCACTGAAAATCCTTAGAGCACAGTATGTACTGATTTTCCTGATATAAAAAACATAACCTTAACGATCTTTTATTTACCACTGACACAACATAATTGGTGGGCTATTGAGTATTCAGTTACGATTTTATGAAGAACTTATCCTACGGATTATTCAGTCATAACATCTGAAAAACTTAGCATTAATAATATCAAGTGAACTGAAGTATGAATGTGAAGGGCACTGTATATAAACCACCACCAGTGTTCCACTCAAAATAAAGCAAAGGAGAAAAACTGCAATAGACATAGAGAATGATGCTTATCAACATGGTTGTGAGGAGGGGTGAACTGGCTGCCAAAATAGGCCTGAGATATTATTTGAGAATGGTCCATAATGCAGCTTATTTGAAGGGATATTGACTTTTAATAATTATTTTAATAATTAATTAATAATTGATTATAACCAAACCACTTTACTTTTCCACATAAACTTTATTTTATTAAACTTTAGTTTATGTGGAAAAGTAAAGTGGTTTGATTATTAAAAGTCAGTATGAAGATTTTCCACCAAGTTACGCCAGAAACTGTTTTATTTATGAAGAGATATTTTTCAGCTGTTTCAACCCCTCGTACAATGGCCTACAGGATAATTCTCAGAGGCCAGTGTACCCTTGGCTGTGATTAATGGCTAAATATGAAATGAAATGAGTCCTTACTCACTTGCAAATGAGAAAAATGACAAATTTAGGTGTGCATAAAGCAACTGACACTTTTGAAAATACCAAGAATGATATTTCATGGAGATAAACATTTTAATGATTTATTATGATTCTTAATTAATTAAACTACATCCAGGAAATTCCACTAAAATTATGTCTGTACACTAATTAACCCTCTATGGTTGCAAATTTATTAACCCAATTACTAAACTAATTTCTATGTTTGTACTCTAATTTGCCTTACTGAGCAACAATTATGTCAAATACTAACTTAAGGCCACACACACAATGCATGGCCTTAAATATCAGTATTTAAACTAATCAACACTATTGCTGGGTTTTCATTTAATGTATGTAAGATCAGACTAGTACTCTTGTCACAGTGCATGGTTGCAAAAGTTTTATAACACCAAATCATTCAAGCATTGCTAACATAGGCATGGTGGCATTCATTTGATCATAAACTAAGAGTAATTATGATAAAGTTTAATATACCCTTTGAAATTATTATTCCAAAATTTGATGGTTATCTTTTGGGCCCTAACAGATGTAGCTTTACATTACAAATTAACAAAAAAATCTTTGACTGAAGATGGGCAATAAGTGTACACATATATTATAAGACAATTATGACTGCCAAAACTTCAACTGATGAACATTCAGGCCACATTCTCAATAGCCTTGGAATTGCAACTGGATAATGATGACTTTTCTCAGAGTTCATGCGATTTATGAAACAGATGAATACATAATTACATGTACATTCGACACATGGATGCTGTACAAAACTGCATATGATGGGCACTTTTACAAGATGCCTCCTTCAAATCATGTATAAGTGCATAAACAACAAGAATTACGTGTGCAGCGTAAAAAATGTGCATTAAATACAGGAAATTAGAGAACCAACAAATTATATTATCACAAGACATGATCATGTGGAAACAAATTATTAAACACACAAAGCTTGAGATAAAATAGATTTTGTAAACTAATTCTATGCAATATTAACTTAAAATCATCAATTATACAACATGCAGAATGTTAAAACTATTATGAAATATTTGGAAACTGCAAAGGCACTATCCAAAGGTTTGTCCCACATTATCATCATATAAAAATTGACATTACTCAATTAAAGTAATGCATATTAAAATATTTCGATAAGGAAGCTTGAGCTTATAAAGTATTGAAATATGTTGGAAGTTAATGCATTTCACACAATGAACCAGCAATTATTAATGAAAGTTAATTAGAATTAAATATACATTAAGTTTAGATAACTAAAGTGTTAGACAGTGGATTCAATAAAGATTTACAAATGGATTAGTAAAATAGTAAGCTATATCATGCTGAATTAAAACACCAAAATGCTTTCCAAATTTTATGCAAAGGAAAGTGTTGAGCAATGACTTTGGAAGAATTTAACCATAATGGTAATTTATGCATCACCCACACTTGTTCTTTGCCATTTTCAGCCACTAATATTCCCATGGGATTTCAATAAATCCTCCATTCATTTTATTATTTTAATGATTTTGAGATGCACAATCTTTTGGAAATGGTATCCAATATTTATGAAATAAATGTAATACTTTCACTATCTGAGTGTTGAATCTGAATCTTTATGCTACTAAACAACAAACTAGTAACAAACACTAGTTCCTTTATTTTTTGAAATCTCAAAATCTCTTGGACATCCCAACTTTTCCAATCCTTGACATTACATTTTTCTTGGTTCCCACCAGTGAAGACCACTGACAAGCCAATGACACTTTATCATGTCTACATATTTGCATGATCAAGTCAACATTATGCTGTCTTGCTCATAGAGAGGGTTAAGAAGACCTACATCCAAATCAAGCAATCCAGTTTAAAAGAAATTCCAACACAAAAACTGGAATCAACACCTGCACTGACATGAAACATGACTTTCCCTCAGCAACAAGCACCTTTTCACTTAGAAATTTTGAGTTTATGATCTGGAAAGCATTCCAAGCAAGGGCAGAAGTGGTGTATAGGCTTGTACTCTAGTACCTGCTATTAGTGTTCCAACGTAGGGCTCTTGTGTATTGATCACATAGGGTGCGCTAGTGAATGCAGCCGGAGCAGCAATTCCTAGAATGACAAACGAGAAAGGGTTTTTTGGTTGGAGAGGGGGAAAGGGTCTCAATTCCAAATGCACATACACACACACACACATTTATACACATACACACACTTCCACACAATAAGCCAACTTATTTTAGGGAATTAGAGATGAAAATTAACAACTGCACTGATTACTAGCCTTGAAAATGCTATTTATAAAGGCTGCCGATAAAACACATTGAAAAACTACCTGATAACCTGTAAAAAGAGGGTATGTTCATGTACACAGAAAATTGTAAACAGTAACAATGGAATAAAAAAAATGGTTAAAAAAATTTCAAGACTGAAGCTTTTCATGGTTAAAAATTTAAAATGAATTAGATATAAAATGATCTGAGGATATTTCACAGTGATTCTTTTACAAATATTACAGACTTCATGACACAATGACTAAAACATCATCAAGCTTTTGGAAATTATTAGTATAATCACAAAAATAGAAAAAAGCACTTTCAACTTTTTTTTAATAATGAAAAATTGATACTGAAACTGGGATACTCAGTTTTACTAATTTTCTGAAATAATATGATAACTCTTTTAAAATAAATGATGGAGATTAAATTATATTTATTAATGGCAGAGATGAAATTCAAGGCTTAGAGCATGCAATTTGTACACTTATTATGAGTGCTACTTGATTAGTTATGTACAAGAAAACACCAATTTAACAAACACACCTTAGCATTAAGTGAGAGAGCTTATGAAAAATGGGTATCAGAACATGTAGAAAATCTGACCATTTACAGAGCCATATCTTATGGCAGCTATGAGACAAAAAGTATCACTTTTTAGGCAGGTGTTGGGAACATCTACATCACCAGAATGTGGTGCAGTGTCCCACATTCTTGAAGGCTGATTACGTAGCTGATGACACAATTCTACTATAATCTCCTTCATTAATCATTTATTTTGATTACAAAAGTAAAATAAGAATTTTCTAGATCAATCAATAAGCAGCAAGGATGTAGAAAATTATCCACCTTCCCCACTCTTCATTGACCTGATGAAGATCAAAGATATTTTCAGCCTTGTGACTGCTTTTACCTAAAGGTTGCTGTTGCTGCTGCTGTTGTTGCTGCTGCTGCTGTGTTGCGGCTGCAGCGAGGTATTGTTGTTGTTGCTGAAGCAGCTGGATTTGTTGAGGAGCTGTGGCAGCTGCAGCTGCTGCTGCTGCAACCACTTGCTGCTGTTGCTGCTGCTGCTGCTGGCTGCGAAACAGCTGCTGCAAGGGACAAGAGTTAAAGAATTGAAACCAAAGTGTGTGCTCAAGTAAAAAGGAATTTATACTGCAAGCATTCACTCTTTTAACATATTACATACAATTACAACAATGAATCATTCCCTGCCTTAAAGAATAAAAGAGAGCATTCATGAATTGGTTCGGAATAAAAGAGGGAGACGGAAATGGAGATTCCATTTTTAAGTCAATGTAACCACTAAAGAGGACCAATTGGCCTGACTGATTTAAGTCTAAACAAAACTACTTGGTTCTACCAAGCTTCATTAATTGAGAAGTATCAATTATCATAAATTGCATTATCCCAAAAGAGAGGTTCATTAATGTTTTTATTTGGTATTATATCTACAGTTTGAATGTAGAAACTATCTGTTAGCAAGAACTGTCAAGATCAAATCAGTGAAATCCTAGTCCAACAGTATTTCACAATATAAATGCAGGAAGTGCTCTGAAAATTGACACCAAGCAACATTTATTTCTACTTTCAGGAAATTAACTATAGTCTTTTAAGAACCAACCCTGAAAAAATTATTTTAATCAAGTCAATAACTACAGATCAAAATAAACTACCCTTAATGAAAAATTGAAATATTTACCAGTGCGTCTTTCAGTCAGAAAGTATGCCACTGTCTTATGAAATAGTTTACCAAACAAATCTCATTAATGAACACAGAATGCCACTTTAATGGAACAGTTTCAAAATACAGCCTTGTAGGCTATGTCTTCTGAAGCGTCTAACACTATTTAAACAAATTTTAGCCAAGAAAAATGTTTGAAGAGAACAAACTGCTTATTCAATCCGAATGATCTTTGTATTCACCTGTAGATAGTGACATGCATACAGGGAAATCAACATTTTTAACAAAATGTCAATAGGACTAGGATATTTCACCTTGAAAATAGCATGGTTTACGAGGTCTCTAACGACATCCTCAGATTTTTTTTTTTATACCATTTGGTTTGATAGCATTAAAAACTGTCTACTGATAGCATTTGCAATGCGACAATGACTTTTATTGACTTTAAAAAAAACAAGGAAGTTTTTTGCCTCGGATTTTGCACAGATTAATTAGCAGAAAGACTGATACTACTTGATTTTTCCAAACTTATGTTGGCAAAATTAAACTAATATTTAGATTTCTGCTGCACTGACATACCATCAGAAAGCGATGTTTAACTTTGTGACTGGAATACGCATTAGCCATAAAAGGGATCATCCATAAATTTAATCACATTAATTTTGATATTACTCAAAGTCATCCCTCACCCTGTTGCACTTTCTAAAATCCCCTTTCAAATAAAGTCACAATCTGGGCAAACCGTCTTCCCTATTTTGCATTAATAAGTAAACTTGAGATTTAAATATTCCGGAACCAAATGATCACCCTTTCTCAAGGGCCTTCTTCCCTCTCCCTAGCATAACTCTCTCAAACCTGATCGTCGTATAATTCCGTTGAGGCCGTCATGCAAATTTATGGACGATCCCTAACAAAAGACGTGGGTGTAATCGAGGAGCGGTGGCTCGTCATGGGGTGACACATTCGGAGGGAATGCTTTAACTGCTCCGCCTTCCTCAGCCACACTCGGGATGCTCCGCGCGACACAAATTTTAAATAGCGACGATATTGAGGAAAACGGAAGACGATGGGATGTCGACACATCACCACCTCCGCGATATTCAGTCATAACTGGGGGGCGACGGTGCGTGGAACATCACACGGACTGACTCTCCTCCCATTTTCTCCCCCGAGCCGTGCCATCACCCCAACTGTCATCCGCCCCCACCCAACCCCAATACTTCACACAACAATAAGCTTAACATATCCCTCTCTCAGCCCAGTCCCCATACACACCCTCCTCTCGACCTTTCCAAAGAGTAGTCATGACGACCACGGCCGGGGGCACTTTTGACGTCACCAAGTGGAAGGGACCCGAGGACGAGAGAGAGCCGAGGGAAGGAAGAGATTCGGTTTCGGTGCGGAAGAAGCGCGGGGTTGGGTTGGGTTGGCTGGGGCGAGCGCGTGAAGGCGAGAGCGCGAGAGGGAGACGGGGAGGGAGGGAGGAGGCGCTCGGAATAAGAAGAGGGGGGACGGACGGAATGACAGACGCGAGAAAATGACGAGGGGGGAGGAAGTGTTGCCGAGGAGACGAGCACACAAACATGGACCGGACAGGGGAGCGAAAACGATGAAACGAGGCCGTTAACGCTCCATAAAGACGACGCAAAGGCAACCTCATTCTTCCCCCCCCCCCGCCCATCCCAGGGGATGCCTCATCTAATTGAATCACCACCACGATGCTGAAACGTTCAATAAACGGCGATGATATGGTTTCAACTTGTATTTAACTCTCCAGAAAATTATACGTGCCGAGGGTTTACCACAAGTCTGATTGGATGGTAGGAGACGGGCGGTACACGAGGTGATTCAGACGGAATAGTCAATATTTTGGGAAGTGGTCTTATCGACCGCACCAAACTAAAACGCTCACACACACAAGATACGCCCCATTCCAATTGCACGGAGATACAGGTGTTTGAAGCTGGTAGAAATAATGTCGTCGCAATAGGTACGAAAGCATGACGAATGAATTATTGTTCACAATATATTACGCCTTCATTGATTTCTGATGGTACGAAGTGGAAATCGTGGTAATCTAGTGGGTGAAGTATTCGACTCCTGGCCGAAGGTCCGGGTTCGTTTCCGGGTGACACTTAGTACTACGAGTTTTTATTCAATTACCTGGCTAGATGTATTTAGGAATAAACAGTCACTGTAGTAACATTGTCACACTGTTGAATGCCAACGCCAGAAATACCTTGACAGTGCGAAAGAATCCGAAGTTTTACTACGATGGCACTAAATGCGAGGCACATTTGAAGCATGGAAACAGCAGGCTATACGGTGCAGTGTTGTTGACCTCGGACGTCACCGAATTTATTTCTGCACTGATGTATCATTGATGTAATCAATGTAATATTGATGTATATGTGTTCTGTATTGATGGAAATCACCGTTTCGTAAAATCCGCTTGAAACTCGAAACTAAATTTGGAACAGCATCTGTAATGGATTTCTCGGATGTTCGAACAAAATAATTTTAAAGATTTAGAAAAAAACAATGCGGATTTCTTGGTAACAGCAAAATTTGATAAAAATAATTGCGGGGGCAGTGTACCGGTGAATTTCAGATCAGAACACAACAATCACGGCGAAGCCATGATTTTCCACCGCGACCCCACTGACCTCGTGTTAGGGTGCGTGAAATTTATACATTCCGGGAAGTGGATCGATCTCTTCCCTTTGCCAACGGAAACGCTCCGGCAGTACTCAGGAATCACTTAGGTTGGGTTTAGGGGTATCGCCAGGCAACGGCCGGGTTTGAACCCGGGACTCCCCGCACCGACGCGACCAACTACGCAAAAACGCGGAAGGATTGGTAAGGCACACAAGTATTCAATTAAAAAATATAATTTTGCAAAACTATCCGTTGAAAAGGCTCACCTGCAAAAATATTTACGTATTTAATCGGAAATTTCAATAAGGGCAACTGACGACGCAAATGAGAAGTGACAACTATTTAAATTTTTAAAAACTTGTACGCGCACTACAAGAATCCGTGGATTCGTTCTGTGAATGTGGGCGCAGTGCGTATTAATGATTAAAGATCAATCTAAATAAAAACAAATATTCGATCGCAGTTAAGTGTTTATCAACGTAAAACTTAGTACCTCTCATCTGACACGCCTTGTATCCATCATGCCAATTGCATCCAGAATTGGATGTCGACGAATCAGAAACTAAGTGATGAGAATGGCAGACTGAAAACTGTTGAAATAACAAATATTGTCTTAGCATATTTAAAAAAAATCTGAAATGTCAGCTCGGTAGGTAATCAACACAAAAATATTCTCAGCCTGAAGTATACTACTGGATACTTAATAATACAACCATCTCCAAATGACGGCTACGCAAACGTGGAAAGGAAAAAAAGATAAAAATAAATAGAGAGATCGGATGGAGAACGTGATGAATTCTGCACAAAGACCACGTGGCAGGCTTCGTTATCATTCTTCGAGACCGGAACTTTGCGCTCCCAACGAAAAATTCACCAAGTGATGACATCAATGTAAAGACAATACGCATGTCTTTGCTTGGGTTGAGATTTCTTTTCAGAATGGATGTTGCGGGTTGAGCATGGACAATTTTACATGAAAAAGCAATTGCGGAATTGTATGAGATTTCTTCAAAATAAAATATTAGACGGGGTAAGGAAGGAGGTTCAGGAAGTGAGATAACGGACTCGGAAAACAATGACTAATACAAAAAGGTTTTGTTTCAAAACTTTTCCTCCTGCGTCAAGGTCCACATCGACGACTCTGACGGTGACAAAAATAATTTTCGTGGGGTTCCAAAAATATTCACACCAGGGTCCCTCCAAAAAAAATTCAACGCCGATAAAATTAGAATTGGCACCACAACTGTACGACATAATGCCAGCGAAGTCTTACTCGTCCACAAAGACAATCACGTCGACCCGAAAAAACAGAATACATCCACTTTTTTTCAGCAATTTTACCCAATTTCACGTAAAGTAGCACGAAAACTCTGGGGTAATTGGAAAACTTATTTTCCAACAAAGTGCCAACCTCTTCACTTATGAGAAATCCCGTCCGACGGAATGGCTGAACTTTTTCCCCGGCCCTTCAATGCGGAACAATCTGAGCGTTCACCACCAAACCCCCCCGCCCCCACACCCCCTCACTTAAAACCAATGCTTGACGACGAAGCAGTCACAAATATTCCACGCACGCCGGACAAAGAAGTGCACGAACAGATGACCAATGAGAATGAGCGCCGGAGAGGAAAGGGAGGAAGGGGGGGAAGGAGGGTGGCAGACGAAACACGGGACGCGGAAGGGGATAAGGGATGGGGTGGGATTACTACGGGAGGGGGAATGTGGCGAGCGGGCGGAGGAGGCAGATTGGAGAGGCGAGGGCGGGGGGAGAAGATTAGGGAGGCGGACGGGCGAAGTAATGGGAAGGACATGGCGGGAGTGGTGGGATGGATGACAAAAGAACCACGACGGAGAGGGGAGACGTCCTTAAAACCGCCACTGTGACGTCTTTGGGGAACGGGAGGGGAAGGGTGAAATAATTACGGTCCGAGGACAGTGTTCCCAAGGCGCAGGATCATACAATTATATTATCATAAACTTGGGTTGTAAAATACTCAAAATTTAAAAATGATTCCACCAACATACAGCCATCATGTTAGTTTCTCTGGCATAGCCGTTACACAAGGCAGAATAAAAAGTATTCCCAAGCCCGTACTCTTTGTGAGCACGTGGAAGAAGGAAAAATGCAGCGAAGATATTAGGAAACCAACTTACGCATATCATCAATTGAAAATGAAAAAATATACCAGCCGCTATATTTTATCTTTTCGGATGCATTCGAAGGGCGAGTTATGTTCAGAAAAATATCACAATGACTTTGATATTAAATGGAAATTTTGCGGTACCTCAAACAAATAACACATCAAACAGAAACCCAGCGAATAAAAAATTAAAATGGTGGGATAACACAACCTTGTTCAAGAGATGATGACAAAAAAACGGCATGCAGATTAAACGAAACTCTGAATCCGGAATTAGGTTTGGGCAAGTGAGTGTAATAAACACGCGACAAGGGTAAAGAGGGATGAGATTAGAGAAGGGAGAGAACGTGGTAGTGAGAGAAGAAACCAAGAGATTTAGGAGAAAAGGATGACAAAAAGAATTTCAAGCTTTTGGACTTTCGTTCCTTTTTTTCCTCGTTTCGGAGTGCCTTTTGCCTGAGGAGAGTGGATCGATTAGAGTAATAAGGAGGAGTCCTCCGAAAGCCCACGAAAAAAACAATCAACGTCGGCGTTCTAATTTAACACTTGTTATCAAGCCGCATCTCACACTGAATCAACTATTACGTCATTCCTGTGTTGTAAACGTTTTGATTCTGCGCAGATATGTTTATTTAGTTGGTGGTTGAGCATAGAATTCGGAGATAATTCAACAAATGTCACGAAAACCGAATACTATACTGCAATACAAGTGGCTTGGAGGAAAAAGGGTAACATTTACAGGCCTAAAAATGCGGGGAAAAGATGATAATGCTTACTTGAATTACACCGACTGAATAGATGGCAACTTTGAGTGACACGAAAGTGTAGACTTTTATGAAAATCAATACAATTTAAATAAGGATACACCGGTTTTTTGAGCCGACAAGGTTAAAAGAGACTAATTAGACGGTTGACCCCAGTATCAAAGGCACCAATAGGCTCTATTAGGGCTTGGCAATTGATTATGACGCATTTATTAATTATTATTATTATCTTTTATAAACTAATAATTCTATCCAATGGGTATGCGAAACACATAAAGCGCATAAAAATATTACTTATTGCTACTCTACATTGACAAGGAGGCGAATGAAGAAGAAAGTAAGCCTACTTGAACTTTTTCTTTTGTTATTTCTATCAATAAATATTTATTTGCTAAACAGAATATAAGAAAAACGCACACGCGACTGACAAAATACACGGCATTTTCCGCCACGGAAGAAATTTCGTTCGACCCTAGGGATTGGCGGCCATTGGTGGAGAGCGCTCCCCTGGCACGGGTGGGATTTTCTAAATGATATCCGTATGCCAGGACGAAGGTTTATTACAGGGAGGGAAGTCTATTTTTCTCGCGAGTTAACGAGGCGGCCGGCAAGTGGGGAGGAAAATACAAATGCACACGCTCCAAGCACGGATCCAAAAGGGACGAGGGGAGAGAGTCAACGAAAGAGAGAGTGGAAGAGACAGAGAGAGAGAGAAATATCTTCGGGAACGGACGCCCGTTTAGAGGCGCGGAGGACGGAGGTGGCGACGCCAAAATAGAGCGAAGAAACAAAAGGTGTGGGGTACTGGGGGACAACGAGGGGAGGAGGAACAAAAGGAATGATGGGAAGTGGTAGAATGGGAAAGGGAGGAGCGACGGCATCGTGTTGTGGGGGGGGTGGATTTTGAAGGGAGGGCGGGGCTGAGGAAGAGGCAGTGGGAGTCGGAGGGATGACGGAGGCGGCACAGTGTTTATCTCGAAAAGTTGTTACTAGAGGTGCGAGAGGAGGCGGTCGGAACGGTGTACTCTCTCTCTGGTGAGTGGATGCACGGGAATTACGAAGGAGGGCGCTGCCCCCGACCAGTATGTCGGCGGAGCACGCCGGTCGGACAAGTATCTTTGCCGGCCCTGCTTTGGTAGGGTGCTTCCCTGCGCTCCAGACCATGTTTCCTCAGTGGCGCTGGCACTTCTAGGAACGCCAACTTCAATTTATTCGAATCCAGACCGAGGAACTGCCACACATTTCAAGTCTTACACATATTAAATTGTCTCCACCACTGCTCATATGCAACAAGCAGCGTAACTGCGAGTGATTTATAATTTAATTTTGCTACATGTTAACTTGTTTAATTAAACGGGACTTAAAATTTAAGCCTTCAAATTTTTTAATCCAGATTGGACATAATCCACGAGGAGGATTCCCATCGTAGCCTCGCCGCTAGTTATATCGTTGTTCGAAGTTAATTCTATTGGGCAAAATACTTTCTACTTGGGGAGGAGTATCTACATAGTTGCATTCCGCAACTTATCTAAATTACAAACAGAACTTCTAATATGACATTTTTCGATGCTTTTGACCACATTTACCATATTTACGACAAGAATATGGCATGGATTTTTTCTAGAAAATTCAAGTAGAAAGGATTTTAGAAGGTTCAGGGTGACTGATTTAATATAATGGAAACATTAGCGCTCCTAGGAACTTTTGGCGACTGCTATTCTTGGAAATAAAAGTGGGCACAACAGAATACCGCTTGGAATAGGTCAAAAGTGGATCATCACGAAAGGAACAACTATACATGCACATGCGCAGTGTGGGAGAAGTTGCTCCTATATTTTCTCTACCCTCAACTGCCAAGTTAGGATAAACGAGGTCTAAGAAAGTATCCATCCCACCCATGAATTTATCCTCCATCCTTGCGCATTATAGAGAGAGTTCCGGTGTCACCCATGGGAAACGTCACGGAAATCCGTCCCAAGGCTCCAACTCGGAAGCCGGGACGAAGGAGGAGGACTGACGGGACCCCGCTCTCCTAGGCTCTCCCTTTTCCATGCTCGGGAGTGGTACACGGAGGAAAAAAGAAGAAACGAGACAAGGTGAACAACGGCGATACTCGAGATGCAGATGGGAGGAGAGGGAGCGAAGGGGAACACCACGTAAGGGGAACGAGCGTGCGTGGATAACAAAAGGAGGATTTCGCCTGCGCTGAGGAAAAACCCCAAAAGAAAGTTATGGCCCAGGATAATAACTATAAACAAAAATATCACCATAAATGGCAAAACAAGGGGAGTAAAAAAAAGCGCGGAGGGAAAAAAACGCGAAAATGGGCCACGGAAAAAAATGACGCGAGGGAAGGAAACAAATCTGAATGTGATAGTGCGGATTTATTATTTCCACAAAGACGCACCCGTTGAATAACAATAAACTGGGGAAACAGATTCGAGAAAAAAACCCAAAACATTCGCCACTCCGTAGGAAGTATGCGGGGGTGGAAGTGTGGGACTCTATTCAAGACGGGGACAGAGAGTCTGTAGAGAGGCTGGCGTAACCTTGAAGAAGAAGAAACGCCACAGCTAGTTAGCCGGAGAGCGCGACACGTACGTAACGATAAGCCCCACCGAGAAACCAGGAGCGGAAAAATAAACCCGGGACGAAACAAACGAAAAAAAAACAGAAAAAACTATCGGGGGAAAAGGTTTTCTCCTGGACGGGGCATTAAGAGAAAGTGGACGCTGAGAAGCCGAGAAGGCAACAAAATTATAGATTCCGCCCGAGACGCGAGAGTTTAAAACTATTTCTGCTGAATCCTGCGGATTTCTGAAGCGGTCACCATATTCGGGGGAAGGAAGTTGGCCCTGAGAAAGGATGATGAATGCCGGGCGAGGTCTCTCTCCTATCTCTCACTCACTCGCCCCCACTCTCTCCTCTTCACTGCCTCCGGGCGGCGAGGAGGAGAGAAAGAAGAGGCAAGGAGGGAGGAGTGACACAAAATCGAAACAGGGACGTGACAGGACAGCCGGAGGGAGAAGGAAGAGGGAGAGAGAGAAATGATGCTGGGCGGAAACACGCAAAAAAGGACACACGCACTCCACGCACAGTGGGAGAGCACTGCGGAGGACTGTGCCATGCTCGGAAATCGACATCGCCTTTGAACGCCAGGGTTCGAAAGAAGACGGCGGCGGGAAAAAAGCTCTGGTCGTTCAACCGGAAAATCTATTAAATCAACCTATGCTGAAAGATGACGTAGCACCAGCGCAAGTAAGTAAATCGACGAAAATAATAATATTATGTGTGCGCGTCTGTCTGTATGTATGTATATATATATATATATATATATATATATATATATATATATATATATATATATATATATATATATATAAATATATATATATATATATAAATATATTATATAGATGATGCGGAAGTACTCACGAGAGCAATATAACTTTTGGACGGCACAATAGAACACAGAATAAAACAGATAACACGTAAAAGGACACTCACACTGTAGATGATTTAAGCTTTCGGCCTACTCCGAGGCCTTCTTCAGGTCAGACTCATTATATTATATATATATATATATAATAAAATAATATATATATATATATATATATATATATACACACACACACACATACACAAGCAAGAAATCCTGCTATACGGCGAACAAATATTTTCTTCTATATATATATATATATATATATATAAACCATAAACACAGTAATCAACCCGAAGGTCGGTTTAGTAGGTGAGGGTAGAGCTCACCCGTGTACCAAGCCCGACGGCGTGTGAATATTCACACATCAGGGTAGGGGGGCCAGTTCCTTTCCCTGTGCCGGTTATGGTTTCCCAGAAAGATCTGGTACCCGAAAAATCAACTAGCTTGGGTGAAGCTGCAGGTGCCCAAAGTGCCTTGCCCGGGAATTGAACCCGGGACCCTCCGGTCCGTAGTCCAACGCTCTACCCACTAGACCACCGCGACCTGCATATATATATATATATTATAATGTAAATGGACTAGTCGACACAAACACAGAAACTCATAAAAGAGGGACTCACTGGGTCCCGAATTTTCGGTGGTGCAACCACCTTTCTCAAGGAGTTTGGAACAGAAATCCCCAGTGAACCCAGTGAGTCCCTCTTTTATGTGTTTCCGTGTTTGTGTCGACCAGTCCATTTACATTATTGTGCACGTCCGTGGGATTTTAAAAAAGTGACAAAAGTGTTATATAACACACACATACAAACACGAAGTCCCGCCATACGGCCAACAAATATTAATTCACATGAAAATAGAGCATCCGCCAGGCAAGTAGAAGATCCGGTGTTCAAATCCCGGTCTAGGAAGTATTTTTACGTTCGTGATTCTGCCTTCCTATCCTGTGTTCGTCCTTTATATATGTTCCTATCCCTTTTCCTTATATCTATTTCCATGTGAATTTATATATATATATATATATATATATATATATATAAACTTGAAAATGACGCACTCCGGCGACGCACAAACACTAGGTTAATAAATATTAAACACACAGAAACATAAAAGAAGGACACTTATAGTAGATATTTACGTTTACGATCAGATTCTGATGACGACGGCCGTGCCGTCGAAACGTAAATATCTACTGTAAGTGTCCTTCTTTTATGTTTCTGTGCGTTTAATATTTATTAACCTAGTGTTTGTGTGTTTATATATATATATATATATATATATATATATATATATATATATATATATATATATATATGAGACAGAGATGAAGAGGGACCTGATATAGAGTTGGTTGCTGGATTGTGTTTTGGACGGCACAATAGAACGAAAGATAAAATATTGATAACACGTTGAAGGACACTCACATTTTAGATTGTTTGAGCCTTCGGTCTTCTTCAGGTCAGATTGGACTGACTGGTGCTCCAGTCATTTAAACCTCCCGGGGTGAATCAAGCCCAATAATTCAATCCAATAACCGCCTACATATCTCCTCCCAACCCCTTGTCCGTTTCCTATTTGTTCCTTGCCTTACCTCTGCTCCCCTCACCCCACACATATCCTCTCCTCTCTTCCCTCATATGACGACGGCCGTGCCGTCGAAACGACAAAACTACATATGCGAGTGTCCTTTAATTGGGTTTCTATACATTAAAAATCTATTTAAGTGTTTTTATACGTCTGTGCGTCGCCGAAACGTTCTATTTCGGAATATATATATATATATATATATATATATATATATATATATATATATATATATAGATGATGCGGAAGTACTCACGAGAGCAATATAACTTTTGGACGGCACAATAGAACACAGAATAAAACATAAAACGTAAAAGGACACTCACACTGTAGATGATTTGAGCTTTCGGCCTTCTCCGAGGCCTTCTTCAGGTCAGACTCAGAGAGTGAAATGATGAAAATACTGATATATATATATATATATATATATATATATATATATATATATATATATATATATATATATATATATCAGTATTTTCATCCTAAAATTGGTCTACTGCAGCCCTCAATTCTTCCCTATTCAATGTTAATTCCCTCACCCCCTGATAGTTTCCCTGTTTTACTCCCTTCTCCATTTGTTCAATGTGCTCTTGGATCTCCCTCGCGGGATTTCTCTTTCAATTTTCTTCTCTATTGTTTCTACCTAATCCACTGTTCCTCGAATTGGGCCCAATCCATCTAGTTCTCCATTGCCGAAGATTTCTCCACACAGTCCATTTCTCTACTGCTCTATTATATACTTCCGCGTTCCTAAATCAGTCTGTCCATTTCATCATCTTCATTATCCTCCTATAAACATATATGCAACAACTGATATTTCCATTCTACTACTACAATATATCATAGCTATATTATTAATACATTTGTATAAAATTTAGCCTTACTTCGAGCTACCATTTGCTACAATAACTATGGAAATGATAGTTTTCATCATTTAGTTCCATCAAGTGAGTAAAATCACGGTCCGAGATACTCAAATATCAACATATGGATCCACTCTACATTTTATCTTCTCACGTAAAACGAAAACGTCCAGCAAGATCCAAATCAGGGAATGTCGTCGAGCCAGCCGCACTAACGAGTTATACACGGCACCTAACGTAAAGGAATTTGGTTCATATCTCGCCGAGGGCATGAAAATCAAATCGTGGCGATTAAATACTCGATGTGTGCATGGTTGTTAACGTACTCGTAAGATATCTCAAGACTCACAGTTTGAATTCCACTGGAGGATTTGCTCGGTTGCGAGTCGACCATCAAGTGGTGTGCGCAAGTGAAATGACCATAAAAGTTTCTTAGGATAAGTTAAAAAGAACTTTTACATATATTTAAAATAAAGCCATTTTGAAAACAGCCACCAGGTAATTTTCTTATGAACGAACGGTTTTACACATGCGAAAGTTCAAACTAGATGTAACCAGTAAATTTTCGAAATAAAAATATACTTTTACAACACACTCAAAAAGCTTTTTTAAGGGACCAGGTAGTTCTGCAAATTTACGCCTAAGACCTACAAGTATGTTTAACCAGTAAAATTATCTCGTGATAAATTTAATAATAATATCTAAGTGAATATGTTTCGTACCTACCCGTAAATGTTAGACGCTGACCTAATCATTCGCTGAGAATATGGAACTGTGGACAGCACGGCTTCTTACAAATCTCTCCGCATAAAAATTGACATTTGCTTCCCTGCACGCGAATAAATCATAAAAGTACATCTGCTGCAAGATCATATCTGAATGTAATGCAAAAATCAGCGTCCCAACATTTATCGATTTGAAGGGAAAGGGGGAAAAGTTTTTGGGTAGTCTATGCCTCCAAAATGCGACATTTACTGGATTGCTTCACGTTTACTGGCTCATTTTTGCAATTCCATCTAATAGTTAACTCAATATCTCGAATTTGGTGATTTGTGCTCGAAATAATGCCCACGATAGGTGTATTCGTACATTTGTATGTACGAATACACCTATCGTTTTCGTACAAATGTACGAAATCGTACGTATCGAATTCGTACAAATGTACGAATAGCATTCGTACATTTGTATGTATAGTCATGAGGAATAAACAGTGCCTAAATGAAAACCGCTTATCTTTTAGAAGAGCGTTTCTCGGGTTAGGGCACGGTCGAGGGCGTGGGCGGCCCAGATTTTCCTCTGCTAATTGCGAGAGAGGGAGAGTACGATTGGGAGGCCATGCCAAGGCCATTCCCCAACACACCCAGGGCTATGGAATCACGTTTATAATCCCAGCATTCAAACGGAACAAACAAATTTGAGTGGGTTTAACAACCGCACCTAATGATGAGGTAGACGAGCACAACATATTCAGTGAATCGATCACGTCTCCATGGTAGATAATACCACGGCCGACTGTGGTAAAGGACGCCAATAAAATTTCACTTCGGCCACAAAAACCTATTGCATATCTGTATCCATATAAAACTTACACGTTCGAAAATCTTGAGATGGACAAGACTTCAAAATGAGACTTTTTGCTAAGACATGCAGTAAATAGTACGTACTTAAGCATCACAAAAGGCGTCCTAAGCAGTGGATTTGATACATAATTATAGCAGTCAAGTGAAGGAAACATAAAGTGAAAGGAAAAAACTTCCGTAAGGACAAAGGCATTTACTATTTCTATGTTCATGCAATGAATAAAATTCATCGAGGAAACAGATGGCGCGCTATTAAAAAGTCGTGAGTTATAACAGGAAATTTAGAAATTCCAATCGAGGCGTGAAAAATGGAGATAATCTCGAGCCCTACTTTCAAAATTTATGTCTTTAACACGCGCTTATTCCTAAAATATGTTGAAAAGCAGCAGCGTCAAAGAAATCACTCGAAAGTACATCTAACAAATGTGGTTTTTTGAAATTTTGAAAAACTATTACCTGTAATACGATTCAGAATTCGTTAAACTGAATTACGATTGAAATAATACACGAACTAATGTGTCTGCATTGAGTTTTCATGCCTTAAGAAACTATTAAAATCCTCAAGTGAAATTTCTCTATTTCACAAAGAAATGAGCTAACGTCGAATATGTAAAATGATTTTTTTGATAACGAGCTCAAGAGGTCTTTGGCAAGGGCGAAAACAAGAGATAACTACAAATTGTAAATACAACACGTTTGCACAACAGTGTCGTTTTTAGAAAAAGTCTATAAATCGTCTCTCCAGTCAAACAAATAAAAAAGTTAACAATATTCGGCACTTAATCATGGGTTAAATACAGGTATATTAAGGCCACGAAAAGGCCGAAGTAGCGGAATGATTGGTATCGCAGGACGCCAAATATTAACTAGTGACATGACGATGCGATATGGAGTAAAATGATATACGTATTTTAAAGATCTAGAACATAAAGGCGATTTCATGCAACCGATTTTGTCGAGAGGCAACAAAATCACTCGAGTAAAAAAATGCTTGTTTAAAACTGCGGACATATTAACACTACTTACTCAAACCTACTATTACGCACGCAATGATAGTAACAACATCCGGTAGTAGTGGATATAATCCTCTAAGGGCGAGGGTTTCGATGGAATCGAATTAAGAGGAAGAATATATTCCTGACACGAACTGAAATATATGAATACAAATTACAGAGATAACGCAATGAACACACTGGCTGCGTGCGGCAGTGATTAATTACGAAAGAATAACGTTCATGGTATCCAAAGGGCGGACGTTAAAGCTGGAGGTTAAAAAGGAAATATATTCAGTAAAAAAAGGCAAGAGATAAAACATTTGTGGTGCAGAGAGAAACGGGGGATCCTTCAAAAGGATTTTATCTCATAGTCTTTTCTCTATGAAAGAAAACAAAATCATACACAAATTTAAAAAGTCAGCTAGTTAATATTAGGAAATGATTTTCATGTTAGTCAATTCGAGTCGAGAGGGTTTAGGAAGATGTTATGAAAGGCTTAACTATCCAGAAATATTGTCAAGCAGTGAATTCTCTTCATGACATAAAGGAGCTGAATGCCTAAAGAGTAAAATCGACATTAATTAAACTTTCTGGAGACCGGGTCGATAAAGCGCACTTTTAGGACTTGAATGGATTTCGCAAAGTGATAATTCGGTTATTAAGCCACTAAATCACTTAATTCTACGAAGTTATCTAAGAGCACGTCGTAATAACACACAGAAAATGATTTAATTCAGTAATAAAATACCATTCCCAAACGTTAGTTCTAATGGAACGTGCACACAATTACATTTACCTACACGGAACATAGGCCGCAATTTCAATGAATGCATGAAAACTTCAACACTGTGATTAAAGCGGAATCATCTAAACCAAAAACGGCGAACAGTTTAACTCAGGCGATAATCAATTACTTACGAATATGCTGACGCAAGGTCGAAATATTCTACGTAGCAAGGAGTATGAGTACGGAACGGAATTAAAGTGATTTACATACAACTTCGATCAACGGTGCAGTGCTTCCCGTCTTCTCCCAATCAAATTAAAATTGTGCCAACGAAATCTTTTCGATGTCAACTTGATTCGGTAATTAGTGAACATTAATATTAGTCAATGCAAACTTGGCGAGGCAATCAACTATCTACGCGATGTTCACAGCACCTGCTGCTTTTGTGACTAATGGGTCTGAGTTGCGGGTTAAGGGAACGTACTTCCAGGCACAAAATCGACCAGCCCCTCGCGGAAATTTAATGTTCAACCCACCTCAATGCTCTGAATATTCCCATCACGTCTTCATAAAATTTACCGAGTCTCACTGGTGACAGAACTACTATACTGAAATAATGCAATAACATCCTACATTCATTGTATTGAATGAATAATTGAACTAAAAAGAGGTTAAGTCGTTTATTTGACCACTTTCTCCGCAAATTCATGTCAGGTGATTTGACATGGAATTTATAAACATGAGGTTTATCTTTTGTTAGTAACTTTGTTGCTACGGCTCAAACCAATTATTTTAAAAGCCCTTTAATCAGAGAGTAAACCTAGTTTTTCCCTTTCTGGGAGGCCATCTCATCAAAATTAACAATTGAACTGAAACCTTGTACCCAAGGATTTACAGGCGAGCCCACTCATTTACGACTTTTGGATTCTCGGAGGACGATTTCACTTATTTTGCTTCCAGTTGTATTCTGCAGTTCTTCAATTCCTTCATCAAAAGGGACAGGCATCTCTAGGGATCTGGATAAATGCGACTACAAGACTTTACACTTCCAACACATTAAGCTGAGATCTACTGCGACGGATAGGACGATGTATTGCGGTCCAAACTTTAACGCTGTCAATAGAGAATTTCGAATGAAATACTTCGTAGGATGGGGGGTTGATTTAAGGAGAATCTCGCGACTTTGGTAAAGCATAGAACGACGCTGGATTTCTTTCAGTCTTTAGTTTCTCTCCATCTAGATGACTCAGCAGCCGCTTAAACAAACCTTACGTGGATGACAAAGGCATACAGTATTAAAATTAATTTCCTATGTAAGCTTGAGCAGTGCCTCTCAATACCATTTTCCAAACTACGTCTCGCTCTCCGCAATGGCGTAACTTCCTCTCCCTTCGCCCCGACATTATCTCTCTCTCTTCTTCCACATGTTTCAGCCCAAGCACTTGCGAACCTCAAAACCTTTCTCCTTTACTGACTCGGAAATATTCCGTGGGGTTCAAAAAATGCCAGGAACGCTGAGAAAGTATCCGAAGCGAAAAAGAATGACCGCGAAGGGATGAGAGATCGATCCTAGCGAAAGGGGAAAAAGAGAGATAGAGAGGAGAATTGCAGGAGAGAGAGACAGAGAGATAGAGAGGGGAAAATTGCAAAAAGGGCGTTTTGCATACTTTTCCATCGGAACGTGGATTAGTGCATGGGGGTGGAGAGGAGACAGTATCGGGGGGGGGGGTTCGAGGGGATAGCGCGAGAGTGTGAGCGGGATGGTAGAGCACCCCCCAGGAGGCGGAGGGGGGGGAATCCAATCCACGATTCGAAGACCCTTCGCCCAATTCCTCCGCCTCGTAAACATCGGTTCCCGTCCGATCGCTGATCGTTAATTATCTCCACCATCGCGTCGCACCAATCGCACCCATTTAACCCCACCCCCCGTCGACCCCTTAAGTGAGCCGGGAGGAAAGGAACAGAGGAGATTGGCGGGCGGGGGTAGGGGCGAGGGGAGTCTTTCGTAGCTTCGTTAAAACGAATTTAAGGGCGTCCAATCCATTACCGCTGGGGAGGTTAATCCTCGTCGTCGGTCGGAGGGAGGTTGGTGGGGGGGGGGGGCGAGCTGACGCGCTCGTGATCGAACGAACGACGACAACCTCCTCCCCAAACCCTTGCACACGCTTTAAAAACCCCTCCCCTTCTTCCATGGTTAGTACAACCCCTCTAAAAATCTCACCGCCACTCCACTCGGCTGCACTAATGAGAATCCGCCCGCGCGCACGGCGGCTGAGGGCAGGAGATGCCGCCCCGGAGTTGTGACAGGCGACCCCGGCGCGGAGAATCAAATGGCAGTGCCGCCACCACTACCGGAGAGGGCGGGGTTGGGGGCGATCGGAGGGGGCAGGGAGGCAACGGCCGGCCGCGGAGGGAAGAGGGCGCGCGGGTTGGGGGTGGAGAGTTTTGAGCGAAGTGGGTTGGGCGGGGGGAGGCTGGGGGGAGAAGGTGGAGACTGGTCGATTGGATTGACATCCTACCTGAGAGGACAAGCGCTCGGTGGCAGCTTGCGCCACGCCCCCCTCCCGTTGCCTTCCTATTGGAACACCACGACGCAAATATTTACTCCAGAAGAAAAATTTAGCTACACTCTCGCATGAAATATTTCAATTTAATGCTTTGTTTGATGTCATCGGGGGTGCAAGAGTACTACTCAGAGCACGCTTGTATTACTATTGTAGTGCTTTCTTTGTGCTTCCCGTGATATTGAAATAAACACTAGAATAAAAGTTTAGATGCAGCTACGGCACGAAAGGTAAGGGCAGCTGTTAGAACACCGGGGAATAAGAGGTGTGTTCTATGTGATCAGAAGTCCACGTAAAATTTCAAATTTGAATTTTACTTTGAGCAATGGATAGGAACTGTCTTCACTGGACTGCTTGAAGAATAATGGATGTTCCGTCAGTGAACAGAAGGGTTAGGAAGCCAAATACAGTTTTCGCCCTTTTTCCTCTTTCTTTGAACTATTTCTTCTTTTTACATTTATTCGCAATTCATCATTTGAAATCCCAATGTGAAGAGCGGTAGGGCATCAAGTTAAATTATTAACGAAGGGTCTAACTACGGGAACAGGATTCACTCCGAAAAAGAGTACTCAATTGAAAAAAATTAAAACATCTTGTCTTGGGGTTTTACGGGCTGCATTCCTCGGGTCTCCCGCTAAGGTTGCGGGTGCACATTCTTTTGGAGCCGCTTGCTCTTTGCACTCTCCCGACGACAGCGGTGATTTTAAATGAACATTTAATCATTAAAAAAACTATAATCGAGGCATGGGAAAACACCCATTACTTAAGATAGATACTCGTACATTCGAAGAAGGAAGCCTTTTGAACAGGGGTAGAGTAGAAGATGGCCGCTTATTTCTTTGAAAGAGGGTGACCGGGAAAAATTTTCCATACACAGGACATGGAGTTTCTTAGGATTCCTGAAGTCCGTCCTTGTTTTCATGTTTCCCAATGGAATACTCTTCCTCTTCCCCGACCTCTTCAACTCTGCATCACTTTGATTTCCAACATGTCACATAGCTAGGCCTCAGCTCAAACCTGCGGTGTTCATTCTGACGACGAATATTCGCAACCTTTTTCGAAATAAACGCAAAGAGCAAACACATTCTCTTCAAAATAAAATCGCGAAAGCTACGTGCCCTAAAATTTTCCAAGGAAGGAAAACCGACGACGCAACCAGCGAATCAACGTGAATGGATACGACATCCTTTATGAACGCCGCATGGCGCTTTCTTTTATTAATCTTGGGGATAAGAGCAAGAAAACGCATTCAATACGGGGGTTCATAAACCGAGGGGAATGATTCAAGCCTTTAATAGGGCCCGCTTCGAATGGCTCCTTCCCAAGCAAGGCGGCAGCAAGACAGCTTCGCCATCGCTCGCGGATAACCATTATGGGTCTTTAAGGATCCGATGCATATTCATATTCGACTTTGATGGGCCCGACCGTATTTTCCTTTTAATGCTCCTCTAATGGAAAGCATTCGACGAATCCACGATTGGAGAACGGCGTCACTCGTACGAGCCAGGCCGCCGCGCAAAACTAGAAAAATCCCAAACGGAGAACGTACCGCAGCGGGCAACGTGCAATACGAGCTCCCTGCTTGGAAGAAAATTGCTTTGAGGAAACGCGATGAACTGGAAAATTATTCCCCACTTACAAAAAGGGCTTACGATATTGCTGGGAGCTAAGTGAACATTTCATTCCGATTTACTGGCACATAGGATAGCGATTAGTTTTCAAAATACGTCCTATATTATAATTAACCGTGGGTCACACAACCACGGTTGTCAACCAGAAGGATGGTTTGGTAGGTGATGGGTAGAGTTCACCCATTACTAAGTCCAACGGCTCGTGTGAAATTCACAAATCAAGGTAGGGGAGCCAGTTCCTTTCCTTTAGCCGCCTATAGTTTCCCAGAAAGATCTGGTATTGGAGCAATTACAGCTGGGATGACGCTGAGGATGCCCAGATGGGTCAACGGGAATCGAACCCGGGACATCCGGTCAGTACAAAGAAAAAGAACAATTCATACCCCGCAATAAGAACCAAGTAAAACTGCCGGATTAAATCCCTGCAATTTTTAACGAGCATAATACGTCAGGATGAACCAAGTAGATATTAAAATCAAACGCAGCGAAACGATTTATTTTTATCACACAGGTGCTTCGCGACTTGTTAAAAAAGAGACCTACCTCCCACTCCTCAGTTACCCTGAGTCCTGGTTAGCAGAACATCAATCACAGCCTCCACGCCGTTCCGTGAGAAATTGCATGTCGATTAACGGCTTGCAAACAGCTGAAATGCGAAAGTACCGTGGCACGTGTCGAGAGTGCGCAGAGGTATTTCGCATTCCTCACTCACGAAAACACAGAAGGTGATTGAGAAGTAAAGCAAAGAGAACAGACGTGTCTGTCGCACCAAAGTAGGAATTCAGGCGGGGATATTTCCAAAGGGAGGAGAGATGCGAGCAGAGCGTAGGAGGTTCAAGGTGACGCAAAAAGAGTGCATGGAAGTCTTTTAACTGGTTCGCCCACCTGGTGGTGGATGTGACGAGAGCGAGAGTCCATGATCTCGTTTATATAGCTTCGAGGACAAGATTATGAATAGATAAAAAGAGAGGGTTCAGCGAAGGCGAAACATAAATGAAGTAACTCTTACAAAAGAGGACCAACCACACGCTATAATTCATTTTCTCAGAATGAGTACAGGCGATCACGCGTCAATTGGAAAGACTTACGGGATTAATGAATTTCAACATCCAATACGAAAGAATAAGTAATAGAATATAAAATTGGATACATGGAATCTTCCTTCATATTCACTCAGACTGCGTCTCAATTGGGTATTGAATTCAGCAACGAAGCAACTACTCGAGTAAACTTATAATGTTGAACCATTTCGCTTTTAAACATATAATATTACGCATAAAATGGGGCAACACAACCACTATCCTGGCGTGCCGTCCATAGTATCCTTCCTAGCATCGTCCTTCAGACAAATGATACTGCTGATATCATAGTGAAACATGGGAAAGAGGCTCAATTGCAAATCGAGAGAATAAAAAACTTGAGGCCATGCCTACCAATACTACTCTGGTATACATGACCTTTATGACCTACATGACCAGTGGCGTAACTGAACTAGTACATTAGGAAAATCAAGTCCGCTCAGATATGTAAAGTGAAAATAGTGAAGAAGGTTAAATTGATGGATATTATTGCCTGAACGGTGGCCGCTTCGAAAGAAAATTGAACTATAGCTGTCATTCTACAACACCATTAGAATCTACTGGTTCAGCTACGCCCTCTTATAAGTTAATCCTTCCGGGAATAAGTAAATTATATGTTCGGAAGGGCATGGAAACGAGCTCGTGGAATAACGTGAAGTTCCGTGACGGTAGGCTAGGTTCAACTGACCCAAATTTAAAGTTGATATACATAAGGAAGACAAAACTTTCCTAAATTATGGTTTTTTTCAAATTAAAAGCTTTTCCAATCCATTTAGCAGAGCAACCACGTTCTTCTCTGACTGGATTGCAACTACTTAATAGAAATTCACGAGCAGAAAATTGTGTTACGACGAGAGGCATGCTCTTCATCGAATTACTCCACACTTAACTTGAACGATGAGGCACTCCGTCTAATCTTTACCTTCCATTAGTCGCAAAGACGAGTACATTTTTATTCGACATGAGGACAGACGCTCGAGATAAACAAGCCAACGCAAGTTAACATCTTAACTCCACCTGAAAGATCACCGCAAAAGCGAAACAAAAGAAGAAAAGTTCGTTGGACTATTTTCGAAGTCGCTTCTAAGCAATCTTACGCAGGTGACTTTCCCTCCAAAACAAACTGAAAGAATTCCTTCCTTGGCGAGGCAGATTGGTGAGCGCTTCTCTCAAAAAGGGAAACCGCGCAGCAATTAAATATAAAAGTGCAATAAAAAGTAAGAGATGATGAAGCACTTGTAAAAGAAAATTCGAAATCTCTCTCTCTCGGGAAATATTTTTTGCGCATGGAATTAATCGCGCTCCTCTCACACCGTCGCAGCAACACCTTTTCTCTCCCTGACCCTCTTCTCGCGTCACGGCGTTTAATCTCCGACAAGTTTCACTCGCAAGATCGGAGATCGAAGATAAAGGACGAGATTTCGGAGGAAAAGGACAAGCGAGAATTTGGTGAAACTGGGGGAGAAATGCTCAATGAATGGCTTTTGGCACCGCTCAATGAGAGAGAGAGAGCACGCGACTTCGTCTTTGGTTCCTCTTAATTCGATGCCGTCTCGGCCGATCTCCCCTCCCTCCCCCCGCCCTCTTCCTTCTTCGTGCCCCTCAGCCCCCATCTCTTCCCCCCATACACACACACACTCCGCAATCGCGCGGTGGATAATGGGAAACTCGGCAAGGTCGAGGGAGGAGGAGAGGTCGCCGCTCGAATTCCACGACTTTTCCGGAATGGGCTGACGCACCCGGAAGCTACGGGGGGAGGGGGAAGCGGTACAGGGGGTAGGAGGGCGCCATTGCGTATCAGCCCCCCCCCCACTACTCTCCATCCATCCTTCTCTCCACGCCTCCTTTCCCTCAACGCAAACACCGAGGAGGGCCCCTTCCTTCGTCTCATCTCCAATCTCCCCCACCTCCACGTCTTTCCACGGCGTCTTGAGCGCAAAGGGGGCATAGGGAGAGGTGGGGACCGGAGGGAGGGATGAAGAGGGGGACGGCGTAAGGAGGCGGGGGAGGACGATGGGCTCTAGAGCGTGGTTCCGCAGGAAATTTTCAGAGTTCTCTCGGAAATTCCTTAAGGCTTTTTATTTGACTCTTTACCCAGTGTTCGTAATGCGGTTTCCTCGTCTTGGGGAGAGGTTTTTTTATCAACGCGGCATACATCGCCGCGTCCCGTGAAGCTACTGTGTTCGTCGTGTTCCCTCCGCCTTCGCTTTCTTCGGCCAAGAGAGGCAGGCGTTCGTTCCTTTACTCCCTTACTCGCCGAGGGGAGTCGGGATACGCGGTTCGCGGATTTGAAGAACACAGTCCCCGAACGAATGCAGATTGATTTTCGAATACGCTTTGCCCTAGCTTGAGCCACTCTCCTCCACCCTTCCGACGAGATCCGAAATTCCCCTTAACCATGAGTGAAGGGAGCTTCTTGCCCGAGGAGAGGTTTTCCGTTGGAAACGCCGGGGAAACTCCGATTTTCAATCATGCGTAGGAAAGGGATTTCAGCCGTAAGTTTTTTAATGGATGGAAGGGAATCAGTCCGGGAGCTTCACTCAATCCTTCAACGCAAACGAGAAAACTGGAAGAAAAGATAGTTATTTCCCCGATCACTTATTAATTAAAACAATACTTAATTTTAGTTCCCAATTGAACATGAAGAAATTTGCACGTTTTCGGGTAAATTTAGTAGGCAGAAATCACTTTCATCTCGAAAGATTAATTGTAGTAGGTTACAGAATGATATGCTCAACTGTCGGGAGGCACCCTGTGCCTCTTACTTTTAAACCAAATGTTTATTCATATTTATCTGTAATAAGTTTCCATACCATTCAAGGGGCTATACCCAATTTTACAGGAAAGTCCATCCAAAAACCTACCTTAATCGGTAGATTACCTCAAAAAAAAGTAAAGTCGAGTGGGAGAGCCTATTCTAAATGAGGTTGCCCGGTTCTCACTTAGCAAACCTTTGTAAATATACATGACGATGTTAAGATATAACATGACCTGAAGCGAAAGGAAGGGTGTAAGAGGTTTTGAGACTGGGAAATGTTTTGGGTTTTCAATTACTTAAATTTGAAATAAACCCCAAGTTAACGGAAAAGTTAAAAAAAACAATGCATAGCTGATCTAGCAACGAGTACTTTTTTTAAACATTCCCAGGACGTCTACCTGAGAAAAACAAAATTCGCAACTCTCGTACCACCAATTCCAAAACAATAACGCGAGTATCAATTCCAGCGAAATTGAAAAAAAAGAACATGCTCCCCAGAGTTCCAACTATCCTTCACGGGGTCGTTGAAACGTCGCCCCGGAGTCATTCCATTATGGAGCCCGTTCCCGGCAGAGACGCACCCCTTTCCCCTTTGACGGCGGCGGTGGACGAGCGCACCCTCAGCCTCTACCAACTTTCCTACACTTTTTTTTTCATTATTCCTTCCCTCCCCACTCAGCATCAATTTTCAGCTCCAGCAAGCTCCATACCAACTCCGGAGACGGCGCAGCAATACCGATCACGCCAACCAACAGTCGGGGGCGAGGTGAGGAGGGAAGGGAGAAAAAAACTCTCGCGGATGGAGAGAGGGATTTCACCTCTCCACCTCTTCCCTCTCCGGCGCCCCTCCACTTCAGAGGCATTGCGAAAACAATGGAGCACTCTCCCTCGACCCGAAAAATGCGTCCGTATCAAAGAAGGATGCCTCGTCGTGGCCGAGATACCCATCTCCCCGTCTCTTCCCATCTCTCACTCTTCCTTTCTCTCCCTCTCCATCTTTCTCTTTCCATCCCTCCACCTCCTATTCAAAGATATTTTCCTCCCCCACTTCCAGCCTGTCCTTCGGGTGGAGGCGCACGGCGAGAGCGCGCGGGGGTCATGGGAACCGAAGGACGAGAGGGCCTCCTAGGGTCAACGGCTTTCGCCAGCGGAGACTCGCGAATGAGGGCGAGGGGATGATGGGGAGACGGATAGGCCAAGACGGAGAAAGATAAGAGAATAGATTCCTCACGAAGGGAGGGCAGGAATATGAGGGATCACGGAGGCCGATTCCCTTCGATGGCGTCTCTTCGATCCGAGTGGGAATAAATAAGGGCGGCATAATTTTGAGCCAAATCGGCACATGACCACGGGAGGGATGAGGGTTAAATATTGACTCGTCTTGGATCCCGAGTGATAAATGGCTGAGCAGGGGGCAGCGATGGCGAACCTTTACTTTTTTATAATCCCGGACTGCGGGCCAAGAACGGCGTCTATGAAAAAAATTCCCGAGGGTTGAACAGAGAGCTGAAAATTTATTCTAACGGTGTTGGAAGTCAGCTTTTAATAGCTCGAATGCGGTTTAGATCTTTCAATGAATGGCACTGCCCCAAAAAATGACTGCGCCACAAATTATTTACCGTACAAATTAGCTAGTACGCTTATTTTAATGGCACTAGAAGATATCCGACAGTGAGATATGTCTAGATTTCCTAGAACTAATGACTGAGGTTCAAATTGAAACTTCAATGATACAGGCACCTTTTATAGTTTAAATTAACACGCTTCATCGAATGCTCGCCTGAGTTACAAGAACCTTAGCCTTCTGTTTTATCATACTTTAGCGCTGATTCAACAAAACTTGCCAAAATATAACTTAGATATTGTAGAACCCGAATTACCAACGCATAATGCAACGATTTAAGCACGAATAAATTACAAAAGGGTATTTTACTAATAAACTGAGAGTTAATTTTCCAAAATGAATATTATTTCGAAAAATATAACGAATGTAAGGCGTTCACATTCCAATGATTGTTCCAGAGGCAAATAGACATATGCCTTCCGGCTATGCATAATAATCCTTATTTAAAATTCACTTCCAACTCTATAATTCAACACGACTTTACGACGCGGAATGTTTAAGGACCCTATTAAAACCTCTTTCCCTAACGTATACAAAATATATACAGAACGTCAATTTTCTTAACAGCTTTCGAGGTAACCCCCTCGAAAGATAAAAATATTCTAAGTGCTTTCGTGGGGTCCGCAAAGGGGCAACTATGCCGATGGGTCGAGATTTAGGGGAGGGGAGAGGAAATGAGAAAGAGCAGGGGACAATGGATGACAGGAAATGCTGGAGGGATAGGATGCAAGGGGGAGGGGAGGGTTGGGATGAATCGTCGATTCGAGTTCGGGACGGATTGGAAAAAAAGGATGGTGAGATGATGAAAACGGGGAGGGGGATGAGGAAAAACGGACCAGGGGGGCTGGTCCTCGGGGGCCGGGAGAGGATTTGAGCGGGTCGATTTCGATTGATCGATAAATTCGAGAGGAAATGAAAATGTGGGGGAGGAGAGAAACGCGAATGGGGCGGGGTAGGGTGGGAGAAGGCGCGGGTGGTGGTAGAGGAAAGGGGCGGGAGGGTTAATAAGAACCGTAATTGCCCGGGAGCGGGGACTTCCATCTCTCCAAGGCGACAAAGGCGAGAGGAAGGAATATCAATTGGGCCGCAGGACCGTTTTATTGTTCCTGGAAGAAGGATTCCATCCCGAGGATTGCGTGCTACGTGATAGCCAACTTGCTAATGTTCATAGGGAGGGAGGCGATCATCCCATGCCCCGCCGCACCGTTACGCAAGCAGGGACCGAATGAGAAGCGGCCATTACAAGGGGAGATCACGGGAATTTGGCTGATGCTTGAGGCCGACAATGAATACCTAAGATTTACTAACAGAATATATACGTATATCACCCACAACCTAACTTAACCGATAGATTACCTATAAAAATAATACATTATACACACGACGTTTCACTTAACTCTACCCTCCTCAGGTAAGTGACCAAACTTTGCAGTGCTGCGAAGCTAGTGAAGAGAGATCAGAATGATAAGGTGGCAGATTTACTGGTTTCCCGGCCTTAGGCCCCGGGTTCGAATTTCGGGGCTGGCAGAATTGTTCAATGGTATTCTTGTTATTCCTTGGGGTTCGACATGGTGAACACTTCAAGTGCTCACCACATCGAACGTGCCAAGGATGGGACGTTGAATTCTGGACCCCTTGGCGCCTGTCGTTAAGCGTATGCTACTGCCGACGCCGGGTTTCTCTCCACCCTTTCCTACGTTTTCTGAACATCTTACCCCCGCCAAATTACCCATCTATCCCTAATGACGCAAATTACCATAGCCGTCGATCGCCTCCCCTGATAACTACTACAACTACTAAGATCGGTGAAGAGGCTATACTAACGTCTTTAGGAAGGTGACAATGAAATGATGAATTAACTCAAGGTGCTGCAATCCACCTATTCACTGGTGTTCATTGGCTTCGCTGCACTGCAGCATAGCTGCAAATGGTACATTGTAGGGAAAATAACAGCACTGATGTAACTTATTTATAATGTGTGAAAAGCTTCAGTGTTCATTTTCCACCATGGGAATTTATGCATCTGCAACGCTCTACCGAGACTAGGGGATTTTCAATTACATATTCTCTGTAGGCTTAATTCGACATATAAATATTAAACGAGGCGGGCATCGTTTCATGTTTCCCGTTTTGTTTGATCGTGCGGATGATGCTCCAGGAAAAGGGAGAGGGGCATGTTGGTAGCACTCGACTTCCGTCTCTGACACGGACAAGCGGTTTCGTCTGTGGGAAATTCACTGCTCTCGACCAAATGGACAGCATATCGTGTTGGAATTGGCACTGAGTGGGAATGTAGGAGTAATAAATTGAATCATAACGGAAGCCTGTGAAGTTACGGGCCATAAATTCCCTGATTCACCGCTATTATTTCCATGGGAATAGCAAGTTTGGAGAGGTGGAAATCGGTACAAAAAAGGCGTGCTTGAAGACATAAAGCATGACCGAGTTATCCTTTTAAAGGAAAGAGCGCGCTCATTACTTCGCGAAGTCATCCTCAAACCAGAATTCCTGGTAGCCGTCAAGACTAACATTCATCACCGAAACATTACATGCTGAGGGCTATTATTTCGCGACTATTTTTCTGTTTAAGAGACAAATGATGTTTCGAGTTCTATCACGCGCACATGTATTTTGATGTGAAAATATCATGCAGCTCAATGCAGTGCCCTATAAAATGTATCAAGAAATAAAATGATAGGCAAGTAAATGTATCGGCATGGAGAACCTTTTTACTCGTAATCAAAGTAAAAGCATTTCAACGCGGGGGGATACAAAAGCGTTGCACTGTCTCTGCTAGGAAAACAATTCCACAAGTAAAGAATGCAGCACGACTGCCATATGCAACGCACGAATGAAGAAAAAGAACAGAGAAAACGAAGCCATATCTCTAAAAGCGGCTGGCCATGACACAATGCCACTGAATACATCGGCAAAACCTTAATGTTTAGCAAAATTTAATTATGCACCTCAAAAAAGGACTAGTGTGTACATCTACCTTTGAAACATATCCGTCCTAAAATTCTAAATGTTGTTAAATTTAACATGTGTATATATATATACACATATAAAGTAAACTTTACCTTATGCAATGGATTTATGGAGCATAAAATAATGAAATATGTTATCGAAGGCACAAAAAGATTCAAACGGCTAACCTTGGTATGGGACTACAGAAAAAACATGTAGCAATAACGAAGGAAATATCTCCTCACTCTCAATTATTGGAAGTAACCCTTCAAGTAAAAACAAATCAAATTCTCACTACTAAGCTAAAGTATAAGACGGTTGGGCAAAAAATTTAAGTCCTTATTCCTCGAGAAACTCCTTAAGCTGACGTTCGCAACTACCTTAATATACAACATGGTTTTCCTACACCAGGAGCCCGCAGATATGACGTGCATCCATGTAAACAGAGAAGCGAGCTGCGAACCATCTCGTCTCCGGTATCTAACATAAGCAGCGAGGACGCTTCGTGTCGCAATTATAGGATGGGCAATCCCAAAGCTGATGAAGATGATTTAAGTAAAGCGAGCTACGTTCACAATTAGCACAAATTAAAATTTCAGCTCGAATTAACGAATGCATCGACAAAGGGCAGCCATGGGCAAACAGCATCCCCCTCCTCTCTTAAAGCACAAAATATAAACCGAGCCATTGAATCGATGTGGAGGTCACCTATTTAGTTCTACCCCTATACATAGTTTTAACCTCTTCGCAGAGGCATTCCGAAATCAACATGAATGCCTCCCGAGGGGGTTATGCAGACTTCTTTGACCTTTTCCCCGGGCTCCGAGAGGCAAGAGCCGAGATGACGCATTCACGGCGACGAAACTGGTTTTTATGGGTGTTTGTCGGCACTCATCCCAAGGTGGAATTCTCGTCGCAATCAAGGAAAATGGCACCGGGGCGAAGGAACAAGATGTGATCCTCTGACCACTCTTACTCTCGGGGACGACAGCCTGCGCGTCTTTCTCTTTCGACGAATTTAATGACAAGAAACGCATACCTCCGGAATTGCCAATCAACATCGCACATGCTTTTGGCGCGGGGAGACTCGGGATTCCCGAGGAAGATTTAACACGTGTCCCGATTATACTAATAATGCCGAATTTTGCTTGCTGGGATAACGACAATTGACGCGACATTAAAACCCACGGGAATGAGAGGGATCGTGGATTTCGCTACCAACGGAGAGCCTCCATCTCTCCATTACACACGAACATGTTGGCACGCCAGGCCAGAACGGGTCCAAGGTGGTCGCCCTTCCCACAATAACGGCCATTGAAACGAAGGGATTACGTCCTGTACGCGCCGATGTGGAAGGTGTAGTTTCTTCAAAAAGCGACAACATATGATTCACGTCCGTATCACCCTCAAATGCTCATTTTAAGCTCCTCAAAATGATGCCCACGCTTGGCATCAAACATTCATAACAAAAAAAACACTTATTTTACACAGTTTCTTCTGCGAAATTACCGTTCTTCAAAACATTTTTATACCGATTCAAACCATGTATTTAACATTTGACCACGACGATGAAATACACCAAGGACCACGACGAAACCTCTAGATCTTTCTACGTTTCGAGTGAAAATGTGTTTTTTTTCCCGGAACATTTCGCACACGAGGTCCTTGATTCAAGAATCACTTATAAGATAAATGTAAAAAATATTTCACTCTTATCGATCGAAAATTCCTTAACCGTCTCCCAGGAGACAAAATGAAAACAATCCAAATAATGAATTATTTTTAGAATTAGGCGTAATAAAATTGATTGCAGCTCTCGGCAAAAATATGGTGAAAATAACTGATAAACCTTAAAAGTACGTAGGCAGCGAATGAATTTACATATGCATGCCTTGAGGAGAATATATATACACACCCATTTTACCAAAGAAATATAAGGGTAATTTCCTGCGGGACTTTATGATGACCAACGAGCAAGGCCCGTCTAAATGGAAATATAAAAATGAAAAAAACGTGTTTCAAAATTGGAGAATACGGTCTGCGGAAATCCGTTTTTTTAATTCTGCATATTCAAAATATTCCAATAACGTTCTTAATGTCACCGACATTTCCCGATTTCTACGGGAACAGCGGAGTTCTTTAATAATGTCCACCTTTCCTGACCCGTGGCAATCATGAATTTTACACGATACCTCGTACATTCTAATAAACGCTAGGACGCCACCCACAAAATAACGCTTCGATTTGGCTCACCAATTACCTTTAGTGGCTCCTTGAAACTACGACACACGAAACATCTTCCGCGTCGGTAGGAAAGAAGACATATCGTAGGGGAAAATTTTTCAAATCCGAGCCGCAAATTAAGTGCCAACTCGCACGTTAACGCCGGAACCGATTTCAAAGGGAACCGGAAATGCAAGCGAGAACACGAGAAAGTTAATGTGTACAGGAATGGGCGTCGAAAACTGGAGAGGGGAGCGGTCTGGAGGGGAGCAGGGGGTCAGACCGTGATTAGGTCCTCCCCCACACCCGAGAATACGGTACCGCCTCGCGTGACCCGGATCGGGAGTGAAGAAAGACGGACGCGGGACGAGCAGTGAGGGCAGGCGAGGGGGGATGCTCTCCGAGGCCATGCACCCCATGCGGAGAGGACACGGCCATAACGGTGCGCGGAGGGCGGCCCGGGGGTGGGGAGGGGGCGGAAGGGGCGAACGCGGAGCAGGAGGAAGAAGACGGGCAAAAACACTCGCCGCCTCTCCTCTCCGCTTGCTTGCTTGCTCGCTCGCCTGGGGTCGCTTGGCACGCGGATATCAGCGTCGTCATCCCTGTGGCGGTTTTTTGTTCTCTGCCAACCCTGGCTGGCGTTCCTCTCTCCTTCACGAGGGAGCCGATAAATACACCCCCTTCGCCCCACCCGCCGGGCGGTGAACATCGGGCGGCATGGGTGCCGATGGCATGCGCCGATAATCCCACCCCTTCACCTCCCGAGTAGATTCGACACCTTGATGCTGCCGCGGCCCTCACTTCATTTTCAGCGAAACTAACAGTGGGTGGGTGGAGACCGGATAAATTGCCTCAGGACTCCCTTTTTGCGGACGTGGCGGAGAAATGAAAAGATTTCAAAGGGGTGACAAGTTGGGTGGAGCAGCTCTCTTGTCACACAATTTCTCGTTGGGCCGTTTGGGCCACGCGATACGTGTCCGCCGGTCAAAAGTTCACGTCCCGGCACTTCTATCCATACATATCATCATGGGAGCAGGCAAAACAATTCATGGACTATCTATTAGGAATAATGCGAGCGATTTAAACGATACTCAAAATATCTAACTATGGAATTCTATTTGAAACTTTATAAAACGGCAGTATCAGTACTTCATTACGAATAGAGATGAACAACTTGACTATGGAATACATGAGCAACACGTCCGTAAACTAAGGCAACGCAAACTGAACTGAAATTATTTGGAATTTTGCAGATGGCAAAGGAAAGCTAATGATTGTTACTTGTGCGAGGTTATGCATGCCAGAAGTTCATTCTACCAGAACGGTAGGCCACAAAGCACCTATTGAACGGAACACCATTTTTTTCTAGATACCGGATGTCTCTAGGACTATATTTTTGCGGTTATTAAACGAATTGTGGAGAGGGCAACAGTGCAGGTTACCATCCATTCATGGATGGTGATTTGAACTGTTTTGAGAAAGACAAATGCTACGTTGCCCTAGAAGAGCTCTTTAGGAAATTAATACTTATCTCCGATCAAAAGTGAAATGATAGCGGTCAGTCGCTGATGTGATCGTCATTCGTACGTCAACTTCGAATTATGTAACCTTACGATTCTCATCGTATAAGTAAACACGATGACAATTATGCAATATTTCCTTCAACACATAGCAGAACAACGAAATGAAACTACTTTTACGTTTGTTTCCCAAAATTTTCTTCAATGCCAAATATCTTCTGACGATTGAAACGTTACGGAGAAATGATTATTTGGAAGATTAGGGTGTCTCCTAACTGCGAAGAACTGTGGTTTTCATAGATTTTTCAATTTGTTAGTCATAAAGAAATGCATTGTTCTTCAGCTCAAGAGTCTGCTCAAAACCTACCTTAAACGGCAGACTAACTAGATAATAATCTCTCGTTCAGAAGACTATAGTAGTTCGACATTTGAGAATAAATGGCAGAAGACTTACTAAGTTCTCCGCACCCAGAAATATAGCAGCAATAAATATGATTCCAAGAAATAAAAACAACTCTAGCTGTAATATTTCACCTAAAATAATCAAACAAACTGATGAGCTTAGAAAGGTTTATCTTGAGCCGTCCAAATTTCCAAAAGTGCACATGCGACGGCGAAACCGCAGGCCACTCTGGACACGTCGCGGCTGCCTGGTGACATCGGATAAGCGGGAACGAGTGAGGGAGAAAATAATGAATCTTCGAACAGGGAGTGGGGATTAAGTGAGGCAAGGGGGGGGGGGAAGGACTACGCGGTCGAGGCATGAAGAACGGCGGCGGGAGAGAGACGGCGTGGGAGAGAGAGAGAGAGGGTCGTTGTTAAAAATCCTGATTTTTGAAATCGTAACTTCAACGCCCAACGGAGCGGTAAGAGTTCGTTAGCGTGGGGAGTTTGCTGGGCGTAGGGGATTGGGGGGGGGGGGGGGTTGGGAGAGGAGTGAGAAAGAGAAGTTTGTCGGGGGAGGTACTGGGAGGGTGGGGGGGGAGGAATGGGGTACAGGGCGTGGATGGAGCGGCGAAAGGAGGCAGGAGAAGTGAGCGAAAGAGAGAATGGAAAGGAGATATTCTTAGGCCGGAAAAAAGGAGCAAATGACGGCGAAGTAACGGTGAAATAGGTTGGAAATTTTCCGGACGATATGCTGCGGAAATGGGAGTGGGAAGGATTTCGGGCCCAACAGTGCCGTCGGCGGTGGTGTGGCGGATGGGAAGAGGAGGGGGGCCACCTTACCGGGGGAGGGGGGGGGTGAGGAATTGATGGCTCCGTAATTGCATTGCAGATGTTAAATGACCGCGGGAGAGCGGGCGAAAGTACCGGCGATGTCGAATTTGGCGAAAGAGTTGAACTCTTACGACTAGATGTGTTACGCGAGAACGAAGCGTGTTTAAAAAAAAACAATATGAAACACACACTTCGAGTCTACTTAAGTTTGACAGCAAACCACTGGAAAGCAATCTAGTACCTATCATCCCACCACCACCGCTCATGATCGATTCCTAGATGCAGTTCGCGGTTTCTCTCGAATGGCGATATCAATAAAACTTTTCTCGTGCCGATCGAGAATTCGTTCCACTCTCCCCAATACTCTCCTGCTGCAAGAACGTCACGGAATGTGATTCCAGAGCTTTCCATAAGCATTAATTCCTTCCTCGTAGCCAAACGCTCCTGAACTTCATGCCTCGGCGACTTCTCTTGAAGGTAACCGACCTATGGAGTGGCAAGGCGACTGCGGGCCGCTCTAAATGACCCCACGGCGGCGGGTCGCGACCCTCCAACCTTGGAAACGCTCCCTTACATAATTAGACATCCGAGTGGACGGAGCCGTCCCATCATTCGCCCCTGGCCTTTTTCTCAACTCCAAGCACTCGCCCAATCGAATATAATCACGAGGGGTGGTGGCCTGCAAAAGTGGCTCGAAACCATTTGGAATCTATTCACGTGAAGGGGCAGTGTAACAGGGAATGAACTCCCTCTTTCCGACAAGCACCCAAGTATTTCCCACATCACGTGACCTTGTCCGAAAACCCCGTGCGCAAATTTTATCAGATCACAAGTGAAGCGGGAAACCGGCCTCTAGTAGGCAAAAATCTTAGCACGAATTTAAGACTTTGCCTTTTAAGTCTCCAACAATCTGAGTTGTTACAAAATGCTCATCAAGAGGGTGTCTCAAAAGCCATAAAATGTTTTAGCGATCCAGGTGCTACGTTTTCTTTTAGCTTTCAACGATTCAGTTTTAACTTCACCGCATTAATAACTGCCGAGTGCAAATGACTAAAATAAAGTTAGACCTGAAATAAAATATTTATTCATAAGAATAAGATTACATAATGTATTGCACACTTTACACGCTGATTTCAAGTTTTTCTCCCGAGATTGCGAAATGATATTCGTGGTACTTTGATACAGAGATTTAGCAATCCAACACTGAGTGCGGTTAAACAAATATTATTTTTCTGAAGTTTTAAACACTTTGAAAATGATGATAGAGTCCAAACTGCAGCCGGTGGGGAATAACCAATGGATTTATTTTCTATCACAAAGGAAATATTTGATGAGAATAATTTCCATGTTTGATTCTCTCAAGCAACGCCGATTAGTCTGAATTCCTATTCCAGATGAAGTTTTCGCCATATAATAATGTTGAGCCACGTCCTTCATTCACCAAGACGTCATACTTCGAATGTAACAATCGTATGAGCGCTTACGATCACCTGCTTAAATAAAACTAAAAATAATCTGTAAACACAATTATGGAAAGTGTTATAAAATTACCCGAAAACTATTGCGTAAGAAAATGTCGAATTCCTTTGTGAACACCTGCAAGACTCGGGAAGAGGAACGACCATAAAACAAACTTGGGCAACGCACAAAAATCACCTCCCTCGGCCAGGAGAAAACGAGTGAGGGAGCGTCCTTGATCGCTCTTCCCGGAGAGGGGGTTGAGGGGGGGATATCTTCTCGGCATTGGGAGGGAAGAGGGAGAAGAGATCGAGAGAAATTCATGGCACTCGAGAAGAAGAAGAAGAATAGAAACGCGGTCATTTGCGGCATATTTCTTCTTTTTCCGCGGAAGAAGATAAAAGGGGAGACGGGACGTATAGTATAGAAGAAGGGAACCGCCCTCCCAAGGAGCAAACGGTTCTTTGGAAGATACCGATATATAGAAATGCTTTATTCATGATGAGGCCTGCTCTATCGATTCGATTTGTCCCATTGTGTAAGGGGATACAACCACGCACTGGGAACTCACAAGACGCAAGAATAATAATACTAAAAAAGACTATTAGAAGTGGAGACGAAGGGTGAGGAAATGACGCCGTAATGCGCGCCTTGACCGAAGGCGGGGCCAGGAAGGGAGGAGGGCAGAGGGGGGGACGAAGCGGGCAGGGGGAAAAGTGGAGTGCTCGGAGAAGGGAGGCTTTCGGGAAGGCAGGGGCGTATATGGAGTCCATTACCATCCAATCCCAAGGGTAATCGTGGAAACCTTTTGCGCTATTTAAGCGACCTTTCCGAAAACGACACATTTAACGAGGGCGCAGAGTTATTCGAGTAGGACGATTACAGTGGGAAACAGAATGTAATAGATGAGTTGGAAAGGGAATAAAGCTGATCCGGGAGCCCATTAAATTTTCAGCGAAAGAGAAGATAGGACCAAGCCGTTCCTCCACTTAACCCGAAACCTATCTCGATATCAATTTATGTTCCCTGAAATAACTGTGGCACAAAAACTCAATTACGAAAATTCACTAAACAAAACCTTAAAAACTTTCCATTTCGCACGCGTACTTGTGAATTCGCAAACAAGAAGCTAACTCAATGCTGAAAATTACTTTCACTAAGTCATTAACTCCTACTTCCCAGGTACTTTCATAATATGCACTTATTCATTCAGCATTACTGAGTAGCATAAAAAATGTCTCGTTATATTTTCAGGGGATTAATACCGTCTTTCTGTATCTAGATATAACTTTTATTCTCAAAGTTGCATTGGGTACGTACACCGGGTCATACACTATTATTTAAACATAGAGGTTAATTGCAAGATAAAACGTTTGAATGTGGTTTTTAAACTTTGTAAAACAAGTATCCAGAAGTCATAACTTCTTAACAGTGTTGGGAAGACACCTTCCCGGAGATAGGAACACGCACAGCGGGGAACCTCCAGCATTGCATGCCTGCGGGACAAAGATGAAAAGAGGACGGGGCGAGAATCGTATTCGCACGGGAGGAAAACTGAGAGCGACGAAAGGACTGCCAAGTGAAGCGGCGAGGGAGGTCGGAACCTCTGCTCGAGGGCTGTCATTCGTGAGCGTCGCAATGAGGCTAGGACGACTCGAGCATTCGGCGAGGGACAGCCGAGTCTCGTCGGCGCAGACACGAATGGCCATGTGATACGCGTGAAATAAAAAGAAGGGAAGGTAGTGAAGATGAATGGCAAGAATTCTCCCACCCCAGCCATCTGCACCCCACGAAACTTTCCCCAGTCTCCAGATATTCCTCCCGAGACAAGAGTGCCTCCCCTCGCTCATTTCAATCTTTCTGGAGCAGTGGTGCGTGTGCATCTTGCAAATCGGGTTTCGGGTGGAAGCCAGAAGTTTTCATGTCCAAAGTTGAAAAAAAAATGAAAATGTGCGCTGCTAAGGTGAGTGGCCCCAAGACGAATGGCAACTCGCACACTGTGTGATCTCGCATCGCCAGATCTCAGCGAAATTAATTTTCTAGTTTTATCAATAATTTGATGGAACAAGCAGACTTTTTTTAAAAGTATTTCTTGACCGCTGCAACATGTTTATTTTTTCGTTATCCGGAAGGGTCGTGTGGGTAGCGCTTTAGCGAAGGATTGAGGATTGGCCTTAGGGTTATGCTTTTCATCACGATGGGAGAGAGAGCTTAAGGTGCACGTAATGTAACGCGATATTCACTTCTTTTGATGCTCAGGGGTACGAAAAAAAAGTTGCCTTCTATAAACCCAACATACTCCCCGTTGCATCGTATTAGTTCGTCTTATACAATCATATTTATGGTCATTAGAGTCGTAGATTAATAATAAAAAAATGTAATATTACGAAATACTACGGATAGTCGAGCAGGACTTCTTGCAATGAGATGGGGGAGATAAGGGAGCAAAAAAAACCTGAAAAACTTTGTTGGCGATTGAAGGACGGCAGTAAGCGATAATTAATTACGACATGTACACTGTAATAATTAAATATAACAACAACAGTCGGCACCAAAAGCGATTTAAGCGTTAGGGGTCCTTGATTTTCTCATCGTCTCCCCCTTTACTACCCTCCACCTTTTTCCATCACACTTTCTTAGCAAGGCTTTCTTCCTTGTGTTATAAGCGCGGCATTACGCCAGGGGTACTAAACTCCGTTGTTACGACCCGCTTCATATCCAGCAGGCCCCGCTCCCTCCCTCAAAAGCGCGGAAATTCGCCAACGTAAATCTCGCTTTGTGTGCAATGAAGGTGACAAGAACTGCCACGGAAACCCTGTCGATTTAAGCCTCTCGCGGCAGAAATAGCCAACTTTTCAGGCAAAGTTTCCCAAGACCCGAAAAAAAAGAGGTTTAAAAATACTAGCGGACGTATCGCCATTATGGCGAAATGCGCGGGGCACGTTATTTTATATTTCATAGATGGCCTTCAGAGAGCCGAGATAAGAATTTAGATAATATAGCAATTTATGTGCATATAATGAAAAGACACTTATGTCGTAAAACTAATAAAAAACAATGGAGAAAACAGATTTTTAGCAAAAAAAGATTGCATGACACGGGTTACAGTTGCGAAAACATACGACCGTGATTTACAACACCCACGTATAAAATGCGTCGGGAATCTCCTTTAGAATGGAAACACCAAAACTTTAAAAATACACCCGAGAAAAGCAAAATTGGAGCACAAAAAGCAGGGAGAAGTCGAGGACTGATGTTGCGGATTGTTGAACTCACTAGTAAAAAGAATACGGGGAAAAAATAAACGGTTTCTTTAAATTCGCTCATAATTTTTACAAGAGCTTAAAATTATGAAATGCACGACGGTTTTTTTTTACCCACGACTCGCAAGTAAAGGAATAGAATATTCCAAGCAAAAAAATAAATAGCATTATGGATAATATGCGAGACGGTGAGAGAGGAGAAAAGAAAAAAATGCCAACACAAGGGTTTCGATTTCCACCCACGGTCTCCTGTCCCCTGGCTGGCCTCGTCTAACCCCCCCTCCCCGCTTTCCCCCTCCGTTCGCCACAACCGAGTCATCCTATTACATTTAAGACCCAAGTGCTCTCCTTGAAGCTTTCGCAATACCATGGAGAGCAAGGGAGAGAGAGAAAGAGAGCGAGGGTGTGGGACAGAGAAAGAAAGAGAGACCGAGAAAAAGAAACTAAATCCTCACCGACCTCATTAATCTGGAGAGAGAAAGAGAAAAGGACGTACGAAAAAAATAAACAGTACAAACAAATCCTTTTGCCTCCAACGGAGGGTCGAGGGCATTCTCAGAAAACCCTTATATACATGACTCCTTCCCGTGAACTCAAACACATATACCCCTACTTATACTATTCATTCAAGACCTCATTGCGAGGGCCAGAAGAAGTTATCCACCATTCCTCGCCGCGGTTCGGGAAGGGAGGGTCGGATGTGTGTGCGTGTGTAGCGGAGCGGGAGTTTCCGAGGGAAAACCCGTGACACGCAACACGAGCACACCGCAGGGATGTGTAAAAATGAGGAACAAACACGGGGGCACGATTCCGGGGCAGGAGTGAGAAAGGTTAAAAAGGTCCCGGAGCGGGAAACAAGCGAAAGAGCGGAAAGGAAGCGGAGCGGCAAGGAAATTAGCCCCGCGCCTTGTCCGACACGGCCGACTTCCAGAATGCAGATGCTCCCTCGGAAACGCAAAAGAGGGGGCGGGGGGGGGGGGGGTGGTTAAAGCTCTCCTACTCCCCCAACCCCACCCACGCCCCGCTCTCTCGCTCAACCGAGCCCCGCGCGCACCCAACCCCACACTCGAAAATCCATTCGCGCCCCCCCCCCCCACACACACCGCCGCGCTCTTCACCTGAAACACATGCGAGGGCGCCATTCGATCCCCGGGGAATACAAACCGCCCCGAACAGACGAGATTCACGCACCCATCCGAAAAAACTTGTTGAAAACAAACTCAATATGTTTCTTGGCCACTCGAAAAAAAAATTCCAGCCAGGAAATGAAATAATTAGCGAATGAATAGTCAACGCTTTCCGCTGGTAAATCAAAGGCACAAATCAAGCCCGGTTCTAAAGGGTTGATACCCAACCCGTCTGCGAGATCCTCATCGAACCACCCACGCGTTTCGTCATAAAAAATGTCACATATAAATCAAGGCTGGAACATTTCGTGGAAATTATTTTAAGCCAATGAGTTTCAAAACCATTCATTCCCAATGAGTCTCTACAGCGCACGTCCCTTGTCGGAGAGCTTGTTCAGGGATCGTTGAACTTCCTCTGTGATCAGATGGTAATTACCGCTGATGACTCGGCAAAGCTCATGCTTTAATAATAGCCCAACGTATATATAAAAAGCCCTAATGACCACTCAATCAAAATCTAATTTCTTAAGAGTGGGACCGAAAAAAAATCAGGTTCTCTTTGATCAAATACATTTCCAACTTCAAATAAAATACGACGGGGTTCATGATCGTAAGAATAGTATACTAGCTCAATAACACAACGTGCTTCATGATTAATCAAAGAGAAATCCCTATAAATTCGCTAGAGATACTTGTGACTGCACAGAAACCCTCGCAGAGCATCCAGTCGGCTAGTTTTTGTTTCGGCGGAAGTTTAATCTCGAAAATTTTACGGCTTCCGTCGTAACACGCTCCCGAAGAGATCAATCGCGCATCACGACCGTCACTCCTCTCCCGTCCCCTGTCATTACGATCGACCATCGAGCCCCTAACTGCACGGGACGGATCTCCTCCACCCCGCTCCGTCTGCCCCCCCACCCCAAGGCACGACCACTTCGCCGGGACGGAGTTTGTGGAGGAGGAGGAGGCAGTGCCCGCGATGAGGAGTGGAATGACCTGGGGCGGGAAGGGGGGCTGCGGAGGCTGGGAGGAGGGGGGGAGGAGAGCTGCCGCGTCGCCGGATGGAAGAGGATCCCGCCTCCGAGGTGGGGACGCCGACCGCTGCCGTGGGACGTCTCACCGCGTAACCACCGAACGCTCAATAACAGGAGCAAATGAGGTTGCCGAGCAATGTGATATCGTCTGCGGAGTATGATGTTTCCATTGCGAAACACACGGGCTCGCGACATGAATGGGGAGGGATCTGGGAGTCTGCAGCGACAGTCGGCATCCGCCTGAGATTCCGAATTATGGGCGTTTAGCGAACTCATGATAAACTGAGGTGTAACGCGGACGATTGGAATCACGAGAGATACGTAAGCAACAGCACCCGCGAGAACCGAGGAAGGCAAGTTTCATTAAACGTTAAACGATTTCCACGGCAGTCCCACATTCGCACGCTAAATGATGACCCACGCGCGCTTTCCCGGGCTTCCAGTAATCAAGGTGCTGAGCAGAATCCGGCTCGGGGAAACTAAACAAATTAGGGGGTAAATACCTATTAGTCTCTCATCTGGAAAGGATGCCTTTGAATCACATCAAAACGCTCTCAACGGATTATTAGTGTTTGTAACTATATAAAAAGCAGAAATAATGAAACAAGATGAAATTCTCAGTATGGTTTAACGATTTCAGTCAAATTCCAACGTTAAAAGAATTAAAAATTCCATTTTATTTCGTGAACGTTTCAGCCAAACGTCAATGAAGACCATTGCATGGGGAGCCACTTTCTGATTTAGGTTAGCGCATTTTTTTTTCAAAAAGAATATCCACTTTCCCACTTGATAGGTATGCTTAGATATTGGAGCTAAAAATTATAATTTTCCTCGGCGAGGAAACAATCAGAATAATAAACTAATATTGATCCCACGAGTCTCCTAGTTGGGTTTCAAATTCGATTATTGAGCGAAATATTGATGGACAAGAACTTTTCCTCCATCGATTTCATAATTTCTCATCACAGTAACGGGATAATTTACCACTTGAATACTCCGAAGGGCGATGACTGACGCCTTTTTTTCCATCATTTCCTTGGTTAATAATTTTCAATTCTTCGAAAGTCTCAGACCTCTGGGGGTGGTAACTCGAAGTACTTTGTGCAGGGCGATAGAATTATTATTTTTTTTAAGCTAGCCAGTCACATTTAGACGAAAAAGGAAAGTGAGAGACCACTCTATACACCAACAGGATGACCACGAAAATAAAAAGGAAACTTTCTCACAACGAAAGCGCGAGTAGGTGAGGAGTAGTGAAGATTTTGAATTTTCTTTTTCTTCGACCGTGAGACAAAAGAGTTGCTAGCAATAGGGAAACAACAAGGGAGACGTTGACAGCAATTTGAAAACCTAAAATAGCTTGGTGCCCGTCCAAACTTTTCAATGGACCTCGTCCGAAGGGAGGAGGACAACCTGGCCCCTCACCAAATTGCAGGGAGGGAATAGGAGGAGAGAGAGACGAACAGATTCATTGTACGAAGAACTGTTGTCAAGGGTTGGAGGATAGGGATGGGTGGGCGTTCACGAGAATAGCACCGGAGGCGAGACGGGAATGTGACACACTTGAGAGGAGGAGGAGAGAAATAGAGAAAGGAAAGCCCGCGGCGAGCTAGAATACACCGAACGTCGCTCTTTGCGGAACATCACGCGAGAAAATAGTTTGCACCGAACGAGCGAATTAAGGTGAATGGGAGGGTTGGGGGAGGATGGCGAGGGGGAGGGCAGACGACCACGATACGGGACAAACCAAGGAGCCGGTGGGGTATTCCCCGCATCGCCCATGCAATAGCAGAACAGAGCATGTCGGGAGGGAGACCGTTTCCAAGCCTGTAGAAGTAAACCAGTGGGAAAGAGAGTAAACCAGTCAACTCGCTGAATATTACAGGAGGCCTCGTCTTTCTCAAACATTTATACAACAAGAGGAAACAATGCTGAAAACAACTCTCCCTCTATTTCCCATCCTTGTGTTCTTCATCGGGAGACAAATAATAACTTGACGAGAGCTCTTGATTAAAAAAAATAATAATACATAACCACGAGGAAAACGTCTATCTTATCTATATGGTGGTGAAAGAACTACTTTTCAGAGCTGGTGTTTAGCTTCGTTTTGAGAGTTTGCATTAATCCGGGGAAGCTCATTTTATACATTTTTAATAAATGATGAAAATGATTACGAATCGAACTTATCCGCCCAATACACGTAATATAAAGGTATAATAACTGCACAATAAATGTATTAACAATAGACAATTTACCTAAGTATATTCGTATGGACAACTAAAATGCAGGGTTGCCCAATTGACGAAGGGGCTTCCAGCCACACCTCCTGCTGGAGAAAGGGAGAGAGGGAAGGGGGGTAGAAATGTTCCGGAAAGGGAGGGTTACCGCCGTCGTTCCGTGCGACTCCCACGCCCAAGGACAGCGACCTTCCCGCACGGTGCCAACACGATGGGCGGGCGAGAGATCGGACTTGGTGGGGAGGCGTGGGTGGCGTGGCGGAGGAAGGAAGAGGTTGGATGACAAATAGGGCACGCAATCGACTTAATTCAAAGTAAACCTTAAGAAACAACTGAAACCATCTTCCATTTTGCGCAAGAAAATTAGTAGAGGTTGGTGGAGGGGGGGGGGGGTTGGAAAAGCGGAGACCTGGCGGGTGACTAACGGGGGAGTTGGGATTGGGGAAGCCTTGGGGGAGGGAGTGTGGAAAGGGCTGGTGAGCGCTGAAACACGAGGCCGAGGGGAGCAATAAAGAGGCGCCTTTGGCAGCAACGACGAGTCAGGCTAGCTGCTATTTCTAATATGCTAATGAATTCTAGCATTTAAGTTCAAGGAGTAATATGAAAATGTCGTCCAATGAACGGCAATTACATGGAAAAGTCAGAGTAGCATATGCACTATTTACCGATAGATGTCACCTCTTTTTCAAATTAGGAAATAGTAACGGAGGGAATGTAAGCATGAAAATGAAATGAAAAAAATTACTATTAAAAAAAAAACTTCTAAAGGGTTGCGGTTTCAATGATTTCAATAGAGCTCATGTGTATTTTTAATAGACACTGAGGTTCTTAAACCATTACGACAATTTAACATTGAATTTTGGGAACCTTTTGATATCGAAAGAATGATCGTTTATTTGATCCAAGTATTTAAAAAGACTTTTCCATGAAACTTGATGCGGGAGGCTGTCATCTCCGAAAACAGGTGAAAGTTGGAGAGAGAGTGGGAATAAATCTCTGACAAATAATGGATGCTTTCGTCAAATATTGAACCACACTGCTGAGTATGTGCAGTCCTCTAAATTTGAGATCGAATGGTGTAAAGGAGAACGCGATTTACTGATAAACCTATACGAAATAGGAAGCGTCCAGTAAAAAATTTAATCAGCAACCATAAAACATGTAAAAGGTGCCTTTGAAGGCCCTTCTTTGTTTCGCAACCGCATTGACTTCCTTATATATTACGATTCCGCACGTTACATTCCTTTGGAATCCATTGGTGAATCATATCATGCTCTTAGGCGGTCGGAAGTCACTTCAAGAAGTTCAATAGTCACATTTCTACGATATTACGACTTTCGGTTCGCCTTTGCGATTCCTCTCGCTTACTCGTCATTGGGAAACGTTAGTTATCGCTGAAATATAGTCGATAAATGAGAAACTTATGTAATAAATGAAGTTTAAGGAGAAATTCTCTCGACACTCCGCTTATTTCCCAGTGAAGGTGTTAGCGATCGAGTGAGGGAGAGAGTACAAAGGCAATGGCGTCTATCCCTTTGGGCGTATACCCGATCAAATAGCTCGAAGAAAATGAAGCGTGTCAACTACAGAAGAACGAGATGGCTTGGACAATGTTGGAGAAAAACGGACGGCAGTCGCACAGCGCATCCACTTGCCCTGCAAAGGTTGGCAACACATTCCGGCAAGCTAAGAATGCAAGTGTCTGTGGCCACTTCCAGGAGTGAATTCGGTGAGGAGACTTCCAGGGATCCACAAAAACAGAGCGAGACATTTTCCCTTAATTTTAGGGCGTGACTTCACGCGGCCGTTCGATGGCATAGTGCCGGGAACAGATTGCGCCAAATTTCTACTATAACCTGAAAACATTTTAGAGTCGCCAAAATAGTAAACTCATGAATTATAATATCCTAGCACTCGCAAACTTCAGACCAAGTAACACAACATTGATCTCCACTTGGAAATATCTAATTGTGGAGCATTACCTTAGACAAATTCATCGAGCCCATCTCCAGGGATATATTTGCAGCTATTTGGTTTTAATTAATACCGCGGAATGTTTCTGAAATTCACCTTGAGGCTTTACTGTAGACTCCCAAAACCAAAGTAATCGAATCACCGCATGCGCCCTTAAACCTCGTCGTTAATGGGATTTCACGAACCCTGTGAGGAGACTTGAGGGATGGCTTGTCAAGCGAATTATGTACACGAGATCGCTAACGCTCATAAACGCCGCCATTAGCGTACAGATGCATGACATGTAACTCTACGACGAGGCGAGGACGGGGCAAGAGAGGCACACATTTTTAATTTGCTAGATCGATTCAACATTGCAAGCAAATACACCTATCCACAAAGCAGAAGAGTATCGCCCCATTCATAAGTTTTTTCGCGGTGGGAAAAATATCGAAGAAAATAAGAATATTGGATCAATGATGACCATGCGTGCTGGAGGTAATAACGGATTGAGTGTCAAGGTTGTTACGCCCGCTACGAGCGTGACAGGATTATTCAGGATCCTCCATCGACGAATTTAAAAACCCTTCCAAGGAAGACGAGACCAAAAAGATTCATCGCAGACGCCAAAACATCCCCCACCGAGTCCTTGCAGAGGCCAAAATCTCTATTCAATTACGGTAAAAGGGAAGTATTGAGAAAGCCAACTCAATTCGTGACATGGGCAAGGGCTCCCCCGAGGGGTTCACGGGATTCGACAGGGATAAAGGGGTGAAGAGGGCATGACGGAGACACAGGGTCCTAAATTTCGACCAATCCCCTTCTCGATGGCCTTCGGGGATTCTTCCGAGAGAAAGAAAAGCTGTCAGGGCTCAGAGAACCGCGAGGGATTCGGGCAAAAGGGAATGCAATGGAACAAATCGCATGGAATATGCAACCGCTAAATTGGAACGGATCCAGAAATGGAACGGCAGAGAAGGCAGTTGGAATCTGTCCATCTCATTAACAAAACAAACAGCGCAGGTGTGAGTGCGGACTAAAACAAGGACAGAAGGCCTTATCTTAAGTCCGTCAAACGCAGGGCAGACAGGACGGGGTGCGAGATTTTCTCCGAACTTAACGCAAAGAACTCCCCAGCAGCTACAATTGATTTATCCCGAGAAAAGAATTAAGCTAGTGAAGAGGTCACAAGGAAAATAATCAATCAAAATAACAAAAGAAAGTCATCCCATAGCGAAAGCGTACTTTATTACGCAACAGAAATGAAGATGGCATAACTCGCGCATCTTCCTCACAAAATAGCATTCATGAAAAGGATTTCACGCTCACAGCGGAATACCCAAAGTAATAATGCTAGATTACATTCATCGTATCAAAACCATTTTTGCTCACGAAGAATTAATTCTTTGATGAGACGTCTTAAAGCCTTATTTTTCGCATTGCACAAGTTGCTTGTTTTTTGTTAGAGGATCAAGTTCTATGTATTATGTAGATGTAGATGTATTTTTTCAGCAAAAAATATACATACACATAAAATATGAATTACTAATATTATGTAAAACTAACACGTAATATTATGAAATATAATACATTGAATATATTAACACGGAATAAATTATCTCGCCAATGTTTAAGCTACGATGGAGTTTTTAAGAAAACAACTCGTTAAATACACGCTTCAAAGAAATAAAAGCAAGAGTAGATGAGATAATTTGCATAATGTTCTTCATGATGAGTGAACTCGTATTCAACCCCGAGAGGCCTATGCCATAATCGGGAAAAAATAAAGAGGCGACCGGGAAATTTCTACGTAGGAAGAGAGTCTTCTAAATTTAGACATAAAGATGCCATTTTATATAAGATCCTTGGAAACAAGGAGACCTGTGGCTCACGAACAGAAGATTCGGTTTCACTGCCTTCACTTTTCCACTTTCTGGCTATAAAAATGAACTTCAAGATGAACTGCGTCCAAAATAAGGTCTTCCAAAAATAGCGCCCTCCCAAAATTCTCGTTCATAGTATCCGATGATTGAGATTTACGGGTAGTTTAATCATCCGAGAGAAAATTGAGGAAATTTTTCCGAAACAACCCCGTCGACGCATGGTAAGGAACTTTTGGCCGAGAGAGCAACCAGGTAATGACCTTTTGCTCTCCAACCCCAGACGATGCTAGTGCACGCAGTAAAACCCGAGGCCATAATCGAATATCTACTTAAGCTAAATATAAGGAGCTCCAGACACAACATTAAGGAGCACGCTTATCTTCCATTACTCCGCCTTATTTACACCGCCATGTATTAATGGTGAATATGGCCAGGAGATACCTCACCGAAAGCACAAACAAGACCCCCCGACGGGAAAAGAAAACCACCCCAGGCTTATAAATATGATCGTCAAAAAGTTGGATACAGTGGATATAAGCGGTGGGAGAGATGGTTGAGGTGGGGGGCCGCCAACCGTGGGGGCAGAACGGAAGGGGGGGGGGAGGCGTTTAATGCCTGGCGTCGCGAGATGGAGCCATAAAACACTCCGGATTAATGACGCCTTACACAGCAATATGGTGCCAACCAAACACTACCATTAATTTTGAATCCCGAAATCCGAGGGAGCAGAAAAATTTAGAGCTTGCAGTAATTTGTTTGACATATCAAAGCGGTTGATCATGATCTTCCAGAAAAAACTCCCACCGCGTTTTTAAAAGTAAGGTACACATGCCACTGCGGCATTACATATAAAGAGTAACGACGTGAGAGCCCTACGACCGAACCTAGGATAACAAATCCACTCCGCCGTTAATTCAGACATCGGCGCAACGCTGGAAAAAAATTTACTAAATGACCCCACGAGACCCACTAAAAGTAAATAGATGAACTGTAAGAGCTCTCCGGTGGATATTCAAGCCTGTTCCATTCCACCTTCCTTAATGTTTCATTGAGCTGGTGGCTTACAATTAGAACTGGCTGACTACACTTGCAACACGAGGAACGAAGACATAACTAACTTCTACGAAAAATAAAACACGCCGTCTGGGTGCACTTAAGCGCGAAATGGGTCAGAAAAAAGTAAAACGCTCGGAAAAAAACCCTCGTCCACAAGAGAGATGGAGAGGTCAAGGTTTTGAGGAAAAACTTAAAGAGGTAATTTGCGAGCCGTAGAAGCTGATTTTGTCGCGACACTTCGAGGTCGAGTCGAAAATAATGTAAGAACGTTTCAGACACAATGCCCACGGTTTGGTGTAAATGGCGTTCCGTTTAAAGGCTGAATGTATGGGGAAACGTGCAATATATATTAACGAAATATACGCTAGCTAGATTGTAAGTCCGCAACTATAAACGCAAAATACATTTTCCGGAGTGAGATTGAGATTAATTATAGTACATCAATGACTCCTTAATGCCATACTCTATGGAAGCAGCAAGCTAGAACTAGAAGCGTAGAAAAATACTGCTACTGAGTCATGAAAACCTGACCAAATTACCATATTAAGAAACTCCAACGGGTAGGGTAATTTAGTACCGTTCTAGCACTGCAAGAAAAACATCGCATCACAAGAGCATTCGTACCCAGAGTGGATTTTTAATTCTTTAAGTTTACGAGTAAGGACGTTTCAATTATCTTCAGTCAAATATGTGAAAGTTTTTCTGTTTTTGTAAGCCGCACCAAGAGTTATCGAAGATCAAATACTACGAAACAACACGGATGAAGAGCCATAATCTGCAATTACCCTTCACCAAACATACATACATTCTCAAAAGCACACACTTTTTTAATGTAAAAATAAAATAAATCGTCACTCAAACCACATCATCTTTGCCATTACCAGATTAGAATAGCACACCATTAGCCCACGGAAAGCAATGGAACCGCGGAGCCTCAAGGGGATTTGCAACGGCACAAAAGAAAGCTGAAACTAGCTTGATCCCTGGGGACTACGCTGCGGGAGTAGAGGATTGAGAATGGCTGCTGACCAGGTAACTGCGGGAATTAAACTAAAACAAACGGAAAATAAAAGAATCAGCACATAAAGGGAACGCAAGGATTACTTTTCTAGGAGGAGAGATCCATCCTGAGGTCGGGCGGGTGGGTGGGGAGGAGGAAGAGGGCAACTGAGCTTCGAGCCACGGAAGGGATGGATACATTAAAGGGATAGGAGCCACTCACTCTACTACATGTGTGCTCGAGTTGATGATGACAATTCAGCGGGTAAACAAGGGGCGGGGCGGGCCTTCCCTCGCCCCCTCTCTTTTCATGGATGCGCTTTCTCGAGCATTGGTGTTGATTCAGGAAGTGGAGTGAATATTCATCACGGTGGCGGGCGAGAGGAATTCAGGGAAGACTACTCGTCCTCTCGAGCGCGAGACACACACGGGGAGGGGAAAATGAAAAGGTATGGGGGGGGGAGAGAGAGAGGGAATAGCTGAGTGAAAGAACCTCGCGGGTCTCTCAACCCTCACAGCTGTGGCGGCACACACGCGCGCATTCAAACGCCCCGACAAAGCATGAGTGGGGGGTGGGAGAGGGGGAAGTGGGGGGGGGGGAGGGGGACAGACGGATAGGCACCTTCCTCTGCAGTTTTACTCCGCATCCCGGCAGGGATGACGTGATTACTGTGCTCGCGGCTCTGTCCACCCAATCGGAGGCGAGAGTCCACCTTTGTAACATGTCGAGCACACGCGAATGGTCAGACGGGGACGACTCGTGATGCACCCGGAAAAATCTAATGGAAATGCACCCGCGAGAGTCATGCGAACGCCGAAAGCCATCATACCCAAATTCCCGCAGCATATTCGGGGTCCCTTAAATAAGCCGGATCAGTAAGATCAGTGGACACACAGGAAGTTCAGCAACCGAGATCGGCAGCTCCCCATGGGGTAGATACGAGTAGATATATATCATACACATTTTTTCGCAAAAATATTACCGTATACATTACATTTATGAACAATGAAATGATACAGCATACAATCCTCAAATCAAGTCACTGGAAAAAATACAAGAATGGAAAGAAATTTATATAACACCGACGAATTTCACCATGAACGGGTTCTTTTTATAAAAAGAGGCGAAATGAACAGCTTATTTTTATAAAAACAACTTTTATCCGCCATGTAAAACCCGACGGTCGAGGTAACCACAAAGTGAGAACAACTTCAACTTCCACAGGAGAATGACGTAATGAAAACGGGAGAAGAAAATTTGTGTTGGCGGCTCAGTGCAGCCACTACTACCTCAAGGGATCGCTGTCTAAATGTTACGCTGTGTGACAGAGAACTCGTAGCGACGGACGTATTCTGAACTTGGGAGTTACTTCCACCAGACTCGACAATGATGAAGTTTACACCGAAAATCCGACCAACAGCGGGATTGAGGTCCATGTCCTTTCAGCAACAGACAACTAGGAACTAGGGCTCTGGACACCTGGCTAGAAAAAGACACTACACGCTCGGTCACTTTACCCCGAACACTGCCGCGCGGAAATAGATCAATGATTTGTTCGTACCATAATTTGTGATTCGAACCTTGCTGAAAGACTGTGAATTTCACGTCAATAACTCTTGAAGTCTAAGATATGACTTATTTTATAGTTACAAAAACAATCATATTTCGACGCCTACTGCATCAACACAAAATCCGAAGTCAAATCGAAAAAATTCAAAATCATCGGATCCTTTAACTATTGGTCGTAACAATTACCAAAAATTTACCTAAATTGTAAGGCTGAAATCATAAAAAATACATGTCATATTTAGCGTGTACCTACACTATGATATGATATTTAGGAGTTAACCATTATGCTGTATTAACTTGTTACGTTATGGCACTAGTCTTCTTTTCACCAGTATTAATTCAGGGAAAATATTTACAATAACCCAAACGTGCTAAAACACGCTAGATACACGAAGGGAGACTGGGCCGATTTCACATCGCCTTCCACACTGGAGAAATTACGGCTTGAGACTAAATACACGGATGGCTGGTGGAAAAGATAATAGAGAATATCGGTTCGGAAATCCCGTATTCGAGGGCGGCGATAATCAGGCATCCTCAATTCCTTTCATAATAAACAGAAGTAATCCTAGGGGGGATAACAGACAACAAGGGACCGGTGATCTAAATGTCTTCTAACACAATATACCATAAGAGGCGAAGGGAAGGAAAAAAGCAAGAAAACGGGAAAAGTTAAAGAGGAAGTCTCGCATCACATCAGGTATGGCTCCTCACTGAATCCGTCAGGTGGCGAGTGATCGTATCCTATCATGGCGTTTTAGCGGAGGCTTGATTGTGAGAACTACATATATGGCGATAAGAGTTCGCTACGTCGCTCAGCTGAGAATCCAAACTGGTGATACCACAGACATCTATCCCGAAAGAAAGTCTCCCCCAGGCGGTCAGGAAGGCAGATTCCGCTCCTGTACGGCTAACTCTCCCCCCACCTTTTATGCCCTCCAAGCCAATTGGAGGGAGGACTCCACATTTTTTCGTCTCGCCATCGAAAGTCTTTCTTACGCTCATTTCGGACACCTGGTATAACCAGAGACCCAAGGCTCGAGTGTGGAAGGTATACGTACGAGTGTATTGATTCGGGAACCAAACGCCTGCGATATTACTCTGATGGCTTTCGTAGCAAATGAACGTGTTCATTCATACGAGAGACTTCTTTTTACGGCACCCGCATGGAAGCACTCACTCTCCAGACTAATAGAGGTAAGGAGATCCCCGTCCCATGCGGTAGACCTACGTTGAAGCATAAAAAAAAACTATCATATATTTTCCCTGATGCTTCCGAGTGGTTCGATACATGAAATCTTGAGATTGCAGTAAATGTCGTACATGTAAGAAGAAAATCTTTTTGCGGGAACTTACTTCCCTTTAATGCTTACTGAGGATTTACACATGAACGCCATTTCAAAATGCCCCACGAGCAACAACAAAAAAAGTGATTGACTTCTCACAATTTTTTAGGGACCTTAATCTCTTAATCTTAACCTCTTAATAATTTATTTTAACGGAATTCGCTTAAAAAATACTCAAAAAGAAAGAATATGGAATATGTATAAAAATGTCAACATCTACAGAAATTAAGAGGCATTAAGAAAAACCACAAATTTTATTTAATTACCACAAGGGCATTCGAAAGAACGTTTTATTGTAGTAACATAATAAAATAAAACTATTGTACATTCATTTCCATTCCTCATTTTTTCCAATGCCACCTTTAAAACAAAATCTTTTGTATGAAACTAAAATTGAGTCCAATGAAACTCTGTTAGTCAGCTTTTTCTCACAGTTTTACCTTCACGGACTGAGAATTCTTAATTTACTAAAATCTTTCTTCTCCAATGTAATCTGGATTTCTGATAAACATTCAACGTCACTGACGAGGGCCAATATTTCAGGCAGCAAGTATATCATCCATGCGAGGAATCACCAAACATCCCAGTCTAAATCGCTGCGGTTCAATGAAAGAACTACTCACTACGAAGGCAATAAGTAATCCCTCCTTAGGACAGCGACGAGTGTATTTCTCGTTGGTTTCCTACAGCAGACTCTATAAGGCATAAAGGTGAGGGGCACAATTCAGGCGCTCTCCCCTACCTCACCTTCCAAACCTGCGGTTCAGCGGGTCATTCGGTCCCTTACTCAATATTCTCGTATCGCCTAGAGCGAAATTTCATTCGATTTCCATTCCTCCCACCTTCGCCATCGAAGATCTCGCAGTTGCGCCGATGTCGGGGAACAAATACTTATGTTACCTGGTCAGCAGTGAGTGAGTGAGGGCCGGGAAATTTTAGTGTTGGCAGATTTTCTTCGTAACCAGGAGAGTGTGCCACTCCTCCACTACTGACCCCATCACTCTCACGCCACATCCACCAGGGAGCACATTATCCGATAGAAATGGCCTAACCAATGCATAGCGGAACCACAAAGCGCCTTAGTAAATCATCATATTAACAGCTCAGCCTCGCCACTCAAGTTGGTAGTTTGAATCATCCCAATTGATGGAGAATCTAGCAACCATTATTACGGACTATGGTGACGTTTAATTGACGAAGGGGCAGCAGGCCTTCTATGTCCAAATATTTACCACCCCATCATAGTATACCGGCCGCCATGACCCCAAAAACCCGATCCCCGTCTTCCACTTCGACATCACTCGATGGCTCGCCATGGAGACGCAGGGGTACGAGGCTTTTGACCCAGGAATGAGCAGCACTGCTCCACGACGTGAATTTATCACGTCGCTCGAGCTCGTGAGGCACGTTTGCCCCGACGAAGTGCCTTGGTCAGTCCCGTTGCGATTAAATTGACCCCGTCCGTTAAAGGGGAAATCGTTTGCCTTGCGGTCATGCGGCGAGAACGAATGAGTCATTTTGAAACGAATGGTACAACACATATGAAGGTTTCAGGGGGGGAATTAAAAAACTCTACCAAAATTTGAAAATCATTTGAAAAAAACTATCTATTGCTTCAAAACCAACAACAAACTGTCCCAATTTTCGTCTGATAAACGCACTATTTCACACACTCGTACAATGTCAACGTTAAAGCCAACTAGGTGAACTCCAAGTTAAATAACAAAACGGAGATTAAGGAGCAAAAGTCGATATCTTATAAATGGATTAAGTGATAATCTCCAACAATTTATGCCCTCCCAAATAATGATCCTTCAAGCATTGTTATCGCTACGCTAAAGTAAACTCACTGTATTCATCGCCACGCGCGCTACATAATATAGCGGAGAGAAACAGTTCAGCAAAATGTATCCTTGGAACCAATAAAATTTCAGTTAAAATTAACTCCAACATTTCAATAGAGAATCCAATGAGATAAAATATAAATATCTTAAAATGAGAGTATATTAAAATGTCTAAAAACGAATAAAAAGCGATGAAAAACATCAAACTGTTATTATTATTATGTATACTTAACTGATATGAAACTGGGAAGTGTAACCAGAAAAGGAACTGCCGTAAAACACGCACAGTACAATTTATTTCAATAACTCTCGGGTTCCGGTTGGTCTCGTCTTCTGGGATTTAGATAAGCGATCTATTCTTGCAATTATACCTCTTTCATGATTGAAAAAATATTTAATGGTTCCCTAAAGCCTTAATAAAAACAAGTTCGTACCTTTTTTTAGAAAATCTATGAAAAAATAATAGATCGCACGAAACTCAACTTTCAGATAAATGAATTAATAGTAAATTATAAGAATTATAGAGCACTAGCATTACAATTTAGGGGCAAAGGAATGAGTGTGACCTTTATTTGACATTTTGCGTAATGCCACACTGAGGAACGGGCTAGGAATTTCGTTGTCCTCGCTTTTCTCTCGGGTTCCCGATCCGGTTACACGCCAACAGCGAGATTTCAATTCCCGGGGATTCGTGAAGTTGGACACTGCGGTTTCTGCCCAAAAATTTTTAACTTCCCCTTCCTGAAAACGGCAGGGTAACGTTTACAAAAAGGAAAATGCTATCATGTACAGCTGAGAGTGATTAATGACGCTAATAAAAGCGCATAAGCCCGAAAGCGATTCGCTGTTTTCGCAGACACTTAGAAAACATCCGAGAGCACATAACACGCCCATGAGAATTCCGAGGAGAAAAATGGAAGGGGATGACAGATGGAGATGATGGTATTAAAACAATCCTTCCCTCACCCTATTCATGAAAATACTCTATCGAGTCATCCCTCAATCTAACAAACAGATCAAATATCCAAGTGACATCAGAAAATGGTTTGAAAATCATCTTGATACAAAAAACAGGACGGTTGTACGATTTGTAGTCTAGTGAAGACACGAAACATTCTTGCTAAGCGTTGATTGACAAAAAATAGCAAATATTAATGGACTTTAGAAAATTCTCCGTCAAACAGGATTCTAGAATGAGTTTCATTGAACTCTCCTCGAGTCCCTTTACTGAAGAATATTTACAACAAATCCATAATATCAAATAAAATATTCTGATTTGGCCAGCAGATAACTTTCCCTGAACAGTTTTCCTTTTTATGACCAACGACAAGGACAGCTTTTAATAATTGACGAAAACACATTGAATTACTTGGGTCTAACAAAAGTATTTACAGTCACCTCTGAGAGGTCAAATGAAGGAAGACTTGAAACCATCTCCTCTTACAGTTTACTCTTAAACACGGAATTGCTTATTTAGAAATGTCTTTCCTCCCGGCGTGGCACGGATTCGGCATCGGCGCCATTTGGGAGATTGAGCCCGATGCCATTGCGGGTTTTCTATGGTGACCACATTAAAAAAATCACTAAAAATATGCAAATGAAATACGTGTTTAAAACATTTTGGGCGAAATGCGATAAATGATGAACACACTAAGTACATCCACACCTTTATCCGTTATCGTTTAAGCCCCAAGCGAATAAATTCAATAAAATTTTTAGTGAGAAAAATAAAATGCCTTCACAGAAACTCGTACGTTTTTAAAGACGATTTTCACATCTATATTTTTAAAGATTTTGGGGGGAGGGGTCATACGTGGAAAAAACCGGAGAATCGCTCACTTCTGGTAGGTCGATCTACGCAGTTCGTCCACTTTTACGTAAAATACGTGTATGGAAACATTTATGGCTGTTCGGGAAAATAGTTTCTGAAGTATCGTGCCTTGAATTTTTACAATGGTATTCCACCCAGGAATGATTTCCAGGGAATGAAAAATAACTTAAAATCACCAGCTAAACGTGATGGACGAAATGTTCATGGCATTTCATATCGACTACTCTGGTAACATTGTTCTCGTAAAGATTTTTAATTTCGCCGTTTTCCCGACTTGCGCACACGAATTTGTCTGTAATGACAAAGACTGGATCATATCCTATGGATTTGGAGCATCTGTTACATTGCAGAAGTGCCAAGTTCCCAGGAGCTGCAGGTTCGATTCTCCAATCGGGTGAACCTTTACATACTATATGTCATTCGCGGCGGAGGAAAGAAAGGAAGCCCGTTCCACCTTCAGGATCATTCTTCCGCGTTTCTTCCACGAACGAGGCAGTCAGTCAGTCGCCCTAGCGCAACGGGGAGGAAACAGTTACGCCTGGAATACGACTATATTCCCCAGACACCCGAATGAGAAAAAATTTTGAGGGGAAGAGAATGGGAGACGAGGGGTGGGGGGCTTCTTATATCCGAATGGAAAAGCACTAAAACGCCAAATCACATGTTTTTCACGAGCGGGTGAGAGAGCTAGGAATGAGATGAGAGGAGATGTGGGTCGAAAAAAAACCCCTATTCATTCACATCAAAAACACATAAGGCCAATATTGAGGCACCCGCGGATATACACATACGTATCCATCCAAGCATATGCGCTCATTTTCTCCTCCAATCCGACAGGCCATACTATTTGCCCTATCATAGGCGATCTCTCTCGTTTGGCTTTAGGTGAGAAATATCTATGCATGGAGAGATTCCGTGTGGTCGTGCAACGACTCTTTACATTTTCAAATTTTTTATAACTCTATGTTTCATCAGATTTTGTGTCGATAACAAAAGTAATGGGTATTGTTGGCAATAAAACCAGAAAATTCACTTGCATTAGTATACAAACGGAGATATTTGCTCGTTTACAGCGTCGACCACAAGTACAGAAAAATTCCTTTTAGTCGACTAAAACATAATAAAATGAAGGCATTTCCCATTAAAATCAAAAGTGATGTACAATAAAACCCATCCATGACATACAACCAGGTGACTGAATAAGCATTATGCGCCTCCTGATATATGTGCATAAGGAGAAACCATGATGGCATCCTGATGATCGTTCTTTGCCCGTGAGTGTACGCCGTTTCGTGAGACACCGGGGTGAGTTCTTCAATTATTCCGTTCCACGCCGTCAAGACGGGAGTTGGTGGAGGACGAAACGGTGCGAAAACAGAATGGAAGGTCCGCCATTGCCAACAACACGCCCCCCTACGCAGAATGGCTGATCGGCTGTTAGGCGGGTGGGAGGGCAAGCGACGCCAATATTGAGCGCTCAAGCGGAACAACCACCATCGAACCCCCATGGGTATTCAAAACCCAATCAAATGCATCCACGGCGGACGAAGGTTGGATCAAATCTAACATGAGGTGGAAATGCTGTATCATCGCAGAATTAGGAGTGGGCTCGGGAGCACGAGTCGACACTTGAACACAGGGGATGCACGAGGCGTGATACGAGATTCACAGACCAATTCGCATGCGCAACTTGGGAAAGAGCGAAATTAAAAATATCCACAAGGAAATTCAGCTCCCTTCCTCCCCGAGTATGTTCACGGTAACATCATAACGAAGCACGAAATCGCGAAACAATTCTTTATGTACGCAACCTCGCCCGTGAGGGAAAATTAAATTTGCCTATCGAAACACCCATCTAATTAGCATCAGAAAACGAAAAACGACAAACAGGATAGAAGACTCCAACGTCGCGTTCATTTCCTCCGACCTGAATTAGCACATAGACACGTCCACATTACCGTTCCCTTCCTAGGGATGAGTAAATTTAATCAGGTCAACAGCACTCCGAGTCAAGTAATATGACCCCCTAATATTTCAGTATCCCATGAATATTTGATTAAGTATGAAGTTGCCGACATGAAAATAAATATTCAAGGTAATAAACAGACATGCAGCAAAACGCGGAACTAACGAAAAAAAACCGCTCACGAAAGAATTATTTTTATCGAACTCGGAACTAAACCTTTAACCTGAGAATCTAGCAAAAAAAATACATAGCGATGGCATTTTTCATATCGAAAATTAGTGGTGGCATGATTCAAGAATAAGAACAACCACTGGAATGGAAGGTACAAACACTACTTAGCAAATATAAAATGAAAACTCCCAGTTTGAAAGCGGCGCCTCAACCGCTAGCAAGAAAGGCGAATATTTAATAGAATTTCACCGGATGTCTCGCAAATTATCTTGGGGGTGGGGGTAGACTCATTCAATAAATGTTTCAAGCACTGGAGTGAAGGAGGAGTGTATTTTTTTTACGGCTCCCGAGAAGAATTCCGCCCGAAGTGAATTCCACAAATGGGAAAAAATCTTGCCGAGACAAGAGCACGCCCGAAATAGTGAACATGGGACCTTACGAGGGCGGTCGAGGGGAAGTTAGTGGGAGAGGGAGGGGGGAGAAAGAGGGGAGGGGATATACGTACAATCCCTGGCGTGCAGCCACAAGTGAGCAAGGAGGAGGAGAAAGGGTCCGCGGAGCGAGAATAAAACGATCAAGAAGGGTTTCCAAGCGATTGCTGCTCCTGCGCCTGTTGGCAATGGTGGTTCCCACTTCCAGTGGTCGATTCGTATAACCCACGGGGCTCGGGAAATAAGCCCTTATTCATTCCATGACTCTAAAGAAAAGGCCAACAACTGCGCCTCAAAATCATAGGGGTACGTCATATCCTTGCTATATTTTATTCCATTTCTTTGTTTTCTATACCAGAAGAGGGGGAGGACTTTCGGGGCTCAAATGGCCATAGGAAATCGTGACTACTTGGGAAATTGAAGCGAAGGGAAGACAATTTTAAACGAAAAAAAAGTGAAAACTATTTTGTCCGAAAAGTCTACATTGAATTTGAATCGTGAAAGTCGGGATATAATTGATCCTATGTCTGAGAGAAAGCACATCCGCGTAATGTGTCACGTAGCCATTGTAACCAGAGCATTGATGAATTTACACATCTAATAGTTGATTATTGCATAAGTAATTATAGGAGGCCATCCAAAGTAAGTGAAAAAACTTGGCATAGGGTAGAATAAAATGCTGTAATAGGAAGTAATTGACAATAATCAAAATCTGCAGTTAACAATTTCGGCTTGCAAAATCAACAACCGAAAGTAAACAGCCGATGTTATCAGTTACAGTAAAATGGACATCACCGTAGACTTTTTCATTATGCATAAAGAAAAGATAAAGAGCGTTTCAGCAATTTGAAACGATTCCCCTGAATTTTAAATTGTTTAAAGCGGAGAAGGGAACAACTGATTGCTTACAAATCAGACATTTTTGTGAGGGTTTTTAATATTTAGCGTACTCGCGAGGTCGCCTCAAATCAAACGCACAGATGGAACGTAACGAAGTGACCCAAATAAATGCTTTATGTATCTCTCATTGGAAAGAGAGGCGAAATAAATAAAACAATTGTATTTAAAAAAACATAAAATGAAGCAAATAGTCAACTTAAAAAGATGTTATATTCAATTGGAAAGAATTTCAAAGTAGATGGCAGATAATTTGATACATATTGATACCACTCCTTTAGGAAAACGTCACCTTTAAAATCGTCCTCCTGATATATAGACTTTTTTGCCATGTTACATCCTTCTTCCGACATGAAAGATGGGCCTTTGGGATTTCTACGAACGCGAACACCCAAGGGATTAAAATGCTATCATTCTGTGCTACGATAATGATCCAGAGAGAGATTTTACGCCTGTCCTCGGTAAATGGAAACCAAAAGCATAGCGGTAGGTAATAGCATTTAAAGGGTTTCATAGAAGCCACAAGGACAGAAGAGCAGGCACGAAACTAAATGTGACAGAGGCGAAATGAGGATTGGACGATGGGGAAGTAGGAAAAAATTATTAATAGGAGTCAGTTGTCTGAAACAACTCCACATCCGGCATTTTTTTTTGGCTTTGATTACCCCGAAACGGAACGATGTGAATGACATTAATTTAACATGGCTCTAATGACACAATTAAAGGTGATAAACATACATCTACCTCCAGGGCGCACGAAACAGCCACCGCAAAAACGACCTCACGACCGTAAATTAACAAAGTACATATTTTTTGGCGAATTAAATGAAATAACATGTTTGTTTGAAAAAACATAACATCTCCGATACATTTTAGTACGCACAGGGTTGTCAAGCACGCGTTAAGACTGAAGCACACGATTCAAATGCAGCTTTAGGTGAAACCCCCTTAATTCCTAAACGAAACAGACCAGTCGGCTTTCACCGGCGGACACGCACAGTCGGAAGAAACAGCCAGCCGATACGTAAATAGAGAAACAACCTCGGTTCCACGATTTCATTCGGAAGAATATCAAGCGAGACGCCCCGTCAGCAACTGCGGGTAAACGGACATGTTTGGCTCGCGATCGCTTGAGAGAGAGTTTAGGAAGGACAGAGTATGACGGGGAAGGAGAAGAGGAAGTGGCGGGCGGGAAAGGGATTGTGTCGGTCATAATCGTAGGATGGAGCGGATTTGTAGGGAATTAGAGGGATGGATAGGAAGAGCCGGGGGGGGGGGCGAGAGAGAGAAAGATTGGACAAGGGGGGGGGAGATGGGAACCGCATGCAGTGCGACGAATGCGGAGAGAGAATGGGAAGAGAAAGGTGGGAATTCAGATAATGCACGGATACATAATGAGATGTGACGGGAGAGGAAGGATACGTAAATCCCAGCCGTCAATTCTATCACGGCAACTGACTTATAAACATCCTCTCCTTTTGTGGGAAAACGGATATATTTGGAGGGAAATTCCCAAGAGAAGACACGGGAAATCCAGAGAAACGATATCTAGAAAAGGAGGATACTGTTCGGGAAGAACATTAATCATCTCTACATCCCTTTGCAGCACGTAAAATGGAAAGTGGTCATGTTCCCAATAATTAATTGCGCCAACTGATATCTTTTTCAGTAAATCAGAGAGGCTGAATCTGAAAATGCGAATGGGGAGAGATAAAATACCAAATGGATTATATACGTGACTCCCGTAAAGGAAGTTTGAATACTGTTCACACACGCTCACGGCGAAAAGGTGTTGGAACTATTTTGTGCACAGAGTAGCTTTGATTTACCGCCCAATTTGAGTAATTGACAAAAAAGACATGAAAATAGCTGCCGGCACCAAAACGCTGGCTCGGAATAACGGTTTGATATATTATAAAATAATATCTCTCGCCAAGCTTTCACGACAATTAATAAACGGCGTATCAAGACAGATAATCGATGAAGAGGGCGACCATCCCATTTCGGAAGGTCACCGTAATTAATATTAATATTCAAAATTCGGAGGACAATCACAACGATACGATCATCTCAGTTGCTGGCTGTGGACGGGAGTATCCCATTTGACTTCACATCAAAACACTTTCCCGTCCACTTATTAAAAAAATAAAAAAGAGACGGCAGCAGAAGTTCGACCAAAGAGGAAATTTTTCACTCGAAGAGGCTTGAGCTCCCTCAAAAAAATTAACTTCTGAACGATTCCTTTCCCTCGGTATGGCTTGGAAATTTATTAAAAAGTTAGCCGATATTCAAATTAAATTCATTAAAGAAACATGAAATACGCAGGGTGTCTCTACCCCTTTCAAGGGTGTCTGGGAATACCGATTTCAAATTTTGAAAAATAAAAAAAGGTGGGCTACAGATATGAGAATGGGTTTTAGAAAGGGAAATATTGGAATTTCAAGGTGATTATAAAAGTAGAGCTGGACAATTCGCACGAGGGCCTGGAAATATGGCAATATAAATAGATTTCCGTCGATCCTAACGGGGGCACACATATCCGGGAAAGTTCAAACCTTTTTAGCACTTCGTACTTAAATACTTACAACCAAACCTGTCTACCGCAATACTTTTTTCGACAAAGTATTACACAAGTTCAGAAAAACGGAGAAATACCGGGAAGGATAAAGTTATTCGTGTTTTATTTTGCAAAAGCCCTTAGAGATTCTTTGACTCCAAAACCAAGACAGTGACAGACATGATAAAATCACAATAACAAAACGTGCAGGTGGAAACAATAATGGAAAATAAACAAATTCACCTAAAGACAATTACAACTCCAGGGTTACTCGGAGAACTGACGTCAAATGCACCTCGAGAACCTTCATATAACTCAGTACGGCTGCTTGGAAATGTTATGCACTAAAACAACTAAAATAAACATGAAATGATGTAGAGAGATGAGAAAAAAATCACAAAGCACATCAAGAAATGCATGAACCGAGAAAAGCACACATGTCAGATCGAGTTGTAAAAAAAAAAATCCACGAAAGTAATCCCTGAGAGAACCAAAAAGTAAGGCGTCCCAAGGCGAGCACAAACCGTGGAAGAGCGATCGCTGTTTCCCGTCGAGTCTCGTTCCGTTTGAAGTGGAGGAGCGAAGGTGGCAGCGGTGGTATGCGTGCATCCATCGGAAGGAGGGAGGGCGAGAGGGAGAAGTCGTAAAAAGAGGAGGGGAACAGGAGTCAGCGAGGGAGGGTGGGGGTGGTGGTGGAGCAAAGCGAATGAGAAGAGACAGAAAAAGGTCCGCGTGTTTTCTGGGCACGCACTCACGCACAGTTTGCGTGTTGCGATGGGCGTGACTTGAGGGGAGAGGGTGAGGGAGAACCGTACGGAGGAGGGAGGCAGAGGGGAAGAAGGAACTGGAGCGCCAAAAGCACATTTTCCCATCCGCCAGGCAGCGACAGATAATGGAACTCCCGTTATGGCAGGAAGGGGAGTGGTTACACATCTAGGAAGCGGGGGGAGGGGGACCGAAATCAGTACGCATGGGAACCCCAGTCCTCGGGAGGGTGCACGGGGAATGGTAATGGATCACGTAAGACGATCGAAGCGCGCGATTCCTCCTCTGGCGAAATAAATAAAATATTCCCCGGAGGGACGGGCGAGCTCCCAAAGAAAACCGTGCACTGCGAAATGTGTCGGCCGCGAGCTAATTTCGGGGCAAAGAGTAATTTTAACGCAGCGCTTTTAACGTCTCCGGGGCGCCATGCCCTCTCAGACAATCACTCCGGTCGCACGGCATGGGGTTGAGTCGACGGCGAGCAATGTCCTAATTGCATTCATTTGCGTCACCATGGTTTTGGTTAGCCTCACTCCTGACACGAACAAAAACAGCGTTTCTAAGGAAATACAAAATCTAAACTAGGATCTGAAAGGCATAAATCTGCAAGGGAGAAAAAGTGCTGTTTCGTGCCAACTTTCCATCGCCTAATCATCCACTCACGTCCTTCGGCCAGGTTTAAAAAAGCACCAACCACGAGGATAGATCAAATCTCGTGGAAAACCAAGCTAACAGCCCTATGCGACTCGGATCTTTCCTAAATAAACACATTTATTGGGCTAATGAACTCTAAAAATCCACTGCTGTTGATACAACTCCAGGGGAAGTGTTCTTCGGTTGCGATCACCTAAATAAATGATAAGTTTCCGAACAACAAGCTGTATACTATGCCTTCCTTCACTGCCGAGATTTTCCTGAAATGTCTAGCATACTGAAAATATTATCGACGCCCCACGACCAAAATGTAGCAATGATCACGACCGTGGACGGGGAAATATATGTATCGTGGCCTCCGATACCGAATATTAAAGGAACCGTCATCTTAATCATCTCAAAGCTTTCCATCCTATCGAAACAAACATAAAAGGTCACGACTATTCATGGAAAATCACGTTATCCAGGTCGAGCCGAATCGACAAAGCGATGACGGACCGATTATTATGACCCCGGGAAGATTGATGCGGAAGCAGCGAGTCCTAGTTCATTTGATACCAAGGAAAAGGACAATCTTTAAAAAAGCTCTAAAGATAAAGAGGCACCGTTATGAATTGCGATTTACATAGATGTTTTTTCCACTGTCGCAAAAATTAGATCGTATTAAAGGCTCTTAACTTTTTGCCTAAGGTATTCCCCTCATATTTAGCGCAAGTCTGTGTGCTACGCTATACTTTAGCCTTTCAACTGTTACGACGAATTTGATGCAAATCCATCGGTCATCATGGGGAAAACGAGCAAAGGCCGCAATACTGGTTGGCGAGTAGTACTTCCGAAAAGCCACAACGAAATGCTTGTCTTTTATCCACATTTCAAAAGAAAGGAGGAACAGATTTTAATGGCTGATCAACAAGCGGATAGCAGCCGAGAGACCTACTATTGCACGAGAACTTTCTGTTTACGTCACCACAATAAAGAAAAAGAATTAACTAGAGCTACATTCCTGAACGTTTACGAAAGCTCTATTCAAAATATATATGCATCGCATCCGTTGACTATTTGCTTAAACGATATATGGAAATACTCGGGGCAAATATAGCCAATGGAATCATTATCACGTGTCAATATTTTCCAAGATGAATGGAACGCTTTCAGAATTTTAGATTCTGCCGAGCTTAGTGCAATCACGTTCGCTCGGAATTTAAATGTTACAAATCAATAGCACAGGGTTATGTAGGTTCCTACAGTAAAACATACAAAATGAACTTTGCCTGAAGAGTTCGAAGCCGACGAGATATGATACGGAAACAAATCGATGGTCTAAATATTGCTAATTGAAGCACAAACACGATTCTCCAATAGATGATCGACCCGGAAGTGCATTACGCCTAGAATACTTGGTAAACAGCCAACCAACAGCGGCTGGCATGAATAAACCACAAAGGCTCCTGAATAAAATATAGCTCTCAAGAGACGAACTCAAGTATTCCTACCGCTAGGAATAATAGATGAAGAGAAAAACTGACGGTGAAAAAATGTGATGAAATGATATTGAGTCAAGTAACGCGAAATAAAACCGCGAACCTCTTCCAAACATTTGAGAACGGATCGAATGCCATTAGTAAACCTGCGACTGAGACCAATGGGACCTGCCATTCGTCTGTGGAATACTGAGAGTGGCCTGGGGTTCCTCAAATATTGATTGATAAGGGAATGTAAATTTTTTACCAGACTTCAATCGTAATAACCACAGAAAAGAGCGCGTCTCATGCAGGAACACCTGCAACGCTACTGTAGATGGAAAACAATAGAAAAGGAAAACATCCACATATTTAACGAACGTTTTTCGACGCAATAAAAAGACGCGATCAATCATAATTCCTCTAACGCCACCAATCAGTAAAATGCATTTGAACAGGAACGGTTCATTACGGAACTCCTCCGTATATATACCACACCAAATAAATCGAATAATACTTCCAACATCAATTACTCACATGAAAGATTAATCCGATCACCTCTCGGGTGCTTTTTGGGCGAAGGAAATAATTCATTAGAAGAGATCGATTGCAGTTAATAACAGAAAAAATAAGAACCAAACATTGTTACGCATAACATTTAAGGCGATGTCCGATTTTTTACCTCCGCAATAAAATGATCTTAAAAACCTTGCGAAATGTCTATATCATATAAAATGCAATTCCCTTTAAGGGAAATCCTTTAAAACGTAGGAACTTATCAACGCACATGGAAATAAGCATGTCTGCTGCCTTGTGAGATACAAATCGTTGACATAGACGATCTTTAAAGCTCATTACGACCTTCCTCGGTCGGTATTTCGAATTCGACATAGAAGATATTTCTTATAGGGGTAAAAATTTCCCAAAAGTGAACAACTCGTATAAACATATTGAAAATGTAAATCTTTAAAATTGACTATGAACAAATCATTGAGGGGAACTGATCTACGAACGCTCCACATGGGAACCTAACGGCGGTAGCACAGTAATTTATGACGCCAAGGCCAATGTCATTAGACCTACAAAAGCAGTCGCGTGAAACCTTTATCTTCCTTGCCGCCAGAGTTTATTCCTCACTTCGAAGGAATCCGAGACGTTTCGCGAAGGAAACTTTTCGCATCGCGGTTGTGTAGGTTTCGAAACAATCGTAATCACTCCTGGAATCCACGGTTGGTGACTTTTCCACCCACTTCCCGACACGCTCCCCGCGTCATTTCGCCACAAATTGTTTCGGTAAAACTGATCGGGTCGTAGAGCACATGACGGACTTGGATGGGCTCCCACCGCGAGCGGATGAGTTCGAGCTAGGCGGGAGGGACGCGAGGCTGCACGCGAGGTCAATCCATAAAACACGAGGGAGGGAGTGGGAGAGATATCCGAACCCCCCCCCACTCCCCCAACCAAAGATTGTGAGAATGGGTCGCCGGGCAAGGGGTGGCGACAGCCAGCGGCGGAGAAAAAATGGGAGGGAGGACATTACTGGGAGGGTGTCACCGCGGCGGAGAGGGAATGGGCGCCCAAGTGCACACACCCTCCGCCCTATCACACACACACGCTCGCGCCTGGAGAAGACGTGACGTTACAAAGGCGAAGTAGGGGCGCCCGCGGGGAGTGGGGATGGATGGAGCGCCCACCACGACAAATGGCTGGAGAAACTGCGCCGGCGACGGAATCATTCATTCAAGCACCGTCGTCGTGGGGTCGCGAGGGGGGCAGGGGGAAGGCAGCGGCGGCCGCTAAAAGGGGCCAATCGGACGCTCATTCGGATTCCGCTCGGCTCCGCGATCGAGGAGAGCAAGGACGACGCTGTCGCGGGAATCGGTCGGAATTTTTATCCGAAACAAATCGCCCCCCCCCCCCCCCGCCCTCGATGGATCTTCTCGTTTTCGCAAGTGATGGGAACTTAAGCCAACAACACTCGCATTTATGTGAGATGCACTTGGAACACGTGCGACCGGATGGAAACCTGGCAGCAGTATACGTTGAACGGCCAAGAAGTCGGCAAATACAAAATTACTTAATACATTTTGTTAGGCGCTCGAGTTCTAAAGCTCTTTATTTTTGGATTGAAGGAGTCGTCAATTTTTTCATCAAAAAGTGAGTCGACTTCGACGTCACTGGCATGCCTCTCCACCTAAACCCCATTACGTACACTACATTTTGCTCATCCATGAGATATGTGGTGTGTATTCACCCCCTGCCACCCACCCTGGCGGTGTCTTGCAGGGTATATATACAAATAAATAAATATATCCAAAGTACTCTTTAAGTTAACTCCCATTTCATTCCGATATTTGATCTATTTTCTATTATTTTATAGCACAATGCATGGTTTGCATTGCATGCATGCTTTGACCTGAGGTCCAATTTTCTGGCAAGACATTTAGCGCAATTATTGACGTTTTGATCCGATGCAGTTATTTAAATGTGACAACAATTGTGGGTCATACATTTCGTGTCGGAGTCTTAGCACAAAAATGTCCCCTCGATTACGTACAACCGTGGCTAAACGAGCCCGAACATGATGTCTCATGTCTGTGTTCTGGTTTTATCTGATGAATGATCTGTGTCAATGGTTTTATCTATAGCCACTAACTGACCATCTGTGACAGAGCATATGGTCATAACATACACAAACAAATACATATCTTACTTATTGAATGAATCAACAGCAGGTTGCGGCGTGGATTAAGTAGAAAACTGGGTTTCAGAAAAGAAACAACATCAACACAAAGAATTTCGTATTTGAGTACCAATCCAAATAATCGTAATTATCAATTTGCCGAGTGACAATTTGAATGATTACACAGTAATATTCTCATAGATGATGATGTAACTAAATGATCAAGCGCCTTCAGGTAACTATACCATTTGGTGCGACCAGTCACTGGTAAAAGAAAGCCTTTTGACTCAATCCTCAGTTTAAAAGGATATGCCCGATCTACGTGTATAAAGGGATATAAGAGGCTTGGAGCGAGGCCGAGGACTCTTCGTGGCGTTTTTCTATTCGAGAAGCGACAAGGCGAGGAACGCGAACTATGCCACGCGGTCGCCTCCGCCGCTGAGACCTCGCCCGACATTTCGTGCGAGGAATTGAGCACCCATCGACCTTTTGCTATTAATTAAAAAGCACTTACGTTTTAGGGACTTCAAGTCAATATGCTGCTACATGATCACCAGACGAATCACCACTAGCCTTCAAATAGTAATGGCAGTACATGGGTAATGTTTGCATTTTGCTGAAATATTTTCCAACTCAGGGCTCTCATTATAATTTTTAAAATAAAATCATGCAAAAAAGTATGATGGAATGTTCAACAGACCTTAACATAGAGAATAAAATTGCCCGAACTAATGAAAATGCATCAGGGCCTATCTGAGAATATACACACTATTTTAAAACGGGCAAAAAAAGAGCACATGGATAATTAAATGTATATTAAAATATATGCATTACTTTAACAGCCGCCATCCAGCATGTGAAATGGGTTGACAGCATACGTTATCGAACCATTCATATCGCTAAATATTGTAACATCTGCCCGCCTTTTGGTAACTGCAACAGAGAAAATTGCTGAAGACCTTTCATTTAAAATAACTGGACCAACAGGAAAAGAACGCTGAAAAGGATGTAATATCGGCGCCCTCAATACATGGGAAAAAAGAAATTACTTTTGACTCACTTGACCAACCCGAAACACGCAACGAGTGAAATTGAATTTGGGTCGTCAACCTGAAGCGATTACTGCGGACACCCAAGACGTCAAGTGAGCAACGCCAAAAAATATATTCAACCTACTACTTTCAGCGTTTTTAAGTGCTTTTGGGAGGATTTTTGAATTGCGTTAATCGTATCGACCAACTAATCGGCAAGAGGGTGAGACTGTTGTGGTGTTATCAGCCACTTTTCTCTTCACTTCAAGTTATCACTTAAGGACTGCGTTGGCAACACGGGAGAACAAAGTGAAAGAAATAAGGTGGGGCGGATGGGATGGCATGGGCTGGGAGGGAAGCCCTCGCGAAAAAAACTGAGATGATGATGATGATGACCAAGAAGAAGGAGAAGAAGAAGAAAACGCTTCAGGCGACGGCGAATTGCAAGAGGGGGGGGGGGGTGAAAGGTGGATTTGAGGGGGGGAGAGAGAGAGAGGAAGGGAAGAGGAAAATGGGTTATTGAAGGCGCCGAGGCTCAAGGGGGGCGGGCGAGCGATAAGCCTCGTTCCCCGGTCGACGCGACGCCACGAGGAGTTGCTCCAAGACTCTCATCTACAGCCCTCTACTTCTTTTTCAGGGGCGGATGGACGACCTCGCCGTTCCCAGTCCTTTGTCAAAGATGGGCCCTCGTTCTCTCGCTACAGGAGTGCGTTAGCAGGAATTCTATCCATTTTAACTATGCCCGCAGGGTAGAGCTTGGTGAAAATTTTAAATCTAGACAATACTCTGGCCCGTCAAATTGCGAAACTCAAAAATGAAATTTTTTTCTGCCTTACGGTGACCATGATGCTCTTGTAAACATATCTCCGTCTTTCCAATTTTTTCTTGCCAAAATGCCAATTTTTCTAGGTGAATATTTCCGTGAGGGTGATTCGTCTCACTATACATTTGGCTAGGAATGAAACGAAAGCATATCATAACAAAACTATCAATGGTTCACTTTTGCCTAACCATTTATAGTTTCGAACAACGAATAGCTACCCATAGCTATGGAATAAGATCTCAAAATACTCAGATATTTCAATGTACGTTCAAATCTTTCCCATGATTACTACATTTTTCAGGCTTCGAACTACTCTGTTCTAGCAGGCAACAACTAATAAAACATTAACTTATGAAAAATCTAATGAAATAACTCTCAGATACAGCCTCATATTACCTTACAACACAAAAACAGTATCTCAAAAAGTATAAATAAATATAAAAACAGCAGGTTTCGTACATATTATTGGCTTTCCATTCACAGCAAAAAACAATACTTGTTGATACACGTAGTTATTTAAAAAATTTAACGATTATTAATAATAACAATGCGGAAGCAATGTATCTCAATTTAATTAAGAATGAAGTGTACTTTGGTAATGATCCAAATTAAACCCGAAAATATGAATACTTTTCATAAGTAATTATTAGCATTTACAAATATCCAATACATATATACATAGGAAACTAATGCAAACATGCTCGCTACCTATCATTCGAAAGCAAAACTCCCAAGCTATCAGCTGGAAAAAATATCACTGTCATATTGTTTACGGTCAAAACATGGCCAGCAAAATACAGAATTTTTCATAGTTGTGGAATTGTGGTAAAAGAAGAACGCGCTTTTTAATACCCAATCAATATTGTCTCTAACAGAGTGAAAACTGAGAATAAGGTGGTTGTAACGGTTCCATAGTGAAAAATGAGTTTTTTTTTACGGTTTGTTACTTGCAACTGGTGAAATCGGTGGAGCCGTTCAAGGAGACTTTAGAAGTGAGCATCTTACAAATAGCACTACACTACTCAAGATAGCACTATCATTTACATATTTTAGGACGTTTTGACGCAAAAATGAAGTATTTTTCCTCTACAAGTACAATCAACTAACTTCTGGCTCATTTAATCCTGATCTCTCCATACTTATAAATTTCTCATTGGAAGCCATTCGTGATAATGAGGAGGAAATGGCGGAAGGAAGAGGAAATTGCATGGATGGAGGGAAGATTAAAGACTACGAAAAAATGACATGACCAACTAGTAGTTTGACCAACCGGATTGGATAGTATAGAATATTTCCATAGCAAAAGAGAGAGACATGATTGATGCTCAAACGATTCCTAAACCATAGCCGTCTCACTAAGTGTTTATACGACTTGTTCCTAAAAGCAAGAAGTGATTGTATTTGTGCCTGCAAAAAAGTTTCCTTTACATGACCAATATTACTACATCATGGCCATGACCAATATTACTACATCACTTGGAGTCCATTCCTTTTCCGGCCATGGATCGTTGATGATACTCATTATATTGCGAGCTTCGGAAAATCCCTCTCCATCAAATTTATTCAAGGTTTTAGAAAATTAACAACTTCCCGAATTTGGAGCAAATTACTCCAAACATTTAGAAATGACAATTGACTCATTCTATATTCATTAACACAATGCAATGTACCTCAAAACATAATTTTCAACGCAATTTTATTAGGTAATCTACCGGTTAAGGTAGGTTTTTGGACGAACACAACTATCAAATAAACATTTTGTAACTCCAAACAAAACCCAATCCAGCAACCTACTCTATATCAGGTCCCTCTTCATCTCTGTGTACTTCCTTCCTCCCTTCATCCCGTCCAACATCCCTATCCTGTTCCTGCCCTTTCCTCGCTTGCCCAATATTCTCCTGTCTATTACCTTCTTCAACATTCCACTACCGCTCAATACGCCTTTCATCCATTTTTCCTGCCTCCATAGGATTTCTCTCAACAAACCCCTCTCCTCACCCACTATTTCCAGCACTTCCTCATTTGTTTTCAACGCAATAGTAATAGGATTTATTCCTTCTTTTAAAATAACATACAACATCAAATATAACATCACTAGAAATTTCCCGTTTTTGACCAATCTGACTCGAAGATTTTTGCCTGATATTCTACAACATATTGACACTGCTTAAGTGAACGCTGGGCAGACAAAACAACTTTTAATTAAAAGGAACGATAAATTCCACAAGATCTTATGCAGAACAAAATGGACGGTGTTAACGCTAGAATTGGTACGAAGTCGGAAGCAATGGATGTTGCATTGTTCTTACCGCATTCTTCACTTTCCGACTGAGCTTGCTAACAGGGAGAGGGCGGCGCAGGAGAGTATGAAGGGGCCTCGATGACCCCAACTGGTTTCCTTCACCTCTCGACCATTAAGAAACGCATTCCAAAGGGACATACCTGCTCCAATTGGACAAGTTTACGTTCCACGAGAACTGGAAGGGCTGAGCGGAGGAAATTGCGTGCCGGGATACGGAAATTCCGCGTCCTGGGATATGGAAATTCCGGTTGAAAACGACGTGATGGGGCGGGGATGGGGGCATAGGAGAGACGGGATGGCTGCACATGGAAGAATAACAAGCTTGGCGTCCCGCGCAGTGAATTCGGATGTGGGATGCGTCCGCCTTGCGAGGCCACGCTAGTCACGGCCGTGGGGCAGGGGGGGGGGGGTGAGTCTATTCCGCACGGCGAGAGCCACTAGTACTTGCCTCCGCTCTTTCCTAAGCGAGCGAAAATGCCAATGCTACTTCGACTGCGAAGAACCAACGACAGTACCTCTCAAAGCCCAAGAGATGGCTATTCGCGTGTCGCGGCGCGATCTTATGCTTATTTAAGCATCTCCAGCGTAAGCAAATTCACTAATAATTACACTTCCTTCACATAAAAGCCGTGACTTCCTATTATTTTAGTGAATGTTGACCATCAGCAACTCGTTATCGTGAACAATAAATCTATGCTACAGGATTTATAGAAAGGAAAATCGAAAATTCGATGGATCGGTCCACGTAATGCACATGCCATATCGCATATACGAGGTATAGCCAATAAATACGCGAACTGGTCCAATCTGGCGGTCATGACGCGGACTATAGTCCACTAGCGGCGCTAGTCGCCTGAAACCAAATGAGCTGTCTGTACTTGGCGGATCGTCGAGCTGTGCGTATGGTTTCACTTCTGTTAGTTTCTGTTGTCTTTGTTTTTACTGTTTGTCGAAAATGGAAATTGACGAAATGACGGATAAACGAATTAACATTAAGTTTTTTGGTGAAGTGCGGTAAAAGTTATCAGGAAATTGCTGAAATGTTGATAGCTGTTTACGGTGATAATGCTCTGAAGAAAACATCCGTTTTCAAGTGGACTAAGCGTTTTAAAGATGGCCGACAATGCGCTATGGATGAAGCAAGTCCGGGACGACCTTCAACCACTTGTGTTGACGACAAACTTGACCGTGTGTGGTCCCTTGTTCTTACCGGTGGTCGAAAAACTGTCCGAATGACACCTGATGAACTGAATTTAGGAAAATCAACAGTGCACACCATTTTAACCGAACATGATGGATGGATCCTTCGCCATAGCAATGCAACTGAACATTCAGCATTGATTGTTCGCCAGTTTCTGGCAAAAAATTCAATCATCATCATTCATGGATCATCCTCCTCACTCGCCAGATCGCGCCCCCCTGCGACTTTTTCCTATTCCCAAAATGCAACGATGTGATGAGGGGACATCACTGGGAAGACGTGGACACAACAAAGCAAGAAACGACGAGAAAACTAAAATGCCTAACTGCCGAGGACTTCCAAAGGTGCTTTAGACAGTGAAAAAGAAGATGGAAGAAGTGCATACCAACGAATAGACAGTACTTTGAAGGGGACAAAATCGATGTAGACACAATTTTGTAAAATATAGTTTTTATGGCCTCAGTTCGCGTATTTGTTGGACAGACCTCGTACATCACACATGGATCATAAAACAGAAAGATTAGTTGATGCAAAAAAATTTTCGCAAACGTGGCCGGGATCAAATTTTTAGACCGCGGTTATTCGATGGCTTTTCCGATTGTGGATGGGCGCAACATACACGTAGTTAGCCTCTTGGCGCACCAGGAAGATATACGAGATGCCATTCCTTTGATTTGAAGGCGTATTATGACCACATGATGCGACAATAACTCACGGTCCCTCGCCTGCACGGGCACGCGTGCCTTCGCACAGCCCCAGACTCTCAGTCGCGGGATTAGAGGTGATTCCGAATTCGAGGCGGACGTTATCGAAATGCGATTGTCTACCAAGTTGTGAATTAGGCTACCTCCGTCAATACAGAATGCCAACTAAGCTCGCCAAAGTGGAGACTGCCCAAAGCAGAGGGTGCAAACAATGAAGCGAGACGAAGGGCGCTCCTGGCACAGCGAATGGCTACTAATTGGGGGGGGGGGGGCGGCCGATCTTTGAGCCCACTTTATAATTGGCGTTTACCGACTGTGGCGAGCTGTGCCTCCGCATCACCCAGGTTACACCGCCGCATTATAATGCCGTTTCCTCACGAAAACGGCGCCGAAATTCATAACGAGGCTCACGCGATAACATTTACTGAAACAGGCCAACGTACGGGGAAAATGATGTAATGATCCCTCGCTTAATACTTACGGGGGATGAGAAGGATCGTTAAGGAGCTGAAATCCAAATTCGTCCAAAATTAGTTTCCACTTAATTGAACCTTGTTACCTCGGTGACCATGTTTACGTGGCAAAAACCTGGTTACATGCAATGATGATTAAAAAAAATGCGAGAACACTACGTGAACACTACCTGGTACACAACACTCGTACGAGTCGATTTGTTCCCGACCGTACCCTTAAAGTTAAAGGAAACAGTCAGCATTAACAAATGCACTATTAATCGGCGTAACGCTTCCATTATGCTACATATATTTAAAATTATGACCCATGCATTAACTGAGTTTTCAACTGTCAGGTGAGAGAGAATTCTTTTGGCTATCTATCGATTGGGATTTACACAGGCACAAGCATAGTCAATTTCATCAGGGGGGAGCGATAGAGGGGTGGGGGAAGCAGCCTTCGTTCGAAGATCTCAAAAAGCACGAAGAAAGTGACGAATCAAATTAACCGCATTTGAAGACGCCTCCCACACAAACTTTGAGGAGCACGAGAAACGAGCATTCAATCCTTCGAATCGGACGTCGCGAGGGCCATCCTCGAGCACCACGTCCAATAGTTTCAACTTCTCACGCCTCAGCGAGGCGAGCACCCTCGTCGAGGGTGTGCAGACCAGAGAGCTAGCCACGCTGCTGGAAACGAAATGTACAACCAAATGAGATTACTACTGCCACAGAGGAAGATGACCTTTGATTTCACCTCGTATGCGCACTGTCGAGATATTGAAAGAGGCAACTTTAGCAGCGAATTTTTACCAAGCGGAGAAAGGTGATGCGAGCGCAAATACCGCCCCAGAAAAAGATTAATGAAAATAACAAAGATGATAAAGCGGTTCCGGGGGGTGGGGGGCAAACAAAAAGGAAGAGGGCAAAACTCTTGGCATCTCCTCCCTTGGAAAGGGTAACAAGGGTAGTGGGGCGGGGCCTGTCCCTCCTTTCATCCTCGAGGAGGAAAAGGGAGGAGTTTTTTATTATCAATCCACGTTCAGGGAGGCGTCGACTCGTAAAGGGAGGAACAGAGGGGGGGGGAGAGGAGGAGGGATTGACATTTGAAAGCGCGGAAACCACGGCGGGTGAGAAAGAGATAAAAAGGACCGAGAGGGGGGGAGGGTGTCGCAGGGACAAGGAGGAGTCGGCGGGATGGAAGGTCCGACCTTCATTCACGGCGACTTGCCGAAGCCCGTGCTCCGCCCCCACTCCCCGCCAAGGAACCATAACACACTTCATTTAACGGATTCCTGAAGAGGGATATGAGACATGACGACAGAAAGGTCTTCTGCAGCGCTGGCTGAAGTGGGTGGTTGGAAGGGTGACCCGAAATGGAGGGCAGGGGGAGTTTGTGGAGAGCAGGGAGTTTAGCAGGGGACTGTTCATTCAATCCCCGCCGCAGGGGAGACGAAGGGCGGGATAGGAGGATGACTAGGGCAGAAAGGGAGCCGATTACAGAGCGAGTCAAATTCCAGTCCAGCTTGGAAACACTCGACTGCTTCCCTTCCGAGCGCAAATGCCACCGCTCCCTCCGCCGCTTCCCATTCCGGTTCATATCAAGGGGATATCCCACAAGCGTCGACACACGTCCACCACAAATTCCTGCTGTTAATGACTCGAACACCGCGTCTCAAAAAGAGGAATATCCATCATAGCTATTTGTAGGTTAAAAAACCTTATGACAGGTAAGTCTTTCACTGGAGATTCACTGCTTTTGTTCCCCACTCCCAAATGAAAGCTAAGAACGCCGAAATATTAAGGGGGACTAAATTAAAAAAGTTTTGGCTTCAGAGTGGTGGACGCGAAGATCCCTTTTGGTCTGCATCAACTACGGCACTTGAGGCGATTGTTTAGAGAGATTGACGTCTATCATCCAATCTGAACTTGGAGAAGGATAGGAAAATATTTATAATTAGCAATTTATATCTATCACAGACTGAATTTTTAATTTAAATAACATAGTGGCACTGCGGGAGTTTGAAAATCGATTTTTATAAATCATTAAAAAAATTAATATTCAGGATGTTTTAGTACTTTGGAGAGGTGATCGGCAGCTACGTTGAGGAGCCGAGTTTGGAATATGTAAACCTGCAAGATTCGTCATCAAGTTATATAAATGGACTTGTAGTTTTACACAGACTGAAGGATGGTGCCAGAAAAAACTGGTGAATGCGGTTAAAAATCAACAGGCGTGGCAACATTTCTTTCTTTATCCTAGGTGCAAAAAAAACCAATTTGAACAACTGCAAACGAAGTGGCTTTAACAAAGGGCAATGACCCACTTCTCCAACACAAACTAATTTCTTCGGTGGGGAGGATCTTTCTAATATCCGATTTTCAATAACAATTCCTTCTTGTTCAATTATCTGACCCGACGACTTAATCCTCGGCTAAATGATGCTTAAAACAGACATTCCCTCGGATTGACATACATGAATACGAAGTGAAATGAATGTCGATAACATAAATAAATTCAAGTCGGCTTGCCGAATGAAACTTATTCGGTCCTAAAAAAATAAGGAAACCGACTAAATCACTCGAGAACTTATTTTCAGCAAAATAAAATTACTCTAAAGAAACAAAATAAGAAGGTACTGGATGGACAATGACGTCACCAAGACCTGGTCACACCTCCCACTCCCCGTGGGCAGCTCTTTCGGAGGGGGGGAGGGGTGGGGGAGAGAAAGACTCTAGGAGTGCGACGGAAACAAATCGAGCGACCGCCCTTAAGGTTTTAGAGGGCATTGGATTGGGAAGAGGGTTGTAGTAAGGGGCTGTTCCTTCCACCCCCCATGTGGGGCACCCTTTCCTATAAAGGGCAGGAGAGGAAAGGCCTGAATCATACTTCCCAGCCCCGTTAATGAGGCGAGGGCGGAGGATACGGGTGGGCCTGGTGGAAGGACTGAGAGAGGAGGAAGCCCCGCACAAGAAAATTGACCTTTTATCGCGACGAAGGAGGGTGTCGAGAAGGCTGGGAAGGGCAAAAGGTGTTGAAGGAACAACAGACCCCGCCCGCACCGTAATAAGGGCAAGTAGCAGAGGGGTCTGGCGCCGAGAGGTGCGCCGGAAGAGAGGCTGGCCTATTGCAATCGAGCGGGCCCATGGCAAATGGGCAGGAAAAAAGGAATTGCTTCCACTACTTCTCTATTTCGCGTCGCTTTAGTGGCTGGAGCAATTACTCGTCACACGGATCTTTGGGAACTATTCCGGGCGATAACATAAATAAATGCAATGAGAGCATTAAATGCAAGTGAAGTCCACTGCAAACGTAGTACCATTTAAGTGGGAGCACCCTGTTCAAAATAGAGAGCACAATAAGTTCACTTTTCACGTCCATTCGTCTGAATCTTCAGCATTAAGACACTATGGTATAGAGGGAGAATTTCAGAATAATTTCTTAAATATACTGTCGTAAAGATTTTTTTGTCTTCTTCATTCTATGATATTGCTTACAATGAGCCCTCCATGCTTCACTTCATTTATGACGATGCGGAACAGAAACTATCAATTTGTAACCCTTTTCAAATTTGCCAAGGTCGTCGATAAGAAGTTTACCATTAGTTAACTCGGACCAAAACACAAATCAATTCACCGTACTAGCAGATGGGTCCCATTTAAACGTCGAGAACGCTATGGACATCTCAAACGTGTTACAAAGATCTTCATTTTATCACTAAAAGGCAAATTTAACTAAAAAAAAACTAGAATATAGAGGAATATTTCTCTTTTTGGTCATTTGCGTAAGATATTTTTTTACCCATAAGGTCTGATACATCGAAAACCCAATGCCATACTCGAGGATATTGAACTACTATTTCAGGCTTCACTTCGAGAAAGTATTTAATATGCATACTAAAAAGACTTGGTACTTTTCCACAGATTTTTATTATAAGGTACAACGCGTTTCAACGACTTGCGGCATCAGCAGGTACGAATTAATTTTCAAAAAACTTAACTTTTTGTTAAGTAAATTTGTACCTGATGACGCCGCAAGTCGGTGAAACGCGCTGTACCTTATGATATAAAATCTGTGGAAAAGTATAAAGTCTTTCTACCAAGGATAATGACGTTAATCCAACAAAAATATTGAATAAATATAACATATTGATGCAAAGATAACTAAACCTATTTCATAAGAAGAGGACAAGGATGACGTAGGACATAACCGAGGAAACTGGTGTGTGTGTGAGAAAGATGAACGTTTCAGGGAAATCAATAGCGTTACCAAGGAAATTATTTATGAAAAACATTTTTTACTCCCCCAAATTTCCAAAAGTATAATTCCGCAGCAGACATGTCCACGAAATACGCACAGAAAATGAAGCGGTGAGAGGGGGCGGAGAGCGTCGTTCGTGATCCAGGGACACGCGAGCCGAGAGAATAAGGGGACGCAGAAGTAATGAATGAGAAGTAAGAATAATAAGAGATAAATAAGGAACAAAAGACCTGATTAAGTTTTTAAATGATAACAACTGGAGACAGGTCGTGAAGTTCACGACGGAGAGAAATGAGTTCCACGCGACGCGTCCCTTTAACTCCAAGACCATAAAATAAAATAAAGAACTTCTCCTTTGTTTATGACCCAGGAGAGATTTATGAATTTAAGCCATTTATTTACTCTACTAGAAGAGCTTTCTTCCGTGAAGTATTCATGCACGCTTTCAAAGCGAATTACATGGCCAATTCATCCAATATAACCTGCCACATAAATTACAAGTATACATATGTATGGGAAATTCATTATTTTGTTTATCAATTCGAGTGCTATTCAATGACGCATATAAATTGATCAAAAAGGGTATAAATCAGGTTATGCGCAATTTGAATTTCATACTTATATAACTTTTTTATGGGCACGAAATGTCCATAATAATATTGCTACGCAAGATATTAACATGAAAGTTTTAACGAAAATGGGGGTATAAACCGAAATTTTGTTGGCACACAAATGAAAACGTAAACATTGAACCTGTCATAGACAAAACTTCGTATTCCCGCCTAATTTTTTGCAAAAATTGTATTGAGTATGGGGGCCTAACTTTGCACAAGTATCTTGATTGAAAATGAATTCTTTCTGAATTTAACATTTTAGTTTTGACACCACCGTTGTCCATCCATTCCTCGAGTTGGAAAAACCTATTCCCGTTTCCTGAAAATCGACTACGACATGCGGGCCGCAGAGCATTTTCCACAAGCCCAATGCTCGATTTACACCGTTAGCTCGAGTCAATTTTAATTGGAACTACCTTCCTTCTATATTCAAACGATAACTACGGCCAAAAACAAGCGAGACAAGAGGGAGGGCAATTACGTCAGAAACAATAGTAATACTTCCAGCAGCAAATATCGAAGGGCAAACGTTACTAAAAGGAGAAATTCGCATGATCAGTGACTATCGCAGCGGAAAACCTGGACCAGATCCTACTAAAACAGTCGGGAGGAGACGCAGGCCCAGTCCGAGCACACGGCTAAAAGTTCTGGCGGTCCGGCAAGTAGGTTTTCTTCTCCACTTTGTGCAGATGGGATTCTCTCAATGCCGCGGAGTCATTACGCGTCTCCATTCACCCGATCGCGGGGACAAAGCCACAGCAAATTAAGCGCAACTCCCTTCGCCAGGGCACCTCGCCTATCCTCTTCTTCCCACCTCCCCAACGGTACTCGGCCGCCGGCTGATTTATTCCTCTGCTCCGAGAGAGCGACCTTCCTCACGAGAGCAGCCAACTGGCCCCGCCATTACTTGTCGGGGACTGGCCGTATGCAACATGCAGCTGGTCCACGGTGAAGAACACATTTCCCTACTCCACTCTCCGCACTCACCTTGCCGCAAAACAAGCCCCACATTCTCGCTTGCGGAAATAGAACCAGACTCCATCCTGGCACACTCTTTACGCCAAAACAAATCCGGCAGGCCGCCGCAAATCGCTGTCGGCTTCGAAGCAAATAAAAAGAAACGCAGGCGTAAAAATGACTGCATCCACTACGTGGCGAATGGAATTTTCCCGTTTTTAATGCACTACACAGAAAAGTAAATATTTAAGCGTCGACTGCCAGGGATTAATTCGTCCGGCGGGAAATGGATGACTGTGCTCACAAAGACGACGCCTGCACCTGGCAACGTTTCTCAAGCTACGAATTCGATCCAAGGATGATATCCAATAAATGACAGATACAGAAATGATGAACGGTCGCATTCAATTCCACCCGACAGCGTACAGTACCATCCTCACAAAGATCATGCCTCGGAAAGAGGAATGAAAATCTTACTTGAAGGGACATTGAACTCAAAAAAATTAAACGGTCATCGTTTGAACAAAATATTTTCATGGACAGGATTATTAGAGAAAACAACTTGACATTTCATTCGAATACTTTACAGACAGATTATTGATCAATTATTGCCCAAGATCTTTGTTAAATTGATTAAATTTCAAACACGTAACCACGTTGAACACAAACATGATGAACAAAATATACAATAACTTAACGCGTTTGCGTGACACGCACATTTCCTGAAGGGTGCTAATACTGGAACGAATAAAAGGGAGCTTTGGGTTTACAGCTCTTCTGCTCAAGTGTTTCGGGACTGGGGCCAACTCTCCTGATTGTCCTTCGTTTTGGGGCCAAAGAGCAAATCGGAGAAAGTTGGATCCTTGCTTTACGGGGCAACCGTGATGTAAAAGGGGCGAATGGAAAAAGTATAGCCATTCAACATAACTCCTCCGGGCTGCAGTACGCAAATTAAACCCCACAATTTAGCATGCAAAATGATTCTCTAAGATGCTTCGCTTGGGATGGACCAAAAAAAGGTCCGTGAACACAAATCAGAGAATGAATACCATTTTCACGAAGTATAATGTTTTTTCATTGTTACATTATTATTATCATAACTTTCTTAGTTGATCATCCACAGCCAATCTTTAGAAAGAGTCAATACTGTTACTGAGAGTTTATTGATAGCATAAAATCCACGCGTTAACCGTAATTACATTTCGAAAGAGTATATATCAATGGATTAGGAGTAGACAAACGTAAAACAAGGCAACATGAGGTAAAAATGGTTTTCCTTACGAGATAACGACAATTTTTATCCATCAAAAGAACGGTCACATGATTTGCAAAATTTTACTTTTAAGCTTTTATGTCACGTGCTGATCAATGCTACCTTTGGAAGTGGCCCTGGAATCCCCTCGTAATCATGGTTTACTTTTCGGCAGTGTAATATTTCGGAGGTGCACAAACGATTTCCTTCGGAGAAAGGAGTAAAGAACTTTCTTAGAATTATGAAGCAAGAATGAATCATTCGGAATTAAGGAGACATTTTCCTTTCTGCTAAGTCGGCAGTTGACGTCATGAAGAGCACTCAGTAGAATAAAGACAAGCATGCCGCAGTGCAAAATTTAATTTTTGCACAATACGCAATGCCAAGTGTTCCCTTCCCCAGGAACTTTTATAACAATAATCCGCTCACCTCGACATGACATTCACCGTCATCAGAGTGGTTAGAGTGACAGCTGCGAACGGAGAGCTCAACGGGATTGCTTCACCAGTAAACCAGCTGAGCGCGGTCCTCCTTGATGACAATGTACCGGGTTATTAACCTATGGTTAGTAACAAAAAGGAGTCCTTCATGCACTAATTGATCAAAAATAATAATCGTGTGCACAGGCGTCTCTTAGCAAAATATCTCCACCATTACTCAGTGACATTTACCATCAGATTTCTCCTCTGCTACACGGTGCAATTTTCGGTTATCAATGACGTATTTTTCCTTATTTTCCTTTTCATATACATTTAGTCAGTCCACTAACAAACAACTCAAAAATGTTCATTGCTAACGACAACACAATACAATTTCATACCTCTTCCACCACTTTCTACCGTAATCCACATTAGGAATACTTCAGTTGTCGCATATTTTCATGCTCAGTTATTGAAATGTATCTCTAGCACAACCCGTTATTCAGTCAACAGATTTTGGAAACTATAGCAACGAAAAAAAGACTGGCGATTTGGAAAAATTATTATGTCCATGACAAGTGGCAAGTGTTTTCTTAAAACAACTCCTTCAAAAATGCTTCCTCCCAATCATTAAATGTGCCTGCCTCGCATACATACGGACAAAACAACACAATCCCTCGTGGAGCGTTTAAATATATAATGAACGTCTCTCTGAAATATGATTAAGAATTACCCACGCGCTTCGAGGGTGGATAAAAGCGATCAAAAGCTAGCTGAGCACTCGAACGCGTCTTGAAGGAAAACGTTTCCTTCACCCACCCGTCTCACGCGAAGGAGGCGTCGACGGGTCGTCCGTCCCTTCAGAGGAATTGTCTTTCACAAACTTGCGCCCACGTCACAATTTTACACGCACAACGGGGAAGCCGATTGGGCAAACAAGCAAACACCAGACAATACCAATACTTCGAAGGAATAACTCGGCCGTCGTATACACTTGGGGGGAACTCCTATGTGTTAATGAAATCTAATGATATGCGATTTAATTTGGAGTATTAAGCTGAATGGTGTCCCAGCATCTATCCCCTTTAATTCACCTCAGTGCGGCAAAAGAAGTGAGGCATTTTTAAGGACTAACAATATGATAAGGATATCAAATGAAATGAAGGCGGGATTCGGGAAATCACCACCGTTAATTTAAATGTATACGGAAATTCAGTGAGGTAAAAAGTCCAACATGAACGAAGATTTCAGTTTATCAGTGTAAGAAAGCGAACTGTAAATATATCATATGTAGTAGGCAGATTTGTGGGTTGCTTAGCATACAGAAACTGAAAACTCAAACCAAAATTCGACGCATATGATAACGAGTTTAGTAATTTTAGAGATCGGCAAAAGACACCTTCCATTGAAAGAATGAACTCTTTCATTATTTTCTCGCCCGCGAATAACAACCGCATTGGGGAAGTGTAGAATCCTACCGATTTGCAAGAAAGGCTCATGTGGGCAACAAGAAGTACGCTCGCCCAGCAGACGGAAATTTAGAATGCTGTGATCATCATCAGCCTTCTCCTGCATCGAACTGAGACCTCCATCAATATCGACTGACACCGAATAAATAAGCGTTCTCACAGCCTGTCGAGAAATGTCTCCCAAAAATGGAAGGGATAACAGTACGTACTTCGGTTAGATGTTACCTGTTTATATGAAAAAGATTAGACTCGCCACTCACCGACACGAAAATCATAACCATTGATTGTCGTTTACATTTATTCCTGTGAACAGCAACAGAGTATGGACAGCTCCAACGTACGATCCATATCATAAATTTATTTTGAGTCATGTACTCGCTTCAACAATAGGAATACCTTATCTGATTTGGAGGACATATTCCTTCAATGTGACTCAACCGAAGAAGAAAAATAAACAAAGAGACAAACGGAATAATACAAAGAGGATTAAAACATTTAAGACAAAAATTACGTCCTCAATGAATAGTGAAAGCAGATTAATATTTTATGAGCGCAATCATCAGTACGGAGTTCGGCGAAAAGCGTTTGAAGTAAAAATGCATAAAACACACACATATTTTTTTTTAGGTAATCTACCGGTTAAGGTAGGTTTTGGATGGACACAACTATCAAATAAATAACACATTATATATATATATATATATATATATGTGTGTGTGTGTGTGTGTGTGTGTGTGTGTGTGTGTATATATAAACGTCGTTAATATATAACGAAGACGGTCCAAATTTCTTCCTCGCCCAAGCTGTCTCACTCGAGGTTGTATCTCAACTAGCACGCGCGGGGTCCACGGAACAAGAGCCCCAATTAAGTCGGCTTTCCAGCGGTGAATCGATCCCCGGCACCGCCTCTTCGCTCGAAGTAGTTTGCCGTCCGACCATGAAATGACTTCGGGATTATTCGATACGTCATCGGGGAAATACCGTGGCTAACTACTCGCTTGCTGCCGGCATGGTCTGAGGGACGAGCTAGGAGGCTTAGTGGCGTTAACGTCAAGACAGAGTTCGGGGGGGAAAAGTGGATAACGTCACTCAATAAAGTACGATAAGGAACGCGACCGAAACATTTCACTAAGGCTTACATAAACAAAATTTCATCTTTCAAAGGAGAATACATACGCTCTACTTACGTTACATCGAAAGAAAATCCACCTTATACGAGTACCTATTTCTTTTTCCGCATATACCACCTAATACCTCTTTCCAGGTATATACCAAAGCAAAACAGGAATTAAAGGTGATAGTTAAATAGGATTAAATATTAACCAATAAATAAATATATATATATATATATTATATATTCTACATATAATCATACATAGACATACATGCATACATATATACATATATGCGAGTACACACAGGCATGCATGCAAATCCGTTAAAGTGAAATAATTTTCTTCTATTAAAACAAATATATTCTATCAGTCAGGCTTATATATAACCGAAAGTATACTACAGAGTTTTAAATTATAATACAAACGCTATAACTGAAATATATTGAAGTGATTCAAAATTATTCTGGAAGGGGAATGTGGTAATCACCATAGTGTACGATACCAGAACACGGAATATCTGTGGATTCAAAACTGCTCAAAATATTACCTTGAGAAATAAGACGGTGAAGATCTAGTTTCTAAAAATCGAAATTCGCGTCAGACACACATTAATCGAGAATAAAAATTTGAAGGCGGCCTCGGGAAGGCTCACGAGCTGAATATACAAAGACGCCCTTAATTATAGCATCACCCGCAAGCGGGCGGCAAATGGGGTATGGCTAACTTTTAAATTTAATCATCATCCCTTTACAAGATCCCACGAAAATATTCTCAGCACTTCTTATTTTCAGTGCTCTTTCAACTTTCTTTAAACCAATGAAATGTCCGCTCTGAAAGGAAAACATAATTTCCCTACATTTTGCATTTACTTGTGGCTATGGAAACTATTTGAGAGGCGCGTTTCCTTGGGCGCAAAAGGTCAACCCAATAAATAAGAAAAAAAACTTACCCCGAAAGAAATTTTCAAGAGAACCCGAGAAAATGAAAAAAAGAAAAATAAATAAACATGTTTTAAGTGGCAGCATACGATGCCACATTTTAGAAATGCGGCCATTTTATACCGTAACATATACAGTGGGCTTAAAAATTTCAAGCAAGTGATTGAACACAAAAATGTTTCCCATGGAACCTATATTCAAAATATTGGATTAAATAAGCACCACTGTCATCTTACCTCGAATAAAATTATTGATTGCGGGGACCTCCGTCACTCTTCCGCGCGATACCGTTCTAGGGCCTCATGTCACGACATGCCATTGAAGCTGCCTACTTTTCTATGTAAATAATAAGGAACAACTTCAGGTTTCCATAACGTCACTAATGGAACCGTCACACCCCTAACTATCCTTCCTACACAAGGCCTTGTCATGCAGATCCCATTACAAGAGAAGACATGGCTCCATCTATGTTCCTCATCTTGTCGAGCAAAATATACATAAACGGCACATGTTTCTATCAATTATGATCACGCCACTATACCTGTCGTACACACGACTGCAGATGACCACGATGACCACGTGACCACAGGAAAAGGGAGGGGGCGGTTTCAAACGTTCAGCTACCGTGCGTCGCAGAAACTAAGCGAAAGGGTCAGAGTGATTGCAAGACTACCGCGGCAACCTTGCTATCAATTTTGACAAGAGGGCGAAATACGCACCTGCATGATCTCCAATGTCACAATAGTTGAAATAAATAATACGCAGGGAAACAAATGAATTAGTAAAGAGATGAAGAAGGGTGACATGCGAGAAAAAGCATGAGCTCGATTGAAATGAACATCGCAAGTTACGTGGAACGTGTATGAAAATCCACGTTTCAGTGCGGATTACGGGCAACAGATACGCCAAACATATTTCATTCACTTTGGCTAATCGATTGAAAAAAAATTGAAAGATTATCGCCAAATTGCGCTCCCACACGTGTAACCAAACGCCACAAATTGTGAAGCCACCGTATAAACAAAGTTGCGCTACAAATACGAAAAATGAATATGAACGGAACCAACATCTCCGTGTGGTGTACCCAGGGCACCCCAGGACGGTTGAATACTACACGCGCCTGGGGATTGAATTTAAACCCTAGTACACCCTGATACACATTTCACAAAATCGGTGAAGCGGCACATTTCATCGGGACTACGAATGATAGTAGGCATAATTTTTTGGTTATTTACAATCAAAACATGCGTAAAAATGTGAGAATACCGTCCAGCGCAAAAGATATTATAGGTCGACGATATTTGAACGCAGCCGATGGAGAAACGGAAATATTTTGCGAAATGAAATCACATGATACATTTAATCAATCATAAATTGGACCAAATCGATAAACAATTCCCCCCCAACAAAAAAAGAGATTCATATCAATAAATTCCCGTCATTTCAAATTATTAATCCAGAGAGGCGATAAAAACCGACGATGGCAGTCAATGAGATGAAATACGGGTGGGATAAAATGTTATCTTCGATCATTACCTTCGTACCATCAATGCAGCCGACAGAGAACACTAAAAATTCAGTGATATTCACTTTTTTTCATAAAAATATGAGAGGAATGAATATTTTTTCGCAGTGGAGGCGGCTTCGAATTCCCAGGGGCAGCTTCCGTAGAATGCTGCCACTGAAATCCTCTTTCCCCGCACGCCCTTCCCCCCGCCATGAGAATATGACCGCATAGGACCGCCGCGGGATCCCAAATTCCCGCGGACAATAAGACAAAGAAAAGGGCCTGGGGAAGGGATAACGAGCGAGCGTGGGAGGGGAAGGAGAGAGTGGCGGACTAAAGCACGCGTTTGATGAAAGCGGCAACCACAAAACCCCTCCTTTCTCTCTCTCGCTTCAGCAACATGAACACGCCTCGATGGACGTCTTAGCTCCTGGATGCCCTCGAGGAATGGACACGAGACACGCTCCAATGACTTAAAGCAACTGGCACTCTTCGTCAAGTCTCTTTCGCGCAAATTCAACATGGAAACAAAAAAAAGGCGAACTTGATAATGCGATTGCGTGGGCATCCGACGGATTGGGGGGAGGGGGTGTTTCGACGAGGGAAATGGATGACTAAAAGGAAGGTTGTTCACCACTCAAGAAGTCGCTCCTCTAAACAAAAGACACTTATAGAACCCATGAAATGTTGAATTGATTCAATTACCTAGAAACACATGCAGAAGAGAATACCGTCTCCTCGCAAAATTTTCGCGGTTCGGGCATTTGGTAAATTTTATTAACCACAAGCGCAGCAATTTCACTATGACGCAAAGACTTGGAAACTAAGTAACGTTTTTTTTTCTATAACAGATACGTTTAGTTTAATTATCCCTAAAACTTATTGATATTTATTAGTTATCTCTGTACTGACAGAATCCAGTGCTATTAATTTAGTTCCGCGAAATCGACATTATTCGCATTTCAATCTAGATCGGATTTTTCGTGCGCGCGCGGATTAAACAATCGCATTCTTCTGGAGTTGAGGGATTTGGCCGAATGAAGAAGTCTCGCCCACGGCTTTCTCGCATCCTCGCAGAAGTATTACACCACGCCAATGGAGACATCTGGAGCACGCGTGTCTCGGCCATGAGTACACGCACAATATAAGAACGATCAGATTGAGAGAGGGCGTGGGCGTCCGGGCATCCCCGGGAAGCGCTTATGGTCCAAGCGGCGAGATTACGCCACACTTAGGGGCGAGAAAAGACATAAGCAAGCAAGCGGAGTGGTGGAAGGGGGCGAGTGAAGCCAAGAGGGGAGGGAGTCGGGGTTGGGGGGAGGGGAGAGCGTGGCACATTCCTACCCATCCTTTTTTTGCAGCATTCACACCATCAGCCCACCCACCCCTCAATGCCTCCCTCCCCCCTTCAGCGCCAACCCACCACCGCAAGAGCGAAAAAATTTCGAACGATATTTCACGCGGCATTCCAGAGACGCATTACCCGTCGGACCCGGTCGCTATTTTCATAAACAAAAGCTTTCCTCTCATGACCGCCCACCCCTCCACGTACGAGTGGCAACCGCGTGGAAACGAGCCATACTTATGCTCCCGGGATCGGTAAATGGACGGGACTCTGTGCAAAGTGGAAATGCCGCACGATTGCACCTGCGACGATTACACGCACAAACAGAGCCAAATTGATTAATAAAAAAGGCCTGTTTTTTAATTCTGGCATCTGGGAAACAATTCGGATCCCATACTGCCAGGTGACACCACAAGGAGAGGTCATGGGAAATTACTATCACGGCAACTGGCATTAAGAAACCTTTTTCCTGAGCACAACTGGTGAAACGGTAGAGAACGATAGCGAATACAATTAAAACTACTCGAAATGTGATACTGCCAAATCACGTTCCAACTTTCAGGATTAATTCAAGTTCCTCAAACTAAAGTTGACCCCATTTCCTCGTGAAGGATTGCACTAGGATATTCATCTGCCAATACAGACAAGAGACAAAGTGTCAAAATAATCGAGATGAAATACATGAAATGCCGAGAGACATAATAGAGCTGAATGGCTTGCACTTAAAATCTCGCGTGCGAGAAGATGGGTGAAAATTCGGAAAAGCATCATTGAATCCAAAAATTGGTCGACATTGTGAAAAAACAAACTAAGTACTTTATAATTAAAGAATACACCATATAATTTTTCCATAGAGGTGATCAAAGAATGAAAAAACTGATTATTGAGAGCAATATGGTGGCAAGGTCCAGGAGAGTATAATCTAATACACAATTTATGTCGGTACAAGTTATTTTATCGCAATTGTCGACAGAGGAAATCACGAAAGCGAAATAATTCGTAGGCTTCAAATCACCGATTTTGCCCTTGAGGAAACTATGGAATCTGAAGGTGGTTTATTACTTTGCTAACAAATAACAAGAACAGCAAAATGACAGTATTGGAAACAAATAGAACACAGCCTGTCACAATGGGCTTCGGATGGCGGGAAATGGGTGTTAAAATAGGTGTTGTTCTAGAAGAGTTGAGTGGCCTGGGAAGGAAGGGGTTTACGGAATAAAATACGCAAACAAGCGAAGGGGAAGTGGGGATAATGCAGTTTTAGGGTTCGTTGCGACAACGGCGACTAATTGGACCGGTGGGATGGGGAGGACAACACTTGGGGCACCTACTGCATACATGAGTGCTGGGGATGGGCGGCTAGGGCCTCGAATTCTGGTGAGAAAGGCAAAATAGTGTGGAAATAGGGAATGGGTGGAGGAGCGGGGACACTAGAAGGAGGGGGCATCCGGTACTGCCATAAACTTGTCTAGGAGGTCTGCTTTTATTCCTTCCAACACAATGGAGAGGAGATGAGGATGGGATGAGCCATTGGTCGGGGTCGAGGGAGAAGCACGCACGTGCAATATTCCGGGTTGAATGATAGTCCCATGGGCAATCAATCAACCAAACGACAACGAGAGCAGAGAGAATAGTTCAGGAGCAAATTTCGATCTCAAAGCCACTTTAGACGCGCGTTTTAAACTTTCTTGAAAGGCAAGAGATCAATTTGAATGCAAACACGGAACAGCCTCGGAATAAAGAGACCACTTTCTCAAGTACGTACCACCCGTGACGCAACTGCCACTGAGGAATGCGGGGCATTGTCAGGCGCCAAGAAATTACGCTAAACAATGGACGACTGACTATTTCACCGGAATTTTTGCGCAGAGTTAAAAACTAATAAAAGGAGGAAACATTGCGCGAATCGCAGATGGGACGAAAAATCACGAGAAAACTTATATGCTTTGAGTATACATGGTCACGCATTTGCAATCATGTTCCCCAGCTGCTTAAACACCATATAGTATGTCTGCATGACTCAAAGGAAAAACAAACACCCACACACTAACATAACCTTCTCTAGGCGACCTGTTTTTATTCATTCCCCACCATTCGATTACCTCATACATCTCTTTGACGCAAAGTCAAGGTTTTTCTTGTCTCTAAGAAGTGAGTTGTCTTTCCTTTAAGGTGCAATCGAATTAAACCCGAAAGAGCGAGTCGCGAACCTACAACAACATGAAATAATAGTAAAAATTCGCCAATTTTTACTGTTATCTGACACTGGCACACATCTTCATTTTACGCAATGAAAAATGAATATTCTTGCAACGCTTTCCGGATAAATATTCAAAGAAAAATACAAAATACTTAACTAACTAGCAAACCTACGAAACTAGATCTGAAGACATTTCAAAGCTAAGGGGGTAAAAATACAGAAAAAGAAACTGCGCCGGGAACAATCGCCGTCGGGATGGGGAATCGCAGCGACAGAGCGCACTCCGTCGTGAAATCGAACTGGCACGTACAACCGGAGAGGTATTTTTTTAAATGAATCCAATTCCGAGCACTCTTCCAGAAATTCCTAATTAAAAAATATAACTTGGAAGGAGAGACTTTTTAAAAAAAAGGCAACCGGCGAGCCAACTGTTTAAGCGGCGCTGGGAGGGGAAAAAATGGAAAGCACTGGGAAACCCAACACCCGACGAAAAGCAGAAAAAGAAACCCAGGAGCGAAAAATGTGCGAAATTGGAGAGAGGACAGGACGGCACGACAGCGTTCTTTGAGCCTTTCTCATGACTATGCATGCCTTATTCGGAAGGACACAGGGAGCCTGAGAGAGAGAGGGAAAGAACTCTTCCTGTATTTCTTTTTTTTTTCAAAAAAAGCCCGGCTGGTATGGGGGAGAAAAAAATGCAACAGCGCTGGAATGGCTAATGAGGTGTAATGTACGAGGGATAATTTCATCGTGCGGCGGGGGCGGGCATGTGTTTCCACAGGGTTTGCATGAGTGTGTGTCGAGCCCTGAGGGAATAATAAAGGCGCGCGCACTCTCTCTCTCTCTCTGGCCCTCGGGAGGAGGGGAGCGAGGCGAGGACGTATGTGTGTTATGCATACAGGGAAGCGAGCCTCGGGACGAGAGAGAGAGCGAGGAGAATGGAGAACTTGCTGCTACGGAGAGGTTCCACGGGGAGGGAGAGAGAGGGGGGGGTGGAAGACGTGGGGCGATAACCCAAATGCACTCGTGTCCCGAGGCAACCCAAAACACACACACACACACGGGGAGGAAATCACAAGGGGAAGAAAATAGTGGATAAAAACACACGGGTCGCGCCTGGCGAACGCTAGACGAACCCGCTGGCCTTGAGTGTAGGCATGTGCTGGAGTTGTGGGGGGGAGGAGCGATTCCACTTCGCAAAGTGAATCGACGCGTTAACCTCCAAAAAGTAGGGTACGTGCATTCTCGCGGTGTGTCCGCCATCGCCGAGGCCGGATTCGCGACCGCCGGCACCGAGGAGTGAAAGAAACTCGCCGCCCTTTCACCGCCGAGTCGCGTTTTACGTCACACGCCGCGAGTAGCAATTGGCGACCGCAGCCAAGGACGCGCCTCGCGTTTATTTAACTTTCTCGATAACACCACGCCAGCCCAATCCCGGCAGAATGAGGGGGCTAATGATGACACCCAAATGCGTGGGCGTTTTAATGTCAAGCAGCCACTGCAGACAGAAACCGTAGACCCTGTCTAAGAAGAAGGCCGGGTCTACCAGATGTGTCATGACCAATTAAATCAACGCACATTCTGAGAAAAAAATCTCAGAAATTGAGATAACTAGAACTAAAAACAGCAGTCTGTGGCAAGGAAGCAGAAAATAACATCCTCAAGAACATAAGCCGTTCCCATTTACGTTTTTGGGTAGACAGAAAACCTGAACCAGAATGTTACGCAAGCTTATGTCAAACGAAATTATTCAGGATGAAAAGTTTTCAGCAACTTTCACAAATAAGAGAGTGAACGGCATTATTACTTCACTGAATGAAGCCACGAAAACGAAACTGACTATGCCCTGTCATGAAGCTACTGAAGATAAAACTGTAAACCTGGGCTGCTCACGTCATTTCCTCCTCCGACCTTGAGTGACTGGAAAGTTTGATATTTTCAGCGAGAACTTCTCATACATATTAAAACTCGACTGCTCTTACCGTGAATTATTCGGGTAAAGCCATGATTGAAGAGTGCGAACGCCCTTGAAGAACAGACAATCACAGTTTCATATCAAGAGAAAAATCATTAAGGAAAAGCCTCGATATGGAAGAAAGAAAGTGGAGCCCAGAGCTAGGCGTCGCGAACCATCGCATGCCCTGAAACACGCCTAATTTCCATCTATCACACTGCGCCAAGTCACTCTTCCACTTTCGAAAGCGGGGCGTAAAAGTGAGCAAAACTTCACAATTTACAGACTTCCCCGCGTGCGTGCGGGGGCGGTGGATTAAGCTCACGATGCGTCGATAGCGGGGAGAAATCCTCTTCTCCCCCGTCTTCCCGACTCCTCCCCCGTGGGGGGGGGGGGCGCACATCTCACTGCGGAGTGGCGTGAGAATTGTGGCCCCACCCACGCTGAAAGCGACACGCTAAGGAGGGAGGAGGAGGAAGAAGAAGAAATCCAACGATAAATCGCCCCCACACAGCCCCCCTCCCCCCCGAGGGCGCCAAGGGGGGAAAATCGATAGCACGGGATGCAAACATCTCTATTCAGACGCCAAGAGGCCACTTGAAACCATTCCCCGCTCACAACCTGTCGATTTTCTTTTAAGATCCGCAGTTTGAGTGAAAATGGTGCGTGTCTTTTCGGTAAGTAGGTGGTGTTACGCTTGGAGCTTTCACTTCAAACGAATGTCCCAAAAGGGCTGGTGAACTGGAACGTTTTCGGAATTCTGCGTAAGTCAAACAAATTTCAACACGACTTCCAAGAACTATTTCATTAGGAGATCATCAATAACATCGTTCAAACATCAGCACATTCATACCGTTTCCTTCGCTGAGGATTTTACATAATGACAATTATTTATTTAGCAGTTGTATTTTTTAGCAAAATTCATTCTTATTTTGGACAACTTTGAAGGCAACAGGAAACGAAGTGGAAGTTAAGGAAGTTTATTTGTTTACTCGTTTTTTTTAATAAACAAATGGGAGAAAAAGCGGTCCGTTGGGTTTATACGGTATCATCCGAGGAAGATTTACACAAGCGTTCATTATGGCTGCCAAATCTAACGATTGGCCAGCACGCAAAACGAAGGTCAAGCATGGGCACACTTTTCGTCCGCAAAGGGATCTGCGATTTCGTAAAATTCGTCCCGACGAAAAAAAATTCCAAAAGTTGTTTACTTACTGCGGCGGGCAAATATCTCATTTATACGCCCGAAAACACCGTAATCACCGACGCGAGAAGAATTAACGTCAAAACAAATTGCGAAAACGCTCGGGTGTTTCAAAGCGCTGGGAAGCAATTTTGTGAATACCCCTCTTTTATGCCCTTTAAAAAGCGGCGAGTGACACACCGCCCCGCGGAATGGGACTTTTTTTTCAGGTGTCAATTCCCTGCTCCGCTGATATAACAATGGGGATTTATTAAACCGTAGAATGAGGTGGGGGATGGATGGGGAGACGAGGGAGAGGGGATAAGGTCTGGCGGAGGAGAGATAAGGGGAAGGATGCGACGGATAAAACCTCCAAAATCCATGATAGCGCAGAGGAGCAATCGCGTAGAATAAAAAGAAATAAACCTGCGTCCCTGACGTCACCAGAGTACACTGAAGTGCAAGCATGAAAACGAATGTTTTCAAAACCGTTAATTTCTCCCAAAAACAGTTAGCCACCTCCGGAGACAAACAGCCAGGCCCACCTAAGCAAATATGAAAGAGGGAGGCGAGGAAATAATTAAAACAAAAAGAACTTGAGACCGTGAAGAATCCATCTCTTATTTTAGCGGATGACCGTTTTTTTCTCCCCTTTTCGTCCGGCGGGGACTTAATGGAAGACTTTTTTGTTCCAGTCGCAAACGAGAGAATTGGACGGTAGTCATGGGGAGGGAAAGAAGCTCTTCATAAACCACGCCGTCGCCACACCGACGGTTTAGAAAAGACCCTGCGATGGACGGGGACATTAATTTTCGATCCGATTTCGGTTAGCTGTCAGGGTGATCAGCAGGGCCAATGAGTGATCGCCATGTTTCGGATTTTTTATGACTCACCCAACCCCACCGAGTAGGGGGAGGGGGTGACGTTGAAGAGAGAGAGAGTGCGGTGGGGGAAGGGGTTGGGGTTTAGAGGGGTTGAGGGAAAGCGGGGATGGTGGGGATAAGTCACGCTACTAGGTGCGGAGGTTCGATCGAGATTTGTTTTGGCGATTGCTCCGCCGAGACGCCATACGCGCCGCCATGCAAAATTAGAAGGGTCGGCGGATTTAGCCAGCAAAAATGCGCTCGGAAACGCACGCGAACTCATTTCATTTTTTTTAAATTGCACGAAATGAGATGCAAGGCAGAATTTCGTATTTAACAGAGCAACACGTCGTGCGGGGTCAATTCCTTTCCTAACTTAAAATGTTCCGTTCTACCGACCAAATCCAAAACTTAAGTGAGACTTGGGGTGGTGGAGATGCGGGAAATACAAAGCAGTTACCAATGGGTAAAAAATAAGTCAAAGATATCCATTACTACCGGGAACTGTTAGTACATGCAGCCCTGATACTAGAAAAACGTTAATATACGGAATGTTCTATTTGAATTATAGATGAATTAAATTGAAACACTCCGGCAATCACGCATTTCTGAACACTTGGTAAATAATGTTACCCAGTAATAATTATAAAATGTCATTATTTGATACCTGAACCAACACCTTCAATTAAAATCAATTTCATTAACACTTCCACGCGAGTTGTAGCAGTTGTAGACGGAATTTTTCATGAGAACAAACGGTACATACCTATCCAATTTATCAAAAACATTACGGAGAAAATTCAGCAGTACTCGCATTTCTGTATTTATTATTATCATTAAGTAATCTACCGGTTAAAGTAGGTTTCGGATGGACACAACTACCAAATAAATATTTTGCGACTCCTAACTAATGCACGGGTTCAATTCAACATACTCCTAACAAAACCCAATCCAGCAACCTACTCTACATCAGGTCCCTCTCCATCTCTGTGTACTTCCTTCCTCCCTTCATCCCGTCCAACATCCCCATCCTGTTACTGCACTTTCCTCGTTTGCCTAACATTCTCCCCTCTATTACAGTCTTCAACATCCCACTGCCGATCGATACGCCCTTCATCCATTTTTCCTGCCTCAATAAAATTTATCTCAACAAACCTCTCTCCTTGCCCACCATCTCCAGTACTTCCTCATTTTTTTTCCTTTCGGTCCATTTCACCTTCCCCATTCTTCTCCAAACCCACATTTCAAAATCCTCCAATCTACATCTATCCTCCTGCTTCAGTGACCACGTTTCCGCGCCGAACATAGCTACGCTTCATATCAAAGTTTAGACGAGTCTTTTCTTAACATCCTTGCTCAACGTCCCTGTCATCAACTCCCTCCCCCTTGAGAAAGCCTCTTTACCCAGGGCAATTCTTCTCCTTACGTCCCAACTACTTTTACCGTGTTGATCCAAAGCACTCCCGAGATACGTAAACTGTTCTACCTGCTCTAGTTTTTGCCCTCCTATTTTTAAGTTAAGCTTAGCATTTCTATTTCTGGAAAATCGCATGCAACGATGGACAATACAGATAATTTTAGTACTAATTATGGTAAAGTAGTAATTAATCATCATTCACCAAAACATACTTGAACACAAAAATGAAGTACCACTCTCCCCTTTTTTCTACTTATTACCTACCAGCCTAGTGTTGCTTTTCCTTACAAATATCAACGAGGAAAATATCAATACATTTTTAAGTGCCAACCACATTCGACAATCCGTGTAACCGTTCGTTCACCGTGCAGTCGTTCACCCTTCACCCTTTCCGTTCTTAGTTACTAAACTCGACGGAAGGTTATACGGTGATAATAACATTTTAGAAGCTAGGGCAACTTGAATTGCAACCGAGGGGCCAGAAAATGTGTAGGAAATATTGAAAACTTAAAAATTATTTAAATACATTCATCAGATACGATATTTTGAAGCTCTATAAAAGAACCACTATAGAAGACGAATCGGCACGATTGCGCCCTTTTCGGATTTGACTGAGGAATTAGGAGAATAGTAGAAGGGAGGGCCAGGAATTATCACCGAATACACTAGAACTATCCAAAGAGTTTAAGATATAATCAAAAAAGTTAAAGGCATTGAACAGCGGGAGTAGAGGCATTCATTTCTCAAAATGGGTTCGCAATCGATTTGAATTCACACCATTTTCATAATGTCCTGGTTTTAACGGTGGAAAATTCAAATTTTCTAATTTCAAAACCAAATCGAAGGCTACATCGAAAATCAAATTTGGCACTTCAAAGGAGTACAAGACTGTAACGGCCATTATTACCACTGCTCCACGGTCACATTTCGGCACTCAACCAAAGATATTATCACACGACTTGCAACTATCACCAAAAACATCGTAAGGACTGATTTCATTGATTGAGAGGTAACTCTTCACAGAGAAAATAAACATTTCGATGTGCCCCGAAGCCATCACTCGGATTTGAACGTGGTACGCTCTGGTCTCTAAGAGAAAAAACAAACAACAACCCATCAAAATTAAAAATAGCCACATAACACTCGCAACAAAGAAAATGAAAATTAACTTAAAGAGAAGGGTGATATAGTACCTAAATGGTGGCAACTAGTTTCCAGGTTGGTGAAACATTTAGCATTCAATGATACCATCGTGAGACAACGTCCACGACAGCATAATTTTAACGAAATGGACTAAACCCAGGACGATGGGAGCTCGAAGACAAAATCTCAGCGTAAAGGCAGAGAGTTGAGAGGGGATGTACACGAGTCATTTGAAGTTGGAAGGCATGAAGGAAGGAATGAAGGGAGAGGAGGCGCAACAGACACTGGGACCCGGCGGCATGGGACAGCACATGACTTACGGTCTGGCTGCCTTCCATCCCCCCACACCCCCAATTACGAAAGCGCCCTTCCGTATTCGCTCGGCCCCGCTAATAAATTCATCTTCAAAGGCGCAAAAACGCCTTTCCTCGTGGTGATCACGACCATTTTCATCTATCGAGATGATGATTTTTGACTTGCACGCGACCACGCGACGAATCGCTAATCAAATTTGCTAAATTTGACCGACTCTCCTCTGACTCTCATGCTCAGCGGACCATTTTTACCACTCCAGAATATAGCACGCCACCAATTACTCAACGCCACTTTCAGCAGAGGGCCATAATTTATTCAGATCTAGCGATATCTGTAATTTTAAACCCGTTCGCGTTGACGAAGAAATGGAAAATCAAACCCGCTCGACTTTTTACACGCGGATGAAATTTTGAACAGGATTTATACAATTGGAATTTAATTTACGATAGCGTAGGAAGAGTCCGTGGATAAAAATACGAGATGAGGAAAGAATAAAATAAAGTTAAGGCTTCCGACAGTCAATTTTATTGGCAGAGACTAATTTTTACAAACACCTCCTTTGAGTAACGAATCAATGTAGCGAACACAATTGAAATGCTGATTCGATAAGTGCACTAAAGGAACGACTTGACGAACAATGTCGGGAAAAAAATGAAATAACAGCGATAACATCGTTTATGCCCACATTTGAATTGAAAATTTACGACCAGAAAGGAAAAACGCATCATCAGTGATCTGGTATTTCAAATAGACAAATATACTCACGCGGTTTCCTACTGGCGAAGGATTTGGAAAATTTTCGAACACTATTCGTAACGCTAGGCTATCGAAATTACAGCCTAGCAGCCTGGTGTAAAATAATAATAATAATTAACACCTCACTGCGGACACGTGCCGGTAGCGTTTCCTATTAATTTCGGGTTAATTCCTTCCGCGATCACCATGTCACGCTTTCTTTTCATTTGTGACTGTTGGGCACACAGGGAAAAGGAACTGTTTGTTCATATGTTTACCCGTACGCAATCGTGCGAGAGGTCATCGGCACCAGCCTGACCAAGAAAGAGAAAATATGTCTTTCACACTCACGAAGCACCACCGTTAAGAAGTCCCGTAATGCCAACACTGAGCAGCAGGTGATAAATCGACTTACCTGTAAAAGAGAGAAAAATCAATTAGAATCACAATACTTTTGGACTTGGTATGAATAGTTAAATCATCAGTAATAATAAGCAAACATTGAAAATATCAATTAATCACTAAATTAATGTATTAAGTCGATTCATGATCAAATTAATGATTCCATTAAATCCAAATGTGCACAGTGCCAAAACGTAATAAACAATAAGTAAAGTATCTGTTCAGCAATTTACCTAATCTTCTAACGACAATGGAACTCATGAAAGACTCAAAAGAACTGGCCAATCGTTCAGATAATAGTCTTCACTTCTCGACCAATTTCTAGAAACAGCACAAATAGAGAAAAAAATAATGCTAAAATGGCCAGGAGAGACAAACCTTAGGACCCACATAAACAAAACTTATACCACCACTCGTTGTTCAGTACGGTAAAATCTACGACGACCGCCACACAAACACAATGTATTAGAACAAATGTTATTTGTTGAAATCGGCTATTCATCAGTTAACTCTTAGCCGCTCTAAATTTCAATCCAAAAGCCAGCTGGATTCGCACGAATTCAAATTCATGCAAATTTGATCAACGGACGAAGCCGTCACTGCGCGGGAATCCATTTAGTTGATCGCGTATTTGGTGGCCCTTTGGCTTGCTCAAAATCCGCATCAGATGAAATCAGAAATTCAGAAGGAGTGGTGCACAATTAAATTTGCAATCGCTCGACGAGCTCAACGGTCGCGCGAAAACGCAACGGCTGCCAACCGCTGAACAAGAATGGTCAAATAACAAGGCCTTAAAAGAAAGTTACATTCTTTCGGGCGGGGAAATCAATGTTTTCAAACAAGAAGAAACCAAAGACCAATCGCTAGCTCACAAGCTTCCCCTCCCCCTAGATTGAGGGAAAGTTTCCGCCTCTCACAGTCACCGACTGCGGCACACGAAACACTTGGAAATGCGCATTTACGGAGAGGATATTGAAGAGGCGGTGAATGAGACGCAAGAGCACTTGGGCGTACCAAGTCGCCGCGGCTGGGAATTTGAAGAGAAAGAAAAAAGGGAAGAGTACGAGCTTTCTAAATGAAATATATGTAATGCTGATATTAGCAATGCAACAACGTTCAGTGTATAATAAAAAGCAGAAAAGCTGGACCACACAAATTCAACACACGAAATATACTTCAAAACAGGGTATTCCATAACCATCTGCTTAAAATATGTCGAGATAAGGCCTTCGGTTCTAATTACTCAGAGTGATGTTCAAGTTTTCGCCCCGAAGAGAATATCACAATATCAAAAATGAAGTTCAAAACGCTTGTATTTCCCATAATTGAGAGGAGAAACGTTTACTCCTCCGAGCCACTTGGCAAATACTAGCTTCAACTTCTTCGTTTCCAGCGTCACAGGTAAACAAGCCCAGGATTACTTTGGAGGCTGCTTCAATTCCGTTCCCTTCTCCACCAACTTCTACATTCCTTTTTCGCTTTTCACTTTGTTTTCCATCACTTGCTTCTCGCGATTCTCGCTTGGATTCCCTTTGTTAGTTTTCCTCCAATGGATCGTTTTATTACGACTATCAGCAGTTGTGCTTCAGACCACGGCAAATGAACTTGCGTCTTCTAATTAGTGTCTTCTAGAGGCCACGCCTTTGTGTCGTTTTTCAAAGGATATTTTCATTAAGTACCCACGTCAATTGATCACCCTTCTCAGCACCTCATTTTCATCGTACATTAGATTTTCTCATTTCATCAAATTTCGCAAGATATTTTCGCGAAAACAGATATTAGTAAAAAATAAATGAACTTATCTGACAAGATCAAATCTAAATGTAACCTTTACCCTCGAAGTTCCATTACCAAACATATTGTAGTTCGAACGAAATCAAATAATGTACATCAATAGATGAAAAAATAGTGTTTATTATGTAAATATGAATATTTCATGTCATAGAAACAACATGAAGGCCAAAGATATTTAAAATTAAACTAATTAAGAGTAATTAAAACAGACTTATTTAACACAGCCAACCGATGATTTTCATTCGTTCCGATTATCGTCAAATGGTGGCAAAAAATAATATTCTTTAATAGCCAGTAAAAATATAATACAGGATTTAAGCAATCAAGATCGTGTAATTTTGCTTTAAAACATTGGGGTAAGATAAGCACAGAAGCCAACATGAAAAAAAATAAACAGAAAAAATGAAAGAACCTAGAGAAACAGTTACTTTTCAGCAAATTAGATGGCCTTTCAATTTTGCATTGGCCAAATTCCACAATGGCTGAGCAGTGTACCGTACTTCAGACAATTGAAGAAAGCACGCGAGACCCATAGAAGTGAAGCGAGATCGAATTTTTATTGATGGGAGAGACTTGACATTGATTTTTTTTGTAAATATTAGGCAAATGATCGATATTTCTTGCTTCCCTATTCTAACATAGAATAATATTAACCCGGTATAGCACACACAGTTTTTCAAGACCCCAGGAGGTCATTGGGATGGGACTAAGCGAGGAAGGAAGGCGATTGTGATGGTTTGGGATTAGGGATGGCCGAGTTTAACGGGAGAAGAGAACTCCCAGAGTAAAAGGGCTGCTATGCTCCCATCGCAATCAGCCAGGCGCTGTGAATTTCCGCTCCCGCCATCGCTAAGGGAAGCAGCCGATATCGAACTTCCGGTTAAAGCCACTATGGAGCGAGATTGCCTTTGCCGACGTATGTGTAACAAACCAACATTCTCACCTCTTCCTCCAACCCGACGAGTACCCCGCTTATACCGCATACCGAGAAACCATTGTGGAGGGACAATTAGAGAAGAGTGGAAATCACAAGTTCACATGATCTATATAACAAGGACCCCTCCAAATAGAGCACAATTATCCCCATAAATTACGACTACGAGCAAGGATTCAACAGTTCTCAAGCTTTAACCCGACAATTGAAATGAGCGATCGGTTTGGGTTTACGAAAAATAAAAATGATCGAGAGAAATTGTCATGCGACACTGTATAGCAAAGCATTCGTTTCTCCTTCATCAGTGAACCAAAGTTATGCCAACGAACAATCTTCGTGCAAGTTAACGTACGCAGCCATGGTCAACCTAAACTTTCTTTTGATGCTATGTGACGACTTTTAAAGCGGTAGAGTAGTAGCATCTCCATCTGCCTGTGCTTATTTCTAACACTTAGCGTATCAAAAATCGATGGCAGAGTACCTATGCGGCTAAAAAAACACAAATGCTACCCATATGCCGAGCTTTAAGTTCCCAGCCTAAAAACTGCGACTTGCCAAACTCCCAAAGGGAAATTATAAGAAAGGCGAAATCCAAAGAAGTAATTTTGACACTAGAAAACACCCTGAAACCCTGCAGAGAGAACTCTAAAAAGTCTAACGGGCTCTCTAGTCCAGCACCTCAAATTCTCTCTTTCCATCTTTACATATTGATTGTGGCAAGCGACTTGGCTGCGCGGGACTGCGGTCTGAGTGAATCGCATCCAAATTATCACGAAACTAATCTCATTTCGTGATGGAAATAATTTTTCATCTTTTCTAAAGAGAATTTTTCCTTAACTCCAGAAAACCGTCTACATAGACTGTGACCATCGATGAAAAATTTCTCCATTCTTGGAAACTCGGAACTTAGTCAATACTCTTCTCATACAAAAACGAGCTTTCCAAAAGAGACGGAAATAGCGGAAGATAAACCACTGATGAGACCAGGAAATAAAATGAGGGAAGTCTAAATAAGGTTTTACGATAAAAGTAGGAAGGAACGAATTGGAAACAATGCGGGCAAACTCCTAACGAATTCCATCCATTAGCAAATTTATTTTCAACATTTAACTGTTTTTCAGCGAAGATGTATGACTTAAATCTTGTACTGAATATTTCAGGTTACAACTTTATGCATAAAACGAATCACATTTTTCATTTAAATTTTCTCCACACTGAAAGATTCGAGTCCTACCAAGAGATCTTACCATAAATCCGGAAATGCATTCCCGTCCTCGTAAACATTGGACCCGCGACGCCTTCTGAAATACGACCGGTAGCCACAAACACAACGCCGGACATAGGGAACCCTCCTCCCACAGAACGAACTGCTTCGCAGTGCATTCATAGGAGAGGGGTGTGGGGCCATGGGGGGGGGGGAGTTGTCCGCTCTAGGGAGTCATTGTGCCCCTCGAGGCGTAGACTCGTAGGCGAGATCAAGGAACACGGGTCACCGGCGGCGCGAAAAATAAAACAGCATTCGGAAGGCCGCACGGCAGTCAAGGGGCGAGGGATTATTGCGCGAGCCGAGTCCCTTAGGAGGGCCGGGGCAGCGGAAAGGCTCGGAAGGATTGGCGGGGAGAGCGTGGCTCGGCCGGCCGTTTCGATAAAATCGGCGGAGACGCTGTCGAGGGGGTAACGGTGGGAGGAGATGGGGGGAGGTTGGTGGTGTGTGGAGGCGACGCAGATGGCGGCCACCTATCCAATCCACTCCCTCGAGATGCGAGAGGAGGATCAAGCCACGTGTGGGGGACGTGCGGGCGGGGTCACCGGGGTACGAGGCCCACCCTGCTACGCCATTGGGACGAAGTAGGACTTAAAGCGCACTCCTCCATCGGCCAGAGGTCACGACGCTTCGACGCCGTCGTATTACGCGGATCTCCGCAGAGGTGGTTTAATAATACCCCACGCCGCGACCTCACGTATTTCCGCAGCGGAATGCGCGCAGGGTCACATTCTATTTAAAATGTGTTTCGGTTTCACGGAAGAATGGATACCACGAGAACTCTTCCGAAAGGCCTTTCAGGATTATGAGTTCCATAAAAGCTTAATGTCGAAAGAGAAACTCTCGCTGAAGCGCCGCTGTGGGGGATGTACACTAACTAGCTAAATGAATAGAATTTAGAATGGCCACAAAGCTGTGCGCTTGCAGAGAGGAAATTTGCAACTCCGGAACCTATCGACGCCTCCTATCCGCGCGTCTAAATAAAACCTAAAAGAGTACTAATTCCGGATCAGCGGTTTCTCCACCCAACGCCCCCAGAAGGAGGGAGGGCATGCGTAAATTGCACGGTTTCATTACTTCTGTGACGGTTACGGCAGAGATGTGGCATAACTTTCCTCGCTCCTAACGCGCAACAAAAAGGAAGCAAAATTAAAGTACTCCGCGCATGGACACTCGGCGTCGATGCAATACACCGAAAGCGAGTCCTATAATCGGATAAATCTTCCAACATTTCACAACCATTATATTCCGTCTCTTTCATTCGTTCAGCCTGGACCCATATCATCGGTGCAGGAGTGCGGAGCGAAATCGAATTGCGGCCCGGAATGCCCATTATCTACCCTATCACACCGCAGCGGTCAATGCGGTCGATATCCGGCCACAAATTTCGCTTTACGAGGCTCCTTGGGAGGGGGTATTGAATAGGGCGTGAACCGAGGAGGGTCGCCTAAGCAATTTTACGATCTGGGGACGGCAAACAGACGAAGACAAGAGAAGAAAATTCACTTAGGGATTCGATCACCGCTCTTCCTCATAGTCCAACGTTTTACCCCAGCTCCTTCCTTCATTCCCGTGGGCTTGAAATCCCTTTTGGAATGCGAATTCCTTTTATAAGGCAATTGGAAACTACTTCCCTTCATATTTCACCCAGGGGACGGGCGAGGAGGCGACCACCACCATCTACAAGACTGAGCTGCGCGCTAACTCCAGCACCGAATATCGGTCGATTCTGTGATTTCAACTCATAGCTTTAACAGCCACATTTGCCGCAGTTTTTCCGATAAAGTCAACCCAAAACTTGGCATAATTCTCCGATTGTATCTGTAACATTATCTTTTCGCGGCAGGTATATAAAACTAACTTAACGTAAAATTTCAATGCAAAACAGGGTTTTGAGCACATTTGCTGGATGAATAAATGTTAAAATCATAAACGATTTCCCTCGGAATTGAGGTTCCGGAACTCAAAAATATAGGCGTTTATCAGATGAGAGAAATATAAAAAAGTTCGCAAGCAAAATGTTTCTTGCATTTAATGAGTCCAACGAGTGCTTCGAGCATTCAGTACGGACAATAATATTTTGCTCTAAAAACCAGATTCCAAAAGGTAAAAATACTCGAGAAGAGTGGTGTGGTTTAGCACGACGATTCCATGCATAAATACGACGATTTCTCCTGTTCCCGGCGAATCAAACTGCACAAACAAAATTCTTGAATCCTTAAAGGGAATAGACGTTTAAATTCATGAGTAAAAAATACTAAAGCATCGAATATCCTGATTACTTCCCAGCATTAGTCACAATATTTTTCTGATAGATTCCACACTAAACTAACAAGGTTCGTTTTGATGAGAAGAGAAAAAAAGTGGTGCATAAATTAACTACATCTTGTTGTTAGCCAATACTTGCCAACTTAATTTTATGAACACGAAATCATCTTTGCGCTTATAGAGTTGAAAACATTCTCAATGAAACCGAACTCCATTATTGCAGTTAACCTATTTTGAGATCGCGAAGCGAGATTAAAATTATATAGGTAAAAGTTCGTCGTACGAGTTAATTTAAGGTAGACAAACGATCTACGTTAACTATTCTCTGAGCTGACCGGACAGTGGATCGTTGCGATTATCACTAAGCGAGGTTTATTGGACGCATAAAGTCATGCTTCAGATTCTCACCATCCAAACTGTATAATAATAAAACAATGCATAACGCTAGAATGTTACGTTACGTTCCTGAATGTTAGAACAAACCACGACCGAACAATAGGTTTTTTTTGCGGTAGGCACGCGGTTTACTATTGGAAATCGGCCGAGAGAGAAGCATCCCGAATCATGAATGCTTTAAATGGCGACCGCCCCGGCGCGGCGGTGGATACTCTTCGCACTCGTGAGAGTGTACGAGAGCCGCATCACTCACATGCGGAACCTTGAGCGAGCACAAAAGGAAGAGAGCCTAAAGAAAGAGAGACCGTTCGAATCCGTTTCCGCCTCTCCCCTCTGTGTGAGTGCGTCTCAACGCGGACCACACGCCATCGGCCGACTGCGATCCGGGGGACGGCGACGCCTCGAGCACCTTGAGTCGCAGGGTGCGATTAAAGCGCCACACAAAAGACGCCCGAGATGAGAGGGGGCGTCATGATCCTCGTGAGGTACGAGGGCCGCCCATTCCGGGACAGGGGGTGGGCACACAGGAGGAGGGCGACAAGGAGTACTTCCCTCTCAGGAGGTTGCACCGGAGAGGGCCTCGGCCATGGTCCAGCACCCAACGGGCGGGGAGAGGGAGGGTCGGGCGAATGTTACTCTAACACGCACGCTCGCGTCCTAATTGGCCGACGATCGAGGGGGAGGCAAGGCCCTGCCTCCTCTTGCGCCCCGCCCGGATCTCCGGAGGGCTGCGACAATGGAGGGGACAGCAGGGAGTGCCGAGATTACGGGACGGCGGAACAGAGGGAAGGATTATGCTCGAGGAGTCCGTGGGGAGCGCCGTAAGGAGGCTCGTGTCTACGTATGCGTGAAAGATAGCGAGGGCCGAAGAGGAACGGGAGAAGGGTGCCGAAAGACGGTAGATACGAGCTTTTAAAACCCTTGCTTCAAAAGAGCGGCATAAGTCGGGGCTGAGGAGTTGGCAGGCGTATTTAAGCCCCGTAGTGGAACAAAAGACATTCGAATCGATGTGTTCTGAGCCGCGGAGCGCGAACGAATGAGATGCCGAGACTACACAACGGACTAAAACAAGCTTTTTTTCTCCTCCGAGATGAGAGGGCGAACGTATCTTCAAAGGAGTTTGAGCCCCAGACAAATCTCATCTGCTCTCATTTGGATGTGTTTGCTAAACTAAGGCCGTCACTTTCGTTCGGGGGAGATGGGAGGAGGAGGCAAAGGGAATCCTGGAGATAATGACTGTCGCGGGCGACTGGCAGACGACGTGCGCGCTTCCTATTTCCCTCGGTCGACCGTGCATGGTAACGTTCTACACGACTGCGACTTCTGACGGGGACGACGCTCAGTTTTCACGGAGCTCCTTTTTTCTCCTGCGCTGAAAAAACTCATTTACCTCCTGGCCATTTTTCATTCTACGCACGTCACCGCGTGCACAGCGACAGGGGAATTCCTCTTTCATAAAAGAGCTGAAATCCACCTAATTCACGGCTGCGATAATTCCAAAGAACCACGAGAAAAAGTATTAACGCACCCGAAGTTAGACTATCAGCATAACTAATACAACAATCGAACAAAAGCAATGAAGTAGCTCTTACTCCATGAGACGTGAAAAAAATGAGAAATCTTCCCGAAGTTGAGGAATTTTAGTTCAGTTAGTTAGGTGGAGGCCAATTTTACGGTAAAAAATAACGAAATAATATGATTCCTGGGTCCAAATAAGAATAACATATGAAGATATATAATTTCGACCATGATTACAAACCTAACTTCAAACAACGAAAAAATATGCCACAAATTATCACGAAAACTAGCCTCAATCTTGAAAAACAAAGATTAAGGTCTATTTCTGGGTCCCGTTATGGGCCAATCAGTTTTTAATTTAAACTAAGAAAGCGTCATCCAGATAATTACAAAAAATGATATATCAACAAATATGTCCATGTAGATTTAACGTGGCCCATTCACCTAATCTCGTCAAGATCAATACGGCAGGACGTATCAATTCCAAATTGACTTAACCTTAAACATTAAATCTCCAGGACTCGGCCGTCTATTTTTTCCGTGCATAAGCCGCGAAAAAATGAGACCGTGCCGAGAGGGGAGCATCGCTACGCTCGGATCGCAACAGCTCTGAAAACGACGAGACTAACTTCGCCGGCCGAAATGCTCTCTTTCCCCGGCCGAGTTTGAGGGCACGCATGAAAAGCTCAAGTCTCGCATCGAACAAAAGAGGCGGTGGCCTAACCCGCGGCATCCACCCCAGCCGGCAGCGGGGGCAGACAAAAGAACGACGAAAATGACGGCGCTCTGCTGCTGCATTCCCCGCCCGAACGAGCTCTCCGATCCGCAAAGTAGTAGTTGGAATACGACGTATCTCTCGACTCGCCGAGGCTTCAGTCCCGTGCAACATCGCCGTGCACTACTAAATGGGTTACACCGAGGCCGAGCTAAAAAATGGCGAAAACGCCGTTCCCTTCCCACGGGGATAGTTCAAATCGGGAAAGTTTACATTTTGTTCGGGGGTAAAAGAAAAAAAAACATGCGAGTAGCATTTCCATAAAATGAACACCTGTTGCTGAAATGACAAGGTGAGAAAATTATTCGGCAATTCGAGCGAAACATTACTACTCCCCATATTATTTCCACTTTTTAAACACAGTAATCAACCCGAAGGTCGGTTTAGTAGGTGATGGTAGAGCTCACCCATGTACCAAGCCCGACGGCGTGTGAATATTCACACATCAGGGTAGGGGGGCCAGTTCCTTTCCCTGTATTTCCACTTAAATGATACATAATAATCGAATACGTCACGTAAAAATGGTATGGTAACGTCGACTCCATAGTTCTGCTTTGGATGTTCATGATTACATTTCCAATTAATACGGTGACACATAAAAAATTGTGCAAAATACGTGCTTTACTCAAAATTGCGGAGATGCATGTCAAAAACATATTAAGCTGACGGGAGAGCTATGGAGACAGCTGCATCAAACCAAACGTAGGACTGACAGCCACTGATGAAATCAAAAGTTCTTTATTTTTAACTTGATTTAGCAAACACTTGATATATTCCAAGTAGAACAGTATATGGAATCGGCTACTATCCAATTCAAAAATAAAAATTTTCAATTCGCAGTTTTGGAATGTAAAAACCAAAATCAGGTCACATATCAATTTTGAAAAGCGATCTCTTGTATATATATATATCGTGTCGTACGAATGAATTTCACTCCTGTCGCTGAGACACGGAGATACATACAATGGTAAAAAAATGACAGCGAAATTCGTTCCGAGCAGATTCTCTAGTAAATCCCGATAACCCTTTTAAATACTTTACCGTTTTTAAAGTACAACGATATCATAGATAGTTCAAAATATTGTTCTTAAGCTTAGACGACATTCAAGGATTGATTACATAGTTCTTCCGTAGCCAGCATGGCAAATACTACGTGAGAATTAGCAAATACTTCCTGTAGCCTTCTATTATTCCGGAACAGTCCTCATCAATTTCTTTTTTAAATCGCAATCGTCCATAGGTAATATGGCCTCGATATCTATACTACACACGAATAACCAAAGGCGATATGCTGTGAATCGTGTTACTGGGACGGAAACCCTGTACTCCAGCAAGATATACAGAGGAACATGAAATGGAGACAATACCATGGCGACTACAAAGTAAATAACTCACAGCGCCTCCCTTAGCGCCACAATCAACTTGAGAACGTAATGCCTCATGCGGGATCTCGTAGACGAATCCATTGTGATTGCTCTTAACTTCAAACGCGAAAAACAATCCCATTAACCCATTTAACCGATGAATCGATGAAGTTTTCGACGAGAGACTGCTCCAAAATAGAAACCACGATTTTCTGTGCGCTGAAACCACCAAATCCATTAACGCAATTATCTCAGGGATTTACCTTATAATTGCCCTGCGATTACAGCATTTACATTAATTCCGAAAAAGGATACAATCTGATAAGCGTTGCTTTGAAGAAGACAAACTAGGAAGAGAAAATCGACGAACAAAAGCCATGCAACGCCAATGGACGAGAGATAAAAATTATTCCACGACACATCCATTACACAATCAGGAAAGCAATGAATTATTCAAGTGGGAACGAAATGTTCAAAATGGTAGGTCTCTCGTTCCTGCATGGTATTTCCGGACCCGAAGTTTCCACAGGACGCCGAGCCGTATGGTTTCAACCTGCATATATTTGTACAGGCATAAAATTCGAGCAGCGAGTTGGTGCACGGCGGTGTTGTAGAAATTAAAGAAAAAGAAACGATGAGGCCTATGGAATGCCAGGAGAAGGGGCGGCTTCGCGGCAAAGAAACCAAGGGAAAGTACGAGATGGAGGAGAGGCGTCGAAAGGGGGAGGGCGTCGGTGGGTGGAGGCAAGACGGAAACCGCAAGAGCCCCGCGATACTCGTTAGCCAGGGATGAAAGCGTAATCTCCAACGACCATCTTCGCGGTCCTCGCAAAACGAGGTCACACGCATCGCACGGTGATAGATAGAGGTTAAGAAGTGTGAAGACGTTCGCAGATAACAACGATTTGAACTGCGCGAGAAAAAACTGCTACAGAATTTAACACTGAAACGGGTAGCCGTTCTTACCAAGATCCATTTTCGCCCCTCAAAGGGAAAATGTATTTAGATACTTTTCATCATAAATTCATGGCTCTCAAAGGGGTTGGTACCGATTCCCTGGAGGGTTTCAGATTGTCGCAATTATTGGTCGCGCTATTTACATATATTGTGGAGACTGCAAGTTGAAAGAGAGGTCAATAAAACTTGAACCGACTTAGACACTGCGAATAGATCGCTCTTTTATTTTAGATCACGAAGATCGGCGATACGAAATGATACTCTCTAACAGTGATCTCTCCAAGGATTAATCCGACGTAGCTCCACTTCTGCCCTACTGTTGGTTAACCAATTCAAGGCCTTCATTAATTCATCCTTGTACCTTGTTTCCTCTGCAGTTCTATTCACTTCTTTTCCACAGCTTTCTTCGGCAAGTCGCCTTGTGTTAATAGTTTCCCAAATATCAATTTCTCCTTTCAGTTTGTTTCGCACACTACAGTCTTCCCTCACTCTTCACAAAACTTTATCAGTTAGTTGGTCGTCACATTTCCTCTGTTATATTTTCTCTTCAGCTGCAGTTTTCTTCATGGCTCGTATTCACTGAGTATCAGACTTTATATGTACATTAAGAACTATTAGTTATAAATATGTACAAAAGGATCATTGAGTCGGATGAAGTTGAGATCTTGAACTCCATTGCGTCTGAGAAAAGCCAACTTCCTTTTCTTTCCGCGAGCAAAAATTAATTTTCCTTCATACAGTTAAACACACACCCACGTCCGTAGTTATGTCATGGGAATATTTTTGGTCGTAATTTAAGCAATAAACACGCATGTCCTAACGGATTGCATCATGAAAACACGAGCAGGAAGAGCGCCTTACACGCCGTCTTTCATGGATACACTTCGGCAACCGCAAGTAGGGCGGAATGAGTTTCACTTCCCGCAGATAATGGATTTCCAGTCAGAAGGAATCTTATGTATGAGCATGAAACATTGCTCCACAAACGAGCGTATCTCCCACAAAGGAAAATGGCCGGTACTCGTCTCTTTTCACGACCCTGGATGGAATAAACAAAAATAAAGTCGCGCCATTAAACCAAACATTTTTTTTTAAGTGTCGTAAAGGCAATACCACACATAGTGGAGTCTTTAAATCATAAGTAGACGCAAATGGATGGTCCATACACAGCATAATACGATCCCTAGGGAGCTAATCAAAATAAAGAAAATTCGAAGGGAAATTTTTGCATCTCAAGTAAGCTCAATTTAATCTCACGCCACGGCTAAGTGAGACTAAAACAGCCGAAATTACGCCAAAATGATAAAATAATTGGCTGTTTACAAATTCGCCTCAGCAAGCGACCTGGGGATTGATTCAGCAATTAGTACGCCGAATGTACGTGTCACTGCGAATATTCATTCACCAATGACCTTTATTGTGATTGCTTCCATCATTACACTGTCACCGAACATGCCTTTAGATAGTTCTAAAACACTACAAATTAATTCCAACGTTTGGGTGAGGTAACTAAACTGCCAATTATTCAAATTTATCAGGAGTTCAATTATGTATGGGGATTTCATCGCCGGATTAATTTACGTATATAACAGATCTACTGGAGACAACCTCGAAAATGGCACTCATATTGTTCCTCGTGAAACATACGACAAGTACTCGTACATGGTCAAAAAATGTCAACTCTAACAGAGACCAATCACGCTAGACTAGCTTAGGAAGTAACGTAAACAACAGAAACTTTTTTCGATCATTGCAGTAGATCAATTCATAAATTAATTACGTCACACCAACTGCAAAATGTATGCCTAATGATGCATAACGGACAGACATTACAGAAGAGGAAAACAAATCAAAGAACTAAAATTAAATGCCCAAAAGATAACATTGGCCATTAATAAAACAGCTATCTGTCTAATTATTTGATATATTTTTTATAGGACTCGTACTGCACAGAAAATTTAACGACATCTGTCAAAAAAAGGAATCTTCATAAGCCTGTCATCTAGTTCAATACGGAGTTTCACTCTGCGTACTTCAATTTAGAGCGAGGTACCACAGATTTTCCGCAAAGGGAAAGGTTTCCCCTCTCTTCGCCACTTCTGTTTCAGGCCGTAACACTGCATATATCACGTCGAATCATCCCGTAAGGGCGTGTTTGAGTGATGACGGGTGGGCATGAGGGAGGGAGACGGAAGAAGAGGAAGGGGAACCTGGAGGATTGTTCGTCGGAATGGGCGAGGAGACCACACCACACGATTTTTTTACCATCTAATGGCGAGAATCTGGCGTCGGGTTGGAAATAAGGTGACCCCCACCATCGCTCCCCCCTCCCGTCCGAGATTCGGCGGCGGGAAGGAAAGGCCGCTCGTTAAGAGGGGACCCCCATTACCGAGGGGCGACCGAGCGCACGGCCCTGAGTGGCGACGGGGAGCGAGGCGGGGGGGAACCGACGACTGGCCCTGACGACTGTCCCGCATCCAACTCACACACACGCACGAGTTCGCCTTATTAGGAGTTGAGGTTCGGGGGTGGGGGGGGGGCGTCGGGGGATCCGAGGAGATGGGGGTTGCAGAATGGGAGAAAAAGAAGGGAGATCGAGGGGTTTTTCCCTCGTGTCGGTACCCGTCTTCCACTCCCATAACAGGCCTCTCGAATATGACCCTCCCTCGAGAAGAGCGAACAAGGTCCGCGTGCATTTATACGAAATGTAACAAACCTCAACGATGCGAATACTCCCTCTCCTTCGTTCAACATAATAGGAACGGAAGCAACACGCATTCGAACATTTAAACCTTAGTTTAAACATTAAAATCATAGTTTATTATTTATTTCACATCACAATTTTGCCTTTTTCGCAAACGTAACGATTATTTCAGAAAATTTTTCGTTTGCTGCTTTTGCTACGAAGAATAATTACTGATAACAAATATGTGAATAGATGGTGAAAAGGCCCGAGAAAGGCTATCCAAATACAAGCTCCTGTCTGCGGAAAAATTTATAAGGCAAGCAAAACCTCCCTTGGCCAAGTCATCTACAGAAATTCCGAGGGGATGAATTGGTAGGATCCTTCACTGCACAATGCCGCACCCTTTTCAATAGCCCCAGCGCGGCAGGATCTGTTGCCATGTCGTAGAATACCAGTCGTTTTATAAATTATAATGCATGTGCACCCTCTTTGTTGGTTGGTCTCCATACACCGCGAACAGCCAACCGAGCACCATTCACCCGAACCAACCCGTGTTCCAAACACTTTGGCGTTGCCTGGAAAACTGGCGAACAAATCCTCAGGGGCATAAATCAAACTGCACACGCAAGGAGATTACTAGGGTATCATTTGGCCGGTTTTACAAGGTGGGGGCGGTTGGAAGAGGGAAGGGATATCGGATGCTCCCACGCAAGAATCATAACGGTTTTAGAAGCACATACGAAGAGGGTATGGGGTGAAAGGGAAGAGTTCTGCGGGATAAGGGGGCTCTTCAAACGACTCCGAATGCATAAAAGAACAATGAGGGACGCACGTGCACTGCGCAATTGATGACGCCCCTTTTGGGCCGCCCAGGTTACGGTTTCTTCCGACTTAACGGGGTTCACTGGCTGCGCCAAGATTACTCGAGCCGCACGATTTTTCAACTTCATTTCCAGTTCGAGATGCCGCACGCGAATTACGGTACGCGGAGGTCGGATTAAATCCCGACGCCCCGACTCCACTGCGTGCGTACGGAGTTGAAATTTAATCGATTCCAGCGCACCGCGGAATCCAACACCGGGACGAATATTACGCATTCGCGTCGCAAAATAATAGCGGGACCCTCAAAGCACCAGGAATGTGAGGGATGATCAAAAGGAAAAAAATAGAACCTCCGCGGAATTCCTTGTTTGAAGAACCCACCGAACCCGATCCTTTTAAACTTCGACCGATCCAGACGCGCGGTATTTACATTAAGGCATCTTTACTTTCTCGTTTCCGCCTGATTTCTTACTCATCCTTTGATTCGTCTCGGAGATACTTTCCTAAAATATTTTCGATTTCAACCCCCCCCCCCCAAGTTTGAGGGATGAAGGAGATGCGGGAGACCCATCTCTATCGTTGTGTTTTCACCGCAGTTTGGGAAGAAACCCCACGGGGCCTAATTGGGAGAGGAGGAGGGGAGCGAAGGGAAGGGGGTGATGAGAGTAGACAATTGAAAAAGAACAATGGCGGACCTTTTTTTTTTCCTCCTATCTCGCCGGCCCTCGTGCACGGCTCGGGTCAACAGGGGCTGCATGCCGGGGCGGCCCCAGAGGGGGCGTGTGTGGGTGGGAAGGGATTGGATAACGGGGTCCGCCCTTGAAAGGCCTAGTTGACGTTTGGCGCATCCCGCGTCACAAATTAACCACGAGAGATCGATGTGCAGCCGGGTGGGAGGAGGCGGCGCTGCCAATCACGGGGCGTCAATAAAAAATGAAGAGAAGAAAATAGAAGGGGGAGGGGTCGCGGATTGGTGGGGGAATGGGGGGGGAGACTTCATCTAAAAGACAACGATCGCCTGTAACAAAAACAAAAGCAATACTAGACACAACCAATCAATCAGCCAGCCAATTGCTCATGAATACCGCACACGGCGGCCGGCCGAGGTATTTGACGGAAAGGATGACCATTAAGCACGAATACGGCCTTTCGACGCAAACCAAAGCGATGCATTCCGGAGTATGCTGAAATGTACACAAAATAAACACTCACCCGGAGCACGGAAGACGGAGAATGAAGAGGATACGTGGGCGGAGATTATTCGAGTTCCCTTTCGCAAAAAAATGACAACGCGATGGGAATTCAGCAATATATGTATGTATATATACATGTGTATATATACATGTGTATATACTACATATATATACACACATACATACATATATATGTACACGAATATATATATATATATATGTATATATATATATATATATGTATATATATATATATATATATATATCCTATCTTATCTACCGAAGAAGACGGAGTTCGTGCCCGTCGAAATTATCAAGATGTTATTGTGAGTGTTCTTTTTATGTGTTCTCGTGCTGTGTGTTGCTGTCTAAGTTTTTTATTCAACACTTCCGTGTTACTTCGAATAAATCATCTATGAATATATTTATATATTTTTATGTGTATACGAGTAGAGTTGGTAGAGGATCCGCCCGGCAAGTGGAAGGCCCGTGGTTCAAATCCGCCTTCCTCACCTTTCCTGTGTTTGTCTTTTATGTGTTTTCCTATCCCCTTTCCTTATATATCTATTTCTATGTGTGAAAATAATAAATAAATATATATATATATGTACTCGTATACATATAAAAACCCATAAACACACTATATATATATATATATATATCCATGTTGTTCCAAAGCTCGTTCCAGCCGGGCGTGTGTCTTTTTGTTCACACTCATGATGACCTCCTTTTGTTTGCCGGCAGTGAATCGAGAAAATAAGGATGGAAAAAAAATGCTGCACGGCCAGACACACTGCACGCTACCCAACCCCCATGCGCCTTCCCCCCCCCCCCCGGTTACGCATCGGGATGCACACTCATTATTCACGGCTGTGAAATGACTCCGAAAAGCAGCAAGAGGAGAGTCGCGAGCAAAACGCTATGACGGTGGCTTGGAGGGGCGAGAGGGAAAGGGGCTTCCTCCCTTTGGACCGGCCCGGAAAGATCAAGGCAAGCATTTCACTGCGATGAAGTCACGGGCAGCAGTGTTCGAGCGAGGAGATTACCCGAACGCCAGAGGATCACGTCAGTTCCATTCTGGGGGGAGGGGGTGGAAGGGGAGAGCGGATGGAAGATGCTGAGCGACACTGCGACGGTGTGGCACATGATGCGAACTTTGATAAACAAAAGCAGCGCGCAGAAATCTGCGAAGAGAAAAACGGATTCCCCGACGCGCGGATTTCCACCCTTCGCCGGATGGATGTTCGCCAATGACGGCGGACTATTTATAACACGCACATGACGCGTACTCCTGACTGAAGCGCACAGTTTACGCGGTCGAAATTTTACAAACGCCTCGTAAAAAAATGAACCCCGGTTCACGTGCTAACGGAACAGCCATTTACAAATGACAGAAATTAATTATGAAAGGCAATATTTTTTTTCGCTTTTCTCAAACAGCACGGTGGGAACAAATTTCCCTTTTTACGTTCAGGGGCGTACAACGTTTTCTCATGAGCGTCGACGTTAAAATATTTAGCATTGAATACGAACAAAAAACATGACGAGTAATCAACAAACGGCTAGTAAATCATTTCAAGTATAATACTAAGCTGGTATGGGAAGAGGGAGTTTACTGTGTCAACCGATTTTGGGAAACGTAAATGGTTCTTACAGAATATTAAACTTTCTTTTGAGCATGGCTATCAAATCATACTAGAGCACTCGATGCTTCCGTAATCCAAATCCGAATTAAAACAGAAAATTTTTGGATCATCTAAATTAAGCAACCAAATCTAATTTTACGTGATTTGCAGAGGTCTAAGTAAAATTAAAATCATTTTCACATTTCAAGAATCAATATGGTAGCCACGAACGTTCACGCCATTTTTGCGTGCCAAAGGCTGATATCTCTCCCCACCCTTGTTTGAGCATCAACCCAGATCATCAAATAACTGCACGTCATCCACGCTCGAGGCAGACAGGATTCGTTACAGCGTCAAGCGGGTGAGCAGACTCGTCCGTTGCGGAACAATTTCAATTAAGCTATTACCGTCGGATAATAGTACGACGGCGAGTGTCCTCGCCTTCTCCTCTAAAGGTCACGATTTTGCATTTCATCACTAATCCGCCAAACGATAGCGGTTCCGTGTGCATATTTGGCTGTTATGGGTTTCCTTACATTACTTTAGGATTAAAATTCAATGAAGTTTCGAGCGAGACAAAAGGAAAATTGAATTATGAAATTTCACTAAAAACACATGCCATTCCACGGAGTGGCTTACAATGTGAAGAAATAATTTTGATCCCACGCTCGATGGGAGAGAATCAAGTTTTTCAGAGGAAACATTTCAATTATTTCTGTCACAATTCTACCATAGCTGTAACCAATAGTCTGTACGTGTAAAAGAGCATTTCATTTATCGGCCAAAACGCTCAGTTTAGTCGTAACATCCGACTAAAAAAACCTCACGTCAGGTAACTAGGGTAGCCAGCTGTATCAGCGGTAAGAGGTCCAATTTCAATGAAAGAGAGGAACGTAATGACGTTAATTTTCCAAAAAAAAATCATGGGCAATCAAAAATGTTTGTTGACGAGCCTCGGCCACGATTCCTCAGATACGTACATAAGAAGAGACACGAATGGAAGCACCGGTGAGGAGGCCAGCCGTTGATTTCTGAAGGTGAAAATCCCTTCGAAACCCACGACAGTACTTTCCCACCAGCCGCTATATTTAACTCTTTTTTCCTCCCTCCTCCCGGAGAGGTGGCAGGGGGGAAGAGAGAAGAGGAGGCAGGGAGGCCGGAGGGGAGAATGATGCACAGCCCTCCTCCGCCCACGCCCGCTCGCCTACCGCTCACGATCCACTCTCGCGATGGGCAGAAATCGCTCTCGTCGCTGAAACGGTTGAGAGGGAGGATCGAGAAGAGGGAGGGTTGGGTGTGAAAGGGTGGGGAGAGAGAGGGAGGGGGCGAAGAAAGGGGTCACGGCCATGAGTTACGGTCTCAGCACGAGGTTTACAGGATCACGCAAACCCTTCGAGGCGTTCAATGCGCCCACGGTTGCGTCGTCATGGACGCGGACTTGATTTACACGGCGACGATTCCGCTCCGATTCCAGTCCGAGCTATACATAAACACTGTGCGCGCCGGGGGGGAAAGTCAGACCGGGGGAAATGATTCAAAGATGGAGCCGTAGCCGTGTCATCGCCGCCCTGCGCCAAGGAGAAGTATTGGCTGCCCACCGACCTGTGGCGCCGATGACTGACGACGACGCCTCCCACCCAACAAAACTCACTCACTACCCCCCACACCCCAACTCGGCCCGCTGCTACGATGACACGGCGGCAATGTCTCGTTCGGCGCTAAATTATGCTCCCAGGAAATTATTTCGCTCCAGCAATCGGCGTTAAACGGCTATTCAAGGCCCCCCTTCTCCCGGTTCTGATGTATGGATGCGTTAGTCATCGAAGACACTAATCGTGGACAAAAAAAACTACAGGACCGCGCGGCGATTCGAGTGTGAATTTAGAGTTTTCTCGAAAGAACCAATCATCCCAAAGTGCCCGAGGCTGAATAACAGAAGTGGTAACCGTGAGTTACAGCATAATATTCGGTTCCACATGCCGTCGATCGAAAGACCTATTTCGCGCGCAACTATTCCCGCCGCAGTAATTTGCGAAAGGTCATACCTGACACGCTAGATAAATCGAATTGTTTTATATCATCTAAAAGGGATATAATAAATGCTTAAAACTATTGAATTAAAAAAACAAAACGAATAACCATGCACTACAGCAATGAGATCGATATTTCGACAACACATTTGTATTCGTCCCGTAAAGCTTATTATCCGTTAACCAGTATTTTCGCTCATGCGGGGTGAATTTTAAACAGCTCTTGTTTCGCTAAGCCCTGGGACGGCTTAAATCATTTACCTGCTTGGGTCAGCAAAAATTACTAATTTCATTCGCAATGTATGAGACAGTACGGGAATTACGAAATGAATCATAACAGGGCTGGCGACGAAATTTACGTCGTTAACGTATTTGAAAGATGAGTCATTTTCGGAGATGGAAACAAACATTCAAAAGAGCTTTATTTATCCTCATTTTCGCTCGGGAATTTCCATTATTGTGTTTCGAAAGGATAGAAATATGATCAAGTCATCATTATTACCACACTCTCGTACTGTATAGAGTGAAGAATAAAAAAACACAGTACAAGTATGAGTAAGTTTCACGGAAGCCAAACGAACAGTGCTAATATGAACATCAAGATAAGGAAGCGGAGGCTGTAGACTGCACGCGCACGGTTCATGGCGTCTGTTTTCGATAGTTGCACGCAAACAATGCGCTACCGAAAGACGAAGGAGTAGGTGGGCAATTCGCACACCTGGGTTTTTATGCCGAAAATCGGAAATATGATGCGCACGCAAAAACTTCAAAACTCAAGCCCCCACGCGAGATTTCTAGAAGGATTTTTCAATCGTTTTATTTTTTTTATAAAGGGCAAAAGCGAAACTAATTCAACACTCGGGAATAACGTACTTTAAGTTGGGCGGTTGAATGGTTTCCTGAAGAACGGAGCCTATCTCTTTGGATGCGGGGGCGATATCCGACCTCTCTTACCGGAATAACGAGATAATTCGATTCAGGAATTTCCGAGATGGCCCTTTTCGAGGGCTTATCATTATTGACTTTTCAGAGAGCGGGAGACGGTTCCTGAGGAGTGGACGGAAAGAGGAATACGTAGATTTTTTCGGAGAAGAATGGAATGAGATTTTGGGAAATTTCGACGCCAACCTGACAGGGGCTGGGAAAGGAGGAAGGGGGATCCCAACATCCCGCTTAGTCACCGAATTCTCGACATTTAGAGTCGCGAAAAAATGGCGAACTCCGATAAATTTTGCAGAAAAAGATTTAGAAATTCCGAGGTATACCTAGTGAAATAGATAGGGAGACAAAAGATAATTAATGAGCTGAAAATTCTGGTCGTTTGCACAATGAACAAACTGCGTTCGCCTTTGAGAGACATGGTTTCATTAACTCGATACATTTCCCATGAAAACAACAGTGAAATTTCCCCCAAACAGGAAGCTGCTACCTTTCCTAACACACATCCAAACCTCCAAATTTAGCATAAATGGTGAAAATAATGAAAATGATATGGCAAGACAAACGAAATATTTAGAGGAGTCAAGGATTGCTCCATTTTGATTGGATTGATTGGGGTTGAGTGGGAAGAAAGGGAAATTTTAAACGAATGAACAAACATTCAATCAGCAGGAATAACGCAAAAATATATTTCATAACTCTTGTTTCCGATCATTTCAGAAATGAATACTTTATGCAATGAATACCCTTATCACGATTACCAACATTCGAAATCGTCCTTTACGCGCATCAAAAAATTGAGGGCAGGAATTCGAAATCTCAACGGAACGAATTCATTGAAAAGCAAATAAAATACAAAATTTTCCACCTGATTTTTTTCGCCCCGTTATGTCCTGATGAAACGCGAGAATAAAATAATATCTCATTGGTCCCCATGACTAACCAATGAATCGCAGCTATGAAGCGATGTTCCAACGAAAAAAATTTACATTTTCTCCGTATCGAATTCATACATTGTAGCAAAAACTGGCACTATTCATTCTTAATAAAAACATAATAGATCGGTAAATTAAATCAACACCACCTCCTCTTCTTTGTGTTATGCGAGGTTCGCCAACAATATTCACCAATCTTATTTTATCTAGGGAATATCATAACAGATTGAATAATAATGCCAAGTTGTGCAACATTCTGGTGGACTATATAACACTAAATAAACATCCCGAAAAAAATACAGCTTTGTTCATTCAACTTAACGTGGAAATTTAAAAAAAAACTATTTTTTCTTTCCTCAATAAACATTACAATGAATGTAATCCACAACTGAAAAAAGCACACACGAGGTCTTTAAAACCAAGGTCCGATTTAGTGTCATAAAATGTGCCATATCAAATTCTCGCGAGGATTAATGAATGGATGAAGAGCATCCTTAATTCAATGATTTCATCCGAATTACATTCCTGTGTTCGGCGTTGAGTGATTATTGTGAAATTATATTTGCAAGGGCTGCTGGCAGCGCTGACACACGGCGATAAGTTACGAAGGGTAGGCCCGAGTACAACCGCCCGGGTGTGAGCGAAAACTGAGTGACGAGGGAGGAATCGAAAAAATGAATACTATAGAGGAGGAGCGGTAGGCGAGGGAGAGACGACTTTCACTTCTTCCTACGCCCTTTCGAGACTTCCGCCTCTTCAAATCGAGGGGAGGAGAGCGCGCCCTTGGTAGTATTCAACGGCGAAAAGGGAAAACGGCTTCGGCCTCCCTCTCCCGCCGGCGATGTCTCCTTCTCCCTACTCAGTTTAACGAGCAGGAGGATCCGCTCGCGCGCTCCGCCATGAAAAGAGGGCCCGGGCAAACCCTTCGCGCGGCCCTCCGTCGCATTAATATGGAAATAATCAGCCTGTTTGGACTGAGAGAGGCACGGGTGCCATAATTGGATTGAACGCTGACGGAATGAATGCCTCCCGCACGGTATATTGTGTGCCGCGGAGCCAGTTGTCACTACATATTTTATGTCGTTTATACGTGGCAATTTCGTGCATTTTTATAACTCGCGTAATTTCAAAGACAAACTCCATGCGGAAATATCATACAAATTAATTATCCCCTTCACCACAATGATGGCGTTAATCCCTAGACTCGAGGATCGCCTCCTATTGAGGGTCGGAAATAAATGACGCAGCAATGAAACTTTACGAAATACTTCGCAATGTTCCAGTTTTCATTTAAGAAAGAAAATACCATTACATATTGCCACACCATTTCATACGTGTTAATTGCCTTTTAGTTTTAAAACATCAATTGCCACAATTAACGAAGAATTTATGAGCGGAAATCGACATTAATAAATAAGCAATTTTATTGAAAACAGATATAAAATCGAATTGCAAGAAAATCAATCCGTCAATGACCACTAAAACGAGAATGGGTCACAATAAAAAATGGGTCAATTCTGTAAGCGACCGTATAACTTCGTTCCCCAACAATCCTGGCTCAGCAACCCCGTCTTTCAATAAAACAAATTGTCATTACACGACCAAAAGTTTTAGTGATAAAACAACTATATACACGCACTTCGGGAAATTTATTAACATTGTGCATCATAAGATAATACAAAGAGATTAGGCATAAGGAAAATGATTTAAGCGCCTTTTCAGAGTCCAATTTATAGCACTACACTCAGGAAAACAGGTCAAATGAACTTACTCCGTAGATAACATGCTAAATTTGCCTGGTAGACATGCTGCGTTGAAAACATACGTACATCGCGGCGAGAAAATATACACCGCTCATGGTTCCAGTACAGGCTCTGCATAAGAGCGTTAATAGTTTAAGCAATGATCAACTATACAATCGCCAAATCCAATTACTATTTTTTCATAGTTGCAATGCACAGCCTCCTGTTCTCAACTCCAACAAGAGCAAATATTTTTATAAGTGGAAGTAGTGGACATGTTTTTTATAAGTGGAAGTAGTGGACATGTTAACGTTTTTCCCATTATTGGCGAGATGGAAAGGTGTGAACGTTCGATTCAATGGGGTTTCGGTAGTAACCGCTAAATACGCAAGATGGCTGCACTTGAACTGACTCAGATTGCCAGCGAAAGTTTTAACTTTTGCGAGAGAAAAGGGATACTTTTTCAGAAAACCGAAGCAATAAAACGTTATCTTAGGGCTTAGCCAGTGATAAAGGGACCTTCATTAAAATGGAAAGTGCACGCGCAAGCATTGGCCGTATTAATGCTGCATCGGCAGACGGCAGCAGGCGCAGTAGGAGAGAACGAGCTCCACCACTAAAACATCCGAGAGGAAATTACGAGGTCATTGGAGTGATTTTCTTCCATTTAAATAGACGTCTCTGCTCTACCGTTAGGGAATCACTCTTGAAAGAAATAACCGCTGGAACCCAAAATGCTACTTCTAATCTCCACATCGACACTGAAAATCTAATTGCTACGATGGAAAAAATATGAATTATAGGAAAAGGAAATACAAGACTGGTAATTTAAGCCAATATTCGATGCTTACTCGCTCGACCCCTCGCTATATGGTTACACCCGGAAGCCATTCACCAATGCACTACCACGTATATCTCGCTGGATTAGAAGGCGACAATTATTAAGAAAAGTTTTTCTGTAAAAACCATATACTCTCTTATACAAAATAAGTAATTAGCCCCTAATTTTTATTCCCCAAGAGACTCCAGAAAAAAATAAGCGTAATAACGCCACACTATTATTCTAAGCCACACTGCACTACCTCCAGCATGCTTATTTGAAGTCATAAAAAAAAACCATAATCGTGAATTCAGTATTGCTCCGAGAGGTCTTGCTGTTAAAGGCTGATGCGAGAGAAGGCGTGGGCGTCCCTTCGGGAACAATCTCTCTCTCTCTCTGAAGGAGAGGGATGAGAAAAAGGAGGCAAGACGAAGAAGAAGGCTATTGCGCAGCGCAGAACCTTCTTTTTCTCACGATATGGTTTGACCCGAGAGCAATTCCTCCCACGAAAGACCACTCCCAATGAACGCCTTAAAAAGATTGCGAGAGCGGGACGGTGCCCCTCGACGTTAGCCGTCGGATCACGACCTCACGGCGGCCGCCAAGCGGAACCACCCCGAGCGGGGGGGGGTGTGGAAAAGGGGAGTCTCTCTCCTCTTCTCCCGCATTTCAAAAGCGGGCATGCAGTGAGGTCACGCTCGCCGGGCGCTGACTTCTCAAGAGGTGCCGTGGACGCGAGCTGAAACGCGAGAGAACTCTCTCGTAAACCGAAATCTCGAGGGAGAGATGGTTTCAGTAATGGTCACATCTCGAGAGAAAATACCAAGGGCAGAAGTCTAGAGCAACGATGAATACGCGGCGGAACTGCCTCGAATGAAGTCTCTTGAATTGCCACATACTTAACTGAGCAAACTCAAAAGAAACTTATATCTGACGTCATTTGTACGCACATCCACCTTTTTTACGCAGGGATAAGGCGCAGAGGAGAAATTAGTTTCAGGCAACCAATTTCATGCAACGGGAAAACTTACGTAGCTAAAAACTTGAGCTGAGACTGTGAGCAGAAATGACAAAATCGGTAGAGTGAGTTTCAAACAACTGAAATACTACGTAATCGTGATGTCGTGATACGCGTCGAAATATTTTATAGCAACATCAGTTCCATCTCTGTAGCCAACGTGCAGTTATATCATTGTGCCGCAAAATATTTGGTGCTATACGTGTACACCACTGTAGTGTTAAGTCTTGAAAGAGTACAACCAGTATAATTAAGATTTGGATTCAGCAAAGTGGATGGAGCGAATGGAGTTGAGGAGTGGGTAGAATAACTAATAAATGTGGATATGCATTTCTTGCTCACCTTTAATATTATTATGGTGCAATACAACCTAAGTACTTATTGCTACTACACTGTTATTGCCTACCTAACATGAATTTGAATCTAGTACTTATTAGTCACATTTGAATTTCATATCTAACACCGTTTTTTATATTTCGACTGCTTTTACAATAGAAAATTTCGAAATCGAAGTTCCAATAATTAACCGACGGCTGTGGGCGACGAACGTTAAACTTAGTTTTCAGTTTATTAAAGACCAATTTTCATTCAAGATGCATTGTCAATACATGATCATTGAGTGAACTGCACAAGAGTGGAAAAGGAAGAAGTCATATGGAGATGAAAGAAAACGACGAGATCGCTTTGGGACATTTTGACGCACAATAGATTTGGAAGGGACTTGCCGAAAGAGAAAAGAGAAAGGAATACCCCATGAAGAAGGTCAAAGGGACGGTGAGCAGGCCGAATAAAAATGAATGCAAAACAATAAAGAGCTAAAAGGGCATTAGAAAGGGAAGGAGGAATGGAAGATAGCAGCCACCAAACACTTGGATAGAAATTTGAATGATGATACTTCATGAAATTCGAAGTTTCTGAACAGTAATACGTACGTCGACTTCATGCTCATACACAAATCGACTCCATCCATTAATAATTAGCGCGACCTTTAACAAGTCACAAGCACGAAATGAAAATCTTGGAAACTTAGCCCACACCGGTTAACCACGATTAAGATTTATAACTCTAACTTGAAATATACTTTAGATAAATCTATCTCCAGACACGCACTAGTCGGGAGGACACAGCATTTATTTCAAGATCCAAAGTTCCATTGCTACTTCGGCCAAACTTATATTTCCAGCAGATGGCGAATGCGAATCTGAGAATGGAAAGTAGACCATCCCAATACGCAATAATTTCCACTCTTTGTCACTCACCCAGAATAGAAATGTTTCGCAAGTTATTTACGCTTTTATGTTTTCCTGAGCCCATTATGTAATTTTCGTTTATTATGCAACAATAAGATTGAACAGATTTTCAAGCAAAGACAATAGTAAACAGAATAGAGGTACACGACAGCGAACGACAGTTATCGAATCAGCAAAAGAAGACGAAACCAGAGTAAACGCAAGCACTAAACCCACCATTTCGGCAGAAATATACTCGATTTCAATATCTATTCATCAATAATACTTCGTTGAAAAAAGTGATGAAAGAATCCGGTTTAAAAAACTTCGGGACAATAAATGTCTTTCACAGATTAAATCAAAACAAAACGAAAGGTAGTAAAAATGCAAAGTAACAACTCAGTGATCATAAAATAATAAGAAAAGTGACACAAGAATTGATATGAAAGAAACCTGCATAGTAGCAACACATTCTCTGAACTGATTCTAGCCAACCAGTAAATTTCCAACCGCTGTTACATTTAGTTCCTCCGTTAGTTCCTCACCGTACTATAGCCAGAGAAGTAAAACACACTCCTTTTACACATACTGCTGTCTTCAAGTACTCCAAATACCTAACTGGTCTAAAGCGGGTTGATAATAAATTGGACCGATCACATTACCATATTTCGAGAAATAATATCATGGGGCAGTGTGACAACTCAAAAATTACAAAATGAATGGAAATATTAATGTAATCGCCATTGCCAATATGGTCTAGAAAATCACCCATCATGAGTATTTTTAAGTGACCAGTATGATTACACGTGCATTAACTAATGACGGATAATCCAATAGCTTCTTTATGATAACGCACCTTTGGTAATTATATCATTAATGAGAACATGCACACACACATATATGCCATCAACGCATACTATATTTATAATTAAAGACAGTACAGCGATATATATTAAATGGTATCAATTTTAGTAACTCAGTTTCACGGTAATCTTTCTTCCGAATATAATATATAGTATATTACAATAAATATACATCTTATGCACTTTGGGATAAGAATATCTTACAAATATTAGTATTTCGCTGAAAATAATATTTAATGTAGAAGTTTTCGTGTGATTAATTTCTTGGCATATGTAAAACTCGACTGTGTTTACATTTCTGTGTAAAACAATGCACGGATACATTGAAAACCATTTCTGATTTCTCGACCCGCAGTATGCATTCTTAAGAGCAAGACAATAATTCCCGACTACGGCAGGAGCGACAAATGATAGCAAAACATTTTGATTAATACCAATATGATTCCGTGAACTGAGGTTAACATCGACAATTTTTCATTCGGCGAAAAGTCACAGCATGTAGACTTAATTATTGGCCATTAACTTCGACAACGAATATATGTGCGAATTCAACACACACAAATGAGGCTTTAGTTTATGCCGGTAAAATGTCGGAGGAAGAGCCGATTGCAATAACTGCTACATTTTCCGATGGCAAAATATATGTAAAATTACCATACAAAATTAATGACATTACGAAAAAATAGAAACGGATGCGTTGAAACGTCAGTCGTGGCGCAATTTTATCTTTAAGAATAATTATGAAACGGTATTCTGGAAAAACCCAACACCACTTTCGATTCTAACCACTTCCTCAGAGATAACAGAGAGCGCTTTCCTTTAACAAGAAGAGCAGCCAAGGACTATCACACGCAGAGTCGCAAAAAGGAAATTAAGAGCTATCTCCATATATTCTCAAAGCAGACGCCGTAATGCTGAAAAACTCTCAACACAGTAGCGAAATATTTTTGGAATGTAGGAAAGAAATATGGTGATGCATTCTTAATGAATTTACATCATTAAATAACAAGCGTAAATAAGTAAATAACTGAATAACCTAACCGTTGGAGCTTAAATTCAAAATCGAGGCGACTTGCAAATTCATTTAGGCCTATTTACGTAATAACTTACAGATTTCTCAAAACAATCAGTCTTCCCCGAAATAACGTGAAAGCAGATGTAAAACATCGGCTTAAAATTACATGAGTGGCAATATATAGTAAATATCATGACACATCGAACGAGGAACATGAGCCACGTTAGCAAACCAAATGGGTCCCACGACTTACGAATGTCTTACAAAGAATTTTAAATAATGCCAGCTTCGCAATTTCGACCATTTCAAATCAATTAATCGCACATAGCTTGTGATATGCCCTCATTTGATTTGAATTAAAATTTATCGGTCCACACCTTCATGACGAAATTATAACGCCATGTGGACCGTAAAATTTTTTTGAACTTTGAAATACTCGCCGTTTCCCCACAATATCAATGACATTTTCCAAAAGCATAATTTGAAAGGGAAATTGATTGCTTGCCTTACGAAGCCCAGATTACAGTGGTAAATTTAATAAAAAAAACAATAGGTGTAAACGCATTTTTTATCAGCGTGTAGAATATTAGTTCTAGATGGGTACCCGAAACTTCCATTCCCGATTTACGATTGAATGACGAAATAATATATTAAGGTAGGATTTCATGCACTCAGCAAACGAAGTGACAATTTCCCGGTATAGGCGAGCATTAACAAAACACACCCATGGCCCCCTATACATGTATACATTCATGAACATCACCGCAACAGTTTCACAACGCGAAAACTTACTATTCCTGCATACATCTCGCTCTGAATCGCTCTAAAGCAGTGCAATGCACCTCGCGACCAATTTAGTCCTCGCGCACAGCAAAAGTTTAACTTTTTTAGACTCGCGCCGAATGGCCGCGTTGCCCGCAAGAAGGCATTGAAACTCTTCCCGTGATTGGCGAAACGACTGTCACGCCATCCGCGCGCATGAAAAACGTGCCTTAATGGAGACAAGACAATGGAAATTTACATGCCGACGGCAGCGTAATTTCTCCATTGTTGTGAAAATGAAGGGTCATTTCGAGGGAAATGTTATTCGATGAACCTTTTTCAGACTGAAAGGTCTCACAGCTTATATCGTATCATATCCCCTACACCATATAATTACACTTTTACGACAAAACAGAGATAAGTTTTCTGGGAATGTATTCACGAGTACTCTCAAGCATCGAGACGATATCTTTCATTTTTCTGTCATAACATGAAAAATTAATCTTCTCCATTCCAGGAACGTCTTATACAAGGATAGATCGAAGAATATATATTACATGACAAATTTATTGATATTCACGGAATTGGCAAGTCAAGATTGCAAGAGGAATGCTCTCCAAAATGCCAAAATAGAGCGACTGACTTACACGGGAAAGTCTACAAGTCCCCTCAGGAGAAATGAGGCTCAACGCAGACTGGCAGATATCTGAGAAAATATTACTTTTAGGACGCACTTGCCCCCGTGAAAGTCATCCGTTAGACAAGAAGAAAGCAGCGCTCTATGGGTGAGGGGAGGCCGGGGCGATGGCGCATCCTGGCGAGAGAGGAAGGAAGCGAGGAGGCGGGGGGAGGGAGGGAGGGAAATAGGGTTTGGAGGGAGGGAAATAGGGTTTGAAGCGAGGACGGGAAGTAGATAAGACGCGGCGGAGTAACGCGCGCGTTCGGCTCTGTCCGCATCCACCGCCATGAAAGGGGACGGGGGGAGGGGGAGGAAAAAAGGGACCCCTTTGCACCCCACGAGTTTCAGGACGGTGGTTGTCGGCAAAACATCCGGAGGATGGAAGGGAAAACGGCGGCTGGAGGGAGATTGGAATGGGGAGGTGAGGAGGTGAGGAGAGCGGGAGGGAAGGGTGGGGGGGTGAGTCACCGGGGACACAAACATCCCCCCGGACGAGGCCAAACCAACCTCCATCCCGGACGGATGGTCACTGTGCCAACAGGAGAGGGTCCGGGACAGAATGGTGTTGGTGGTGGTTTGGGGGCAACGGAAAGAGGGGGTCGAGGGGGAAGGAAGAGCTGTGCAGACTTACGAACGCCCTTCGACGATTCCAGAAACCCTTTGGAGTTCGGGTGGGTTGAAGTATTGCTTATCCGATAATTCCCGGTCTACCCCTCCTCCTCTACACCAAATAAACTACCTTTTCCAATCCCATTAAAAGCGGCATTTATTCAATACCCTCTCCATTCATCACGCCAAAGCGAGGTAGATATATCGATTAGGGAAACAAGCTTTTAAGGGTCGAGATATCACAAAGACAATTACTTGGAAATCACGTACATTTTTCAAAACAAATAATCGGGCAATTTCTTCGTTATAATGTGGAAAATATGTATACTTTTGCCAAAACTTGGCAGTCGACAAGGGTCACGCCACTTTACACACGATAGTGCGGAGAGGGCGATAAGAAGGTCTCGGAGAAAAAAGAGAGTTCCGCGCGTCCGTCTCGCAAGGAAATGGGGAACAGGAAACTTGAGATATCAACGGACATTCCTAAGCCCGGGAGTGGTAAGACGATTATCAAAACAAACATCTCATGCACACACACATTTTATTAAAATGGCTCGCCATTCCTCGTGCCCCAAGTGTAGCTCGGGCACCAACGGCACGGCACGACACATCCACGGTTGCGACGACTATGGAGTTCAAAATGGGGCATTTTCATTAAAAAATCGGGAGTTAATTATTCGGAGGCCACACTCGAAGGAAAATTCATTTTAAATTGCGCCGAGTTATGCGAGAGGCATGACCCTGCATACAATTAGGTCGACAACCTCGATCGCCGTAGACTGCTCGTGAAAACCCTTCTTCCCTCCCGACCCATCCACCCACCCATCCGACACCTTTTGCTATCACGCGGGCAGCGCGGCGCATATCGCCGGCTACCGCCGCCCCGCCACCTCGCCCCCGGCGGATCGTCAAGTGTGCCTACGCATACGTCGGGCGGGTTTGCCGCACGTTAAGGGGGAAGGGAAATGGAGTGGACCTTGAAATCGTCGATACGGGCACACGGGAGAGCGATCCCCACCATTGGGAGGCTGGGAGGGTGGCCTCTCCAAAACCAATAGCGGCGGCAGCCACCCGCCCGCGATATCGGCCGAGACCATCGTTAAGAGGAGGGAGAGGTGACGTACGCCCCCGCGACCCACCCAGCTCACGACGGCGTCACCATTTTGCGACGGGGAGTCGAGGGAGGGGAAAAAAGCGGACGTGCAGGGGTCGTCACACTGCCGCGAGCGAAATATTTTCCTTGGGGTAGGAGAGAGAGAGAGAGAGAGAGAGAGAAAAAGAAAGGGAGGGCGAAAAAAAGAACAAATGTGCCGACTCGACTGTAGACGGAAGGCAAACAGTGGGACATACGGTCGGGAGGAAAGGGATGAGGCAGCACATTTGCCAGAAAACCGTTTCACTCAAGGAATCAAACAAAGGGGGAGGGACTGGCGCGGAGTTGGTTCTCGAAACGCAAAGCTGGTCGGCATTTTCAAACCGATTTCAATATTCGTCGCGTTAGGATAGGTGGCGAGCGGGTGGGGGAGAGGAGGAACACCGTTCGACTCCATGTTATGCGCCGGTCCTCCTTCCCGGAACTCACACGAAGGGGCGAAGCCTATCCCCCCCTGAAGGTGCGCGCGAGATAGTTATGGACGAACAGCTGGCGAAGATGGAATGCGCGCTCCCATATGAATCCTACCCCGAAGCCACTACCGAAGTTCGTCTCTCGCAGTCTCTGAAGCGGGCGCCGCGTCGAAAATGACGGATGCAACCGCCCAGGAGATACGCTTTCCTCCAGGAACTCTTGTATTGCGTGGAACCTTGCAAGGCAAGTGTTCTTGGGGTACGTATTAACCTGTGTGCACACTACGTGGAACATGGAAGTTCGTAGACGAAGATACTCGAATAACGCCGTCATCGAAACATACACCGACCACGAGAATTTCTGATGGGGGCCCAAGGAGGAGGTTAACATTTACATCTACATCTACATAAACACCCTGCGAGCCACCAAAAAGGTGTGTGGCAGGGGGTGTAGCACCATGAGGGAAGGGTAAGAGTTGAGGGTTAGGTGAGTTATGAACAGTACAGTTCATTCTTTTGTAGCCAAGCACAGGTGACATTTCATTTGCACTAGTACTTATTACACAATTCAAGAGAGGACATAGAACAATGAGGCAGTTTAGTTTTTTTTTCAATTTAACTTATGCTACAAATATTAGCAAAGGTTATTTGAGTCATCGTTGATTCCATTTGATTTTGTTTCCCAAATCTTAACTCAATGGTTACTCAATCAAACATTTCCTTATATTATCAGCATTAGCATAAAATCTACATCAAACATCTAAGAGAACGCTCGATACCTTGGACTTTGTGCAACTTCATGATATTGCTTACAGCTTACTAAGAACCAACTCCGTTGGGTCAGCTTTATCCCCATCTCAGACACATTGCAAAAACTTTGCTGAACCCCATTAGACATAAGCACTCCGAAACGGAATGAATGACACGACCAGCAGTCGCAACTCCTGACAGAGAAACTGCTGCCGCCAGCAAAACCAACAACTTCCGGTGAGCTACGATCTGCAGCTCAGGTATATTATATTCAGGATAGCAAAAACGATGAATACCTGAACGTGACCGCCAAAAGATAAAATTTTCAATTATAACAATCTCAGCAAAATGATATGGAAGACAGTTTTCACGAGTGCCTTGTTCTACAAACATCGATTGACACCCTCTTAAGTTATTAAATAACATTAACGTAAACACTCACCACAAGGATTCTTAATTCTCGTCAAGGACCACGAAAGGTCATCACTTACCTGAAAGACAAATTTTTTCATTATTAGACAATCATAATTATTGTTAAAAGATGATTTCTAGAATTACGACAAATGTGACAAACTGCCCATTTACATGGATTTCGTTTTCAACATACGCAATTAACACAGATGGTTCATTTTCGGGTAGGGATTTCATTTTCATCACATGCGATCAACACAGATGAAGGCTACATGATAAACTTTTCACAATAGGCTAACGTACATTTCGACATATTCGTTATCCAAACGCAATCTGGCACAGCGCTGGCTGAATTGAATGACATCTTATTGCCACGGACGAAGAAACACGCTACGATAAAACTTTCCTATGGAGTTTGGAAATGAAATAAGATGTAATCATGGAAAGTCTGCTAGCGAACTGATTAGAAAACGGATCAAACCTCTCCCTCCTCTACATCATGTGGGAAAAAACACATGTCAGGTTTCACCGACACATCATAAAAACCATCACAAATCCACAGTGTGTGGAGATTGGCGAACATGAGCCATCACAAATCCTCTCGGACATAAAAGCCCCACTACAAATCATCGCCGGCGAAATAAAAGAAAGGTGGGAGGACCACTTTTTTCATTCCAACTCACGCGACGAACCTCGGGAGGCATAGACGAAATGAATGCCTGCTGCGACGGAATCGATAAGCCTGCGTGTTTTGTCGGTTCGAATGAAACACACGCGGGGGAGTGCAGCGAAGCGATGCGAAAAAGCGCGCGATGCGCAGGCGATGTGTTTAATAAGGCAGAAGAGACGAGGCACGTCAAGTCGATCGGGAAAGTTTAATGAAGTCAATGATCAAGGCCGGTCGGTCCTTTCATCCATCCCGCAGAGCTACTTATCCAACTTATTACAAAGCCACGCTTGCGTGCAAGGGATTAGGAAAATCCAAATAGGAACACATCACTGGACGGCTAGGAACACGACATCGCAATTGAAACTGCCGCTTGGTTGAACGGTATAAAGTTGAACAGACGGAAAGAGGGGGGGGGGGTCAAATCCACCGCCAGAATGAGCGTCATCATGGCAACACATATTTTGAAATCGTTATTCCCATCCCAAACTGGGGGCACAGACTGATTAACGGAATCAATAAAAAAATAACAACCGTGATGCCTGCACGGACGGCACCAGAGGGGAGGAGATTAATAAACAACTCGGTGAGACCCCGAATAAAAATGGATTAGAAATTTAGCAAGAGTTTAACTCTGAATAATTCCGCATTAGTCGATATTCGCTGAATACACATATTATACATACTCTTTAAAGCCAAAAGTCTCTTTCAAACGGGGTACGCAAATTGAAAAAATTCTCATTTTAATTTCCTATGGGAGACTTACTCAATTTCCTACCATTGCTTTTACGTACTTATCGTCTCTGTTAATTCAGGCATTGTTTTGCACATGCTCTTCCGTTCTATAGACTGATGATATTCTTTGCCTTGAGAACCTCTTTGACAACAATCACCCAAGACAATCTCGATCTACACCTTCCTCCAATGTCATTTACACCTCTCAAATATGCTTCGTATTTGATGTTATGAGAGATTAACGACTTGGACGAAATAAGGTTTATAATACAAAAATGAAGGGAAGAGAATTTCCTTGTGCTTCACTAGACTTCCGGACAAACAATAACGGTCATGAATAGTTACATTTGAACGTTTCCCATTTAGTTGGAGAGGCCAACGTTAAAATTTAGATCTTTGATCTTGAGCGAGCAATGTCTTTGAACGGGAATTTCGATCAGAAGGAATCTCCCGAACCTGCGAAATGGAGTCAAGTAATTTCCGCCTGAGAAAATGTAAATCGTAAAATGGCGCAGGGGTTTCAAAGCACGGAGAAGACGTACGAAATAAGCTCAGTCGGTTACAGAAATTAATCGCTTAGATTTTATGCAACAAACACCTCTTGAACCCAGAGTGGGAAGGGGAAGTACGAATATGAGAGTCATTGGTCTCTTCTGGACACTTTAGACGTAGTTAAGTGGAGGCGCCTCTGCACGTCCGAAATTGGAAAAGGGGAGAGAAAAAGGGAGTCCAAGGTGATGAGCAGGAAGGCCGGATATGTCTCCTTCCACTGAATCTATAATGAAATTTACACGCAGATTTAGTGAGTGAGAGTCCGGAAATATCCAGAAGGAATGTGTGCGCGTTTACAGCGTCTAAATATAGGCCCGCATTCAAGAAAATATTTTATCGGGACCTCCAGCAAAGACTACTCGCCGATACACACAATCTAGTATTTATTTATTTGAAACGCTTTCAAAAATATAAATAATACTGACACAAATAAACGGTCTCAATGGGACCGTAGAGCCTCAAACTAAGCGAATATTTTCCGACACGAAAGATGTAAACGTGTTCAGAATATTCATTTTATCAAATCATTCCTTCTATTGAGTTTTTCAATGGAATTTCACATTTTCGCCTGTCGGGAAAAACATACATATCCAGTTTTTCATTCAAATTCAAAAAGAGACTTTTATTGGACTTAACTTTTACTCGCAAATCAACATGAAAAAATTCACACACTTCGCTTCGGAATAATTAAATTAAATGTGAAAGTTATTTTTCCTCCCGTTAATTTAATAAACTGCTAAGATAATACTTTTAAAATATTTTATTCGACACCCTGGGTAAAATAACCCCATACCGATTGATCTCCTACTGCAGACGGAAAATAACAATTATTTAATTTCCTCTCCGCGTGTCACCACGTCATTACACTTATTTCCGACGTGAATGGTGCAAATCACGTTGTTATTCCTCCAACGCTAATTACTGATGCGTGCGAAACGCTGTGGGGACGTGAATATTACAAATATGCGAATTCTATACACGCGCGTATTTAATGGGCGATCGTTTTGGTTTGAAATCAACTCGCGACATACGGATGGATTTTCCATTTCTGATGAGTGAAAGAGAGAGGGAGCACACCGAACGAGAAAGGTTTCGTCATGATTCGGTGAATGGCAGTGCGAGATACTTTGGAGGGACCGAGAGGGAGAGCAGGGGTCGGGGATGGATGACTGGAGGACGAATCGATTAGGAGGGCCCGGAGGAGGAGGCGTCGGTGGCAGGGGACTGCAGTGGATGAAACAAGCGTCCGTGGGGGAGGAGTGCAGGGGGTGGGGGCGAGCCCAACGGACGCCACCTGCCACTCACCCCCACAAAAGAATGGTGACTCCGACGGAGGCGCCATCGAATTAGCCATTAACCCGGCGTCGCACCCTCGCCATCGTTTAGCTATTTATTAATCGAATGAATCCTGCCGCAGGCAAGAGATAGGGCAGGTAGGGATAGGGGCTCGAAAGCCGAGGAGAGAGGAAAGGAATTTTACGGATTAGTACGAACGTCTCTTTTGGGGAAACTTCTCGCAGAGAGATGAGAGGACGATGGAAGAGAAAAATCTTCACCAGAAACCAGAGACGCGTGGAAATTAATTTCATTAGGAGCGACAGTCACGGTCAAGAAACTGTGAACAAAATTGAATTTGCTCGAGCCGAAAACAGATCGCATTTATGCACGTGGCTTTGGAAACAATCAAAATTCCATTAAGTTTTTTCCAAGAATTTTGCAGTTCTACACCACGCCACATTTGGGGATTTCAATGTTTTTCAAGCTCGATGTGACGAAAAAAGGCAAAATACGAAGAAGAATAAATGTACCTCCTCGTGATGTTTAAAACTAATCTCAATGATAAACACGATCAACATTTTATTTAAACTTTAAATTATTGCATTTCCTCGTGATCTTTATAACTACTCTCAATGATAAACAAGATCGCAACTTTATTTAAACCTTAAGTTATTGCATCATTTCCTCTTCACTGAATCGAAAACTTTTCTCAGCCATTAAAATACCAACAGCCTCCCATATAACTATGATTTATGCATCCTCACAAAGGTCACAAAACCTTTAATGAAACTATTACCAGAGAGGCAACACGAGCTAAGATAATTATGCGTCGGTTTACTCCGCCATAATGATAATTTTTAAGACTGGGAAAAGCTTTAGAGAGCAGGAAAAGCAAAAGTTACCGAACCTTCCATTCCATATCTCCAGCTCAAAATATAAAAAAATAAATGAAACAAAAACACCATACCCTTGAGGCTTGAAACGAGCCCACCACTTTTTAAAGCGACACAAAAGAATTGAGGACGAGTGATGTCTTGAAACACCCGAGGCATGAATTCCATCCCATTTCGTTATATAGTTCCCCCCTACTAAAGGTGGAATGAAAAGGACGGATATTATGGCATCATAGAGGGATCGTCCAACACTTTCACCACCGGGACTGTTTACTTCAGCACACGGCAGGGGCGGACGGCGGAGAGGAGGGCGTCCGGGGGAGAAGAGGGGACATTAGGAAAAGGAGGCGAGGGCAGACTGGGGGAGGTGGGGGTGGCATCTCGACTGCGAGGGTGGATAGTGCCAAAGAGTACGAAGCACGTCGAGTCAGGAGGAGGAAAGGAAGGGGGAGCTGCGGGGCGAGTGCTGCGCAAGAAAAAAATCAAAACCGTGCAAGAAAGAGGTCCGCCTTGCCACTACGGCAAAAACCAAATGGGTAAAAGGTGTGGGGAGTTTTAGAGAAAGGAGTTGGAGAGAAATAAAGAAAGAGGGAGGTGGCGTGCAGCGGGACTGGGGTCGGGACGGGGGTGACAAAGGATGGAGACAAGAGGGAACAGCGGCAGCAGGAACACGGGATGGAAGGAGGAGGAGGAAGTTCACACTTTGCAGAAAAAATAAAGCAGTGGCAAGCGGTAGTTTTAATTAGAACAAGAAGTACTTTCCAGAAAAAAGAGCCCCCGCGCCGCTGGTCTCGCGCGCGGGGGAAGTTGATGGTTGATGAAAAAAGTACGAAACTGTGCACTTTTCGCAGAGGAAGGGTTGCGGAATTTAAGGGCGCCAGTGGGGAAGAGGGGAAAGAAAAAAAACCAAATGGGGGGACGCGAGAGAGAGAGAGAAAGAGGAAAGGCGAGGCAAAAGTTCGTACAGAAACACTCCACTACGAGGTTCGTGGAGCAGGGCGGGGTAGACTGAGTAAAGGTTAGAGAGAGAGTTAGTGAGGGTGGGAAACTTGCGGGGGTTGACAGGGGTGGTGTGCGAGGGTCAGACAAAGCAAAACTGCGGGCGGGACTGGAGGAAGCCGAGGTGGTGGAGAGAACCGGGAAAGAGAGCCATATTTTCCATCCGAACTAAAAAAATAAATAAAAAAACACTAAACCGACCCCAAGCGAGAGAAAAACACTTCCACCCACACTTCCTTGCAGCGGCAGCAGCATCTCGTTTTTATTTCCAACCCTTCCCCCCCAACCCAAACGCTCCGGCCTCTCCCCCACTTCCCCACCTCGCCCCCCCCTCCACACCCACCGGCCCCCACCACACACCAGCCACTCCACTCGAAAGAGACGGGCAACGGACGTAATAATATCCATCGCTGAACGCCACGGAATGAATTCATGAGGGGAGGGACGAGGGAAAATAAAAATGGGAACAAATTAACATAAAAAAGGGCGGGAGGAGGATGACCGGGAGGAAAAAACGAGTGAAAATGGAGGAGGCGGGAACTGAAACGGGGCAGGAATGAAAAGGAAGAAGGAGACGGGAAGGGAAAGTGGTGGATGAGAGGGATGTAGAGGCGAGGTCGCACAGTAAAAAAAATTCAGAACGAAAAACAAATATTAACAACGAAAAAAAACAGAGGATAAGAAAAGAGAGGAAGGAAGGAACGTGACGCGGGGAACGGATAGAACGGCAGAGGACAGAGGTAGGGACGGGGAAAGGAGAAGCATTTTAATTCCCTTAAGATATAGGAGATAAAGGTATGAGGTGCCGCTGGGAAGGGGAGCGGGGGCGCGAGCGTGAAAGGTAAGCAGAAAATGCGGACCTAAGGAGGGGGGAGGGGGAAAGAAGAAAAGGGGGGGGTCCTCTCTTCACACCCACGCGCAAGCAAACACTCGCCCCGCTCTTTTTGAAGCCGCCCTCGGGGAATGTTCACCTGCTGCAAACACGGCGAGATTTTTTGAGAACAACGAGGATAAGGACTTCGCCATAGGATTCGCCTCGACAAACCTCTTCGAAAGCAAAAGACATCCCTGGATGAAAGAATAATACGGCGGGACTCATCCAACGAATTGGTGGACGCATTGTTTCGCAGGGTTGCCAAAGAAAAAAAAACAGCACGAGTCCAAATTTATTCATTTCACGTTACAAGTAAAAATAATGCGAGGTGAAAATATGGATTCGTTCGATGTCTTTTAGAGATAAAGTAATTTCAATCTCGTCCTCCGGAGAACCCTGAAATTTCCAATGCCTCCGGAACCCATAAAATTTTTTTTATTCTTTAAATCAAAGACATTCAAGGGATTCGCAAGTAATAACGTCCAGGATCCGATCATGTCGAGAATTTCCGCAAGTGTACTGTACAAGTAGTTTCTTCACGCTTCTATTCCTTGCGCTAATTTTCACCCGTCATTATTGGACGAAACTATTACAATGTTCTAAGCATACTCTTCCCGGATGAATTAATTTTTCACAGATTTACTAATCATTCATATTGTTGGAGTTCACCGGAAATGTCATTTGTCTACTACTTTGTAACACCGCGAACCCGATTCCCAGATCCTTAGGCAACCTGCTAGCAGCCGTAAATCAATCAAGTGCTATTCACAGAATTCGGTGTGAGTGCATCCAACAGAGCCACCTGAGGAAGTTATTGGAGACAATATTAATCGATTAATTAAGCAATTAAATTACACGTCCCCATTCACATCTTGTTTGATCACTCTCCAATCACTGCTCGAGAACAAAGTATGGTTATCAGGCGTTTAATCTTTAATATATCCTTATCTATTTATCATTAAACCGAAAACAGCCGTTAACTGGCCTTTGCATTGGATTTTGCAGCTTGAAAATAACAATAAAGACTACATTACATAATACAATAAAGAATAGGAAAAGCGGATAGGACTTGGTTAACTAACATTTTACCACAGATTACTCAAAACTGATCAGCATATGTTAAGGCGCAATAAAAGATAGTACTGCTTACATTGATTAACACAAGCCAATTACACACAATTGGAAGGTGAGAAGGCCGCTGACTTTAACGACTTTAAGCAACAATAATACGGAAAAGGTAATGTCATATCCTGCTTCGTCCCTCCTAGAATTAACTTGGGAGCTGCATGAATTCATGAACAACAATCGCATGGTCAATGGTAACGTAGGGGTGGACATTATACACAGTTCGGGCCATTGTTTTTAAAATGCGGACTTCATCAGGCCACGATGTCCGGTCTCTCCAACAGGAAGGGAGGGAGGATTCGAGCACCCCCGGTCGAAGGGCATGGAACACGCAATGCGCTCTTTGACCCAAATGAAAATTCCTGCAGCAGGGACACCATTGTTGTTGGAGGAGGGTCACCGATGGCCTCACCTTCAACCCTTCCCCCTTACTCTTCAAAACCCTCGGAACGACTCTCCACCCCGAGCGGGGGTTCCGCGACGTGGCGAGCCGCATTGGAGGGAGATATTTCAACGCGTGCGATATGTCGAACCTACTGGAGTCGGGTTTGGGGGCGAGAGGGCCACCGACGACCTGGAATATACATGGCCAGGTGGGAGCGAGGGGTGCGCGGGCTGTCTCGCATGGAAAGAAGCACTTACGAAGGGGAGGGAGAGAAGGGACGGGGAGGAACGGGCCGGGTGGAAGACGGGGGCAGAGGAAGAACTCGAATTTCAATCTGCCTATGAAATGGGCTGCGCGGAATTATTAGGAAGGAAAAATTTCGAGTCAACGCACCATATTGGATCCGAGGAGAGGCAGAATAAGAAACGTACCCCCCCCCCCTGACCTTCGGGGGGTGAAACAAGTTTTTTGCAGGCAGGGAAGGGGAGTGGTGGGCTACGAGGCAGAGGTTCAGAAACTGAGGGAAGGAACGGAAGGGAGTGGAGACGGATGGAAGTGGAAGGAATGAGATAACACAGAGAGTGGGGGAGAAGGAAAGGGAGGAAATGTATGGTGGGAAGAGGAAGAGAGGGCGATGAGAGAGCCCAAGAATGAAAGGCAGGAGAGGGAACAAAGAGGACTTTAGTGTCTTTGACAGCGGAAGGACGGGATGGATGGCGGGGTACGATGGAGTAGAATTGCCGGACTTGTGACCCACAGCCATGAAACTCAAAAGAGATTCACGAAATCGAATGAATTATCGCTATAAAAGGGATGAAGAGAGGCAAACGCCCATACACAGGAGTCCTCTGAAATGAAGTTCCATCAGAGGCCCTTTAGAGGACGGTCATAATAACTAAATGGGGCGCCTTTCAAAATAATACAATTAGCAGAAGGTCGAACTAGGGCGCTTTTGGATAAGGAGGGTAAAAGAGCGAGCGAGGATAAGTGAAGAGAGAACGAGGGCAGAGGGAGAAGAGGTCAACAAAAATCATTGGGCAAATGGGGGACAATCAACCATTGAAAATTGTAAAGATTTTTCATTAAGGCTGACCGATCGCATAATTAAAAATAAAAGCAGCGCATAATGTTCGCGTCAAAAACAACTGACGACGACTAATCCGGAGTTAGACTTTCGCGAGAGACTTTTTCAACGTTTTCACTTGATAATATGAACAAATAAAAAAACCAGAACACGATGGATATACGTAATAAAGGGTAATTAATCGAGAGAGATCTTTGGTATCGTTTAACTAAAAGCAAGCCTTCCGCTAGGACGCTGCGAAAACAGCGCCTTTAGCGTCTACCAATATAGTTCGCCAAAGAGCAAAAGGGGATTAATTTACGGAATGCTTGACATGACGCCGCTCGCTCTTGAGCCAAGTCGAGGCTTCCGAATTGCCTTGAACACCAGGCGCGTCCCGAAAAAAATATAACTCCTTCCTCCCGTTCCGTCCCTGAAATTCCGTTCCCTCTTGAATCTTCCATCAAATTCTACCGGTGTAACACTCGCACCTGGCGCGAGACACCGCAGTCCAAAGATTATTGAATTCACGTTAAATAAAACCAGTATTGCGGCATGAAGGTTTGAGAGAAATCGATTCCATCACCCGTCCCCTGCGATTTTTCTCATCATTACGACCTTGGCCTCCCTGCCTTGTCTCTCGTGTAAAATAACACCCAAAAGTCCACCCTCCTTCCTCCCCCCAAGTTCCACCACCAACATCCCAACTTTCCCGTTCCAAAGGTAAACCTATTACGGAGCCGCAGGTTTGCTGAGGCAAGACAAACAATAAAAAACTCGGCAGGGAATTTTAACGAGACATCTGATAGCGAGGGAAGGAATATAAAAAAATAGGGGTCAGGGAGAATAGGGGAATAAAGATTTACGACGACGCATGCGGTAGGCCCCGCGGGAGGAGACGCGTTGAACGCGCAAAGACGCGCGGCCAGATGTGGCCCACGGTGGGATATGGCGGGTGGTGCGCAAACAAACACAAGCCGAGGGGTTAACGCGTCGGGAGGAGGGGTCGCGGTGACTGCCCTTCGATTTATGAGTAATAAGGTACTGCGGGGGGGGGGGGGGGGAGGGAGTGGGCGGCGAATATTTTCCCACCGGAGTCCATTAAGGCGCTGGGGCGTTCGATATACTGCGTTTGTGGAAGACAGTGGGTATCGACCGAAGGAAAATTCGGTGCACGGGGGAAAATGCAGCTTTCTCAATTGAAAATAAAATGTTGAGCGACCTTATTGGTTCGACAACTTTACATAAGTTGGGCTGACGTGATCGCTAAGAGCTTAAGGTAGGAAACGTTACCATGAATTAATTATGACTCAGGATCGCCATTAATAAGTTTTGGCAAAGCTTGTGGGATGGTTGATTATAATGCGTGAGAGAAGGGTCCTCCGCGCGCGGGATTCGTTCAACCTGATTTGTGGAGAGTAAATAACTCAGCATCTCAAATTTAGAACGGCTTCGCTCTCCTTTCGAGCATTAACAAAGCCTCCTGTCGAGATAATTATTGGTCCAATACGGCTTTGGCTACTAATGAATTAAATTAAGGTCAATGGAGACTGAAATGGAAATCCAAATGGCACGAAATTAGCCGGGAACATAAAATCCCATCATGTTCGCGAGGGTTTCACGTCAGTTTGACCGATCAAATCAACAACACACGCACGTGTGGCTCGCCGAGTTTCCGCGGAAAACAGACGACGGCGGTCTTACGATGAAAACGTCATCGCACTGAATGTTTCCAATGGATAATGGAGCGTTTTTACTGCTTGCTAAACAGACGGCAGCAGAATTCCAACACTCGCCCTCACCTACAATTGACACCACTTTTGTCGTCGCCTTTTTTTCGCAAATATAAAATTCAAATAACCGGGGAGAGGAAAAAACGCGTGAGAATCATCCACCGCGAAAAACGACAGAGACTCGCCCTAACCCCACCCCCTCCTCCCCCTTCCGTAACAGCTGCCTCCCCGCGGTGTGGAAGGAACGACCGAGTTAAGTCGCATTTATAACAAATAGGCGGCACCACGTGCTCCGCCGCAGCCCTACACTTCACTGATTAAGAACTCTCTCGTGGGGAAGGCAGGTGAAAAAATAGGTGGAAAGCAAAGCCGAGATAAGGAATCGGGGTGGGGAGGTCAAAGGGAAACGGGAGGGGAAAAGATTGCTGTTGTTCCGAGGCCATCAAGGCCGCTGGGGAACTCGGAAAACCTTTTGGGCGGCGGAAAGTGTAATTTTTTTAGGCGGGGGAGGGGGGGGAGGCGCGAATTCTCCGAAACCAAAGCGGCGGTGGGTGCGTACCTTGAGGAGAGGCTAAAGGGGACTTGAGGCGGTGGAGAGCAGAAAGAGAAGAGAGGAGGGACTGGAGGAGAGAGAGCATGCATTGTGGGGAGGATGACTTGGAGAGACGGAATGGGGAGGAAGGGGCGGAGAGGGTTTAGGTCGGCGTAGCGTGCGATTACGAGCCGGGAAGAAAGAGTTCAGAGCAAAGGGAAACGCCAATTAATTAACACGTATTTCATCGATTTTATAGGAGGGTGGCATTATTTGAGAATGCACAATGTACCTCGCGTCGCCCTGGAAATCGCCAGACGTAAAATTCATTAAATAATCTCTTTCCCGAAATGGAACGGCGTCAAGGGCATGTGTAGGTGCAACTTCACATGTAGTTTCGGCATAAGTTGCACTAGAACTTTTAGAACCTAAATATTATTGATTGAAGATCTATAAAGAAAGAATATTCACGGTAGTTGGATACAAAATCCTTTTCTCATATTATACTTCTAAAAAGTACACGGGCTATAAAGAAAAGAGAAAAAAGGAAAACATTAATGTTGTTCTAGGACCTACACCAAAGGTCGAGTCCTAAAAAGGTTTTACTAATAGGGCTTTCAAGGATACTCATTAAATGGAATTAATTCTTGTATGCTTAAACACAGAAAATACCATATTTTTGGAATTTAATAATTAACTAAATGGTTATGAGTAACTAATCCATGCAGGTGTTTTGAATTGCCGATGTTATACAATGCAAAATAAATATCATGACTGTAAATCTGTACATATAGTTCACTTGATTTATAAAAACCCAGCACAAAAAAGATATCATGGACATGGCAGTCAACGTAAATTTGCAAATTATCGGTGGTGAAACGATTCTTGCAATGACGAATTATAATTAGCAAACCCCGAATAAACATTAAGGGACCGAGAAGGGGAACCTTGAGGAACCTTGAACCTACGCCACAATGGATAGGGATAAGGCTAGTGTGCCCTCCATCGGGACCTAATAAGTTCCAGTGATGACGGTCTCTTTGGGGCCGTTAGAGAGGCTGTTGGTGCGTTCTCCGAAATTAAGGTCTCATACACTCGGATTACATGATACTGATGATGAAAAAATACTTGCGAAATTCATTGATGTGAGCCAGGAGTGATTGGACTTTGACATGGCAATGATAAAAGTCAGGGGAGGGAAAAGGATCAAGGTAACGGACGGGAAGGTATTCCAGTAAAAGGAAAGATTTACGGAAGACTAAGCGAATAAAGTATGAAAAGAAAAATATATCAGTCCTCAATCTGTTTTTGGATCTATTCCGAGTATTGGCAAGGAAATGAATAATAGTATGTTTGGCTTTGTAATCAATTTCGTCTCTTCCATGATAGTCCTTATCGTGCGATTAGATGCTCGACTTACGGTGTAGACGCCGGGGCTGAACTACAAAGCGACATACCAACTTAAGAATGCCCTCTTATCGGCCAAAGTTTGTTATCCAGGGTAAACCTGAATATTACATTTGACCAAAATAAATAAGACTCCGCCGCATACTGGAGATGAAAAAAACACAATGTAATCCCAGAAGTCCGGGATTCCCGAATTAGAAATCGTCGGTTTGCCATTGCTATTCTCCCAACATCCTGTCATTGGAGACGCTGGCAACCTTAGAGACATAAAAAGGATACTTGAAAGGGTACCCCTGCTAGGAAACTCTTTTACATGAAATTTGAGAAACTCTGCATATAAAACAATATATTTTAATGAACACCAAGAACAATAAGAGGATAAATGGAAATTATATATGTTGATAGTAGTATGAAGATTTACAATGATGGCCACTTAAATACATACCAGGACGACAGTGAAAGGGGAATATAAAGACAAAAAGAAAGGATTAACTGAATGGATTGGGTGTAGATTGGATAAAATGCTGAGTCAACAGAAAGAACTGACGACAGCAAACGTGGACGGGCGGAGGAGAGGGGGGGAAATAATGAGGATCTATTATAGAGGGAGTAAAAGGGATGGGATGGACAAAAGCAGGGGTCGATGAGCTGAAGAGAAAGGGGATGGATTGTAAAAGGACATGAGTGCAGGGGAGAAAGAGAAGGAATGCTTGGCATATCCAGAGGATTATAAAAAAAGAAGGGACAAGATGGCGAAATACGTTCTCGTACTTTGGTGGGATTTTAAGCCGGAGAAAAGCCTTTTTTTCCTCTTAGGAGTGGACAACGCGACTGAAGTGACACTTTAGAAGTAAATGGGACGGTTTCAGAACCTCCATTATCAAAACGGTTTATAACTGAGGCCTGTTAAACGGAAAACAAAAGAGATTATTTCCTCTACCCGTTTTGGACATTTTTTATCACGACTTCTGAATTAAAACATTGATTTCGGGAGATGAGGAAGAGCAACGGCTACTTTCTCAATAAAAGATCGACACAATTTTATGAAAGGCTAGCACTAAGCTAAGATACGTCACGTATAAAGCGGCTAACGAGCTTAGGCGAGGTATGGTTCGAGGATATAGCAAGTCCGGAGTAGGGATGAATTACTGGCATGACGTGTGAACGTTGCGCGTGGCACTGGAGTGGGGTAGAGCATTACAGTGAATTCTAATGAAAAATAACTAGGGTAAGGTTAGAATGAAACCAGAATGGAATTAGCGAGACATCGTGGTTAAAATGTAGAGGGCGACGTCGGGACATGGATGTTGCAAAACTTCCCTGGGAAAAATGGACGCCAAATGCGTCACGTAAAGCTCATTAGCAAGCGATATGTGGCATATCATAATTCCACTTTGGCATCGCCAAGAAGAGCACGCTGAAGAACTCGAGTTACTATCTGAGAAACTACCCCATCGGAGAATTCGTTACTTTTCCAGCTATCAAACATACTATGCTACTGCTTTTTAAATTAATAATAGCACAAGTTGATCCTTTTTCTTCGTCCAACATACTATGCACTTGCATAAAAGATAAAATGGGGAGAAAAACTAAATGGAAACTGGGAGAATAAAAGATCATTCCACTACCTTGCAAAATAGCAAGCGAGAAAGTCAACCTCTTCCTTCTTAGATCACAACTAGATATCGAGAATGTACCAAGGACAAAATTCGAAAACGGATTAAGAGACTTAAGACCTAAATAAAGTCTGCCCGAAAAGAAGGCAGTAAGATATCTTTTGGGAAGATGGGAACACTTTAGAAGCCACAGCTATCCCCTCAAGCATAAGAGAAGTAAAGAAACAACAAGCGTAGCTGCCGAAACTCCACTCTCACACGTATCGAAAACATCCACTTTCTCACGAAAAAATATATCGGGGCGAGAGAAATTCCATTACGCAAAACTTCTAGAATTTGCGGAGACGGCGGGAGGGGAATGTGTCTGGAGGAGTGGGAGGGGGACGACCGAGAGTGAGGAGGGAGACGAGAGAGGTGTGGGCGAGACAAGAAAGAACCTTCGACAGACCATTCAGCAAACACCTTCGACCTTATCGGAGCAAAGGAGAGGGGAGGCAAAGGGAAACACAGCAGATGGAACATACACACTCTCACCCCTTCTTTTTTTTTCGAAAAGTTCCGGCCTCCGAGGGCAGTGTGGACCGGGCGGGATGGGGAGTGAAAGGGCTACTGCAGGAGGGGCGGGTAAGATTCAATAGATCCGCATCAGCAGATTGGGAAGCCAAGGGGAAGTTGAGAGGCGGCCACTCTCCGCCCGCCTCCGGACCTCCCTTCCCGTACAGAACATGAATAATAATGGCACGGACGTAAGAAAGGTGGACGAGGGGAGGGGCGGAAGGGAAAGGGGGATGCAAAGGGATTATGGAAAGGGCTCTACGTGACGAAGGCGAGGCGATGCGCGGAAACCCCAGCAATAAACTTATTCCTATATGGGACAACGCATTTACGTAATGAAACTAACCCTACCCCGTAAAATTGAACAGAAAAAAGAATTACTGGTTAATGTTACCAGCTATAAAAGATACATGGCCACTGATCTTGAGAATAAAATTCAAAATCACTCTTTCCCATAAACTCGATGTATTTTCAAGGAAAAAAATAGAATATTTAACACGATTGATAACACGAAGTAAAAAATACGATTGCCCGATTTGAAAAACATTGTCTTTTACATTTGACGGAGCGTACAGCTATCGCGTGTGCGATGGAAAAATCCAAAGGCAGTTTTCGGCGAATAATTTAGGCAGAGATAAACCATAATTTAGGCCATAGTCATTTTACACAAGTCACAAATCAAATTTACACTAACGTAATTAGGGTGCAAATTAGTACGGTATGGTGAGCACGGGAAATGTAGTGGTAAATGGTGCCACTGACCTGCGGTTCGTGTTAAATTAGTACTGATATATCAAAGACCTCGATTCTTCTTCAGCTTAAGATATTAAATGAAGGCGCAGCAACTTAAAATGTATGCAAGATATTACTTTTCCATATTTATGGGACACTTTTAAAGCTGTACGAATACGGGTACATCCCTCTTGGATTGTAAATCCGAGCATTCATCTTCTAAATAACTTTACACCGACCACCAAAGCCAAGGAAAAATTAATTAAGTTGAAGCTCATTTAGACGTACAATGGTTGGCAGCATCGCCATATTGTTACTAACGCATCTCAAAAAAACTGCCAGCATATAAACGCAGGAAATTTAAAAAAAAAACGAGACGATCTTAATTTATTCCGCCTTGGCACGGAGAAATAGACATATAGGAGGATTCGAAGGAGAGGCGGGGAAAGAGAGAAAATGGGGTAGAGAATAAGGGAGGCAGGTGAGAAAGACAAAATTAGCTCTGATGGAGGAATGGCAAGAGGGTTAGAGGCGAGGCGGATTAAGGAGAGGAAAGAGCACTCGGAAGAGGGGAAGTGAAAGTCGCGAGTGGAAGGGGTCGGGGAGATGAAAATGGGCCGTACACGAAGATGAGGACGGAGCAGGGTAGGGGTAAGGCCATTGAAAACTGGAGACAGAGATAAGCAGAGAGGGAAGGAAGATAGGCGCGGGTGTATGGGATGAGGCGGCGGGATGGAGGGAATGGGGGAGGGGATAGGTTGTGGCGTTCGGAGGGCAGTTCTGGGACGAATCGGGCGAAGTCAGTCGTGTGAGGAAACGCGAGGGTGGGGGGAGCAGGAGGGTGAAGGTTTTAGGGAGGGGTGTTCAGACAGGAGTGCCTGTTAGAGGATTAAAAGACAGGCAGGGGCGTGAGGAGGGGAGAAGGCAGCAGAGTTGCCAACATATCACGAATGCTACGGCCAAAGCCCGGAGAGTTTAACATTCACGTTGGGGAGACGTCTGGAAAAACGCAAGGCCACTGACTTTGAGTAAATAAATTAAAAAATAAAAATTGTCCATTAACACCCTCGTAGTAGTAGTTTTAAGGGAGGTGACCAACAGCTAAGGTTATTTTCGCCATTACGGATGGATGGAAAATGAAAAGTCGAGAGAAACCCGACGTCGGCATTAGCCTTATCTTAACGAAAGGCGCCAAGGGGTCCGCAGTTTAACGTCCCAACCAACGGACGGTGCACGCACTCCACAAAGCACCTCAAGTAGGGATCGGGATGCCACTGACAAATATCTGCCGCACCTGGGATTCAAACCCAGGCCCTCTCGGTGGGAGGCCAGTGCATTAGCCACCGCACCATCACGATCCCCCACACCCTCGTTCTGGAAATGCAAAATATTACATTGTCGTCCCAAAACAGACTCAAAAAATTATATGCATTATCAGACCATCACGATATTAGATTTAGGAGGAAAATATATGACCCGAAATTTCGCTATAGGTCAATTCAGACTCACATTTCAAATGGCGACCGTGATCATCTACGATGCTGGTTTAACATTTATTATCAGGTTGCACAGGGATTATTATAGGCGCCACAGCCAAGAAATTACCTAAAACACTCCTCTGAGAAAAAATTGACGGATCATAATTATAATCTATATTATCCGCAGCGGCAATCATTGGCGGGGGTTGGTAACGGTGACGGATAGAAGGGTTGTACGGGATAGATGGAAGATTTGTGGATAAAGGGAGGTAAAGGTTGGAGAGAGGTGGAAAGGACTAGTGGGATACGACGACGCTCGGCAGTATATTTTCTCGGAGGCGCTGAAACTCGGGAGGAAATGAACTTCACTCGCCCCACCCTGTCGCGAACACGCTAGCCTCGCCCAGTACAACACACACGAACACGTGCACACACAGGTCCACCCTTCCTAACGCTATCCTCTTCCCCCCATTCCTTCCTTCCGCACCTATGCCTTTCTCTATCTTCACAAAAAAAACCTTCCGTTTAGCGGAAAAATGAAAAAATATGCCTCTCCCTTTCCATGCACTTCTTTTTATTTATATTCTCCGGGATTCCCATTCCGAGCCACGTCATCTCTGGAAGTCGCACAGTCACGCGAAAAATCCACTCCAAATAATGCCAGAAAAATCGAGACCGATGCGATCACTGCGGGCGTTTAACGGGAAGCACAGAAATGGAGAGAGGCAACAAGAGCCCTGGGACACCGCACACTCCCCCATCCACATGCACATTTTTGAATTACTTTAGTCTTTTTTTCTCCTAGAGAAATGGGAGGGCATTATTTTTCATCTCTTACCTAAATGTAATCTGCGGAGCATTCGTTTCTATGCGATGTAATGGCCGAACGCATTTTCCAATTTCAACTACTGAAGTGGAATGAAACTCCCCACACTAGAGGTGAAGGAGGGCTATTAATGCGTGACGCACGGTGAAAATACGAATGGGCGCATTATTTACCACAGACCAAAATATATAGCTTAAAAATAAATTATTCCTCACAGGCATACGACAAAATACTTCTCCGGACGCTAGTTTCCTCCGACACTGATACCCGTTTCAACCTAAGATTTCTTGGATGAAAATAAATACGATCGAAGGACTTTTAATTTAAACTATGAATTGATAATTTAAAACTGCTGCAATAGGTACGACACGCAGAATGCCAGGAATGACCGAAAGTCATGGGAAAAAATATACTGAATAAAACATAAGAACGAAGAGCTGGGTCATTCCACCAACTAGCTTTGCTCGAGGTTGATCAAGTGTCTAAAGTTTATTTAGCCATAACTTGCGCTATTAAACAAACCGACAATCAAAGGTAACCATACTAATGCGGTATGTGCAGATGGCATTTTTCAAATTCACTCACAAAAGTCACGTTCACCACTTAATATAATCCATCATATAAAATCATCCTCCACATACCCGAACCCCGTTTCTAGGTCGTGCATAGTGGTATCCGGTAGATACTCTAAAATGGATGAGATGGTATATCATTGTTCCGTAAATAGAGATAATTCCAAAGCGGATTTGGACTCCATGCCAAAGAGAATTGCGGCGAGGCTTCTGGTTAGGAGGTGGACGAGACGTGTGTGTCTGTGTGTAGTGGTGGAGGATGGTATTAGTGAGGGGGGATGTCTCCGATTTCCATCGCACAGCGGGCACGGCGGAGAAGACCCCCTTGGGTGCGGCTAGAGGAGACAGGGGGGGGGGGAGAGGGGTTGGGATTAAATAGGAGAGGCGGATGGAGAGGAGGATTTCAGCGAGGAACGAGAGCACGACAGGTGGACTCGGAGAGTTGTTACCACCCCGGCGGGAGAGGGATCTGGGAGGGCCAAGTGAAGACGTCGCTTTACGCCTCGTTTCGAAAGGACGACCGCCCTGCATAAAAGAGTTGGATCACAAAAGCGGGAACTCCGCATTATGTTTGTCGAGGTGACTCAGCTAGCCCCGCAAATACAGACGGGGATTAAAAAAAAAGAATATCGCCGTGAGGAGAGGAAGGGTGGGGGAGAGAGAGACTTAATGAAAGCGTTTTTCACCATTAGGGGCGCTTCTCTGCGCCACTCATCTCTCCATTAAACTCAAAACGAATATGTAAAACCATATCCGTCGAGTCAGTCAATGGACAGAAACGAATTTGCCGATGAGGATTTTCCTTAATAAAATCCTCGATATTACTACCTCACGAGAAGTTTCCTCAGCCCACTGAACGTTTTAAAAACGGTTTCGGTATTTGGGGAGGCATTCCGCAAAAAAATTGACACGCCGCCAAACGGGAGAAATTTATTCTTAGGAAAACAGAAAATCCCACGTTCGAGACTTCTGAACCTGTTGAAAAGCAAATGAAAGATCCGAGGCAAAAAATATTGGTCTCTTCATCGGCGATGATGTTCAACTAAATTGAAACTTTGGAAATGAACCTATTACAGCACAGAGTAATAAAGAGATTTTCAGGAAATTTAATGAATTACCTAAAAAGGCAGGCAGCAAGCACATTTTTTTGTAGAACATATATAGTATTAAACAGCCTTCAAGAGAAAATACAAAAGATTTACTTGAAGAAATGTCGCTTTGATCAATTACCCATACATGGTTAATCACTCTCCAGAAGTGACAGAGTTAATAAAATGATGATGTCGGGGTATATGTGCCACGAAAGTAATGATTGCATTAACCCATGTATCCGCCGCACACTAAATAGAGAGAACACTATCCAGTCTCGCAACGGCATCGATATTGGAGACTCCAACTTCAACAAACGCGTGACTTCAGTGGCTAGCTGCCTGCTAAAATGTACTAACTGAAAGATTTAATACCTCAGGGCGATAACAATGAAATGACAAAAATAACTACGATATAAATGGATGCCCAGATAGCTAGCCGGGGAGAAGAATTTTAAAAACAATACAAAGCTGATAAAACGCACCTGGAAAACTACCGAAACTAATACTTCCGAAAAACATCACGTGCTCCCTCTCTCACAAAAGTAAAACTTTTTAGAGCAAAAACTACAGGAATTACTAATATTTATTTAACCAGACCTGAAAAAGTCAGTGAAAAACCATTTTTCACGAAACTAAAAAAAACCGGGCTTTCCGAAACTAAAAACAATAAAAAAAGAGAGGGGTTGCGAGGAGCGCAGAGGGCACTGGAGGCGGTGTGAGAATGAAGAATGATAATGAAAAGTGAACCGGAGGAGTGTGAGGGTTGGTGGAAGAGGGTGGGAAGGTGAGGGGAAGGGCTGAAAGGGCCCACAGGGCCAGCGGGAAGAGGGCGGGGGGAGAAGTCAAAGGACGTACGGTGGTGCTAAAGGAGGGACTTAAAGACTGGGCGGGAGATAAATAGAGAGAGAGATAGAATGACGTGTGGGGAAAACGAATGGGAGAGCGAAGGAGAGAGAGAGGGAGGGAAACCTAAAAACTCGACACGCGAACGGCTCTCGACACGCCCTCGGACCATTAACAAATGAAATAGATAACATTCGGTGACCGTGCGACCGCGGAAATCATCGAGCACCCATGGGGCCAGCTACCATTCGGTATATAAAGCTGGTGTAAGTAGTACCCTCGCACACGCAGAAGGAAAGCGACGATGCATTATTGAGATTAAATAAATGCTAGTAAGCAATAATAAGATAACCTAAATAAATTACTCTTTAAGAAGTAGCCATCCATCGCATAAAAGCATGGCTACCCGCATAATAGGCATTCATGAAACATCATGTATGAGGAATTCTCTGAAGACACCTATAAAAGCTTCGACTAGCGCATAAAATTTGTAGGCCTTCAGCAGTAGAGGTAATTGGGCTTTGCAACGACTCAGTCTATATCTAACCATACACGCAAATCAACATAGGGTTTTATTACAACGCAGCATGCATGACCTAGGTGGGAACTTAAAGCCGTTGCCTTTCAAGTTATCGGGAGAACGCCACGGAGGTAACCAACTAGGATTTTCAAGTTTTGAAAAAGAGCCTTTACGTAGCAATCACCGATACACATCACCGAACGCAAATTTCTTCACAAATCGTCAAGATGGCAATTGGACAAAGAGGCGCAAAGCAAGGTGGAGGTTGAGGAGAACAAAACAATAGCCGTTCGACGCTTTAATCTCTCGGGAAATCGAGGCGTCGTGACGCCTCCAAACAAGTCCTGAAGGGATGATGTGCAGGAGGAGAGTGGTGGGGGAAAGTCTCACCTCTTGGGTCGAGAGTGGAAGGAGAGGAAAGGTCGAAGTGAGAAGGGCGGGACGAGAATTGCGGAAGGAAAGGAAGGACGAGAGGGAATGGGGGGGGGGAAAGGAGAAAGGCTGCGAGCGTGAAAGAGAGAGGGAGAGACGGAGACAAAGGAAGGGAGCGCAGAGGGATCGAATGATTCGGCAGGTGACGCAAAAGCATAGCGCGTTAAGGATTCTCGAAAAGAGAAGAACTCGAATCCACGACAATGGGTTTCAATGGCAAAATCTTCCCTCGCTCCTACGCAGATGAGGATTAGATAGCAGCTAGATGGCTGAAGAATTGTGGGGGCGGGTAGGCGTGGGGGGGGAGTAGGAGGGGTGATGAGGAAGGGGGGAGGGTTGGGAGTCGGATTCGAGTGGTGCCGTGCGGCGGGGACATGTATGCGAGAGGGGAGAGGGAGGGAGAGGCGCGTGGAGGAGGGCCACGCCCTAAAACTGGCAAGAAATGATTTTGGAGAAGGAAGAGGCTTTTACTGGGCGACTTTCAATTACAGACTCGCGCGCACTATGGAAGAACGAAAGTTGGGAAGAACATTCTCACTGCCTACGCTAAACGATGGAAATTCGCTCGATTTGCTGATCTGAAGCCTCTAATGACGACGTGAAAAAAACAAAAGGCGAAAAAGAAGGAGCCAGCATTCATTTATATGCCGATTTAAGGGTAATAACACTCGAGTTTTCAGGAATGATATGAGAATAAGAAAGCATAAATGACCATAACCCAAAATTATAAAAGTTTTCGATTGTGCAATTTCCACATTTGTACCGGATGTAGCAATCGATTGAAATATCCTGCTCCCTACGTGGTTTTCTAAACTCCTTCGTTCCGCAGTTTTATCGCAATCTTTTTGGATAGGCATATATATTATGGGTGATCAAAGCAACCCTCGCCCAGGTTGCGGAATCGTTCGAAGGCCCACAGCCGTCACGTTTTCGCCTGCGACGGACGCAACACCGCCATTTAGTTTGGCTACGCGGCTTGTTTCCGTAACGAAATTACGGCGACGGTCAGCGACCAGGCGGCTTGGAATTCAGTCATGTGTACAACGAACTAATGCGTGCAATACCTCTCTATCCACGTGCAAAGCACCAAGCAGGCGCCAACTGGCCCTACACGACTCAAAATCGAATTGCTCCGTTTTCACCCGCGTATGGTAACCCGCGGGGGAAAAGGGCGAACGCAGTTATATACATATGTAAACGCACGACAGGCAGCCGTGCACGCAACCCATGGGGAGCGGAAGGGCAATCGTTAAACGTAGAGAGTGCGAGGGAAAGAGGACTGTAAAGAGGGTTGAAATGTGGATCTGACATTTTAGCGAAGACGAGGTAGGACGCAAACGCGAAGCGCAAACGGGGAGTAACGATTGAAAGCCGGGGTTGGGCAAGGGTGGTTACTCCTGGGCCATATTTTGATAAGCAAAACTTTATCCTAAAACATTCTCAAATCATTCAATTTTGACGATATAACTGTAATTTTGCACGTAAAATCGTTTTGAAAACACACTTTAAAAGAAGTAAAAATTACACAAAGTGAAAGTTAAGGTAAAGTTCAGTAATGATTTCATTGAGTTACACTTAACCAGCTCTAATTCCACGGATACGTATATCAATGGATAAAAACAAATTACAGAAAACGACCAATAACGGTATTGCGCATGAATAAAATAGGAAAAACCTGGGGTCAATTGATACTCGCATTCAAAGCAACAATATCATGTTTTATATCACCTCATCCTATGTCCAATGCAACCCCTGGTACCGGCTGGCCGGATACCGAAATAGAGAGAACACCAGTGACGAGCAAACGTAAAATGATATTTAGCTCTCAATAAAAATGTTTCCACTTACAAATGTTTGAGTTTACAGCCCATCAGTATGCTACGGTTGGTCGCATTACTGTGCTGGGAGCGTACCTTCCTGCCAAACTCGTCCCCAAGCGTACCATACCCCAGCATCGCGCACAACGACCTCATGGAAAGCACTGAATAGGAATTAATTTCAGGGGAGATTTTGTTGATGTATTTTTACGAAGAAACGGAAAAGTAAAACCAGGATTAGAGCGCCATTAGGAAGGTCTCGCCAGGAAATTAATAGACTTGGCTCGACATCAACCAGCAAAGCTAGTAAACGATCAGGTGATCTCAATGTAGCGGGGAGAAGTTCATGGCCGAGCGTAGAAAAAAACATAATCCATATTCGCAGAAAAAAATGCGACAACTGGTCCAAAATGAGTCCCACGCACGGGCCGCCTGGAACCGAGTCCCACGGCAAAAAATCACCACGGGGCCGTCACAATGAAAAATATCTCGCGCATCGAGGATACTACATTTTTAGGATCACGCCCTAATGATAGCTCGCAAGGTTAAATAAATACGTTGATGACCAACGTATTTTAGTTGCACACTGGCTGTAATGACCAAGTAATAACTTCCTCCAGACAGCTAATTAATTGTACGGCTGGAAAATTAATAAGAGTAGCACGTCAAATTTCAGAACTTACTCCGTTTACGTTGAGGTAGTAACAACGAGTACTGAAAAAATGTTCGTTGCACACACAAATATAGAATGAAATTTGACGACATGGTTTCCCTTCATTAATTAATTAAGTATTGTTAATTATATTACATCATTACACTACTACTCCTAGATATACTGAGACACGTTGGTGATAGTTGAAGGAAGCAACTATCGAAAGAAAACCACTTCAGAAATGACAATATTTTTAGGCTCAATAGCATCCACCTCAATTATAAAGTGAGAAAAACGAGGTATAATTGATCGAGAAAATTAAACGCAACTGTTCAATGGGATGTCTTATCAAGACTATATGAAGGCAACGATAACTGACCTAAGGAAAATTCTTACCATGTAATATATATTGCAAAGGGAAAATACGAACGAAAATGTGGAGTCCTCCTTCCTTAAATTGATACCACTTCCTCACATGGTGAGCGGTAGGAGGATATGAAGTGCCCGCGTGAGATTATCTTAATAGCGCCATCATAAACAGCAAGGGACGACACGTGTGAGTCGATAGCGACGACGCACTGTTAACTAAAATAATCCGCGTAAAGGGCACACATCCTCTTTGAGAGGGGCAGGAGGGAAATAAAAATACCATTTCTTCATAAACGAGTTGCGACAGTCGCCGTTAGGAATTCGCAAGGGAGTCAAATGCTGCACGACAGAGAGAGAGGGGAGAGATATGAATAGGGAAACGGGAGGGAGGGGACAAGAGGCGATTTGGGATATAAGTTGGCGAAAGGCAGCGGAATGACAAGGAGCGAGGCAGGGAGAAGAGCCGAGGATGACAGGGAGAGAATGAAATTGGGATTTCCCGGGAGGCGGGGGGGAGGGCTGGCGGATTGGGAGATGGAGGTGATTACAGGGCACGGAGCGAACGGAAGCACTGAGAACCGCAATGGGGCGAAGGGTTGGGACGGGAGCGAAATAAAAAGGAGTGAATTTTGCATCATCGAAGAGAGCGAGATGCCTGTCCAACGTATTACAGGTACATAGTGGGGACATAAGAGGAGGGATGAGACGAGGAGGGCGGGATGGAGTCGGGTGCAACTAAAGGGGAGGGAGGGAGGGATGGCGAGGCATGTTTAGTATGAGGGCGTGGCACGCACGTCCTGTGGGGGCCCCGGCCGGGGGCGGTAGCGGGAGGGCGGAAGGGAAAGGGAGGAGGGAAATGGTATTGGAGGCCATCGGACCCCAGCGGGTTCACGGCCTCCCGGGGGGTCTCCGGCGAAGATAAAACCTTGGGAAGCGGGACGAGCACATTCCTCTGTTACGCCCTTCCCCAAATATGATGTCCCAGCCAGCCTCCACATCCTCCTCCTCCTCCTAGCCTCCCAATGACCCACGCCAACTCCACCTCCTTCCCCGCCTCCACCTCTCCGGCGGTGTCTTACTTCAGGGGTCTCGTCGAAGTTAACGTCGCTCCAGGGTCACATGGATACCTGGGAGAAGGGCAGTGAGCCACGCGGTTGACACCTACGGTCGCCGTTCCTGCTTCATAACTCCGCTGAGCAAGCACTACTTAATCGTGAGTGCGGGCGTAAAGTGAAGAACGGGACTGATAAAGGGACTGACTGTCCACGACGACAAAACAAACACACGAAGGCATATTGCCCTGATTTCAAGCCTTTTCTCTTTTTCGAATGGATTCCAATTTTGTGATATCTCCGAAATGACTTTATTTTTACGGCTACAACCTTATTCCCGTGTTCACTCGAGAGACGTAGCCCATATCCGGAATGGACCCTTTCCCGGTTCCCCGGGAAGAGTGAGAGGAAATGGCGAGACATGATTCGACAGAGGGGAGAATGGAGATAACCTCGTGTCGTGAAACCCCTACGGCGTGTGGAATCAGTCATTCAGGGTAGCTCCTCACACCGCGGCACCTATGGGGAATTAATCTGATGCCGTTACACGTGATGGGCTTAGCTCAGGTGTATTGTGTTATCATTCGGACTTCAACCTGAACCCTAGAGAAAGCTCCCGCGTTTTCTTCCCAGTGCGCCACCAAGCCATTATGGGATACCATTATTTCGTAAATGGTTCGATAAGAAAAATCAGTGGACCTTGGAAACAAACTTAAGTGAATCAGTGAATGATAACTCCAATGAACAGGCATACTTATTGCATGTGCTTCTGCAGAATTCCACTTAAAACTAACATTAGGAGGAACTTAACCATCCCTGGTAATATTGGTGAGGCATACCTCACGGTCTTAACAGATATTGTTATTTCGCGTTACAATTAATAAAAAATAGCACATACGAGTATACTTGCAAGGACACCAAAATCTCGCAATAATACGGCCATAAAACACACGCCATTTAAAACTTCATCATTTCAAACCCCCGTCACATTCAATTCCCTAGGGAAAGCGATAGGACAAATACAATGGAACATGACATCACTCGAGCACGTTAACAAGAAAATAAGGGAGAGAGCAACTAAAATGCTCAGAATCATGGAAAACACACAAGCGTTAAAAGAGGAGTACACTAGGAGTACGCATATTAAAACAAAAGCGAAAAATAAATAAAGTGTTCAGTTTGCAAAAAAAATTTTTTTTAATAATATAGGAGTCACAGTGTTCATGTCAATAAAATGACTAATTAGCTGTTGCAATATAGGAGAGGGCTCCGAGATAGTATAGAGGTAAGTTGGAATGTTTTTTGAACAAATTAAATATAATTCCAAGCGTATTAAAACAAATAAAAGGACATTGGCATAAATGCGTCCAAAGGACTATTATTTAGCCAAAAGGGGAAGTACGCAAGTTTTAGAAGACCAAGGTGCAATCCGATTACTCCAGGTTACCAGGGCACTCCACAGCTACAAACAAATATTTTTTGCGCAAATATCAGTCATGCGGTTATATTGATACTCTACTATGTGTACGGAAAAACAAGAAGCGGACGGTAGTTCCATTGTGATATCAGGTGCGTACAAATTCCCAGCTGTATGTCAGACATGTAAATACCTGAATCACGTATCTGGAGAAAGTGTACATTCTGATAATTCTGTCCACCATAACGTCACAGGATGAATAATTGAGGTAGTTTCCCGTTGACTTCCTCAACAGTGTTTCTAACGTGACACTATCACTCAAATTGCCGCCCCACTGGTGTCAGACGCCTTTGCAGCCGCTACACTAAGGAACATTCCCGGCACAGATTACCTTCCATCTGGGTCCTACCCTTTCAACTATGAGTGGCCTACTAGAAGCAATTATCATTAATCCCGTAGGCACAGCCCTACGGGTCGTGAGGACGTACAACAAGTCGTTCCACCACGTCATGGTTGTAGTCCGAGGTGAAATGGATGGAATAGAAAACAAACAAGTACTAGGAATGGAGGGATAGAAGGGTTTGTAGAGAGAAAACCGAAGAAGGCAGGAAGATTGGATGCACAGTATTTGGATTGGCGGTGAAGTGTTGAAGACTCGGATAGAGGGGCGAACGTTATACAAGCGGAAAGGATAGTGGACGGAATTCAGAAGAGCAATCTATACGGAATTTAGGAAGGGTTAATTGTAGTGTAGGGTGCCATATTGTGCCTTGCTAGACGAAGGTACGACATCTAGCGATGCTCAGATTGTGTCCGCCAAAAAAAAAATAAAAAGGCAGATTGCCAAATAAAAAACATTTTGATTAGAAAGTCTCTTGTAATAATAAGAGTTCCCGTGAGTAAATTAGAGAATCTCGCGGAAATTGAATAATGACCTGTAAAAACAGTGATCACTAACATCGGGCAACTAAAAAAGAATGCCAATTCGTAGCGCCGAAATTATCATTTCAGCCCATTAAAGTTTTATCATGATGACGGTTACCAGAAAACCCTTATAAACACCCAAAAGCACAAGAAAATTATTTATGTGTACTATAACGCCGAGGAACATAATTTGATATTTCCTCTACGCAAACAAAATCACAACAATACAGGAAAAACAGTAAAAATGAAAAAGATATAGAACAAAACGTGCGTGCGGGTATCGAATTCAAATACTACGTTTTACTAAGAAATAACCAAGATATCTGGATAAAATTTATTATACATATTAAATGCAGATTACTTTTTTGCGATTAAATAATTAATATTGACTGGCTTCTTATTCAGGAAACCGTAAATTGAATTAACTCACAGAATGGAAAAGATAGGGGCTCGCAGTGTGTTTAAGTTCCTTCGTTTAAAAGATTAGGGAGCCCGGAAAACCGACGATGAAATTATGGCTGCTGATGAAAATTATAACCAGTTCCATGACACGGTTGCCGGTGGAAAATGCATTTTTGAACTGCCCACATGTGCCTCACAGACGACCCAAGATGTAAAGACATCACTCACGGTCGAGATTTCCACAGCGAAGAAAGTGGAGGACTTCATCCAACGCATTAAACCGAAGAGCAACCACCCAAATGATCATGAATGAGACTGATCTTAGTAACGGCAGTGTGTGCAAAATTATCCACGAAGAACTGCAAATATCAAAGGTGTCTGCACGCCGGGTTCGACAACTACGGACTCCTTTTCAGAAGCAAATACGACGCGACCGGCAATCCAAGCGATGTGGCTTTGAAATTTTGCCACATCCGCCCTATTTTCCTAAAGTGATTTTTTCTTATTCCCTAAACTCAAAAAGTCATAACGGAGTCAAGAGACTTGAAAACACATATGACGTTAAAGGTAGAGCAATGGTCTTCGATGTAATCTGTTGACTTCTACAATGCTGGCCTTCGCAAGGCCAAGAAACGCTGGAAGCAATGCATAACTCTGGATGGGGACTATGTATATAAAATTAGGTAATCTACCGGTTAAGGTAGGTTTTTGGATGGACAAAACTACCAAACAAATATTTTGTGACTCCTAACAAAACCCAATCCAGCAGCCTACTCTACATCAGGTCTCTCTTCATCTCTGTGCACTTCTTTCCTCCCTCCATCCCGTCCAACATCCCTATCCTGTTCCTGCCCTTTCCTCGTTTACCTAACATTCTCCCCTCTATTACCGTCTTCTACATCCCACTGCCGCTCAATACGCCTTTCATCCATTTTTCCAGCCTCCATAGGATATCTCCGAACAAACCCCTCTCCTCGCCCACCATACCTAGCACTTCCTCATTTGATTTCCTTTCGGTCCATTTCACCTTCTCCATTCTTCTGGAGACTATTTAGATAAGTCTTAAGAATAACATAAGCACATAATTTAAAATAGATAAATATATGTTTATTTATTTACATAAAAATTAAGTTTCTATCTCGAATACGTTTTGAAACAATTAAAAATGTATGACACAACCTCGTACACTCATACTTTCGCGTAAAGCATTAAACAAAAGCCTCAATTTGTTCTCTGTCAACGGAGAGCCAAGGAGCGCAAGGGTTGCGAAGAAGAGGAAATATACTTAGACAAGAATTACGAGTGTCTCTGAAATGAATCTCTGAATGAGAGGCCAGGAGCTTAAAAACGTGAAATGTTGCAAATGCCGATTTTCTTCGGAACATTGGCCGAGTTCCGTGAATTTCTCCGGTTTTCCAGTTAGGCTCTTTTCAGGTTTCGCTCAATCTGGAGTCAGGAATTATCCGTCCCGGCTCCTCAAGCCCTCCTCCCGTACTGCCCGCTCTACCCACCCTCGGGTCTACCCAAATTCCACCATCACCCTCCTCCCTTCCATCTTCATCTCTTCCGGTCACCCCTCCCAGGCGAACCCACCCCCGAACCCTACTAAACACTTTGCGCCCCTTCTTCCCGAGTCAAAATCCTTGGTCCCTTCATACGTTCCTATCTTCCCTGGCCCGGCCCTTCCCACACCACACCGCCGACGTATGTATCTACATGCACACGGATACCAAGGTGGGGAAGATTAGAGGAGAACAAGCAGGCCGCAGACGGGGACGAGCCAGAGGAGGAGCGAGGGCGTGAAGGGGAGGCGGCGAAGAGGGCAAGGGACACGGAATCGCACACTCGCCAGCCAGCAGGTGCGCCATCTTAAGACCAGGCTTACCACCTTAATCCCTCACTCGAAATTTCAGATATCTAAGCGCGCTAAATCCGTGTTTATAAGCTGAGGCTACTAAGGAGGATTTACTTCACGGGAATACTAATAAAATAATGATAATAAGGGATTATAGACGAAGGAAGTGCAATATATATATCCAAACTTATTTATAATAATATAATGGTAGCTTTGAACCTTGACACTTTTCCTTCACAAGCTTTGATTAAATTTTCCCATTCCTGCAATATCGTGAGCAGAAGCAATCCATCGCACACGGAGAACATAAATTATGTACATTTACAATGTCTACCCAGATTTGACTGTCGTAAATAAAAATTTATCTCACGATGTTACATACGCAATTCCTTTTAATCAGCTTTGAAATTTTAACTCATGAACAAGGTAAGAAAATTGAAAACGACATAAATTATCCACGCCGGCACTAGATAATTAAAAAAAATCACGCAGACAATCGAACACTATCAATACGTAGGAGAATAATAAACCGGGAAGATTAAACCTCCAGCGTGCCAATAAATTACCTTTCCAACCGCAGGAAACACTGAAAATGCAATAAAAAGCCATTCACAAAGCCGCTTTTCGAATTCGCACAAATAAATCAAGGAAGAAAAAAATGATCATTCGAATAAAGTTGCCGAAAAAAAGAGCAACACAACTCGTCCGGATGGCGTTAAAAACGCTCTGCCTATATATCTTTGTGCGCCGAACGCACCCTTCTATGTCTCCCTGAGTACCACCCCCGTCGCCGCGGAAAAAAAAGAGCGTGACAAACCCTTTCCCACACGTTATCCTCCTCTACTACAACACATCGACAAACCTTCCTTCGCCCGGCTCCGATCCGCGGGCGCGAGTGTCGGGATCCGCGGGGCGCCGAAGGGCCCGCACTCATTGGATGGCTCCCTCACGGCCCGTGAAATATACGGCGGACATATATCGACGCTGAACGACAATGGACACACACACAACCACGGCTCGAGGAACTGAGTCACGCTTTCACGGGGAATGAATAAACAGCGAGGCGTGCGTTGCATCGAGAGGTGGGCACGGGGAGGCGCAATTGGAGGGAGAAGGGGTGAAGAATGAGGCGGCGGAGAGCGCGTGAGGGTGTGGGGAAATGAGGCTAACGCGTGGGTGGAGGCAATACGTCCCATTTAGCCTTCCGAAGCCTTCGATCGCAAGTGATAGAAAAAGGAACCTTTCCCGGAAAAGGTCAGGTCGGAAGCAAACGCAAATGGGTATAAATTGAAGCAGTGTTAACGCAAATACCACAAGAACGTCGATAAAAGAAAACTATGGGCGAAGGAAGAAACAAAATTACAAATGCAATATAATTATTTGCATAGGTAAATTACCAATGAATACAGATATATTACGTCATACAGCCGAACAGCTGAGGCGAGAAAAAGTGATCATATATATATATATAATTTTCAGAATGCTATGCGTAATTAGAATTTGAAGATCTATTATTAACAAACACAGAGGGAGAGACGGATCTACTCATACGATCTAGAGTAATTCATCACTGAATAAATGCACTTAAAAGACCTTATTTGCACATAAAAATGCAGGCCGCATAACCAATAGCGCATCACATTAGTAATTAACATCACTAAAAATAAGCACACCAAGGTTTGATTTTGTCGAGTGACAAAAGAGTGCCATGACTACTTCACTATACAAAATCATTTTGCTTTTTCTTTACAATTTACTTCTATGTATTCAAGTTTTATGTATTTTAAATATAACCAATAGAAATATTTTTGGACTGGACTAATTACTGCCGTCGTAAAAATAACTGTATTAATTGGTGAAAATATTTCAAATACGATTAAGAAATGATGCATAGGCAAATGAACCAGTCTCCTAACCAGGGGAATTTGATTTTTACCGGGAGCATTACTTTTTTTTTGCTTCCAGCCTCGAAAAGCCACAACATATTTCCTTTTGAAGTAGAGGAAGTAACACAGTATTGATTGGTACTGGAATTTTTTTTAGCTCATCGGTATCGCTCGCGGCTACAATGGCATATGAGTCATTGACGTGTGCTCATGGATGCTTTCAAACGTGAGCGTAACTAAATGACACAACACCATCGATGCGACAAACACGAGCGATTAAAAATAGAACATTAGTGATTCACCGCCATGCTCCAGAACCAATTAAAATTAATTAAACTCTTTCCAGGACTATTGAGGCAGTCAAGACCGGGGCATAAATTGAAAAAGATTGCTAGCGCGCGCACACAACATATATCACATCAATCAATAAAAAAAAACTTGCTTTCGCTTCCCCGCAGGCGTGACGCAGCAGGTTTGACTAAAAGCAATGCAAAGACCCGATCCCTTAGGGAGGAGCGCTCGACAAAATATTCCCTTGCTCAAATATTTAATAAAAAAAACCGCGCGCGCAAAAATATTTCTCTCTTCCAGCCTTCAAATGTGTGCGAAAAATAAGGACAGATGGCTCATTTGTGGTCTCTCAAAGAGCGAGGGAGGTGGGGTCATCGGTCAAAAACCTGGGACGTGGAAAAAAGGAGGAAAATTAGGTGCGCGTGAAGTGGGAGGATAGGGGGAAGGTCCAATCCCCCGAGGGGAGAGACGGGGAAATAAAACGGGAGGACAGGAGGAAGCCGGAGGAGGAGTAAGGGAGCGGGGGAAGATTAAAGGGAGGAGAAGGGCAGGGGGTGGGGGTTGAGAGACTGGGTGGAGAAGGAGGGTGTGGTGGGTACACTCACGCGATGGCCAATATCCACGCGGGGTCTCCTCCGTGCAACTCCACACAGAGTTGGAGAACAACTCCCCCAACACCACCTCACCTCCCCCGCTTTCCCCATTTTTAACCCCCCGCGTATGGGCAAACCTACCCTTCCCGCTCCTCCCGCCGCTTTTTCGGCCCTCGGGAAGAGCACAAGCGAGCGAGAGAGAGACCACGCCCAATCCAGCCCCCCTCATTCCCGCCTGAAGCACTGTAACTCCCCACACTACCACCCCAATCCCCCACAACCCTTAGGCGACGCCTTGGACGGCGGAAGATGCCCATTTCCGCCTGCCCACCTCTCCCACCCCCTCTTACGTGGGCGCGGGGCGGTCGGGGTCGGCAGGGAACATTTGGAAATGGAGGCTAGGGGAGATGAGGCCATGGCAAGGAGATTTACATGCGGTATAAAATGGTTGCCGGCCCTTTATAAAACAAATAGGTCAACCCCGTGAGTGACGGAGTGACTTCCCACGTAAATGCCTCGTCTATTTCATACCCTTGTTTTGGCTCTAATCTCTCTCACCCTCTCTCGACCACACCTAACTCTTCTTTCCCGTGAAGGGTGGGAAGGGGGCGTCTGGCATCATTCATTTTTGTCTCGGGGCACCCTAACTCTATTTGAAGGGCGCCAAAACTTTCACCCAACCTTCTCAAATTCCCATCGGACTGACCATTCTTGGAATTTTGGCGATCGGACACGGAGCTGTAAAAGAAATATTGAGCAGGTATGGAAGGTAAATTTAACCCCCGAAGTCTGATTTTAGCTTTAAAATAAGACGCAATTGGCAATTTTACCATCCAGTCGAAGTTCATTCGCAAGGGTTAGACATTAGCCGCGACACGATCTTGAGGCACCAACACGTTTCACCAGGCGGTCAATGGAAAAAATAGCCATTTCCAATTAGCATTTCATCTCTTTAACTAATCAGGTTAATCACGAAAATCGTTCAACGGATAGGAAGAGTTAAATGCATTAAAAGAGAGCTACTAAATGACAACTAGCAAAAGGACCAGATAATAATGAAAACGTGATACACTGAAAGGAATAAATGCTGTACGCAGAGTATTTCCAACGAAAATTGCGATATCTATGGAACGATAAGGCAATGAGGAATGAACCATAGAGTCGCGCTAATTCCCAACCTCACATTAACGCTTAACTTGAAACCCCAGGCGGATGGGCGGGCGGGAAGGGATTGAGGGAGGCGAAGGTGGTGAGGAGGAGAAGGAAGGCGTTGGCTGGCTTGGTCACGCCAACCACCTGGCCCAGGGAACTCACTCCATGGCAGACCTTAGCTTCTCTCGCTCCTTATTTATCAACTCTCACAATGGGAAGGAAAACAAGAGAAGACAAGGGGGCGAGGAGAGTTCACGAGAGCCTCACAGAGTACGACAGTGCCAAAGCCACCACTGCCGCCGTTACCGGACTGAATCAGCCGATGAAAATCTCTCCAGTCGGTCGTACACGGTCAGTCACCGTCTCCGATAGGGGTGGTCGGACCCAGGGGCGGATGAGGGGTGAGGGGCAGAAGAGGGGATTTCGGGAGAAATACGAATACGGTTCGAGGCGGGGAGAGTTTACGGCTGCAGACTACATTTGGTCGATATCACACCACCGAGTTGGGCTGGGGTGGAGAGTTCTGTCCAGAAACAGTTAGGGGCCCAGCAAAGGAGCACGCGGGAAAATATAACGACGTATGGAGCCCAAAACCCTGAGATGATTCCCTCACGGAGCCTCCGGCACCACCCCTGAACTCGCTCGCTCCTCGCCCCATTCCTTCCACCCGCCCAACCCCCCTTCCCAACACGCTCCAAGCACCGCAGGGGGGGGGGGGAGCCGTGTGGGAAAATAGCGTACGGTGTTGGTGGAGAGGAGGAAAGGGACCACGCCTCGACCACAAATACGCTCGAACTTCTTGTTGCAGCCTCCTCATGAATAACATTGCTCTCGCCCTCCTCCCGAGTGAATGAGACATTTGGAGGGGCGCGGGGGGAGAACGGGGGAGTTGGAGAAAGGGGGGTTGGAGAAAGGGGAGGATGGAGCAGCGGTCGAACACACACGCAGCGCGGGGAGACGGAGGAGGGACGCGGAGGAATGGGAGGAGGGAAAGGAGTTAGGGTGCGGGAGGTGAGGAAATTCACGAAAGACTAAACCCCGGCCGATATGAATATTCGCTTTCGCAAGGATATGAAAAACGGAGCGCGGACGTCAATTACTGTGGTACGGTGTTTCGCACGAATGCTGGGCGCTTGCAAAACAATATCTGGAGTGGAAAATTAATAAAACAAAAGGAATTACCAAAGTGTGCCTCTTGAAAAAAAAACATTTCTTTTGAAATGCTGACTCTGCGGAACTGTTTCATTATAAATGAACCACAGGGTGTGTTACACACGCATACTTTTACTGAAACCCTCCTGATTGCTGTGAGAGAGAAAAAACGTCTTTCCAAAAAATTTGTTCAAGCAAACAATCCTTATCGAATCCAAAATTGCAATGTGAAAAGAAGATTAAAGAAAATATGAAGTTCAAGTATCGAATAAGAATACGTATTTTTTACTGCTGGAATTAAATTAAATTTTATCTATCGGATGACTGAAAACCACAATGGACAAGGCGAACAAGCCACAAAATTACGGGGATGACAGGGAAAAATATTGAAAAGAAGTCAATCCGAAAGTGAACACTTTTACCATAGATCACCTGCAAGTCAGAACAATTAAAAACGAATCTGAGACGACTTCTTCCATTGCAATTCTGCGCAATTTTTTGGAAGATAATCTTCATACTTATTTGCCTAAGAAATTCATAGAAACGTTTTTCCAAGTACAATCCACGAAGAAATAAAACCAGGAAGATCATTTATCATCACAGAACGACGCGGGAGCATCACTCATCTACTCCGCCCATCCACTCGAGGTGACGCTCTCGAGTATGGGACCCAAGAATGGACACTTCTATTTTTTCCGTGGCGCCCTAAAAGCTCGAATGAATATAAAAAAAAACAAGAGAGATCGGTTTTTGCTCCGCTTCCATGAATTCAAAACAATATTTGCGAAGCAATTAGCAGGCGGGAGTGGGTGGGTGTACCGTCGCGAGATGGCCTCGCAGGAGGCAGGAAGGCTAATGAGTTCATTAAGGGCGCACGGCGTGGTGTGGGGTGGGGTTTGGATGGAGGGGAGGCTTGCGGCGCGGGAAGGGGGGGGGATGGACCGTGCACTGAATGACGGCGGCGGGGGCGGGAGACACTGGATCCCTCTCTCCTCCCGAGGGTGCCTGGCGTGGGTGGCCCCGAGGGGGGTGGGGACGAGTGCCGCCGATCCCTCCCTAAAGGGCGTCTCGCCCGAACAGAGAGCCGAGTCCTCCTCTCAGCCGGCAGCGCCATCTCGTGGGGATTACACTCTTTTTAAGCCAGCCCCCGTGGAATTCGAAATTTTCGCCACCGAATTCCGCACGCCCCCCCCCGCACATCCTGCTCGGATACAAGCACATATAAATCAGAATTTGCGAAGACCTCCCCCGCGAAAAAAAAAGCCACGTAATGGACTTGCCGCGGTCGCTGTGTGGGAACCGTTCATTTACAATAAACGAAGAAAAATACACAAATACGCAGAGACAGTGAACTGAAAGTGCATAAAAGGCCGGCGGGAGGGATTAAAGATAAAAAAAATCACCGAAACCGGGCAGTTCCGGAATTAGCTATCGATCGCCGCTGGCTAAATGAACTATCTTCCGCACAATTTATGCAGCATGTTAATGAAATCATTGCGTCGCCCCCGACGGAACAGTACTGTAAATTCAGCGGTGCGGGGAGGATTCTGCGGAGTAAACACATTCGCCGGCGCAGAGAGGCACGGAGAAGGTCAAGCCACGCATTTTTATCCGCGATATACACGACGATATTTAATACACGCGACATATCCACGATATCCGCCGCGTTCCGCAGATAAGCATTTTTAACGAATTCCCCGGAAAGCGCTGTCTATTTCATCCGTCTGATGAGATCACCGAGAACGCTTCCGAAAAAAAATGAATCGCCAAAGAGAGAAGAGACATGGTGAATAAATAAAAACGATTAATGAACAGAAAGAGAGTATCACATGGAAATGTAATAAACGAGGCGAATACGGTGGACGTCCCTATAACATCCACCCTACCGACACCACCAGAGCAATCACAGGAGAGAACATAAAGCCAACCAGAATTCTTTCCCGACCCTAAAAGCATCCAATACCAAAGGAAAACAATATAAAAGGGAGGAGGGCGCGACAAATTTTGCAGGGTCAGGGGAGGGAAAAGCGGCAATATCTCCGGCAAACAAACTCCTCTCGGCGGAAAAGGGTCTTTTTATACACCGTCGCAGAGAGCGCACGTGTCTGTTCTTCTCCGAGAGGTTGGCCACCATGCTCTCCTCGAACAACACACGTCCACCCCCTTGGACTCCTTCTGCCTGACCTATAGCACACCTACGACCAGAGACCCTCCTCTTTCAGCATGCCCACGATGGAGGACAGGAAAGCAGGGGCTCTCGGAGTCGATGCTTTCGTCGCAGAGAAAATGAACGTCTTATCGCCGGTTTCTCTAAGTAAAATGCCACTTGGACAATATCTTTCGTCACGAGTTCATTCAACACGTCGCAATTAAGATCCGCGCACGCACGCGCCCACTTTTCAATTCACGATTGAAAGATTTCACTGAAGATATCCGTTCCTCTCATTTCATGACATTTGCCTGAAGACTATGCGGCTCTCTCCCCAGGCGCACTTATTAATTCGAACTAATTAAGTCGTCCAGATAATCAAAAGGTTTCCCTGCAACTACTTTCCTTTCCGCGCGCTCGGCTTAACTTCACTGCATACGATTAAAAGGAAACCGTCATTAATTACCAAGCGGGAGGTGGAGGGTTCGATTCAAACTTAGGTCCATGAGGTCTGACCTGCCATGTGATGATTTACTGCGGTTAGAAGCCACGGTGCGAAATAAATTCGCGCCGCCATTCAACATTTAGAATTGTTGTTAAAATTGAAGTAATGGAATTTATTATTGAAGCACTCGCTCTAGACGGAATACTAAAAGATAAGCTGAACGATATCCCCGAGGAAAGACACTTGCGCAAACATTAAACCCGGTCCTGAGCGGGAGTGGAACGAAATTACTGTTCCTGTACGGTTTTCTTTATGATAGAAAGCTCTTTCGAATACAACGATCTCAATAATCAAAATATAATGATATTTGAATCCCCAGAATGTTTCTTATGATTACGTTAAAATTTTTCAGATGAAACATGAATAGCGTAAACTAATAATGAAAATAAATACCGAATGTTAACAGAGTCTATTGTCTCCGGCGTAGCTTAATGGAATTTGCAAAACATATTGAAATGAAATGGATGTACAAAGTCCATTATTTCATTTAATTTCAAAATGGACAGTCTATGATGAGATAATGAAGACGTCTTGAGGCAGTATGCCGAGGAACTACTGAAAAATGAACGCGTAAACAATCTAAAACGTGTCACCGTAAGCACTCTATGCGAAACACACCCTGACTACCTGCAATTACACGCGGAGACCGAGAAAAGCAAGAGACAGTTAAAATCGAATGCGTGCCTTTCGAGCAGGGTGTGGCGAAAAAGGTTGAGGAGGGGAGATGGGAGGGAGGGGTGGCGGGCGCGGAGGGTACGGCATAAGGGATGGGGTGGGGAAGGAAGGAGGGCTAAAGAGCAAGTGGGGGTAGGGGCGCCGTTGCTTTTTGCCGGAGGAAAAGGGAGGAACGGGGGTGGGAGGGGGGGCGCCGGAGAAGTAATGGGAGCTAGCGAGGGAGGCATATCAAGGGGGGGGGAACAAATTGCGTGACGGCCGACGTCGCCGCCTCGCTCGGCCGTGGGCGCAATCAACCAATCAATTGTCTTCTCCGCCACCCCTCCCGGCCCCCGCCGGTACTCTCCCGTCGAGGGAGGCCGCAACGCATGGCGCAGGGGCACGAGGGAATCATTCGGGGCCGGGCGGCACGGGGCAATGGTTTTCGCGGCGGGTCGACGTTCCTCCCGGCCGCGAGTCCGGGCCGCAGGGCGAGGCGACACAAGAGGCGACAAGACGAATAGGGTAACAGACAAAAGTGGGCGGATCCCCAATTCGAAAGGGCCAGGGCAAACAGTCCCTCGAGAAGGAGGGAGAAGAGCAGCGAGGGCATTAACGCGCTGGGAAAACAAGCCCCGCCCTAAAAATCCCATGAAAACAAACTCCCTTTAAACTCCTTTTGAGGTAATAAGGTCGTTTTTGCGTATTAGTGGATTTGAAAACCTTGTAAGGGCCAAGAGGACCTTTCTAATCAAACAAGACTTATCTATAGCAATAGACAGGGAGGAGAGGTGGATTAACGAAATAAGGCGAGCAGATAAATTACTGAGGCGGAATAATGGCTATCATGCAAAATGAAAGAGGTGGTTCTCTTCCTTAAGGTACTTTAATTACAACGAACTATGGAATGAGATTACCGTAATGATCAAAGAGGTTCGAAAGAACGAATAAGCTCGAAATTTGATTAAAAGAACAAGAAGTTGTAACAAAAAAATATCGCCCACATGAAATAAGAATTTCAAAGTTAATGCTATAAAAAAACGACTACTCGTTAAAAAAATAACACTTTACATACACATTCAAATCTTACATTAGTGTCAGGTGGATTTCGACCAAACTCGCAGTTGATGGCATCGTCGACTGATTCTAGATTATGAAGAAAGAATGGTTAGGAGCTAAACAACATATTTACAATGGTAAGAAACTCATTGTTTTACTCGGGATTACTTCCATTCAATAAATAATAGATACTACTAAGACATCTTTTGACTGACCGAAATTTTCCACTCGATATTTCCGGAGATGATTAAAACAAAATACAATTACGAGTCTATGGCACCAATTTACGAATAATTAATTGTTCCAAATCTTTCAATTTAAAGCACAACACTTAAGTTAAAGCGTAATGAGCGAGAAATTACAGACGGGTTCAACTGTAAAAAAGAAAAACAAGAAAGACCTGATACTCTAGGTGGTAGATTTTTACCATTGTTGAGAGTCTCAGTTCTTCCATACTCGGATGATTTTCACGGTCAAATGAGATACATACTAAACTGTACGTGTGCACCATTACTGAGTGTACCTTACGTAATTACGAAGAAACAAACACGCACATGTCACATGCACACACACACGATTCCCTGACCGCGAGGATTCCTTTCATTTAATGAGGTATCTTTTTGGTTATAAGATTAACATATTATTTTGTATTCCCCCAAATCAATGGAAGAGGAATAAAGATACTACGGGCGCGCACGGCCTAGGCGCCCTATTCCCGCGTCGCCGTTCTCTCTTAGGGAAGAGTGGAAAGGAAGACACAAATTGAAAGAAATGGGAGATAACGAGAGGACGTCGAAGGGTGGGCTGCTCCAGTGAAAGCGATGCCGTGTTTGGGCCTTATTGAAACCAGGGGCGATGCGGCGGCGGAGAGGAGGAAGAAGACGGGAGGGAAGAATGGAGAGAGAGGAGGCCCTACATCGCTTAAGATAACACAGTCCAGGGGGAGAGGGGCGGGGGACGGTTTGGAGGGGCTCGCAGAAAAGAACGCCGCGGGGCGCAGAGGAAAGACGGCCTCCTTCCCTCAAAAGCCGAACCGAAAACCATAGAGAAAATGGCCCCCTCTTCTTTTTCTTCCTCAACCAACCAACCCACGCAGGAAAGAGATGTCGCCCATTAAGGTCCACGAGCGTGAGAGGTGCGTCGCGCGGACCAATGGGCTAAAACAGCATGCGACCAAGGACCGCAATGGAATATGGGAAGTCCTAAAATGCCGCATTCATTCAATTTTTCAAGGCTCCCCATCCCCCTAAAATTTATGACGCCCGCAATAATATAAATGCCCCCAAAAAAAAGCCCGGCAAGAAGAAATGTGAACCGATCCAAAGTAATTTTCCCTCACTGCGCCATTTTAGTAAATCATATTTCTTGGCCCAAATTAACACCAAAGCGAAAAAGTGTTCACGGACTCAATTGCGGAGGGTCATTCCCCCGAAACCCCCTCGGAATGAGCATACCCCGGCAACGATGATACAAGATAGAAATTCGTCCAGCTTCGTTTCCCTATAGCCATCCGAATGCAATAACCGTCGGCATATCTTCCCAATCGCTCCATATGAATTATGCCCGGATGTGTTGTCACTCAAAATGCAATTTCTGAATTTACGACACATCTCGCTCGGGAGAGGAAATAAGAAACTCTCTTCAAGGGTGGAAGGGAAGGGCACATGATGGAGAGGGGTTGGGAGAGGGGGTGGAATCGGGTGACATAAAAACGATGCGCGACGAAGGTTTACGGCTCGTAAATGAAATTACGTCGTTTCTGCCCCACGAAATTACGATGCCGCCGCCCCGAAACGAAGATTCAAATCGCACGGCAGGAAGTGGGATTATCGCTTCGATCGCATATCAGGCATTGAAGTTCGCGATGCGAGACGCGACGATGCGAAAAGTTTCCGATCTCCTATTTCAAAAGGGTTGTTCTTGGAATTAGAAAAAATCATAGGTGCAAAAGCGGACGATAGAGAAAATTTTGGCCTTTCACTCGAAGGCATCCGCTTGCGTCATGAAAGCAATCGGGTAGTTTCGTCGCGCCGAAAAAGATGTCAGGTTGGGCCGGGGTGAAAAAAAAAATAACCGCAGCCTGACCCCCCACCTCCTCCCCAAATGGATGAAATTCCCATGGCGCACACGATAGGGCGATAGGGCTACGTCGACCCACGTTAAGTACATCTCAAAAGGCTATCTTTCCGGGACTTGTGCCGAAGACGTCCAATGGAGAGTGAAGGGAGCAAAAATGAAGTCGAAGGGGGGGCGGGGGATAATAATACAAGAGAGCCAAGATAGCAGGGGGTGGAAATAGGGCGAGCGCAAGTGTGTGAGTGCGATTACCTTCGAGGAGGAGGAGGGAAACGAATGAATATAAAAGAAAGGACGGAGCGAGGAATAGATTGAGAAGGGTCGGTGGGGTGGGGATGGTGGTCGGAGAGGAGTCGGTAAATGGGAGGGAGCAGGCAGGAGCAAAAGGGTGGAAAATATTTCAGACCCCTCGCGGGGTAAACACACTTAACGCTATCTACGCTACTCGAGGAGAATCTAATAAGTAATATAGGTTTGTTTCACAATTTTACGCCAGAGCAAGCAAAGAAAAGAATTACGCTTATCACTGGCATAGGAAGGATCAACACTGAATGAGCTTTGGCTCGGGTGTTTGGAAAATATCGAATCTGGGATTAGAAATGTGAGAAGAATAACTTAAAAAGAAGAGAAAAAGGAAATTATCTAGCTTTTAGCTGGGATAATTGAAGGTTGCTCATCATAATTTTTTAATAAATATTCACGAAAGAATCGTAATAACACTGACGCATAATTCCTTAAGCTTCTTACATAGGTATTTCAGATCACAAGTAATTATATTACAACTGACTGTGGAGACATTTCATCCTTATTTTTACGATATTTGACTGCGGAAGGATATATTTCATCCTTATCTTTGGCGATATTTGGAATTGAATCGGTATTGGCTTGAGACGGCTTGAAACAATTCCTATTAGCTAACAGGTCATGAAGCATAATTACGGACGATTTTAAATTTCGGTGTGTCTGAACCGCTTGCAACAAGACAAACGCGGTCCAAATAGAGTTTTTCTCACTACGTGTGGCACAACCTAACAGGGATTATTGCTCCTCTTATTATCCCCCCTCTAAGTGACCTTCCATATAAGCAAATAATCTTTACGTCACATTAAGAAAAGCCTGTAAATGGTTTCCTATACTTTCTTGTGGAGCCACCTTTGAAAATTCTCTTTTGAGTAAACCATGCCGTGTGACAAGACGGTGTACTTTAAAAAAAAATTACCCTTATCTTGACAATCTTTCCAAGGACATAAAGACTGCACCACTTTATAAGAATTGAAGCAGTAACTGTCTTCTGTAAAATTCACGATAAGAAACGATATTTAATGTGAATGAATACGCATTCTGCGGTAACAATTCTTCCCCCAACCTCCCCCGCCAGTCGTTGCCTTCACACCGTCGACCGCACAAAGTTGCGGTGATCTACAGGGCAATTCGTAGATGGATATGATGATGGCGCATATGTGGAGGAGAGGCGGTGGGGGAGGGCACAGCGGGTGAGGGGAGAAGGTGCTGTAAAAGATACCGCTGGTTGGTGAAAGGGGCGAGTGGGAAGAGATGCACGGGGCGGATATAGAACGGGAGAGCTAGGGCGAAAATAGGAGGAACGTTTCAGCGAAGCGGCAGAGCAGGAAAGAAATAGAGGAAAAATCTGATACACTAGACGCAAAACCGTCGTAAAAGAAAGATATCAAACAATTTCATGAGTATTTTATCTGGTGTCTACTCATTAACATTACAATGAATAAAGATGTATCATTAACAACAATCTCAAAACTCTCTTCTTAGTACAAGTTACAAATAATATTAATGCCTGGAAAAGGCAAACAATAGCATTTACAATTCGGATTGACGGTTGTCAATCAGACACATTCAAAATGTAAATATAGAGTGGGTAAAATATTACATCGATTAAAGAAAACGTACAACACAATTTGTAGATTTGGGACAATATCTACAACTAAAAAACCTATTTTTAAAATAACAGTTATCAGCATGCTACAGCTTTAATCACTAAACGGTGGAATAATAACCCATAATGTCCTTTTTGTACGGTACCCATAAACTTACATCAGAAAATGCTTGAGGGATTACTATAATAAATTTCTAAAATCAACATAAATCAGAATACAAGAATCAATACTTCAAAATGTGCATGCGCATTTGTATTTTAAGCAAACCTAACGTACGCATCCCAATGATTTAAGATTGAAGTTTAAACAGACCCGAGCATATACTTTTTGATAGGGTAAGATACGGAAACAGGGGGGGTAGAAATGTGAGGCCCGGTAAGAGAGTCCAAAAAGGGGGGGGGCGAGAGAGAAAGTGAAGTTGGGAAGGTAGCGGGAGGGGAAAATGCGGTGCACGCTGATGAGGCACACTGCGCCGGGACTGGAAGGAGGGAGGCTGCTCGGCTATCGAGACAATGACGCATGTGCACAGATGGCGCGAGATTAAGATCGAGATTACGCAGATTTCGGGCAACGGGGATTCTGCCGGAGTGAGTAAGCCTGTGTGTGAGTAGGAGGGGTGGATGGCGCTTCCGGATCTTCGGCGAGAAAATGACACATAGCGGGTATTGTTTAGGGAATCTGAGGAAAAGAGGAGCGCACTTTCTCTCTCTTGCTCCGCCGGCTTGCGAGTGATGAGAGAGAAGGTGGAGGAGGCGGACGGGCTTATAATTCCGGCTTATATCTGCGCGCGACGGGGTCGTCAGCGGCCCCTGGTTGTCGCGAACGATCCGAGTCGCGCATCGCGGAACACTCCCAACCCGAGATCGACGAGTCGTGTACCGGGGAGGGAGGGGGTGGAGAGAGATAGAGGGAGTGAGGATGGGTTGGGGAGGCGAGACCCTAGGACCCTCCCCCCTGACGCCGGCGGATGGCTCCGCGAACAAAAGCACGCTGCCGCTCGCGTGCTCCCTCGAATGGAACGGGACTTCATAAAACCACCCGCGACGGAGAGAAAATCCGACGCGCAAAGAGCGGACAGATCCGTTTTAAATTAGTTCCGCGGGAGCGAATCTCAAAAAGTTTCCATCGGAAGTGTTTTTAACATGGCATTACACGGATACCGGGGCAAAATTGATATCAACCTCTCACCATATCCTCTCCTCCCCCCAACACCCTTTCCTCTCTGTGGATCGGAAAAGGTGCAGCGATTGAGGTGGGCACGGGAAATTACTCTGGCCGACGTCGTCAGTGCGGGTAATCCCCACTTTCTGGGTTGCGGGTTTGTATCCGCGCAACCATGTCCCTACTTCAACTTCTTCCCAGATAATGAACATTTAAAATTAATTTAGGGTGCGAACGGCACACAACACTGCCAAAAGTACATTTGAACAACAAGCCCAGCCCCAATTTGACTAAACTAATTTCACTAATTTTGACTTGAAACTAATTTAACCGAAATATGGATATATAGTAAATTATCAAACATGTTTCACTGGGATTTTGACAGCTTAACTGACCAAAACATTGGTATCACGAAGTTAATACGAACTGAAACTACAATTAGACAAATACCATATGAATTTTCAAGAAACTGTAATAGTAACTTTAACGGAGTCACCCGCTATGTGTGCATTATAATGCAACCATATGGATAAAATTTCAGTTACATAGAAAAATGAAAATTTTATTCTCTCATATTCTACCAGATTAAGAGTGACATACCCTATACAGAAGTAGTTCGTCCTTCCCGGCATTTCCATTCTAATTTTGGCTTTAAATTTACCACGTAAATTTTAAAATTCGTAAATTTCGTACACTAAACCCGGCCTCAGGCAGGTTTATGGCTCGGAAAGTTATTTTAAACGAACCAAATTCTCAATTCTCAAGGGAACGCATATTCATGATAAGAGATAAGTATATTTTTCAATATTTCATACACTAATTGGATACAAGGCGCTTCATTTACGCATCCACTTCAGAATGGGCGCGCACCCACTCCCTTGGTTCCTCTATCCATCTTCCCACCGGAAAGTTAAATAGGAAACTTAATGGCTTCAACCTTGCTCCACTTTAATAGGCATAACAATCCTACCCTCTTCTGCCTCGAATATAATACGCGCTAATGGCCTTAACTGTTGGCGCGACTCTTTGCCAGCAAAATACCTCTTTCTTGAGCGACATCTGGGAAAGTTCCTGGGGAAGTGACACTCCAGATGTGGCGAGAGAGTGAGACAAGAGTGGAGCGGCGAGGGCGAGTGGGAAAAGCGGGGAAACAATATAGACTTGAGGCTATAAGGCTCTGCGGGATGCACAACACTCATAACACGAGACCCCGCCCGTTACATTACTCGGCCTTAACCCCTTTCTCAACGCCACCCAATCAATCCGAACGAATAAAAAAACATTCGCTCGCATCTCGAGAGGCGAAAGCAAGAGGAGAGAGGAAAATCGAGGAGGGGTAAGGCTGTGCAACGCGAGGAGGAGGGAAGCCGCGGAAGAGGGTCTTACTTTTGCAATGGGGGAGTGACGGAAACACGGAAGCCCCGCGGGGGGTTGAAGAAAACGCCGAGGTGGGCAGAGTGGACGGCTTTGACACTAAAAGACGGACGAGGGGGAAAAGATAGGCTCCCACGCACCGTCCCAGTAACGTGTCCCAACTTACGGCGGACGGAAGGGAGCGAGCGAGTGCGAGATGTCCTTCTGGAATGCCTCCAAATATTCCCGCAACGCATTATTCCGCCATCTCCACTCCCACGCCACAAATTTCCAAGCGATAACGACGCGGGCGCGGAATAAACAAACTACGAAATTGTCCATAAAACTCGTCGCAGCGTCCAATAACCAGGCCTAGCTTCGGTGGAGCGGGGGAAAACCGGAGCGAAATGTTTGCGTCAAAAAAAAACGGGGAAATGGGTAAGCTGTGGAACTTCAAACGCGGCGTCATTCGGCAACTGCGGATTGAATCGAGGATGAAACTGGGATGCGGTCAATCGAAGCGCATGAATCAATTTCCCGTCTTTCCCGATTTTCCAGTCCAAATTCGCGTACGCATAAAAGGAAGAAATGGCCTTTATCAAAGCGTGAAAAACAATTCCAAATCCCCCAACACCTTCGTACGTGCGGGGAATAGGAAGAGGGTGGAGAACGGGGATAGGGTCCCGCCGGATTAGGAAATAAAAAAAGTAAAAAAAAAGGTGATTAACCAAAGCCATTATCTTCAATTCCGGCTCACCATCGCGACCATCGATCCCGTGGCAAATTAGAGAGGAAAACGTGATAACAGCTCCGGCTCACGAGTTTTTTATGCCGAGAAAAATTTCTTATGGAAATCCTGAAAAGTGAAAATCCGAAAATCGAAATTCAATAATAGAACGGGCATAGAGAATCAGTAAAAAAAAACTCGAGGACCGAAATTTTGCCATATAGACAAAAGGTTCGCTTTTTGTTTCAAAATTAATACGGGGAAGCACCGCACAACCAAGACTGGAAAACAAGCGATAGCGACACTTAAAGAGGGAACATTCATGACCGTGATGTGTAGTTATGGATTAAATATTTAAAGAGAAGCCAAGTTTACCAAATTAATTGCCACTAGTTCGAGTACACAAATCAGCTGATTGATCAGCTCATTCCCAGATTAAAATCATTATTAAGGAAAAAGAGTGCTCGAATTTTCAAAAAGATATATTGCCGATGTATGATCAACCCATTGTAGTAATTACTACAATCATTTTCACTCATAGATATCAAATACTTACACGACGTCACGCCTGGCCTAAATTTCATACAAAAGATCTATTACATATTAATTTTGAAAATAATCACGTACACATGCCCATCATATTAGTCAACATTTTGACTGACCTGATTCTGGAAACGTTTTCCATTCAAAGTAGTAAAATCAGGTGCGAATAACTTCAACTCCTTGAAAAAAATAACCCCGCAGATATACGAAGATTAGCTATTTGATTCCAGGCTGTGAAGTATACCTAATATCACCTCAAATGCGTTTCGTTGGAAGGGTTCATTTAGAATGAAATCTACACACGTTAGGAAAAAGCATCTACATCAAAATAAATTCAAAAGCGAGTGAAAATTTTAAAGCATTTCCCAGATAAACCGGTCGCGGGAAAGGCCTCTTCACTCGAGTTCCACTCGCTTATCACAGAAAAGGTAAAAAGAGAGGAAAATAATATGTATCTTTCTTTGGAATCGCTAAATGAATAAGTTTAGAGAAGGGCGAAGATACACAGAATTGCTCTTGGTGTTTTGACCAAACGAAAATGGGAACGGAACGATTGACCGGGGAACATAGTCGGAAGATAAAAAAAAGGAGATAGACATCGAGGGCAGATAGGTGGGGATAAAAAAATAAAGCGGGAGCGCACACACGATTACCGTGCGGAGATCGCCGATATTGGTTTCCCACCGAAACGGCCGAGACAATCAAGGAGAGAGGGGAGGGAGAGGGTGACGGGGAGATGCAAAAGGAGAAACGAGGGTCGTCGTCGCTTCCAGGGCTCAGAGGGCGAGCGGCAGCGGTGATGCCTTCCTGGAGAACGCTGTAGGCATCTCCGCACCATCTGAAAGAGCTTTCGCCGCCCTGCCCACCTATCGCACCGTAATGGAAGCCGAAAAATAAAACCAGGCCACACACTGGACAAAATTCTAGCCTCACTTGTCGGCTGTGGCTTCCAGGTGTCTTTAAAAATATAAAACTACCTGTACCTAATTCACAGAGTCCCGTGTTCTGTTCAGCGCTCTGAAAACAAGACTCTCTCCTCCGATTTCACGACCGTTTAAGACCCCACGATGCTTCCAAGAGCAGTACAAAAATGTTGGTTAAACAAGAAACAAAGGGAAAAATCAAATTTCATTAAGATGACAAAGTTTAAACCAATTAACAATTAGAAACCCACCTAATGACATGTTCTTTTTGAAGTAGACCACCAGACTACTGGACAGGTGGTCAAAAGTAGCAGACACCCGAAGGCAAAAATATGGTGAAGTAATACACCTGTACACTAGGTACTAATTTGAAAATATTCACGTTTCCTGACCCATGTTTTCCCACAATTACTTACCTGGGAAACCAAGTAATGCGAAAAGGAACTGACCCATTAACCCTGAATACAATTTCACGCACCGCAAAGACGGATGAGGTGACCTCTATACTCGCCTTTCACGTTTGGCTTCGGGCTGATAACCTTGGCTGGCACGATGAAATCAGATGAGCACATGTTGTTTTGCATTTAATAGGAAGGAGGAGTGTCGATTAGCTAAAACAACAGCGAACGAAAAATCGTTGATATAATCTCGCACTGAACAACGTCGCCACATCAACCTCACGAAAAATACACGAATTTGTTCACATTCGACGCATTAAAATAATACGATTTGACAGCGATTTGCAATCGCATCTCCCACCTAAGCGGTCACTAGGGCCAACTGACAGCACCATCTAGAGAGTTACTTCAGGGTATATAGTATATCAGAGGCTCATCATTCGAGGTAAATTCTCCGGCTTACTGCCCAAACACTTAGGTACAACCGACGGAATTATGTAACAAACGAGTTCCACGAGGATTACGTCAACCTAAGCCCTTTTGCCCTCGACCATCACTTGGAGATCGGATCAGACCTAGGATTCTGGACAAGTAAAATAATTTCCTGGCGAATCTTGACACGTTTATGTCTTGCGTTAAATCTATGCTCGTGCCTACCGACCGCAGTGGCATTTCTTGTAATAGTATTCAATAAAAATAACGACAAATCAAACATTGGATATAAAAAATGTCCAAACAGTCCCAGCGGACGTTTTAACTTATCACTAAGATTTAAGACGCAGAATGAATAAAAGATTTAGGACCGTGAAAGTGACGAATCATCTGCCAGTGGGTATCGCATGGTGATTTCATCTGCAATCCCTATTGGCCTGAAGCTCGGGCAATTTTAGCACCAACTGAGACATCTTCCAGCAATAAAATATTGAGCAAGCCTTGCGAGAAAGATTGAGAAAGGTTTGTGAATTCACTTTATTTACATAATTAATAAAATTTTCGAAAAAATTACGAAAAACGGATTTCCAATCTGTTTGGGAGAAATGGACGTCACTCTTCAGAGGGTGGACTCCCTGAAAATTCGAGGCCTTCTATGGTTGAATAGCTTCTCTCTTTTCTTTGTTTTTCCTATGAAATGTTTCAACGTTTTATCTGATCTGCACTCAACATATTCCGCGGATAAAAAACTATTCGCTTCTAAAAGCTACATATCAGTCTACGAGGTCGTTATTTCTGACATTATTCAGAGCCATCAAATGAAATCCATGGTAACAACAACGACAAAGTTTCCAAATATCATAGAATGCGAGTTTCACAGAAACAAGACGATGAGAAAATATATATTATAATGTATTTTAACATTTCCAAGATGCATACGGAGATACTATTCGTGTTTTATAATAAGAGAACAATTTTCAGGACTTGCACGTTCTTGTATAAAAAAATGACAAGCATAAACGTGCATAATGTGGATGAGAATGGCAATGGCGTGCCAGAGGTCAGCGAGAGCGAAGAGCTGTGCAAGGCCGCAGCTCCGGCGGCCTCTTGTGCTTCACGGAATAGCAATTGGAAGGATGTGAGAGGTGAACATTTAGATTGGAATCGTTACTCAAAGGAAGCAGTTTCCCTTCTCCGGATTGCTAAACGCATAGAACCTACTTGTTTCTTAAAAGTCAGAACAAAGACATAAGATGAAAACTTCACCAAGAAATTCATCAAAGGATTGGCGAAGAGCACAAAAGGAATCATTTAATTCGGGTGGACTCCTTCCTTCTAGGACATCGGTCTCACAAATTTCCGTCCATAGGAGCAGCGAGTAGGTATAACAACCGTTTTCTTTTTTAATCTACCTGGAAAAAGCCAAATATTCCATCAGAGAATATGCTCTCGGGTTCTTTTCTGTTTTTCACTCCGGTTAAACTACCTCAGTGGGAAAAACCTTGTGAAGACTGGCCTTGAGCAGAGAACGTAATTTTCACTTTAAAAGCGGCGGAGAGCAGGAGTAAACGTTAGCAATAAAAGTGGTACCTAAGACATCTTCCACGTTTCCCTAGGGTGGAATAACAAGCCAAGCACAGCTTAGGGAAGGCATACAGCAAATAATATGGCGAAAAATATTCGGACAAAAACGTAAAGGAAGACGTTTTAGGAAGCAAGAAAAAGGTTGACATTAGCTCGAGCACGGTCCCCTCGGGTTCTCCCTAAAGGGGGAAAAAACACGAGCTGAAGTGACAACAGACTTAAAGATCCCACACAGAGCACGATGCCCCCTCCCCCCTCATAATGGGCTTTTTATTTATCGCCCGGTATTCAAAATTTCTTCAGCCGTCTCGTCTGAATAACGAGTCGGGAGTGGCCCCATGTCATCTTCCCGATAGCCATTCTCCCGAGGGATGTGCGAGAGAGGAGGCGTTTTCTTCTCGTCGAACAGAAGGAGATAAAAAGGGGAAAGCACTCACTTGATTTATAGCAGCAAGGCGAGGGACTAGTTCCGAATTCAGGAAAATCTCAAAAAGCCGCGCGGTCCCCATAAACGTCCGACGGCAAGTCGAATATACAATTCTCACATGCGCTGTAGCCGCTTTATCTCGAACAAAAGAGGAGAACTTAACCGCCGAGTTCAATACTTTAAGTGACAATGACCATATGTTTCATAACTTAGCAACCGCTTTGGATTTTACGCATACGTGCACTGCACGCGCTAAATTACTGGGAACAGCTAAGACTACTAAAACATGAGGTTCTCAATTTTCAACGCAAGAAAGCTCACAATTGTTGTTCGTCTAACTTTTAGGAAACTCAATTTATGCGGCATCAGATAAGTGATGTTCTGATGTGACAGTTCCGACGGGGAAATGTTATTAGCACAGCGGTTTTTAATTTTATACATTATCACTACATTAGGATTATTGCAATAGAGGCCATCTCGTTGGTTCGTTGATCGGTACATACATCACGCTGTACCCCGAGCGTTCGGCTTTTGACCGGAGGGTCTCGTGTTCAAATTCGGGTCCCAATTCACCCCCGAGTAGTGTAATTTTATAGCCACCATAAAAGTTTCGAAATCTGTACACAGCACGAGGAAAAAACATGATTTATTTTCCTATTTAAAACGTGTAAACCTGGCATGCCGGGGACTTAGTACAAGGTAGCCTCACTTATCTACTCGTAAAATACGTCCATACCGACTACTGCCGTTTTATTATTATTATTGGCTATCCACCGATAACGGTAGCATTAGCATGATTACAGACTGAGCGTCGATGCAACGTTTTTTATTCAGCGTCGTTAAACTAGACACAACACATTATTTAAACTATTCTTCAGTTCCATCCGCATACTATTCACCTCTCTTCATTCCACCATGCATAATGAGCCTGGTAAAATCTAATGAACATGGTCTTGAAATATTATTTGGTTCAATTCCTCTAAATACCAACCTTTTAACCAACGATCATTTATCTGACGAGAAATAAAACATAATACTGTTGTTTCCCTAAACTTACAATTACGTAAGAAGACTTCAAAACTTTAAAGCTAATTGAAATATATATTCAAAACAAAAAGTCCATGTTGCTGACCATAAGTTTTTACGCTAAACACTTAAGCTGATCGCACATAAAAAAATTGGATTTTAATTTACTAACCGTAGAACAATCCACATAATATCCTATTTTTGGTCTCTCCAACGCTCTCCGAAGTTTCGCACTCCCTTTACTACTATCGCTGAAAACATTTGACATAATATACGACTACCGTGTTAGGTTTAAATGACTCAAGTTTAGATTATGCGTAACCAGCTATTAACAAGCAGGATTGAGAACTATATGCAAACAACGTCACATTTAATTACTATTATCAAGATTTGACAATTCATTTTTTATAAATTAATGGAATGGCCGCAATTAATAACAGAGTACGAGTGAGCAGTAGCTAAATGGTGATAACTTGAATATTCTTATTTTCCCAAATTAAGGTAAGTAAATATTGCATTATTTGGGTTTTAAGTGGCTGACGTAATGTTTATGTAATTAGCACAAAAGAACCTCATCCTAGTTCGCGCGGAGTGGAGTTTTCCGGCGAAAGGAAGGGGTGGGAGAGGGGAGGAAGCGTTTGGCACAACCGGATCTTTTGTAATTCGGCGTAGTGGTCTTATCATCAAGCACAGACTCGACGAAACGAAAGAGCTAACGGAATCGCACGAATTTGCCTCTGAGCTCAGCGGAGCGGCACTCTTCTCAGGAGATGGGATCCGTAATTTGCGCAAGTGGGCGCCAGGCCCCTCTTGGGCCACTTCCACGCGACGCGCGCACTATTCACTCACTCCTCCCTCTTCATTTGCTCGTCGACGGTCAGATTTCCTCGTCCTCCCGGCGGCGTGCCCCAGGGGCGGGGGGACCCGCGTCGCATGGGAAGACAAGGGGATCCGGGGACTCTGGGAGGGGAGGAGACGCGTCCGCGCGATGACCTAATCGGCGAGCCGGGCGGAGGGGGGGGGGACCCCCGGGGGGAGTAGGGATCCCGGGGGAAGGCGACCGAAACGACGGCGGCGGTAGTGGTGCCGGAGGAGAGCGTCTTTAATGGACGTTGAATTCGTACTGCGCCCTACGTGGCGCCGCAAAAAAAAGATAACGGCGAAACACTACACGAACTCCTCAGAGCATATACGATTTCCCACTCCTGTAATTGCGGATTGTGTCGAGTCGCAAATCTGCAGCACGAAATTCTATGACCCATATTTTACTTTAACAGTGAATTGTACACTGTTTCTTTAACAAATTTCGTAGTTTCACGATTGATGTGGCAAAATAAAAATATAATAATGAACAAAAGGTGACACTTTTCCACTAGATATTGCTTTATTACACGACCGGTTTCGATGTACCAAATAATATTCAGATGATGACGTAGTACATTGAAAGGCTTTACTCGACGATGAGTATGAGCACATCGAAACAGGTCGTGTAATAAATCAATATAATGTAGTAGAAAAGCGTGATCGTTTGGTCAATGTCACTGTGTCTTTAAGATGAAATTTTAATAGCAAATTCTATTTTGACTCTGAATCTATGTATCTATTTTAATATCTTTGATTTTACGGCTCAAGCATATTTTTAGATGGACACAACATTGTCATGACTCAAAATGTTAATTAGCCAAACAGGTTCACCAGACGATAACTCTTGATTCCAAGACGAAATGCATACGCAGACACCATTCGTGAATTGAACAGCTCAATTAGGAATAAATAACTACTAACACAAAATATCCAAAACAATTACTTTGTCGATCCGATTCAAAAGTAAGGGTTTACGGGTAGTTTGAGTATAGTAATAATTGTTTCATTAATCTAAATGTCAGTTAATACCTTGCTACAATTACGACTTTTCCGATCGAAAAGGTGAATTAAATAAATACACCTACGCTACCGAGGGTGAATTCTATAAAAATAGTTAATAATATATACATACGATATTGCTATTATAGACATGCTTGTGACATATCTTTTCAGTCAGTCATTACCATCACGTCCATTCCCTAAGCATAAAATTAATTAACGCAACTATATGACAAGCACAATGCATGTAAAATCGATATTACAGTAGCATTGAGGACATTATTTAATGAAAACTATACAATAACTAATTACTTACTAGCAACAAAAATGTTTAGCAGATGTTCTCACAATGCCTCATCTCTTGGACAAAAGCTCTTCGATTAATTTGATCTCGTCACCAAGCGCCTTATCGGCGGAGAATTCCAAGAAACCTCTCCAGGTAGCATCGCGGATCCATTCATGCCTTCAGCACGCCGTGAAAGGAGGACGGACGCGAGTGCGAGAAGGTGGAGGGAGAGGTCGTTTGACGACGGCTCTCGAGAAATGGGATTAACTGAGATGAATGCGGCGGCGCTCCCACTCCTTTTCACTCCCTCGAGGCGCACTTACAAGTGCGACTAGGGCCACTCTGCAAGCGGAGGCACTCTCAAGTGCAGGAGAATGCGATTCTATCGATGACGCCGAAAGAAAACTTGGCAGGGAAGCCTAACAAAGAGGAGCGCGCGCTGGCTATGCTACCCGGCACTACATTAATTCGAAGACTTACGAGATGCAGCCTAAGCTAAAAACTGCCAAAACTGAACGGGATGAGGGAATCTTGAGCTCGAACACACCACTCCAAAAACGGGAAAAAACGCCGTACGCGCTCAACCATCGAGATAACCAACAAGAATCTGAATATTCCCCCGAAAAACGAAAAAAATCGCAAAATTTTTAAGCTCGAAAGACACGGGACAAAGCCCATTAAAACAATGGACTACCCCGCAAAAGCTCGCACCTGGCTCGTGATTTACGAAGAAAGGGAGATTCAATTTCCTCGGCTGTCCCCGCAAACCACGCAAAATCTGAGCGCTCGTCAAACAAACACACGCACTGTTAATAATTCTAAAATCCACAGGAACGCACAAAAAAAGGCGTAAGCTGCCATTCAACTGCGAGACTCAGCACCTTGCGAGAGGGACGGAAAAAAGGGAGAGGGGGGGGTGAGCGAGGGGAAGTGAAAGGGATGTGGAAGGAAAGAGATATGGAGAAAGGACACGAGAGACAGAATAAATAATAAAAAAAACGAAAGAACGAGCGAGGAGTACGAAGACGAAAAATAAAAACCCCCCTCCTCTCCAGTATCCCCGCAGCAAAAAGAGCGGGGTAAACTGATATTAAAAATCGCTATTCATTTCAAAAGTATTTCGCGACAAAAAATAACGCGCACCGGAACTGGATGATGAAAAGAATCGAAATGGATTCCATCCATCCATCCACCCCTTCCTCCTCTTCTTCCTGCTCGCCAAGCTCTCGTCGTTGACGAAGAGAGAGAGAGAGAGAGAGAGGGAGGGCGGGAGGGAGGGAGAGAGCACAGGAACGGCGCTCTCCACCAAGCGCGCCGGAGTGGATTGACTCGACGGAGGGGAAATAAAAAAGAAGGAAGACGGATGCGAAACTGAGAGGGGACGAGGGAAGGGGAGACCGAGGGAGGGAGAATCTGTGAGATGGAGAGAGAGAGAAAGGAGAGGACGGTGAGGGAGAGAGACATGGCGAAAGAAAGGAGGTAGGAGATGGGGAGGTAGTGGGACAGGGAAAGGAAAGAAGGATGAGGGAGGGCGGGAGGAGAGAAGGAAGTGGCGAGGGAGGGAACAAATGGTTTGGGAGGGTTAAGGGGGAAGCGGGAATCGCGACTGGAGGCCAGGTAGGAGCAGAACGCGGCTTGGGAATGCAGAGACGGAGACTTATAAGGGCAGGATGGGGAGAAAGGGGGAAAACCAAATATAAATGAAGGGCGGTAAAGCGAGAGCGAACGAAATAGAAATTAAGTTATCATTCCGGAACGGAGTCCCGTGGAACGCGATGAAAAGAGCTGCGCATGATTGAAATACGGTCGCCGTCTCGGGCAGCGGGGCCGTCTCTACCTCCCTCGAAAAGGAAAAACACGAAATTCCAAGAAGAGAAAAATTAACCGTGTTATGGAGGTAAACACAAAGGCTTCCTCCGCCTCCATGGAGTGCCCGCGGTTACAAAGGAGGGAGTCACAAAATGGTAATAACCAAGAGTTTGCACTGCTAGCGATATCCCAGCTCGACCCGTAAAATAAATGCATGGGTTACTTGCGTGGGGGTGGCATGGGTGAACGCACGCGGGATGTAGAGAATGAAGTCGAAAAAATTTGAGAAGACGCTCCAGAGAGAAAGAGGGAGGAGCTAGCTCCGAGGAGAGGAGAGGGAGAGTGAGGCGGGACGGGAGAGACGGGCGGGGGTACGGTGCGGGGGGGGGAAGGGAGAGGAGTTGAAAACTCGGCACTGGGGAGTTTGGGGAACTTTTGGACGAAGCTGGAATTAACGAACGAGAAAAACGGGGGAGGAAGGGATCGATAAGGAAAGGCAACGCTCGGAGTGTAATTACGCGCGCAAATATACGAATATGCAGATATAGAATGGGAAAGAATAAATTTAAACCTAGTCTATGCGGAGTTAGCTCATGGAAATTATCGGTAATGTACTTACTTTAGGATTCTTTCAAACGAGTTTTTGTCAAATTTAAATTTGCATTTTGATTCGGCCCCCGGATGTGTAATCGGCACTTAGTACCACCGATTAGTAGATTTACGAAAGAAATGTATTTTACTGATTGAATATGGGAATTGGAATAGTATAACACCCGTTTATTTAGAATTTATACCCTCTTTTGGAGTCCTTAGTGCTTCTTGCTACACGCAGTGAACTACCTGCGAGAGTGAAAGTGTCAGCAGGTCTCCGAAATTTACGACTGGGATAACGCTAACGACGAGAGGAGATGGGAGGGGAAAGAGGAAATGGCAGAGAAGGGACAACATAAAGGAGAGAGAGAGAGGGTCGTCTCGCGCACACACTCTCCTCCCTTGACCAGCGATTGTGCCCTGGCAGGCCTTGCCAAATGACCCCTGCGGCAGTTCACCGGATTGGATTGCAGATGAAGATGCAACCACAGGCGAAAGTGAGCGTAATTGGCGCCGAATCTTTTTTTTATGATTCCACGCTCCCATATACGCAGTTCCTGGATATCCACGGGGCGTGGTTTACGTGGAGGGCAGATTAGAACGGGGAAGTGGGCTCGCGGCTAGAATGAATTAAAATTTACAATCACTCTTGGAGTAGGATTGAAAAAAAAAGGAACGGAAGAAGAAATTTCTCCTAATTGCTCGATGGAAACTTGGGTTCGAACCAAAAGCTGGAAAAAAATTCTCACAAATGGAAATAAGTTCTTAAATTTGCAGCCTCCCAGAAATCAAGCATATTCGCAATTTGACGGATTTCCACAAGACGACATGGGAAGATGAAAGGAAATGAACTAGAAAAATAATACATGACCACTCACAGAGTTACCGTAGCATATCAAATGGCTTCCATCGCCTCTTAAAACATGATACTATAGATAAGTGCTACGAGTTTCATTTTCATTTCTTTGCATTTTTTTAAAGGCCACGCTTAAACGTTTCATCCGGATAAAATTCGCTACCTGCTCTCAGCATTCCCATTTTTTCCCCCGACTCTCTCCCCAATCCTTAATAACGACGAAAGCGAGGCTTTCAAAAAGTAATAATCCCATGTGTTATGCGTTGCGCCATCATTAAAAAAACCAATACATCACATATAGAGGAAGACAGGAGAGGAAATAAGCACAAAAAAACGTGACCGCAAATATCGCGTAACGCCCTCAAGGTTGGGCGGCGGACGGGGAGAGATCGTGGCGAGGCGGCGGAAGAGGAAAGCAAGCGGAGGACGAAAAACCCACAAAGGGAGAGGGTTGACGATGGGGTGCGCGTGTGTGGGTGGGTGGGACGTGGGCGGGAGGGAGGGTGAGGTGGGGACGGCGGTAATCTTGAGAAATTAACCAAATTTTCTGGCTGGGCGAGGGTGGGTGGGAGGGGACGATCGCAGCTAGGCGAGTGGGAGGACGTGGAGAAAAGAAAAACACGGCCAGGTCGGGGGAATGGGAGATTTTTAGGTTCCAGAGGGTGACGCATGGCCGAAGGATAGGGATGAGGGGAAGGAATTGGGAGGACGGGGCGAACGGGGTTTCGAAAGTGGGCGTGAGGAGGGAGACGGGGCGGGTGGGGAAGGCTCCCCCGCCATCCCACCCTCCGGCAGCGCCGCAAATGGGGGCTCCGAAACCCCTCTGGCGGAGACAGAACGCCATCATCAGCGGCGTTTTGGTCGTCGGGGAAGGGAACGGAGCCGGGAGGCAGGCAAGAGGGAGGAACGAGATGAGGAGGATGCACGGGCGGGTAGGGTACGTGTGTGTGTATGTGCGAGTCCGCGCAGAAGAGAGCTTGGTGGTGCCAAGGGGTAGAAAGGACCGGAGGGGGAGGGGACGGGTGCGGAGGGAGGTGGTGATAGGAGGAGTGCGAACGAGGAGGCCTTGCGGATAAAAACGGCGGCAGAGAACGAGAGGGAATGTGAGAAAATGAAGGGTGGATAAATTCGACGAAAGGGCCGGCCAATAGAGTGGAGAGGGAAGGAAAAACGGGCAGGAAAGTGATGCGTAAAATTATTACTTGTTTTCGTTATTTTTCCCCCGGCTGTGTATAAAAGTCTAAGGCCCACTCTTGCACCTCACTCCCTCCCTCTCCGCCTGATGGCATTCGTAATTGCGGAGGCGGAAAATAATTGCTGCACCCCCACACCCTTGGCAAATTTTCGGCGCTGGGTACGCAGTTTTGTCCCGGATAAAAGTATTAAATGCCATTTTAAAGTGAAAAGCGAAATCGAGGCGCGTCATTGTGAGGACGAGAGTGCGACGGATGATAAAAAGATAAGTCAAATCAACTGCCGTTGGCGTCACAAAAATACGCTCATAAATAATTGGAAAAATAAAGTCGAGACCAATTATACTAACCAGCCTTTTGATTTTGTGTACGTACTTATACCTCCAAATCGACGCTAAAAACTGGAAATCAATTAAGGTTTTGTTGATGAATACTGGCTTTCAATTTAACTGCGGAAATTCTTAAAATAATCTATGATATGACACTGATGCTATTATAGATCGTTATCACGGTCACTCAGCCCAAATGGCTCAATTTTATCCCCAACATTTTTTTTCGTTAGCATCTAAGAGAGTAATAGCAACTGATTGGTTAACATTTGGAAGAGAGACTGAACAGCTAAAATTCACTCGAGTGTATTTTTAGCATGATCTCCGAAAAATAAAATGATTAGATCAACATAGAACCATCTTATAAACCCAATAACACATAATTAGGACCCTCAGCAAATACTTGACAACGATTGCAGTAAGGGAGTAATTTGAATGAAGATAAGGGAACAGTACACGCATTATCTAATACACTATATTGCACAGTATAACAGGAAGAACAATTTTCCAGTCCCTTCATAAACCAGTATTAAAAACAACCGAGAACAACCAAAACTTCAGAGTGGATACGCATACAAGACGAATTTCTTTGCACGGCAACCTTATTTCCATCACACGTGTATTTAATTTTCACCGTTTCGTATTTGCTTTACCCGATGTTTCGAGAACTCTTTTGTTGCCATGCAAGTTCTGGCTGGGTTAGTTCAACTGTATTTTGAGCACGCTGGGGCCAAGAACGACAAAGATTACCCCTCCGCTCACTTTTGCGAGGGGAAAGCCAAGGGAAAATAAATAAAACCCTACGTGGGGATGAAATAACACGGCGAAGCATGCTTACCGTGGCAGAAGGGAGGGAAAGTTGGAATGCGGCGAGGGCGGGGTCACAGTTGTGGAGGAGGTCCAGACAGGTAGGAAGCGATTCTTGCGGGGAAGAAGAGGTAAAAATTAAAAAAAAAGAAACAGCGCGTGGAGGAGTGAGAAGGAAGAAGCTGGATCAACAAAGGGATTCATTTGTGCGTGTAGGAAAGCGGAATTCATTTCACAATGACGAAGGGGCGGGTTGCCGAGGCGAGGGAACGTGAAGGAGCAAAATACGACAGGGGGAAATGAAGAGGCGGGGGAGGAGAGACGCCGAGGATATAGACAAACGGTGCACAAAAGTTCCATTCGATTTTTTCCGGTAACGACGGCGTGCGGGGCAGGTCACATAGTCGATGACTCAATTGTTCATTAGCCCCACGTTTGAAAATCACCCCGCGCGGCAGCCGGTGTGATAAGGCTCTGTATGAGTGCCATTCGGTAAGAGAGAACCCGAAAGTTTCAGGAGACCAGCCGATACACGTGCAAGCTCAAAAAAAAGAAGCCAAACGAGAGCTGTGCTTCATCTGATGAAGGGGAGCTAATCGGGGTGATGTCACAACCACCCCCTTGGGTGAATCTTCTGGCATCGTGAATTTATACGACAAGAGACTCTTAGTGTACGCTACACTGAAGCATTGCTGACATGCACCTCTGGTGCTATTAATTTACCCATAACCGCAATATATATGAGAATTACTTATAGATAACTAACGCTATTCCCCTCAATACAACCTTTGACAAATAATTACTATACCGTACAAGAGGGAAATAATAGATTACGTAGTTTCCTTCTCATCCGGTTACAACACCACCAGTGGTATTAAAGACCGAGTACAACAGAAACTTTCTCGTATAATTTTCCGTGGTATATAAGAGTTTAAAAATAATAAATATATGTGGAAAGAAGTGACCAGAAAATAAAGGTTATTACCATAGGTACCAAAAGTCTTCCAAAATGTAACACTTTTTACTCTCACATTTTCTGCAATAGCCCAAGAACCAATGAATAAAAATTGATTGACCATGTAGTATTTCGCAAATGACGTTAAAAAAATATTCCTTGACATCATTTAATTTTGAACTAATTCAGACTTTTATAAACTGAATTGATGCAGCACTTCATCCATGTTCGCGTCTTCTATGTAGTTATATGCATATCGTACCTATATATACATGCATAGGCAATTAGTCCATGATAGCATATATCCATGCTACCATATACCAGTCCATGGTACTTCATGCTTATGTTTAAGCAAATTACATACACTATTGCTTTCGTGCATGGGAATAACTTTAGTAACCAACTAATACTTAAGTACGAAGCTTAAAATGGGCCCTAGCATGACCAAAACAATTACGAGCGTGAACTAAATAATAATTCAAGTGAAACCTAAACAAAGAGAAACAAAAATCTATAATACTTACGGAATTACGCCTAGATGGTCCAAACATCATAAACCGTTTTTACTCAACGAATACTAACAGTTGAATTCTTACCCAAAATAAGTAGCATAAAAGGATAATTCCTCATCACTGAAGTGCCACTAATTATTCGAAAAACTTTCAGTTTAATATTAACGGAATTATTTGAAGAGAAATCGGGTGGCATATTCATTTTCAAAGTGAAAAAAAACACTGTTTTACCAGCTTTATAACGTTGAGTAGGTTCTCCGTGCATGAGATATTGCGCAAGCTAGTTCATACGATTTCAACGCAACCATGTTGAAAACCACTGATCTAAACGAAAGGGAAGAGAAGTTTAGCACCCATACAGAGAACACGAAGCTCGTGACGAGTCGGAAGGGAAAGGCCATGGAGACGCGCACACAGATACATAGATGGTGGGGCGGGTTGAAGGATGGGGAAGAAAAAAAAGAGGCTGGGAAAGGGGCGTGGGAGGTAGACGAGGGGGGTCGGAATGGAGATGCATTCGCCCTCTCCGCTCGGCCATCCAATCGAGAGGCTGGCGTTCCGAGCAGCCGAGGGAGGGAGTCGCCATGGGAGAAGCCCGTCGACCGTGCCCCACGCCACCGGTGACGGCGGCGGAAGGAGCGAGGGAAGGCTTGAGAGGCGAAGAGGCAGAGGGAAGGCCGTTAATGAAAGGGAAGACAAATAAAAAAGGACTGGCGTGGGGACACAGCAATGCACACGGGAATTTTTTCCACAGGGAGGAGGGGAGATAGTGCGGGTGGGTGGAGGGGACGACGACGGCGAGTGTGAAGGGACTTCCCTCCCAAGTGGGGAATGCGAGCCACCCCCTCCCCCCCCCCAGCACTCCCGCGTCAAACTGATCTCAAGTCATCTCTCCACAAAACTCACCGCTCTGTAAGTTGGCAATGAAAAAGTATTCCAATTAAAAAGGACGACGCGTTAACTATCCATCTAAAAAACCACAATAATCCGAGTTGTTGCGCAACATTTCAACATTTGGAAGTTCGTGGGAGTGGCGTGGAAAAAATTTACGCCGTGAATTTTCCGTACATTCTTGAATTTATCATAACACCTCCGAGAATGAACGCCGATTTCGTTCTTGTTTGAAAAATGCACACACTGACTTTACATGAAACGCACTAATGATGAAATTTAAATATCAGCACATAAATGTTAGGCCATTCAGGGTCAATATTAGGAACTTCACGCCAACATTAGGTCAAGAAATGCAAAAGAGAACATTGCCGGGTTGCCCTCTCTCTCTCTCTCTCGAGTGCCATTCGTTTTTACTGCTAATTTCATGGACGTCAGGGGCAAGGGATTCGGTACAGGTGGTCCGCTGGGGAAGGACTAGGCGGAGTCGGATCCCTGCAGGGGCGGTTGGGTGGTGAACTGAGCGAGGGTGGCCGGGGGGGGGGGGGCAGGGCGGAGGCTGGTGCGTGGACGAAGGAGACCGTCTCGGCTCATCGTCTCTAGCAGATAAAGAGTCGCGTGAGGAGTGACCGTACGCGAGAAGGATGCCGGAAAATACGACGACGAGGGTAAGACTGAAGAAGGCCCTAATAAATAAAAATAAGGGTGGGCGCAGCATTCTCTTCAATTCACGAACGTACTCGCAAATTTCGACATCGAGAGAATTATAAACGGCCGCATGAACTTTCATGCATAATTCAAGCGCAAAAAAGCGCTGTTTCTTTTTCGACACATCCGGAGGTCCCCTCAGCGACGATATATAAATATGAGAGTAGGGGCGGACGGAAGAAATCCACCTGGATGAGAGAAGACGTACGTACATTGCTGCGCTGAATAATTCCACCGAATTTACGGGGAGTAGAACGATGGTAAGGTGGAATGAGATGGGGTAAAAGGAAATAACCCGGTAGAGTGCTAGGAAGTACCGCAAATAGGAGTGGGTCATAAGGTAAAACCCTTCAATGAAACGCTAGCTTAGTACGAGGATTCACAGATGCCATTGAAAATGAACATAAAGAAACTCGAGCGATTTCGATGTGGAAGGGTTGACAAACACATATAAGGAGAAATATTTTTTCCATGGAGACGGCTCCGTGCGAATATTACCTTGTTCTACCAAGGAGGTCTATACTTTTCACGTAAAACACTGTCTAAAACGAATTAAAAATAAACTATTGGATATTATAAAATCGATCATCACTATTTCGTTAAGTAATGGGTTGATATTTATGGGGAAATTAAGAGCAAGCTTCGTCGAAGACAATATTTGGATTCCACAATTTACATTCGAACGAAGTGAAATACGTGATTACTGAAGTTTATGCAATGTTAAATAACACGATTCAACCATGGCTATCATTGAAAGCCTACTCTTCTTTTCATTAACGTACATTTGAAGCACATGAACGTCAACTACACTTTCAGTGGCCTGGAATACTTGGTAAACATAGCAGTTTCAGGCTTAACTTTGTGGAATTCCTTCATGATGAGGGTAGAAAACTAAACTTATATCGGATTAGGATAGAGAAAGAAACTGTGCACTTTCATATAAAGACTTACTATTTCACACGACCATGGTTTCGATGTTGCGCATCATCGAAACCATGATCGCGTTAAATAATAAATCATCATGTGGAAGTGCACAGTTTCTTTCTCTGTCCTGATCTGATATACTTGGTTCTGAGGCGAGTGCAAATATGTATTGGATATTCGAAAGTAGCCCACTAACTCGAAAAATCGATTTCGCCGCCTCCTGTTTTCCCTCCAAGTGTTCAGGAAAGCTATTTCCCGGAAATTGGCCATTTTCCGACCGAAGGTTTCGAGGTGGATGGATCCGCCCCCCCCCCCCAAAACAACACTTCTCCGTCGCGAGGGAAAAACCATGCGGGGGGTTGGCTGGTTGCGAAGGCAGACGATAGCCACGGAAAGATGAGAGAAGCGAAAAACAATAAGGGAGAGGTCGCGAGAGGAAAAAAGCGCGTAGACGCTGAGCAGGAACGGATGGGCGTCGTTCGAGTGGAGCTGGGAGAAAAAGTGCACGAGTGAACACCCTGTCGACACCCGGTCCGAGCGTTCTGCATCCGAGCTGGACCGCTGGTGTTGGGTGAACGGGGACGGGGGTGAAAGAGGAGGCGGGGTGAAAGAGGAGGCGGGGGTGAAAGGGGACGGGGGTGAAAGGGAATGGGGGTGAAAGGGGACGGGGGTGAAAGGGGACGGGGGTGAAAGGGGACGGGGGTGAAAGGGGACGGGGGTGAAAGAGGAGGCAGGGAAGGAGAGGACGGGAGGCGAGCAGATGAGAGGAGGAATGGGGCGCGGAGGGAAAACGGAAGGGATGACGCGATTGGATTGGAGGAGGATTGGGGAAACGGCGTGGGCGGGGATGCAGGAAAATGTTCAGAGCGGGGGGGAGCAATGTGGGGGTAGCAGGGGGGGATTATGGGGGAAGGGGTTCCGGGGAGGCCGACTGAATGGGAAACGGGGATCGGGCGCAGGAGAAGGGACGAGGAAAGAGTTCGCCACGTCGATGGGGAACTCTTCCAAAGAGTTGGCCACTGGCATCAATGGAAGTCGGGAAAATAAACGAGGATATCTCTGGCCGTGATAAAAAAGAAAGCGGGAGTGAGTGTGGGCGGGACGGCGGAGGGGATGGAATCGGGCTCGTCGAAGGGTCTCTTTCGGGTAGGCGTTTGAAAGAGCCACACGGAGGCCACTCGATCAAAAACGCCGATCAACTGGCCGCAGGATCAGTTGCATGAGAAATCAAAGCGCTTATCTGCCGAACGCATGACTCGGATGGCGTACAAGTAATGAAGTCAAGTGAGACGCCGGCATCCTTCAGATGTAAATACACGTGCGATGATTAAAAATACGTCTTGAGCCGAGAGTATCTACTCGGCTACGGGTTCTCGGGCGAGATTTTAAACCCTAAGGCACCATCATATTTCCCATAGAAAAAAAAGTAAAGCCATAGTCAAGAAGGTAGCAAGTTCTCTTCACGAGATACCGAAGTTATTTCTGGAAATAAAAAGACGCTTTTCTCGTGGACACCACATCGAAGAGAAGAAATGCTTGGTGGTGGATGGTTTTAAGGTTCAGCGCATAATGTGAAGATTAAAGATGCCTTTGCATGACGAGTATTGAGAAAATTTTTTTCTAACTGCGAACGTCAAGTCATAAGGAAACTAATCTCGCTATGGAAAAATCTGTAACTCATTAGCGAAAATGCGCTCAGGACCACACCCTCCCTTTATGTCGAGATCTAAGGCGAAGTAATAAATTCTGCAGATGAAAGAGATTTGCTTTTCAATGTAGGTGTAATTCTCAAAAGCGTTACACACTGCAAATATTTATTTTTAACTCATAAAAAAATAACTCAAAAGTATACAAAATTCAAAGGACCACCAGATATGTACGCCATAAATTATTTACTTAAAATTGACCTCTGACATAAATAAAACTTCCACTTCTTGCTAACCTTGACCCCTTATAAAACCAACCGTCAACTTTAATCTAAATTATTTACGAAAAAGTTTTAATTTGAAGTACTAGAATGTTTTGCTGAAAGCCTTGTACACAAAATATTCAATTTTTTTACCCAATAACATTCACATAAATAATACGCACATATATGCGTCTCACAGTGGATGCAATTTCTCTGCGGCGACCAATTAAATGACCTGTTATAGTGGCGAAGAGATGCATAATTAAAGTGACCCCTGGCGATCTAAAGGGGAGGTGGGAACAAGGAGTCCACCCAACGTCGAGGGAAATAGAACTCCATTGAGCCGAGAATATGTCCCAAACGGAATGAATATGTATAAATAAATCGGCGAATCCAACCAGCCCCAAGGTCTTCCGTGCCATCAGAAATGGGCTCCGAATACGTCGGAAATAGTACAAATGAAAGACACAATTTCTAGCGAGAGCAGTCGCACACAGGGAACAGAAAAGGTGGGGTCGACGGGGGGGAGGCTTCGAGTGGTTGGACGTTAGGGAGGGGAGGGCAGGGCAGATTCGCGGTTTCGCGGGGAACCGCGTCATAAACACGCGTCACAGCAAGAGGAGCAGGCACGCAGGAGGTCAAACGAGGGATGATGGAATGTGACGAATGGCATTTCGCTACCATCATGTCAACCCATCGCAGCTCGTGAAACATTCTCCAGATCACGGAACGTCCACGCTGCATCGTCAACCAAATTAAAAAAAAGAAGAATAGGAAAATTAGGAGATTGCGCGAAGGAAATGAGAGTGGGAGACAAGGGTGGGCATAGAATAAAAAGAGAAAGGAAAACATGATGGAAGCAGAGAGCAAAGGTCACTCGGCGTGAAATTAAATGCGAAGTCGGATTAAATCGAGCTCTCCTAGGTGGACATTGATACAACAAAAATAAAATCATGACCGCAAAGGCCGAAAACTACACCTCTTTTTATTAATGACATGGAATACGAAACTTGCTCTTTTTCATCTTTGTTGTCGTAACTTCCGCGCGAAAAGATGAAAGCAGAATAAATTGTAAGCATTTAAAGCTCGAGACCCGAGAACAGTCGCTACGAAAAATTTCTCGGTTCGTTTACATAAGAACACAATGAAGAGCGGCAATTTCTAGGTGTTAGAATGAAAAACAGCGGCCAAGTGGCGCGCGACAAGAAGAACAAACTCGCAAGGACTTACGGAATAAGCCGAGCGAGCCAGAGGGGATACATTTCGGCTTATAGAAACAACCACAACTTTGACGCGAGGATTAAATCACATACCCTATTCGCTGTATTTGAGGCGTGATGTAGATGAAAATGATGCATCTCTCTAAACCTCTAAAGTCTTCTACAAAAATTTGAAACCTCTCCGTAATGTGACGAAGAAAACAAAATTTACCCGCACCTTTCATTCTCGAGTGAACTCGTCTTTTTCGACGAAATACGTATGGAGTGTGGCACCCGTCCAGAACTTGGAAGTGTCCGTCTTGAAGTCACGATCTCGCGAGCAAATTTCCCTATAAGATTTTTAGCTTACGCCAACACTCTCATATGAATTCACAAAAGATTTAAGAGAGAGACTGATAAAAAATCTCGTGAAATTACAGCTTTTCGATACCAAGATATTTCTTAAATAAATCAATAAACCAACCAAACACAAGACCTAAGAGCTTTTTTCAAGGGAAACTTGGATATAATGTGAGATTCGTTTCCATCCGTTTTAATAATTTTAGTTCCATAAAATTTACGACGCCTCTATTACAGTGACGGCTCTTTGCCAGACTACTCATTTTAATTCGCAGCTGGCAGAGCTTTTAGTTTTCCCACACCCAGACGAAAAACCTCGGCCCTTCCCGAGGTTCCCTGTGATCCCCAAGCTCTTTGATACATGTGGATGCTCTGATAGTTTGCGGTTTGGCAGGACGAGTGCCTCCTCTGCAGTGGAATGCACCACGAGGACCTTGAAAAATTGCATCGCTTAAGTAATGACGCTGCAAAACCACGGCCAATGACGTTAGATGATTTCAATGGAGCCATTAAGACTCGCACTTACGTTACAACATTCTCCGGCCCGGCTCGATTTTAGCATGCCCCGCCTGGAGCCACTCCAATCGTTCATTACTTCCGGGAAGAACCGAGTTGATAGCGACACCTAATTTTACACATCCATAAGGTAAGAGCCAAATTCAACGAGTCTGGCGCGAAAAATAAGAGATGCGCTTTCAGTAAGAGTGATCATTCGACACACACATGGTGCACTTCAACCGATACGATTACCACATCTGTTTCAAAACGGAAACTACATCATTGCACACATGGAGCACGCTGAAGATTTATATCCACTACGACATAACGTACGTCCCGGATTCCCGTTGAGAAAGGGAACGTGAATCCATTACGTATGCCTGCCAAGTTCCACTACACAAGGCTGTCCAAGAGTTAATTTTGGTACATTTAAGTCTCGCGAGAGTGTGTGATAACACAAAGCTCCGAGCACAATCCTTCGCTCAAATGGCACGGACACATGCTGCCGTACTCATTCCTTTTCGCTTCATTGACGTACCGAAAATTATTTTGCCACCGAACCCGACTCTTAACGTTTGCAAGGAGTAGACGGCCGACGAAAAAATTTTTTCTAGCGGATAAGAATTCTACACCGGCTACCCTTCCGAAAAAAGTGGAAAACCCTCCGAAAGCGTGAGATGGTGAGGAGAGGCGACACACAGAATACAAGTACAGAATACTCGTACGTTCGACTCCATTCTCCAACGGAAAGCACTCTTCATGAAAACAAAAGACTAAACGCAGATGCGGACGTGACTAATTAAGAAAACAGGCCGGGATCTTCGCGTGTGTGAAGCTTTAACGGGGGAAGACTGGGGAATGGGTTGTCGGGGGTCTGGGTGCGTAGGGGCTGTGGGGTTGTGATTGCGGGCGTGCGGGAGTATTGTTGAGTTTGTCTCCCTTCGCTTGCGAGAGTGAAACTGGCTGCGGGAGTCAAACATGGAAATAGCGTGGGATCGAAGAGGCGTGCTTAATGGAGGAGAGGCGGAGGAAAGGTATTGTCTGCGCGGCGGGAGAAATCCCAAATGGAAGCCAGGGGGGCGGGACAAAGGGCCGTCGTCAATGACGAAATGCTCCAGCATGGAAGAGAGGGAACTCGATTGCTACTGCCTCCAGCGGGAATTTATTTCAAATTAATAACACACTATCAGATCGAGCAATGAATTAAACTTTATTTAGAGCGAGATCAAGAACAATCCCTAATACCTGATTTTAATTTATTAACTAAATCAACAACTGTAATCCAGCAATGACGATCACCCGTGAACGGAAAAACGAATTTAGGGAAATTTATTTTAAAAAAAATCAAAATCGAACAAATGAATTAGAATTAAAACTAACAAATGCAATAACATAACAACGCAACTAAATGTGTAAATTGAGAATGTCAATTATGCGATCTTTGTCGAGTGAATTCATTGGATATCATGCAGAGAAAAATACTCATATTGAATACGTGCGTATATGTGAAATGAATTTCAGTGAATAGCAACTAGTACGTATTAAGTAAAGGTAAGATCTTTTATCTTCGATAGTGCAAAGATTCAGAAGATCAGAAGTTGTAACACCCTTCCGATAAGAGAAATCTTATAATGACAGAGACATGCCAATACAATCATTTCAAATCGAGGCAAACATCTTAAAAACAAAAGTGAAAGATAGGCCACTTACATTATGACTTCACCACTCTGGATTTAAGGCATATAACGTTACAGCATTAGGAAGGGTAACTCACCTGAAAATAAATGGAAAACATCGTTAGAGATACATAAAACTTTTTTCGTTTTCATTTAAGAAACAAAGTAAAGGTCGTGCACACTCCCAAGGTTATCAACATTAAGGTTGGCTTTATAAGGCGATGCTTGACCTCGCCCAATACTAAGCATAATGCCGTGTGAAATTCAGAGAACGTGTGCCATTTCCCTGGACTATCTTTGGCTTTCCAGGAAGGGTTACACAGCTTCAGTGAAGCAAAGGGTGTCCAGAGACATCCCCGGGAATTGAACCTGGACCCTCCAGTCTAGCGCTCTGCCTACTGGACTTCTACGGCCCCGTAAACTCCCCCTACAAACTAAATCAATGACAATGTTTCGATAAAATATTTTAAGTTAAACGTGTTTAGGGGTGGGGCGAAATGTAGCAACTTGTTGAAACTCAACAGCCTCCGTACCACTGAGAAAAAGAAGGTAATGACACTCGCATTATTAAGTTGAGAATTTCCGTCAATATTGTTGGCAAAGCATTTTTCGTATCAAAGGAAAAATATAGAAAGTTTCATCTCAGACCGTTGAATGCGGATGGATGCCCCATATACGTATTACAGGCATTCATTAGTTCTCACGCTGAAGGAGGTCGGCGGAATATAACTTTCATGCGCCCCTTTTTTCTTCCTGGCCCCGTATTCTCCGCCAACTCCTCAGAAGTATTGAACTTTTCGTGCATGCCGTGGAACTGCCCATTTCATTCCATTTTTGCAGAAACGACTTCGATCTAAATGGTGTGCGAAGTAAGATCTCACCCATATGTAAGATTTCTCAAGTCGCAAGCACAGGAGTCCTTTCCCTCGAGTTTTTCACATTGGCGTGTCTTATTCTAAATTCATACCTAGATTTCTATCATGAATGATGAATTACTGCAATAGAAAAACTTTTCATTTGTCCCACAACCTACGAAAACTAAAGCCTAAATAGATCAGAAGCAACTGAAAAAAGGGTATGGAATGCCCGCGAATGTCTCAAACTTATCTTTGAATTCAAGCTAAAATGCCATTAAAGACCCAAGTTAAGTAAATGCCATTGTGTTTTTTTAAACTAAATTTGACGACATTAAAGAATACTTAAATGTGAAATGTGACTGTTTTATTCCAAAGGCATAAATGAGCACAAAACACTCAGCACGAGACAAGCCTCGCAGTGTTGCACTTGAACTTTCAGATTTATGAACTCTCTGAAATGACAGGCACCAATATTTGCTGGATCGATGCGGCTTGACAGACATCAATGTCTAGTTGGTGAAAATAAGCAACGACGATGGCGACCGCTCACGATGGAGCTCTCAAGATAAACAAAACACACTCGACGCCATAAAACAAGATGGAGGACGCCTCGAGTCGACCCCGGCGAGAAGTCAAAGTCTAGATACATCTAGGAGTGAGTGTATTGGGCATGAGATGATGGGGTTGGGGCGAGGAGAAGAGAGGAGAGGCGGACGAGTAGATCCAGTTGCGCGATACCGAGAAATGACGTGTCTCCTTTATTGAAATGCTCTCGACAGCATCGCAAACTTGTCTCCTGTCCAAGCCTTAAAAGGAGTAAATTGACCGGCAAGGGGCAGGAAATTGGCTCCGATCCATCAAGAGGAAGAAAAAGGAAACGGGAAGAGATGTTGGAGGTCTCTCAAAGAACACGAAAAATTAAATGCATTGGCGCACATAAAACCACGCTCGAGGAAATTCGAAGCGATTACGTAATCGATAGCCCCAAGCCCACCTTCATTTCAAGCATTCATATCCTCTTTTTCTTTGAAAGAAATATGTCTCACCGATCCCAAAAACTATCGATTTGTACCACATGCCACGTCTGATTCTCCATCTATCGCTCAAAAATTCATTCTAGAACACAAAATGAACGCAGCTGACAAAAATATTACACGACAACCAAATGAAATACCTTGACTATGCCATGACCAATTGTCATGATTCCAATCCCCTATTATATTAAAATGATTTTATGCAAAAATATAATCACAGAAATTTCCTTTCGTTGTTGCATTATCACAATAAAAATAAGGATCTATCTTAAGAATCAGTTATTGGTATCAGTGGCGCATTGTCTACTTTTGTACGTTCCATATCATTGAGCAACTGGTGTTCACACATTTTTCTAAACGTGAGCAACATAAAATACGAGATTTTACCATGCAAGTAATATGAAAAATGTTACGTAAAATCTAATAAAATCAGCATCTCAATGTTTTTTGGACGCTCTTCAAAGGGGGATGGTCCATCTCTTCGGTTGACGCAATCCATTGCCGATGGTGGTGATTAGGACGGCGACCCTCCGTTGATCCCAGTGATTTATTCGGTTAGGTTTCGATCCATATTGATCAGTAAATGTTACCCATCACATTTATACCACTCCATAGAGAGACTAAGAGTGTAATAAATACCGAGGATAAATGATTTCGAGGGCTTGAACAACGAGATGCCAGGCGTCGAAGAGGAGGAACATAAATCAGGTTTTTTAAAATAGAAATAATAAGCGCTGATTCGGGGAAAATTCCGCGATGCGTAGGCACTGCGGGCCGCCGCGTGCTTTCCGTGACCAGTGACCGTCGAGAGAAGAAGAAAAAGCGGAAGCGAGAACAGCAGACGATGCACTCCTGAAGCGTGGCCGGCTTGCCGTCCTCGGACGTGTCATGAACGGCCCTTCTATATTGCGGCGATCGAAGGAAGATCTTTGACCTTTTCACGCATGAGCCCCAATTAAAAAAATTCTATGTTGAGATTGAATCCTTCGAATGAATCGGACTTTTCCACTTGCATTGTGCTTGTGCATCTGCTAAGGTTTTATCAATGTTTACTATGCCTACTGCAATATTAATGGGAAAGAAGAAAAAGATGAAGTCATTCAAAGGGAGAGAACATCAACTGAGAAACCTAGACGATATTTTTTATCAAAAGAGTCACGCTTTACTACTGAACGAAGCCATTTCAAAAGATATGCGAGGACGGCGAATATAGAAGTTTAGGTGTAACATCGAAGTCGGAAATACACATATTAAACAGGATCAAGAAATAATATTGAGTCTCACAATACAATTATTTAACTTTGATGAAGATGGAGGACGTTATCAATTAAATGTTTTGCTTCCCCATGCCATTCACAGAGCATTAATGCCAACATCAAATGATGCAATCTATTTCTCCTGTTTATTTTTTCCGTAATTTACACTACAAATGATGGAAAGGAGACAAACTATGCAAATTTCACTTGAATAGAGATTTATTCACGACCCGTGTTTCAAACACTTAATGTCATCTTAGTTTGTCTCCTTTCCATCATGGATAAATTTCACAAGGTTAACCCTAATACCGTTCGGTTTACACTGCAAATCTTTTAAAATTCGTATTGATGTCGAGAATACATAGTAATATCCGCACTTGCTCTTCTTTCTCAATTATTTAATATGCGATACAGTCCCGTTTACTGAACGTAATCCTTCATGTTTTAATCGCTTATTGATTATCGAATTAAGCCACCCTATTAGCTATAATATAATGGGGGAACCGAGAACATGAAGAAACTGGCAATTAAATTTCATTCCAGTTTTCCTAGATTCTACTGAAAATGAAGTTCTTTCAATTTCACACTACCTCACTAAGTCATACTGAATATCCTAAAGTGAGAACCACAGCGAGACAGTACCATATTGTCAACCATCTTAGTACCAAATAACATAAGTTTGCCCTGGAGAATTTTCATGAAAATTCATAGTACAGGAAATTTACAACGTGACTAACGTATACAGGAAGCTGAAATCACGAAGCACAGTTGATCATATTTATTACCGTGATCGAAAGCTATAATTCACACGACTAAACATACTAGGGAAATCAAAGTTTTCATATAACTCTGACGACATTATTTGGAAGCGGAAGACAAACTCGGCCACGCGGAAATAACAGGCGCTTAAGCTAAACACCGTAGTAGCAACTAATAACTAACAAGCGCAGAAATTGACCGAGGCTGATATGTCTGCATCATGATGGAATTCCTTCTCTTTGACAAACTTTGATCAAATCCCTCGGAGAAACGTGCCGATGAGCGAGGCAGATTCGGGCGGCCGCCTCAGGGGTTCCCCAGGCAGAGCTTGAAGTTTGACGACGATGAAAAATTCAGAACAGTGTGGTATCAAGTCTCGCCTCAGGCGCCAAAATGTCTCCGCATGACCCCGCTTTAATCTCCATGGGTCACTTTTGGAAACTGCAGAAGTCGAGATGCCTCCCTCGCGGATTACTATCATGCAACATACATTGACGAATAACAAAGACGTTTCCGTATTGAAATGGGAGACGTATGTAAGGCGAAACAGCCTATAATTTAATATGCCTCCATCCTTTACGGAAATGGAGTTAATATTACAATACTTCGAAAAGTTAACCCACGGAGCAGCTTCTTTAACAACATGTAGTGAGAGATTTGGTTGTTATGAGAGTGAATCCCGACCCCCTGATTTTTTTTCGACACACATTTCGTAATGGATGTGATCCAGCCAGTGCCAACTAAGTAAAAAATGTTACATCTCTGATATATATTTTCATTACTGTTTTATTCCGACTGAGAAATGCGCCTTGAAACGAAAATCTACGTCATTACACGAGCTGTGGGAAAAATAGAATGGGAAACAAATCAGGGACGACGTTCTGCTTTCGTTAGGCAATATCTGGAATATGAACAAGTACTTCGGAGATAGCGTTACTTATGCAAATGCTTTAATTTCGAAGAATATATTAGATTAGCGAAAGACGAGATAAAAGCCAGTGTTCAGTTGTCTTTCTTTACTGAAGAGAGACAATACGCAGAAATTTAATTGGTTTTAAGTCTGGATTATTACAAAGTTTGTTACCGATGGCGGAGGAGATAATGCAAACAAAATTAAGTGCTTCTGGTAAAGTGTCTTGATTTCGAAACACCCCATGGCTCTAAGCAAGCCAAAGAGTAGATTTTGGCCGATTTTCACTTCCCGAAAATGAAACTCGTTTATCTGTGGGTCTACGTACGAGTTTGCGTCGAGCAGTAAACTACGGCTAACATTTCTCGTATCACACTATTTCAATATGCAAACACGCGGAAATTCGCCTCCAATTCTAACGACGCAAGGATACCCCGCAGTAAAGTTTCAATTCCAACTGCTCAACTTGTCCTGCGGCAACAGCCGGCAGTAAATACAATTCCATGCCAAAATAACTTTATAAGAGATCTTTTTAACAGAGGAAGAAAATGGTTTGAAAAAAGTCGATATAACAGGTACGAACATGTATAACCAAATCCTGACAACAAATGAAACAAAAATTTTGCATGAAAATTATAGAGCGTAACAAGATACGAATTTCACTCCTTCGCTTAGAGTTAACTGATCCTGCGACGGTAAATAAAGCAGAACATGAGTTACGACTGTTTGCAAAAGTAAGTTGGAGTCAAGCAATTCCTTACGTAACAATTTAAGACCATAATCAGTACTGCTGGGTGATGCGAATTAAAGTCAGGTTAACTCTTTCGGAAAATATCGGTCCACGCAACTTCTAGGGTCTTATAATATTCATCAGATAATTTCAAGAAAGCAAAATTATAATCGGGTAAAATGTCCAATATTTCATCAAGTTTGAACGAATGAGAAATTCCTAGTCGAATGTCAACATAAATGGCGTCACCAAAGATGAAAAAAAATCATCAGCTTTACTAATCAGCGTTTCTTTTAATGCACCAAGAGGTACTACTGATTATTTGCTCACTGGGCAGCTGCTACCAATGGTTTTATATTGACTGCGACGAAGCAAATTTTCCAAAGGCCCGATAATCAAACCTCACGCATCAATAAATTCAGAGAGACACCAAATATTTATCAGCATTTGGAAGAAACGAGCTGTGGAAAATAAAATAATGAAAACCAGCTTCTCCACAGTAACACAGTTCATTACACATTTCGACTCATTTTAACGGGCAGGCTGTATTTCACACGTAAAGTAGAATGAAGACAAATCTCAATTCTCCGAACCGACAGAAAAGTATAAGTATAAACAGTGACGACAAAATTATTTGATATTAGGCTTGTATAAAATGCTTGAGAGTTCCAAGTAAATTTCCAAACAAACATAAAATACAATCAAATATTTGGTGTTTTTTAGTGGAGACGATGTCTCCTAAGGAAAAACTATAGAAAGGAGGAGCTAGAGTAGATAGATAAACGCCTTTATTAGGGCGAAATTAAGACCATAAAGACCATTAGGTTTCTTCTTCCATTTGACCCTTCGTCAAGTACATAACAATAATAATAATGTGAAATATACAGAAATATAAGTGAAAAAAGAAAAGAATATTAAAGTGCATATATATGTTTTTTATATGTATTAAAAGAAATAAACACAAGATGTCATTTTATAGAAGTACGAGTATTTCCTTGTAGAGGAGTATTCATTCGTAATTTTACAAGAGTCGAGGAGGAGAGAAGAGAAAGGACATAGCTGAGGATGCAAATGGTTCCCAAATGTTCCCATTGTACCTCTAAATTATGCTTCGGATTCATCATTTCCTATCGTTAAACCATTGGGTTCCGTTGACCATGCATATTCTCATTTCATACCACTTTGTACGCTTAAAGAGTTAAACCCGCACCCAAATCCCCAAGAACAGAATTATCCTCCGGCGCCAGAATTATCCTTCACTCAGGCGCCAGTCTTTTTGAGTCTCCACAATTATTTTTCAATCATCTGTTCAACGCATGAGCGAGAGCAGCTCCGTACCGTAGGTGGAACCGGTCCGGATGGAGGCTCGAGTCCCTATGTTAAGCCTCCTTTATCAAGTGAATCAGCCGTCAAATTAGTCGCGGCATATATCACGGCAAAAAGCGCCAGGCCCACTCCCAGCAAGAATTTATCAAAGCGTGTAGAGACCACGGCGACCGAGCGCGGGGGGTTTGGGCCTCGCCCGCGGGAGCATTTCCCCAAAACATATGATGATCGCGGATTGCCCCGGCTTCTGTAGCCTCCTTTCGCTTCCCATTCGCCCTCCTGACCCCCCTCTTCCCCTCCTACTCATCCACCACTCCCCCCTTTCACTAACTCAATCTCCGCCTCTCTTTCCCGTGACCTTTAGCGAACACCGCTCAGCCTCGAGTCCCGCCCTCCAATTCTCATTCCGACTCCGTGAGAACATCCTCCCCCTTCCCCCGAACACTTCCACTCCGTCCCACAACTTCCCAATCAACATCTTCCCCAACCATCCGAGAGTCCCTGCACTTGCATATTTTTCCCAGCCTCTCACGCGCTCGGATTGAAAACAACAAAAAAAACACTCGCAATCGGGATGCGATGGGAATTGGAGGGCGCTTCGAGTCGGAAGTTTTCCCCTTCGCCAGAAGAGTTGTATTCCCGATCAAAGATATTACTACTCGTACTTGCGCAACCCAGCGGGTCGTGACAATACATGCAAATCAGCGAGTGCCCCGATTTAATGACGTTTTTAAGGCCGATTCGTCATGCAATGTGCTCGGCTCCGAATGAGCCGGTGAATTCTTCATGATCCATACAATGGCAGCAAGGCGCTTTTGGATTTCAAGTGCTCATGCAAACTAGACCCGAATTTAAAACGTACAATTTAGCAGCTAAAGAGAACGGACATACATGAATTTCCATTTTTTAAGAGTCACACATCCGGAAAAATGAGTGATGCGAATACAGTATCATAAAAATTCATCAGCTACGCGTATTTTATCCTTTAGCGCAGAATAAGAAGCATGAAATCTAAAGCATCCTAGCGACAAGCTTCGTAATTCGTTCTGATGAAACATTATAACAAACCTCCTCAACTAAAATTTCCCCAGTGGCATTTGGCATCATTTTCACTAAGTTTCTCGCTTTAATTAAACTCAAATAGGTCAAGCCAAAAACAGGATGCATTCTTTCACTAATTACTGTGTTCTGTTCATTGATGTAAGAAAAGAAACATTCCAACTTCTATCGGCCCTATGTTTGTCCCTGACTCATTTTATCGGTCTTTCCTCCAGCCAGATGAAAGTGCAAGGTAACGATCTCAGTGAGACGTTCTTTTAATTCACCACAATCACGTTAATTCTCATTCGAATCCTGCTTTTAACGCTGTTCACAGGCTCATTTACGACATCTCCGCAGAAAAGCGTTTCCTAATCCATTAAGCGGTGACACTGCCCTCTTGGAAAACATTTCGACAAAAAATAAACAATGGAATCCAAACTTTTTGAGGAACTGCGAGTGGGGATATAAATCGGATTTAGCAAATTAGGGTTCTCCTTCATCAGAAAGCAACCCGCTAGCGGAGACACATGAAAAATATACAATGAAGGGCTCTTTTTCAGACGCATAATACCCTAGTCCTTGCATGGATGAAAAAAATGGGCTTAAATTTGAATATTCTTCGTGCAGTAGCCGGCACGGAATAGCCGACCTCGCCAAAACTTTTAAGCATGACAAATTACCACTACGCTCTGGTAAACTCATCCCGGCATTTGCTTCTCCCCCTCCCTCCCTTCACTCCACTCCCACCCGTCTCTCCCCTCCTCGGCCACCTCTCGCTTCCCGAATTCTCAGTTGCGTCGCGTCTATTGCTGAATGAGCTCTAAAGTGTGCAAGTACTCCGTGTCTCTCCCCTCCCTCCGTCACCACCGTCCCTGTGAATAAGCCGCCGCCGCCTTAGACTCGGCACTCCCTCCCTCCCGCCCTTCGAGTGCGCCTTCTGCTGGTGCGGCCCCAACCATCCTCGCTCCCACTCCCCACGACCGTAGAGAACACAGAACGCAAAAAGCCTCGCCATTTGCCGCAATTAATCACGCCTCGCACCTTATTCTTTCCGATAGTTTCCTTTCCAGTGCATGAAGTCTTCCGGCCATCTGCTCCAGACCTCCGCTTCAGAAATGGGAATTTATTCTCACCGAGTACAGCGGCGCTCTCGCCTTTCTTACTACAGTCTCGGGCGGGATACCTAACCGCTAACGACTGTTTGGTACAGGAGCCACCAAACTCACCTAAGAGAGCAGTAAAAATCCACTAATATAAGTTGAACATTTCTAAAGTTGAAAATTGAATATCAATGACTTGCACAATGATGTTAATACCGTGGTTATTTCAAGTCTCGAGGAAACTACTGGGAGATGAAGTTAAACCGTAATTGCTCCATGTAAATTAGTCCATTCCACAATACCAAATAGAAAATCAACACCGCGAATTCTATACGCGAGGCGAAGTAACACGTCCCCTTTACTTTTTCGTCACATTTACTCAAAACCTCTCAAACTTTTCATTACAGCGGATCCCTACTGAATGCTCAACTGATGTATACCATGATAAAGTGATGTGTAAGAAGACGACTGAGTATTTGACTTCTTTCGAAATTTTTTAAAAAATTCAATCGCGTTAATTATGTGCCCTGCCGCGATTCCATTTAAATTAACAATTTTTAAGGTCAACACTACTAACTGAAACAAACTATTCTAGTGTTATGTCTTTCAACCAGTCTGATTTTTTTCTAATTCGCAGGAGAGATGCCTAACTATTAACAGACTCCTTATTTTTCCATAGATTTCTATGTTGTTGGCAAATATTATAATCATCCTGCTAATGAAAGACACTAAATCGATGAAGTACATGAGGAAAAGGCCCATTCAACACTTTCATTGCGGCACACCGGATATCTCTTCTGCCTCGTTGAGTTCACGTAACGAGTGACTCTCACGGTTAAATCAAAAACCAGTGCATCATTTTCTTTTACAATAAAAAAAAGAATTTATAACATTTAGGCCGGAGTATAAATAGGTTATAATGTACCCTATTATGGACCTAGCTTCTAATCTAATAACACGGTAACCAAATTTCTATCGCCTGATTTTAAAATGTCAAGAATAAAAAACCCAAATATGTTTCACATCATCTTAGATTTGTTATTCCGTGTTGTCCACATACAAATATGCGCGCCCTGTCGAAAAGAGAAATCACATTTTTGACAAAGGTGAAGTCTAATTATTTTAATGGATTCAAAAGTAACGATAATAGTAATTAATTATCCGGAACTTTCCATTCGACATACTTTATCTTCTTATGAAATTGAACCGAGATAATTTTCCATCGAAGGGTGCTAAATCTTAAAGTACACACTACGGTGCACGCTAAGTATGCTGCAATGCCCTCAGCAAGCTCCTTTAGTATCGTACTTTTGAGCATATATTCATTCCAAAATCTGGAGCTTTGTTTTTGACGTTTTGGAACTGTTTTGCTTTTCATTTCTGCAACGCAATAATGCCCTTATTTTGTCCATAAGTTGTTGGAGGTGTGTCGTCGCGAGAGTTTATATTTTAGTGAAGACGCTTTGTTGTAACAGTTTTTGAATGAAAGCCTTGTTTTCGCCATTGGTGAAAATTATACTAGTAAATTAGACTATAGTAAATTCTGCAGTCGGCCTAATCCTTGTAGGTCACTACATACGGCAATAATGATTCCGGGCTCTCTTCTGTTTATTCACACGGGTTTTGGAGGGCTCTTTGCATAATATTTTGCATGCGAAGCGAATGAAGGGCTTTCCGCATTATATTTCCTCTTCTCTTCCGATATTTCTCTTTTTGAGTTTGCTTTAGATTCTTGAATCCTTAGAACTAATTTCATATTTGAAGCGTGGCAATTCTCGCAACCGTTTTTGCTGACCCATAATATAATTTCGGTAAACGACTACTCCACTTCAGTTTGTATACAATGTACGAATGTCTTATTACTCTCAGGGTTTCTCAATTACTCACATAAGTTTGGTGAGTCAGTGACCGCAGGAAATATAAAATGGATGAGGTTGGCTTTCCACACTAGAATTCTCTGGCCTCAAGAGCTGTTAAACTCATGGAGGTTACGCGTCGCGTCGAAACAAACGCCGCTTTAACTCCCTTTTTCGCGGCCGCAGCACAGTTTTCCACAGTTTACCGCACTGAAACGACCCGTGAAATAAACAGTGACGATCACAAAGCCATCCATCCATCCATCTTACCTGCACCCGTCAAGGAGCGCACGACTGAGTACCGGATATGAGAGCTTTCGCGAGGCATTGACGACGTCAAGCCGCCCTGTGGCTCACATCCTGTGTCTGAAGGCGAGGAAAGGAGGTGGTTACGGGGCGGGGGACAGAGGGGGAGGGACCGAAGGGTGGAATCGGGAAGAAATGGGAGGATGGTAGGCGAGCGGGAAGGAGGAGAATCCCGTTAGCCTCCCCCCCAGACGCTCGCTCTCTCCGGGTCAGCAGAGACAAGTTCCAACGCCGCGACATCCATTAGCGAACACCCGTGAGAGGTGCGCTTTCAATGCGACTGTGACGCGGACCTGCCGAGGGCTGGAGGGGGAGAAGAAGCCTGAGAGCGTCGAAAGTTTGGCCACGATAAGCGTTTGGGCCTGTATCGCGCATTTGCGGGCCGCGACGTAAACACACCTCGTCACTTTACGAAGCGTCAACCAAAACTACTTTTGAATACGGAGGACACAAGAGACTGATCCCCCTGGCTGGTCGTAGCGTCTTGCTTTAAGCGATACAAAATTAATAATTTTCCTCGAGGCCGTCATGGAAAGTGTCAGACTACACCACCACTCCTTAGCTACTCGACGGGTATTTAAATGCCAAAAGAAACATTTTTTATAACGAAAGAATTCCAAAAGGAACTTCCACGAGCGCCAATGTCTCAATGTTCGTGCGACTCCGCGGAGTTCGTCAAGGCAGAGGAAGGTGAAATGGTGCCCGTACCAGCTGCGGTTTTGAACCCTAAGATTGGCGAAGTAGAACTAATTTTTGAGAGTATTCACGCTTATGCGGTGAATTTTCGCCATTTCGATAATTTTTAATATATAAATAATTTGGTAAGTAACCTATTGTGTCACTTTACCTGACCAATAGGTAACGTGTCGCGACTTTTCCTAATTTTTCAGCTCTGGAACTTCCCCGAGACACATTCTGTCCCCGGAATAACCACACGGAACACAAATTCTACTTGACTGCATTGAAGGGGGCAGTAAAAAATTCAAAACAACCACATTTTTACGTTAAACACAAGATGGAAAAATTAATAAAAAGACTACCCTGGGCCCATTTTCCGTCACAAAAACGAGGAAAGAGTGGAAAAGCGAACTGACACCACGAGGCAACCCCATAACGCCGACCGAATCCATCACATGAGCAAGCCGTCCCCAAACAGCAAGCCGTCCATCGCCGCAGAGGACCTCCAAGTCCGATCGGCCTGACTACGTAATATAGGCCGGTCTGCTCCGCCGCTTCAGTGACGACTATAAAAGCGGACGTGGTGAAGAGGGCACGGGGAAGGAGGAGGAACCTTTGCACGCGCGACTGGCGCTTGGACCCACTCCCCCTCGCGCCATGTGCCGAAGGAAGATACTCCCCGCCGCACTAAAAAAAACTTCCCTCCCTCATCCGAGCCGCCCCATTTAAAAAAAATGAAAAAAATAGAGAGAAGAAAGAACTTTATTTTTCCATCAACTCGTTCCTTAAAAAATCCACCACGTTGGCCAACCTGATTTTATGCGCTCGACCACGCCGTGTTTACTCGCACCTGAGGGGAGGAGTTGGGAGGGGGCGGGGGAGGAGGCAGAGCATACACAAGCACGAAAAGGGGAAGGAAGACATTCCCTGTTTACGCAAGGCGGGAGAGTGACAAGAAAATTGAGTAGAGTGCGACGGGTGGGAGGTCGCGGACGTGGGCAGTAAATGGCCGGAGTGGGGCGAGGGGACGTGACGTGGGGGAAGTGGAGGCGAGTGTTTTGGGAGGGTTGACTGCCGCCGCCTCCGTCGTCTCTTCGTCTCCGATCCACAATGACACTCCCCAGGAAACCCCATAAACCCCACCGACGCGACGGAGACCAAACGGCAATCACCACTGCACTACCACCCGGTCTTAGAAGTCGATGGCGCCCTCCCGTGACCGGGGAAACAAACAAGCCTTCCTTGATTAATGCGTACGTTTAAAAAGATGATTCATTGGAAAACCCGAAACACGGAAAATTTGTGTAATGGACGTTATTGAAACCGCAAATGTGCAAAAATAGAAATAAATGGTCTTGGGTCACATATTAACGGATCTTGGAAAACAGAAAGACAAATGGGAAGATTCCTACTCAAAAATGAAACCTTGGATGTTACGCGTGAATAATCACGAATTCCGATCCGTCGTGTTGCATTTCAACCGAAAAACTAACGTATATCGCAGAAAGAGTATGTGAGGCATACATCCAGTATGAAACTACCTGTGTATTCATTCCCGAATACTGTGAAATGGGGGAATTTTCATTTTTCAGAAATTGAAACTAACACCCTTTCACCATAGTTAGAAAATAACTTTATTTGCCACACTTCACAAAAAGTGTAGTCAATACCAATTAACCATGGATATCCATAATATCTACGAAGTCAGGCCTGATTCTAATAAATGATTGACACCGTTGCTTATAACGATCATATTTCAGAAAAATGATGACGACAACCCCAAATCCACTAACATTAATACAAAAACCAAAACCAATCTCACCTAGCACGAAAACATTGTACAAAGGATGATGCAGTATCTTCTTAGAATTGGACAATTAGAAATAAAAATCTACTACACAGCTAGTCAGTAGTCGGTGAAGATTTGCAAGGCAATATAACTATTCAATTGATTATCAGGAATCGCGCATACTAAAATATAGACAATTATACAAAAACGAAATATTTATATTCAGAAAATGCATTTCACATATTCACGCTAATATTCCATTGTGGAGTTATAACATTTACGTCATTCCAGCATGTGACAAATTCATGACATATTCCTTGATTAAAAGCAATTGGGTTTTTAACTCGAGAGTATTCAATTAATCGGCGGGAAATGGAAGAAATAGAGCGAAATCGTGCGAAAATTAATTACACCCACTACTGGAAGAGCGGAAAAAATTGTGCCATGTACAATTTTCCTGCGATAATAACTTCCCCGTCTATTTTCGTGATTAACTGCCAGCAAGTGACACAGTGAATGGCAAGAAAAATTACTTCAATAATGAATTTAATTTCATTCGGGGGAATAAAGAATCGAATTTGCGTCAATAATATCAAATTTAATATCACGAAATTGAAAGATGGAAGTTACGAATGCGCAGGCATTTTGAAGACTGCCGCGGGGAATATCGAGCACAGAAATCACACAAAAGGCCTAAATGAACTGACACTCCTCCGAAAAGTGTACCAGATAATTGTTCTCCGGTTAAATTTCATGGACCGTCGTACTCCGCAATGCGCTTCCGGGTAGAGGGAGGAGCAGGAAGTGATCCAGGTCGGAGCCTCCTCGACGGCACCCACCCTGTCCTCCGCAGACGCGTGCCCAAGGGGACCACCGACTAATAAACCAACATCTCAACCCGCCCGTACGATTATTGAAAGACTACAAGAAGAGTGAGGGACAAATCGGGCACCCCCATCAATTACGGCGCCCGCGCAAAAACTCCCCTGAGCACTCGCCAACATCGCGCAGAGGAACTCTTTTGGTTGCGATAACTCTTGGAGTCGAAAACATGAGAGCGGACGCGATGGGGGCACAACTTAAGGCGGGGAAAGTCCACAAAAACCGGGAAGGAAGCAAGTAAGTAGTTGGATCCTCAACCTCCTCCACTCTTGAGAATTCCTAGAGGGCATGATTACAAAGCAGCTGCAGAGCACAAGAAAAGACTCTTTATTTTATACTGCCACCGACAGCTAACTAACAATGGCGTTCAGATCTCGGAGAAGGCTTTATCTCTGGATAGGGGTTATAAATCGCGCTCGAGAGTCATGGTGAATAAAGGAGAGCCGCGTCACGCCAGAAGGAAACGGGATATTAAGTAGGGATGCGGAATCTATCGCGGCGGGAACACTGCAGAAATACGGCGGAGTAATGAAGCGGAAAACAACAGAAAGTCTGTTATATTCATATCGATTACGTCATCTATTGCATAGCATTGTTGATTATAGCCAGAATTAAGAAGACAACGGGTGACGAAAAAATAACTCCTGAATATTATCGTCAGATGGAACTTTTTGCCAAGGAAGCAGGTCATCCATTGCCCCCATAGACAGAGACAACAAGTAAACAAATGTTCAACTCAAATTTGTCAACTGCAAATAGATACATTATCAAAAAAGGAACCATAATTATTGGTATAAAAAAGAAATGCCCGCGGCATTTAAGGCAACCGCATCCAATGCAATTATGTAAGAATGGGTTAAATTTGCGCATGAACTCCATGAAAATAAAAACTCCGTCCCTATGATAGAACAAATAAATAACGAATTCGAGCGATGAAGTTCGCATGCATTGCGTAGTATCAATAATAATGGGCACGGGCGAAGTGCATTCTGCTCACAAGAGGTGATCGAAGCAAGCAGCATCAGGGAAAACGCATCTCGGTGCACGATCCATAATATATGCGTCCGCGTGGTCTGTTTCGAGCAGGTGCAGCTACAAAGATCCGTGAACGAGTCTGGCCATCAAACCTTGAATTAAAAAAGAGGCGAGAGCACGGACCCCGCAGGAAACGAAACCGCCCGCCTTAAACATTTAAAACCTCTTCGAAGACTGAGCTGAAAAACATGTCAAGACCTTTCACTGAAGACCTTTCACCCTGAACACAAGCGGGGAATAGACACCCACTTCAACCCTGCAGCGAAAAGCCCCGGAGGATGAAAAGGGACGGAGGGGGTGGTAGGGGGGTGTAAAAAACACAGTGGAGCCGGAGGAGAATGGCGGAGAGAGCCCCGCGGAATGAAGATGAGACGAAGAAAAAAGACCAAAGAGGAAAGGTTGGACTGTCGCGAAGCGGAAACTCATCGAGTAAGTAAAAACCGGGAAGACGCCATTGCCATTATCATAGATGACCCGCGGACAGGAATGTTTTTGCTTTTTCCTCCAAAGAAGTGTTCTTAAGTCCCCAAGGGTGGGCGTCCAAAGCGTTTTGTCTCACTTTATTGTCCACTCCGTTCAACATCTCCGGATTTACACCCTGCATTATGCGACGTGCCTCCAATTCAACCGAAAATCCAGGGTGCTCGTAACTTTTTCTCGGCTCAGAAAGTTCTCAATGGGGATTTAATTTAGTACGATGGGCCGTATTTATTTTTTTTTCTTAAACACCAGTGGTGGAGGGCGCACGGTTTCATTGGCTGAGAGAGTTTGGACTTTGGAACCCGTAGATATACTAACATCCACGTCCGAAAATACATCATCACTCCCTTATGTTGCTCAACGCACCGTTACAATGAAAAATCTCCAGAACGCGCAGCGGTTCGTCCGCGCAACTCGTCCCTTCCGCTCTTCCACAAGATCCGCAGAGAAATGGACCAGCGAAGAAGGGGACGAGGACTCGCCCAAACTGTGCGCCACGATACATTGAGCACTCAATTGAATAGCAAATGTTTTCATCGCATTACATGGCACATCGGGTTGTGCAATGAGACAGAGTGAGGAAAATCGTTCGAGCTGGCCAGATGCCCCGTCTTCGGCCCGATCTCGATTCACGAACTGAATCCAATGCGCAATGGAACTCTACAAGCACATAGTTAATACTGGCGGCGACACTCGTACCCCTGAAGATCTGTCGCTTTCACAGCTCCCATTGCATTTCAGCACACACTTTGTTTTTTGACTGTGCCTTTTTATCTATTATTTTCAGGGTAGCAATTAAACGACAAAGCATAAAATTTAGGAGAAATACTGCAGCAGATTAGACCGAGCTTAAACTCGCAGGTATAACTCACAATATTTAAAATGAAATCAACGCCTAGGAATTTTCAATTAGTGAAATATTAGTTCGATAAATATCTAAAAAATATTCAATGTAAAGCGTGACGCTGAAAATGATTAAAAAGAGGACACACTAATATATTTTTTCCAAACACAAAAAACATGTCTTGACTTGTGGTATAGATAAACGAGTAACGTGTAACAGCGAATACCGAGTCATAGTCTTCGATCTCAGTTTTTGGAAAAAAATAGGATATATTAGCCTAGAAATGTAAACTGGCTCACCCGAAATTTATATCTTGGAAAAGCGTAGGGGAAAATAATAACCAATGCAAGATGATCTCGTGGAGAAGAATATAAAGAATTATACTATGCTAAAATTGAAGAAATATTTCAAGATGAGACAATCACAAGGATCGATGACAAGCAAAGAAAATAAAAAAACGGATGAAAAGGACAAGTTAAATAACTGACAAATCAGAAGGCTGCCATAGACACGAAAAATAAATTTCACAACAAATCTCGCGGGACGCTACTGAAATATTAAAAAGAGCTACAGCATGAAAATGAGCCAAGAGTTATTCGATGAAACGGAAATCCTCTAGAGGCGTTTCTTACGGTGAATGAGAGCTGACAGCTACCTTTCCCGTAGCTCTTTTTAACATCATAGCATGACCCACTTCCTCAGGATTATATTGAAAAAACCGCCCTCTTCCATGAACTTGCAAGCTACTAAAAGAAGATGTGACGTTTTCAACTTGATCAACCCACAACCGAATCCACGATGCGACAAAAAGACAACACTACCTATCAAGCAAAAGCCATAAAACCAACCCAACGAAAGAGTAATTGACGCGTAACGCCCTAAGACAAGCTTCAAGCTTTCTTGCTGGCTATTACTCACTCGACACTATCTCTAAAGTGCAGTCTTAGCTTGATAGAATTTTTAAAGAAAGGCGATGGATGGGAACTCCATTGAATGCCTACAATATATATCGCAGCGAGCGAGAGGACGGATATGAATAGATTGAAATAGTGAGGCGGCTTTTGGCTGGGCTGGTGATTTATTTTTTTGATCGTAATTATTTCAACCTTCTTGCCCCCGCCTGTGTTAGTAAGGGAGACGTAGCATTTTTTTCACTCGGATTCTAATGCCACCTGGCGGTACACGAAGGCAGCCAAGTGGGAGGCTGCGGGGGTGAAGAGAGAGAGGGGGGGGAGGGGGCGGGGTGGAGTGCCCGGGAAGGAGATGAACAGGCCAAGGTGCGAGGCCTGTGTTTTGCGGATGGGTCGGGAGCGTAGGGACGGACGAGAGATGGACGACTTGCGGGGGCGGAGTTGAAGGCGCACGGGGGAGAGACGAAGGGTGGGCGAGGCGGTAGAGTTTTAGAATGGGAGGCGAGAGAGGGAAGGATGGGGTGAAGGGCGGAGCTGAGGGAAAAGGAAAGTGAAGAGGAGGCGGAGAGGAATGGCAGGGATGCAGACGAGAAGGAACAGGCGTGGGTGATGAGATGAAGGAAGGAAGCGGGCGTGCAAGAGCGGCTGAGAGAAGGGTGCCGGCGTGTTGGGGGAGTGAAGGTGAGGGGCGTGGAACCGGAAAAAAAGAGGAATGGAGAGGAGAAAGGGACTGCAGCCAACGTCTTCTCCCTCCCCTCAATTCCTGCCCACGAAGTTTTCCAGCAAGGGAGAGAGAGCGAGAGAAAGAGAGATACAAAAAGGATAAAAAAAGTCGTGTGTGGTGAGAAATAGAAATGGATGAGTAGAGAGAGAGAGAGGGAAGACGCACTTTAGGAAGAGGACGACGACAACGCTCTGAGGAAAAGCCTCGAGGAAGGCAGGGAGCGAGGGAGGGGGAGGAGGAACGTCCCCAGTCTCCCTCTCTTTTAAAGGGCGAGATGGGAGTGAGCGGGATAGACGGGAGGACGGGGCTTTTTTCGAAATTCCCCCGTACCTGCGGAGCGAGGGCGATAAAAAGAAATAAAATAAAAGGATTTCTCCTCTCGGTGAACGTTTCACGGGGTGGGTGGCGGCAGAGGTAAAATAAATGCGAAGGTGTGGGAGAGCGCGGGAGGGGTGGGGGTGAGAAACTTCCACTGCCACGGTCGCAGAACTCTTCGGCTCGTGAGCTGAAAGAGGATACGGAAGGAAGGGGGCGGTGCCGGGGGGTGGGGAGGGCCCCGTCATCGAAAAGAAACGGAGAACCGATGGACTAAGTCGATTCCCTTTAATCATTGACCGAGTGGGCGTGATTGGAACCCAAGGGAAGGAGGGGCACTCTTACAAAACGGAAGCCAAGCAAACTGGAAAACGTGAAGAATCCTGCAGGTGGAGTTATTTCCTTCGACGTGTCATCCGTGATATGAAAACCTCCGCGGACGTACACCCGGCATTAATGCTCGTCCCTCTATGCACTCCCAATTAATGCTTGCTCGAGAGCGCAAAATGACGACAAAAATGATCTGAGAAGCAGGGAGGCTATCGTTTTCGAACAATGGCTCTGAAAAAATAACCATTCTCCTCTCAATCCAAAAAAAAACCAAAAAGGCTCAGGCTTCACCTCCAATAAGAAATTTTCCAGTACACAAGATAATGCACGATTCCACGAATAAAAGAAAACCTTCACACTCGGCCAGGGAAGAAATGTTTTTTCCTGTTTCCATATAATTGCATGATGTCCTCAACATTAGTCTTCATTCTGCATGAGCCAGAATATTGAAATCGTGGGCGGGAACCGACGTGCATAGCCTAGACGAATTTCGCTGCTTATTATTCGGCCGGGGACAAGTGGTTTTAGTCGCAACATGACGTGTCCCACTCACGTGAATTTATAGCGTGAAATGACCTTTGCACTCAGACACACCAATACTTAAGGAATGAGGAAAAAGGAACACATGAGGGTCCGCTGCCAAGGGTAATGGTCATGATACGTCCACGGGTACACTTTTAGGGGCATCTATTCCCAAAATAGAATGCGATTAGAAAAAAAAAAGGTCATGAAATGCCAAAAGAACTTAAATGCGACAGAGTGTTGCATTTAGGATTCACATTTAAATTACCATATCGTTATAGCTTTTTTCCCGGAAACACTAAACTTGAACGCATTACACAAGAATTGGAATTGAAGGGAACTGAGTCATGGTTCTGAGAAAAATTCTGGCATCTCCAATTCAGGCACTAAATATGCTCGATAACGGAGAAAGCATGCCGAGAATGACGACCGCGAGGCACAGTCGAAATAAATACAAAAAAGCAAGTGGACGTTTCACTTGATATAATTACTCGGTGCAGCCGAGAGGCACACGAGAGTGGAATTTCCATAAAATGTAACCAAAAGCAGCCCTACAACTAAATGAACGCGAAGAAGAATTCCTCACAATTAAAATACCTGATTTATGCGCGAGGGACTTGGGGAAGACCACTGCGGGGGAAGTGGTCCGCGGGCAAACGAGATATATGGATATTATGCGGAAGTGAGCGGGAACTTAGGTATTCAAATGCGAATACTGGTGTGTGTGGGTGGGGGGGGGCGGTTATAGCCACGGGTGAGGAGGGCTTTCTGCTTTCGAAGGGGCGGTTGAAGTGGGATGGACCGCAGGGAAGAGGCAGAGCGAGATTAAATGCTTGAGCTCTTTAAGGCGGTCTGGTGCCGCAGGACGTGAATTTATTCTTCTTGGCCGAGCGAATGGAGAAACAGGGACGGAGGGAAAAGAAGGGGAGGAATAAGGCCGAGGATTCATGCTAGAACCGCCTTTCTCAAACGTCATAATAGAAACTAAGAATAGGTGCGGAGCTATTTCCAGGAGCTCCCTCCGAAACAACGCCGCGGTAACCCGAAACTAACTACAGCCTTCATTTTCAGTTTGGCAGTGGAAGGCGTCGTATATTCACCGTTTAACTACATTCTGGGCTCTCCGAACATTCACGCATTAGCCTCCTCGGAGTATTTTTACTCCGGAGAAATAGCTTTGGTGAGCTTGTATTAATGAAAATAACTTGATGCAGTGAAAGGGAATAATAGCATCTTGGAGGTGGAGGAAAAAAAGCTAAACGTCCGAAGGGGCGAATAATTAAGCCATTAAGGCGACTCTCATTAGTGCAGTTCCAAATTTAGTTTGATATAAAATTCTAATTACGGAAAAAATTTCAAATTAAATATAACAGATTAGTCGCTCACTTTTTCAATTTCTTTATTCGTGGATCACAAAAAAAATTACGCCAGCACCCTCCCTTAGGCATCTGCAGTAAAGAGACTGAAGAGCTCTGAGCACAAAATTTCTCAAAAATAATTCCTAGCTTGAAACGAATAAAAAAAATAATTAATATTTTAACATTTTTTCTAATTTAACGACAAAGCCCGCACATTTCAGAGATAAATTTAGGGGAAGAAAACATGAAGCAGGTGTTACAGAAATAGTCAACGATGTACAATAACGCATGTCTTAAGTACAGGGAAGATGCACACATTCGATGCCTTGATTGACCAGCTGCAACATTGCAGGTTTCAGGGAAAAACAGAGTCAGTCGACGTCATCGTTAAAAGAATTAAATGGGAACTGGGGACAGATAACTATTTGCATTATGAATACGGGTAACGATCAAAGAGATCCTGCGGAGGTGACTAAGGGGCTTAGGAGGTTTCAATGTTTCTTACTTAAATGCATTATTTACAAAACATCGTGAATTTATGCAGGAAGCATAAAGAATACGACAATCTATGCTCTTAGGTACCTTATAGGAAATTAACGTAACGTAAAGTTAATCTGGACAAAGGAATGTAAAAATACAGGGATTATGTTTTTCCAACAAAGCAAATTTGAACGAGCGATCGAATACACGCTCCTAGGCTCACATACTTTAGTTCAGCAGCCAAGTTGAACATTCGCAATAGTTGGTGCACGTTCAAATTTCTCTAAATCGATTTTCTGCGATCGAAAACAGTAAAATCGCACAGTCACGGTAAACAGTCACAGTCGACTACTATCTCAACCTTGAATGATTCTAACCCGTATCTTCCTCAGGGCACTAAGCCAGACCGTAGCACCCACAGCTTATGCGAAAGAGAAACCCCGGGAAAGCGAAATAAAAATCACGAGTGTGGGGGAAGTTAGCCTCGCACGTGCGCCCGGCCGAATAAAAACCGAATCCCCCCACGTTCTCTCCTTCGAGCTACGAAGGACCAGGGAATCCATCCCCCAAAAGAAGGAGACATTGGGAGGGAGGGATGAACCGATGAAGAGAACGTCTTTAAAGGAGATGGGGGGAGGGGATTGGTGGTCCGGAGGACATGGGAAGAGAACCTTGGCCGGTCTTTCCGAGCCAAGTAAGGCAGTGGAGTTCTGGAGAGTAATAGGGGAAAGGTGGGGGGGGGGGAAGGGAGCAAGCAACCTTCCCCCTTCCTCGGGAGTCGTCCCACGCGAGAGGAGGGCGTCGGCACCAGGAGGAAGGGCGCGGAGGCCGACCCACAATCCCGCCTCCAGCTTCCCACTCCGGCTCCTCCTCACCGATCCACCTCCCACCGGCCGCTTCGGGACAGACGGGAGGAGGAGTGCGATTCCCAACCTGGGGGCACCGGGATGGATAAATCCCCTCCGCCGGAGGAATAGCTCGCCGCAATACGTGAGGGCTCACTCCCGAACGGGGAGAGAGAGAGAACCAACCCGCCTCTTCTTGCCGAAAATGCGTTTCGGACGAGACGGGCGAGTCCCAAGGACCCCAAAAAACCTGCTCCCGTACCGGTTGGAGCTTTCAAAAGCGGCGTGCTGCGGCGTTTCCATCACTGGGGCAGCATTTAGGAGATGCGAGGCGGAGGGCCTTTTGTCTACCATTTCCGAAGGAGGGGAAATAAATGCCGGGAGGCAGGGAAAGCCCTACAGAAACAAACGCGGGCAAAGAGACTACAAAATTGCCTACCCATCTCCTCGGCCTGCCCCAAAGCTGTGCACGAAAATAATGTCTCCATGTTCATAATTTTCGATTAAAATGCGCGGCGCTTCTCGCGGTCGCTTCTAAACGTTCACAATAAAATTGGGGCAATAAAAAAGGGGCAAAACCACAATTTGTACCACGGAAACATTTTTTTATCGCTTCGAAAAAAAACTTTGTGCACACATCGAAATAAAAACATACGATATTTCTTAAAAACTGCAAAAGTAAAGTATTTTCAGAACAAGTTAAAAACAGCTGCTTCCCACTGCAGAGGACTCTGTGGGGTGGCTCATGATCTACCAATATAAACCTGCGAAATATACAAAGGTTACAGAAAATCAAAAGTTACAACCACATTCACATTTAACGAGGCTATATATGCCTATGATTCCATTCATGGCTATTGATCAAGAAACTGCTGCAACTGATCATAATGAAACAGAGCATGAGAGAAGGCAAAACCTCTCTCACATTCGTGCTTCATAGTAAAACTTAAGGAATGGTATCTCTGTAAACCTTAGTATTACTTTTGCGAATACAGATCCGAGAGGTTAAACCATTTCGTTTCAACATACTATGACAGCGTTTCCTAATGGTCACGAAAATATCCAAAGGACAAGATACAATCAAATTTGCAATCGCATTACAGAGCGCTTAAATCAGTACTACGCGAGACGTCTTTGTATTCCATTGCCCCTAAATGGGATAGAGACAAAAGCCATTAGCACCTCTGAAAGAGAAGGATCCTTTGTGAGTATAGGAACCATGTTCTTGGCAACAACTTGACCAAATACCCCACGGCTTCACACGTCTCTGTCTCATGTCTGCCACAACAGACAATCGGTGCGTTAGATGGGCAACTGACTAATGAGAAACTTAAAAAACAATTGCCGCTGATATTGGAGTCGGTATGGCTCAGGAAAATCCACAGGCGATACTTGAGAGCAGGGAAGAAAAGAGTTATCCAGTTACCTGAGGAGAAGTCGGTGTCTCCACCATAATCTTTGTCAAACATCGGGCGCCTTCATTACGAGGAAACTGAATACATGGGGAATTTCCTATCTCGAGGTTCACCCGGCCTCACGAATATTGACTTTAAGAATATTCCGGATTAAACTGGAGGGAACGGGAACTTAACAATAGCCTAAAACGCAGTATTATTTGAATAAATACGTATCACAAAATATAGTACGATCGAAATCGTTCGACTTAATTCCCTCAAATGTATGCCAAGGTCATACTCATCGAATAAAACACTTTGGATGACAATTATATCGTAAAGTAATCCCCGTGATGACGGAGTTAATTTTTGCTTTGTTCATTAAATTTCATGAAATATTCATTTGCCTCAAAAGCAATAATCAGGGAATTAATCAGCAATATTCAAGGAATTACGACTGGCATTTTGTTTTTCAGACCTTATGCAAGAATTCATTTCATTTGCAGGTATATGTCGCCCGTATTGGACCGGATGAAAATGTGCGTACCCCCATAAATTCTGGATGCATCCCGAGAAATGCAAAATGGCTATTTTAGAGAATATTGGTAATACATATCACGAATTACTTCTCCATACGCTACATGACATGCAAGTTTTCAAATCGATGATAACTTCTACCAATCTCCAAATCGATCACTTATTTTAATTCGTATAATAAGCACGATGACAACAGACAATTCGTGATTCGGTCATTGCACACATGTGACAGGCTGTAATTCGAAAAATGTTTTTTTAATGTGCCCATTTGTCCAACAACACAAATAGATAATGGTTGAACCTTTGGGAAAGAACTAATAAAAACACTCTAAAAGTGTAAATTACTAGTGAGGTTGAAAAATATCTTGTAATATATTTTCATAAAATTACAAATTAGGGACGGTACTGAGAAGTGTGGGGAAGATGAGCGTCGGCGTCATTTAATGCAAAAGAAATACATATACACAACAATGAAACGCATGCAACGCAGTAAACCCATCCATTTGAGCCACTGAGGTCAAAATGGCCACTCGGAAAACGCCGCATTCCGTATTTTCCTGGTCTTCCCGGAATGGACCGAGAGAATGGGAGGGGGTTGGGGGATGGGATTGCTGGGAAACAGGGGGACAGAAGGGAGCAGGGGCAAAGGGACGCTGGGACAGTCGCAACAAATGACGGACGAAAACACTGACACGGGGATGAGAGTGGGGCTGGCTGGTGACTGGGGATATATGGAACTCGGTTTACAGGGAGGAGAAAAAGAAAGATGGGAAAAATGCGCGCGGATCCATTTACGCAAAATTTTCGATATCGATGCATTCGAGAGGAAATGAAAGGACATAAAATATTTTCGATCCACATGGAGCGGCTACCCTACTGGGAATGCGCACACGCTAAACACATGCGCCGTAAATTATTCTCGTGAATCGAACTTTCATGAAAACTATTCACTATCCCCCGAGCTGAGGGAGTAGATCAGCAGATATCGATTTGGAGCTCAGCGCCGGCTATTTAGCTCCTGCGAAGTTAATACCGCATTAATAAGGATTCGTGCACAAAAAGTTTTAAAATTTTCAAGCAATCACCTCATTCCAATGAGGGGGTGGTTTTCATTCGGACGAAATACAAATAATACCAAACAAAGGGAGGGAAATCAAAGAAACCGTCACGTTAGCAGCAATCTATTGTTCGCCTGGGTTTCAAATGGTGGACTCCACTCTTTAGGAGGTCAAAAAAAGAGAAAAAACATGAAACCTTGCAAGTTCTCATTTAGCAAAACCTTGCTGCTCAAAACAACTTATTGCAACGGAGGGACGAGAGTCTCTGAGTAAAATGAAAATTACGGGAAAGTTACCGGAAAGCAGTCGAACGTACGCCAATCGTGAATAAAACCCGCGGAAGGGAAACGAAAACAAAAAAAGGGGAAGAGTCGAATAACGTTGAAATGAAGAAGAGAGAGAGAGAGATGGAAGAAGGGGAGATGAAAAAAAGATTGGCGAAGAAGTGAAAGACGAGTCAACCTCAGGAATGGAGCCGAGGGAGAAAGGAGAGAAGTGAGGAGATGAAAAATATAGGCGCATGTAAACTCGGATGAAATATTTCATTATGGCGCGGTCAGTGCGGTTTTTCAGGAAAGGTATGCGAGGACGAAGTAGAGTAAAGGATGAGGAAGGAACAGGAAGACGGGAATGAAAGGGCGGGCGGAGGCTGAAGGGGGCGCAGAGTGGGGGGAGAAGGATGTGGGAGGGTCGGGTGGAATGGGATCGGAAGAACAACTCCCGGATAAGGAAAGGGGCAGGGAATGAAGTCCACGGCCCCCCCGGCCGCCGACGACGCACGGGACGGAGCGGGGAGTGCGCGCCGAGCCCCTCCCTCGTTTGTTCCCCCGGAGAGGGTCCACGAGGACACAAGGGGTGGAAACAGAGACGCCTGCCGGCCCGGACACCGATAACTAGGGGCCACGGAATGTGGAGGGCCATCGGTTTGAAAGCGCCCGCTCCACCCCTCGGACACGATTCGGCGAGGCACGGAGGCGGGTGGCAGACAGCGCCAGGGAGTGAGGACGCACAAAGCGATGAGTACTTGGTCCAGCGACGGCAGGGAAGCTGGTCGGCCAGACCCGGGACCGGAGGGGTCTAGGGAGGGGAGGCTTCGGAGAGGTGGATTTTATGAAAGGCGAAATTAAAAGGTAGAACATCATGAACGTCACTTAGCTCGACCGTTGGAATACTTTTCAAGAATGAAAATAGGCTTCGCAAGCACATTTTATTACTCCCCATCACCAAGGTGCATACCATAAGCCGCCGGCAAGCGGAGTTGCTCAATAGTTTCTTTAAAAGACACCCGTGTATTATATATTTTTTAGACACACTCATATATTTTTACATACATATGCATAAATGAGCATAGGCATATATATATATATATATATATATATATATATATATATATATATATATATATATATATATATATATATATCCATTCACACACGTTTGAAAATAAAGCGCGTCGAATGTGAAGATATGAAAATGTTCGAAACTCTCGCCATTGACGCATATACAATTCTGCAACTTCCGTCCGGAATGAGGTTCCACCATCCTCATCGCCTCAGCCACAGGTCGTCCGTTTACGCGTCGGTGGACGCTAGTTTCGGAGCACGACAAAAAGTGGCAAAGGAATTGTGTAAATTAACACGAAGGAGGAATGGCACCGACCAAAAAAGGCACGGTAATGGAATAAAAATAAATAAACCCTCTCCCTGGGGATGGATTCGAGGTCATATTCATGATGGAATAGCTTTTTTTTAAAAGCCTCCCTAACCTAGCACATATAAAGTGTGGCAATGCGTGGAGGAGATGTGTCAAAAGAAAAAAACGAAGGCAAAATGCTCCAAAGGCTAGAGTCGATTAATGAAGACTTCCACATCCGCAGCTTCCAAAATGGCGACAGTTTTTTTTCAAGGGTGGGACGGGGGGACGAACGAATGAAGGGAAGAGCCTTATTTTCCGCAGTCGTCTCCGGCATAGGGTGAGAGGGGGGCGCGACGGTGAACGTGAACAAATGACAAACAAGAGCGATGGAGAGGAGAGCAGACATTTCGCAACCACATCCACCGCAAGTCGAAGGGACTCGAGAGGGATGGCGTGTGTGTGTATGAGAGAGAGAGTGGGGGGAGATGGGCGGAAGGGAAGAGGCGAGAGAGGATGAGAAGCGAGGGTGGCGGACGCGATTTTTATGCTCGGGCGAGAGAGAGCATTTCCCTTCCCCCACCCCTCTCTCACCCTTCTGCGGTTCCCACGGCTGGGAACATTCGGCACTCTCTCCCTCCCTCTCGAGCACACAAACCCTCGGCACGCATCCACGACCAGACTTCCTCTCCCCCTGCCCTCTCTCGAGTCGATCTTCGTGACAAATCGCCATACACCGGAGGGACCCGAGACGGAAAAGTTTACATTCGGCAAAATATATTCTTTACGGTTTCCAGTTATCCACCCCGAGACGATACGGGGACGTGATGGCCTCGCGCACCTAAGCTGGGATCCTCCTTCAATTGACCGACGTGGGCAAACGGGGGCGGAAGGAGGATTTTAAATACGGTAGACCGAAGGAGTGGAACAATAAAAGATGGAGGAACAACAAATATAAGTCAACCGCTTCAACTGAGCGTCCACATTTTCGAATTCAACAACACATCGGATGGCGTTCGTTCGCATTATCATGCCACAAAAACATTTAATTAATGTACTGTAACCAATAAGGAAACAGCACGCACACTTTGTCATTAAAGAACTGTGGTCGAATATTTGAAACGCAAGTGATACAGGTAAATGGTAGCGGCACGGCATATGCACGTATCTTGAGGCAGATGGCGATTGAATATATTTTTATGTGAATTACACGGGACATTTGAGGTGATTAGCTATTTGCTAACTGACTTAATGCGGGTATTAAACCACGAACTATGGGAAAGCGGGGAATATTTTATGGGGGAAAATTTTACCCCAAAGTGGAGAAGGACAAATCACTCAAAGTCAGACCGCCGTCGGTGGCCGATAGAAAATACGGTCGGCTTCCGCTTCCTTCTCGGCTCCCTCGGTATTATTCCCCGGAAAAGGGACCTTTGAATCTTTCAGTCGCACAATCTTTCTCCCTCAACTTTCTATTGTCTTTCTTCTTTTGGATACCTTTTGAACTCTGAATAATTTGTAATACGGCAGCAAAGGAGCTTTTGAGTTGGGATCTCTCAAAATGCTTCGACCAGGCTCGGGATATATTTTCTTCAGAAGATAATAGCATCTCAGCTCTTAGCTTGATAAACGATTCATCATCATCAACGGTCATCACTCAGAGGACTGGTTTGCCGCAGTTCCCCATTCAATTCTCCTATCGGTTAACCTTCATGTTTCCTGGCTTTCTCTTCCGCTATCATTTTATGCGAGTAGCTTATCCGAGATAACTCTTTGTTTCTCCCCTTCATTACAGTTCGTTATATCCTTATTATTCCCAGTAACTTTCCTCTTTTATTCTATCTGTCCATTCAATTCATCATTTTGTCCTTTGATATAGCTTTAACATTATTTCCTACTTCTCAATTCTGTGGCTTATAATATGAATGCCGCAATAATTAGAAAATTAAGTTTCAGATTATTAAAACGCTCCTCTATGCATATGTCAAACCTCCCTTTTAGACACCATTTTCCTTGCCTTCACATCTTGTGGAATATTGTGCAATGTTAGAAGTCATTTAGAGCAATGCTACCTCGTTGCCAGTTGTTCCTTTAGGATTACCTCAGTTAATTACTAAAACAAAGTGAGGACACATGAGGTCTTCAATATTCTGGATTTCTGAATTAGGTTCTCGAAACCGATATCCTTCATTATCTCCTCCATCAGTATCTCGTGCATTTATCTGCAATTACATTTCTGATAGAAATAACACAATGCGGAATACAATGTGAAATCCGCCCCAATTATTCATCCAACATGTTTTAGTACATGCATTTTGAGTCATTGTACCCACACAATTTTCCCCAAAAAAACATAGTTGAAATGAAGGCAAAAGCCATAACGAAACAAATTGATAATGCACAGCCTAACCCATATAGTACATACGGTACAATAAAGCCACCCAGTAGATACACAAGTGAAAAATGCCAGGGATACGTCATGTTAAAAATCACCTACGCGATAATATTCTCGAAGCAGAGAGACACCTTCGCCGTCCTTTCGGGCAGAGAAGCCGGGCGAAGGACCCTCCCGCATCTCCGACCCACCTCTAGGTGATCTCTCACCCGGGGAAATACATCTGATATCAAATAACATTTGACTGCCAGAGCTAGCCTACGGGGATCGCCCTTTCCCACTTGGTGACTCTCTGCACACGCTCAGGTTACTCTGAGGCGGGAGGTGACCTTGGGAAAGGCACTGATGGGGAAGCTTTGAACGTGATGGCATGGGAAGTCCGCTTGTGAGCTCCCATTTTGCGTCAAAAAATACGAAACGTGTCCCGTGTTTTTCATAACAACAGAATGACTGTGTTAGGAGACAAATTGGTAACTGATTCGGTCAACAGATAAAAAGATTCATGTCTGAAAAATTATGGAAAAAAACAGAAATTGCCATTTACTTTGGTGAGACAGCAATCAGGGTTAGTAACAGTGCCTGAAGCGTCGTTCCCTAGTCAGGTCATGACATTTATTATAACTATAACCTTATGACACTATATCCCATGTCTTTAATAGATTAGGAAACAATGTGATATTGACGGAATTGCAGAATTGTTTTCCGGTACTCACATATGTAAAACGAGTGCACTCTGGTCATTATTTTTCAAATCTCTCCTTCATAAAAATTACGGGTCTGTATGTGTAATTAACTTAAAAAATGGACATAATCTTGACTTACTAATTTCAAGTTTTATAACAATTAGAATGATAATATAAATTTGACTAAATAATCATGGAGGTACAACCTGGCAGTGTGCATAGCCTATATTACGTACCTACTGCGGGAAGAGTTAACTTGCGGCTATGGTATTCGGTATTCGCACAAAAATATTCTGAAAATGTTCTCGCCGAGGAGAAGGTGAATTTTTTCTCCAAAAAAAGCGCTATTGACGGAGCTGGGTATTGAAATTTACGGATAAAACCATTTTATAAATGTGGCCAAAATTGTTGAAGGTCAGCAATTTGTCGTTTCCCGCTGACTTCAGCAGTCTTTGTCAGCAACACTACAAAAATCCATCGATGTGTTCCTTCTCGGAAACATAAGAAGCGCTCTAATTAATAAAAATGGGCGCTGGAAGATCATCCATAGCTACATTTCGAGGTTTGAAGAACTCGACCGTGACTGCCATGACGACACCGAGAAGGCACATGAAGCAACGACAAAAGATACTTCGCGTGCCGCCGAGAATGAATAGATAGGCCGTAGCACGCGAGCACCTGAATAGATTCCTCAAGCATGCGCACGAACGGGCAGGGCAGCCTTCTGCATTCATTGCGAATCCGAACAATGGCGTGAAGACATTCTTATCGACCTCGACAGATGTCCTACTTCGAAATTTTTGAAACTGTTACAAGTATCAACTAGGCAATTACGTAAGAACCGAGGGCATACATAGGGGCCAACACCGCAAATCCACGTGTCTCAACTTTAACCCGCGAGAATAATCATGGATGACGTGCGAGGAAAATCGTTATCCAAGACGTAATAACTTCCTCCATTTCCCCGAGGAAAAGGCTTGTGAACCGAAAGGCAAGAACTGTAATTTTGGATATATCGAAAGTGTGTTTAGATTCCATTTCCAAATCGTAAATGTTTTAAATTGGCTTATGAACACGCTGAATTCGCTTCTCACGAGATAGAGGAAGAATGACAAAACAATATATCGAATATATATATACATACACGTATCGATCAAAGAGTCAATTTCACGCCCTATATCTCCGACGACCGAAAACCCATGCAATCAAAATCAAAATTTCGGAGAGGACGAGGTGGCGTGAGAGGAAACATTTGTAGGGGAAGACGTAAAGAAGGGGAGGAAGAGTTGGGAGGGAGCTTCTGAGGAGAGGCTGAGGCAGGCGATAGCACCGCATGTCGAAATAACGATTCCGAAATCAGCATTCAGCACATGCCGGCGAGACAATCCGTATTGGATTTATGTTGAAACCGCTAAGGCGACATGGACACACAACGATATCCGACCCGCTAATATTTTGATACCTACCGTCCTTCACGATGCGGGCACCACATCCAGTAACGTCAAGGCGTCTATATTACCTCGAAGATCAAAATCAAAAATTCACCGGAGACGATCAGAGGCGGAAGAGCAGGAGCCATGGGAACACAAAACCAGGAAACGGCACCGTCTGCCTACGGCACGACGGGAAGTCTCGGGGCAAAAACCTCATCATCCCCTAAGTAGCTCCGTTTGCTATTTGCGACGGATGAAAAAATATATCCACGCTCAGAAGCGATGTAAATAGGAAAAAGAACGTTTCCTTCTTACTTTCCCCACCCAAACGGGAATGCCTCGGGAGGGTATAGAGATGCGGATGAGCGAGTTTTCGAGTGGGGGAAATAGAATTAGGGAAATCGGAAAGGAGAGCGAAAACTCGCACACGGCACCAGGACAGGCAGCGAAATCCTCCACGACTGTCTCCCGACCCTACTCTGCAGAAAGACTTAACGAAGCATCGTGACCTGCCGTAACAGTGCAACGTACGGCTATCACGCGTCGATTATGCCAGAATAAAGCAGAGGGTGGTATGAAATGTGGCGGTGCTCGAGCGTGGAGGGTTGTGTTGGGTCGGATGGGATGCCGGGAGGGGAAACAGGTGAAACCCTCGCTAACGACTCTCCAAGCGTTCCTCCGCAATTGAAGGGGCAGGGGGGAGGGGAGGGGGCTGCGGGTGGGCTTATCCGGCGGGGGAGAACTACGGGGATGGCGCCGAGACTTTTGGTTGGGAGAGGAATAAAAGGGACGCTTTTTTATATTTCCTTCCTCTTGCCCCGACGACGAGGCAAGTATTAAAAAAATTATCAAAAAAGAAACACGAACCCGAGTAATTTGAAGCCATGCCTGAGTGCATTAAAAAAACATGCGGTGGGGGTGGGGTCGGTTTGGGATTTACATTTTCGACAAAATTCACCGATTCGTCCACATAGATGCGGAGGGGATAAAAAAATGAAGAAAAAAAACACAAACACAAACACACACGGAGACACGCGTTTGACGAAGCCCCGGAAAGGTAAACATACGACGCCACGCGGAAGTCTCGCATTAAGGGGAGAGGGACGACGAAAAGATAAAAATAAAAAGAAAGAAAGATTCATACAACGTCACATCTCTCCGTATTTCTCCCCCGAGTAACCCAGCGCAGTGCCGAGTTCAGAGGTGAAACTAATGCTTTGCATTCGCCCGTTTCCATGGATAAACATAAAAAAGGAGGAATAACTCACTCCATCCCCGCAGGAAAATTTGCGGGGGAGGGAATAAAAATATTACGGACCCAAGAGGAGCAACAACACGCGGGGAGAAGAGAAAGCGAGGAGACAAAGAGTCGTCGGTGTTCCCGCAACTCGACGCGCACGCATTAAGCACTAGGAACCGAGGTCGAAAATGATGAAGACTAGAGGAGTCAGTCCATCGGCCGTGCGAAGGAATCGCCACGCACTGACATGGCTTACACTCCCTCCTATTGAGGCTCTCGGAAAATTTCCAAGGGGACAACAGACCGAAGAGTTACTAAGTCTCTAGGCAAACCGATATCTAAGTGAAAACTCAACGGTGGTCGCAAATTCAATTTTCTTCCATTGGACTAAAATAACAATCCAACAGCAATACAGGAGTGTGGCACTCATCCCTACAAATTAGCACACTTGCCCTCAACCAATTGCCCAACCCAGGAAAACAATTTTTGAGAACCATTTCGTTTAAATTATACACTCAAAGAGAATTCCATCGAATTAATAATTCAACGTTTTAAAAACAGGATCAATGAAACTCCGCCCATCCGCACAAGTAATAAGCGAAGCGTTTCCTTGGTCCGAAAACACGTTTCACTGCTTCCGTTCAACTTCAAAATCGCGTTCCAGAAAAACACCCGCGCTACCTCTTCGATAGACCACACGGAAAAGGCCCATTCTTCGGCGGCGGTGCATCATTTGTCGGGAGGTGCAACGAAGCGCCACCGAATCAAGTTTCGAGCAATGCATTCAAAGGCATCAAACATTAGTCAGTGTACCTTTCCCGCGCGAGGATGGCAAGTGGGATGAGACATCTCATCCAAACAAGGCGCTTGAGTTGACAGAACCAACCGCTCAGTCGGCATGCATTCTTAGAAAACGATGGAATTGTGGGACGTTCGGAGACGGGGCGCGTTGAGGGAAGGGAAGAGTCGAAGGCATGCGGGTGTGAGAAGAGTACAGAGACGGGATACAGCGCGGAGGGGCGGGAGGGTGAGAGGGGAAGAGGAGAGGCAGCACGAGAGAGCGCTTTCACCTCAGAACGGGAAACGGAAGGCTCCCTCATTCTTGGCGACGGCGGCGTCGGGAGCGCAATGATAACACACGGACACGAACAAAACCTATTCCCTACATCATAACCCCTAAAACAGACTGCTTATCTTCCTTCGGGGCGCATCTGTGAGAGTTTCGGCATCAAAATTCGATCAAAATCTCATTTGAGAAATTCCCCAGCAGTTTTTTTTTCCAAGTTTTTAAATGAAGAAATTCCTGCGTTTGGAAAATAGAGATAAGCAAGAAAACTATCAGCACGACAGATAAAAAAAAGAATACCGAGGTATGTGTCTCATATTGCAAACCAGAGCTCAAACTCAAAACCATCACCCTAGTAGATGGCCGGGAATTGACTGGCTTCTAACTTCATAACGGGGAGGACGTTTAAGATGGTGGGGATTTAACGTAAAAGTTTAAAACTTCCGCAAATTCTCAACAGCAGAATGAAAAATAAGTAAGTTCAAGGATCATCATCATATCGTACAACATTTCAAAGAGGTTAGCCGGTAGCTCTTTCCCAAACGTACGAATCATATTTTGTACTGGTAACAATAGCAACATGCTTAAAAATTATGTTTACACATGAAAAAATCCCACCTTCCAAAACCCCCGATTAGTCAACACCATTGAATAACGAAATGCCAAATGAAAAATATCCTTAGCATTCAAAATTTGCTCCATCATCTTCAAGGGCACAACAGAAGCACAATATAACGCGTGCGGAGACAAGACATTTCCTAAGTGCTGGTTTGATTCAGAGATACGCCCTTCACTTCACTGCTTACACGAGAGCAGTTCAAATGTATTTTTTCCGGGCAACACTTCTCTACAGAATGTTTTTCTATTGTTGACCTCAAAGTGATGGCTTTCTTGGTTTCACTATATTTATGCCAAACAAGTCCTTACTACTACAAATATGGTTAAAATTGCGGAGAGGGAGAGACAATAAAAAACGCGTATTGGAAAAATTGTAATGTTAACGATGCACACGTAATGGGAATATCAATATATCACAAATCCAATACATTGTGGAGATTTCACGCAAACTTGAGTACCTACTCAAAAAAATATGATGAACTATCGTTTTCGGAATAATTAATTAGATATATAGCGAAACTGAATCAATAATGTAAAATTAACATGCTTGACTATCGTATTCGCATTAATTAATAAGATTGATAACAGAACTAAATTAATTAAGGATGTCATATTTCTAAACAGGCAATCACACAGTGCCCTTTTTAAAATAATTGAAGTTGTTGTCGCTCCAAAATTTACATCATAAATCGACGATGGCCGATGTTTCACGAGCGAAAATGAAACACCAACACTCATTGCCAACGAGAAGGTGGGGACACAACTACAAACCTTGGTCACATGTATCCTCAGTCACGCGGAGTCATTGTGAAACGGGACTCGCAGATTCGTACGATGATGGCGACGAAGCCTACTTCCAAAACCTGAACCTAAAAAGAGGCGTGCCCGGCAAATAAGGAAGGCCGATAGCTTTCCCGCGAGTTCAAATCGGGTCGAACACACACGGAATTCCACACGCCGCCTCGTAGCAGCAGAGCGACTGTGTTTTCGATCCGAGGGAGGAAGCGGTGCGTTTCCTTCGTTCCTTTTGGATTCGCGTACGTATGAGGAGGGAAAACGAACAAACGGCGGGCAAGATTAGGCCTAGCGGGATTCTTGAAGACAACCATTCACACATGGTGTGCATCGGTGTCTTTAAGAATTCATTCGCGACTGATTTTTCCTCAGCAACGAAATAAATGAAGCGTAAATGGCGAATGGTATAATTAAACAATATCCTGCCACCGGAAGTTACTTTGGCATTGCTAAAGGAGAAAATTATCAGGCCGAAAAATGGAGAGGTGTCTACTTCCAAGAAAATGAACTCTCTCTCCATCAACATTACTATTACTTACTATGTAACAGTTGCGAGAGAAGATCGTACCTCGGAGTACAGAAAGTACTTCTGGGTAAATCGGCGGGAAATACAATACTAGTGCCCCTTTCTCTTGACCTCTTTTGGATAAGAAGGAACCAAAGGCTATTTTCTAAAGCGATATTTCTAATGTAAGAAGAGTTCGGCGTTGGGTAGGGAAATGTCTAAGGTTAAAAATTCTACCACATATTCGTGTTCAGTAGCATACTTGTACAAGGAACTTAAAGACATAGGCGAACGAAAAGCGAGTCTCCTGTTTTGATTTTGACCTAAAAAAATATTATCTATGAAGTTAGCAAGCTTTCTGGTGAATGACACAGTGCCCTTTCGAAGAATACAATACAAATGCTAAGAAACTGCCATGCAATAAAAGGCTGGAATCAAAGAAACAACTCAGTTCATTATCTAATTATTACCGTATGATAATCCCTCTTAATCCTGCAAAACGAGAAAGGAATAGTATTACAAGGAAGATTAACGGCCGAGTTTTTGGTGATGTTAGCGAAGTCCTTATTAGGCATAATATTGAAGTCGCTGATGATGAATGAAATCCAGTTTGTCATTTTCAAACCAGTAAAACGCAATTAAATCAAGTAACTCAAGGTTAGCGCATTCTTAAGCTAAACATTTTCTATTCCAATTCAAAATAGTCTGTATTTCGCCAGAATGGAATAACATTTATTCTCCCTGCACAAGCGTTCCATTTTACGTCGTATGGAAACATCAATGCTTACAACTAAAACGAAATTAACTCGAATAGCAACGGTATGGAATGAGACCTGCATAGAGATCTTTCAGCCGCTACTCCCGTACATGGGTTATGGTTGCAATTAGACCTAGAGAGCAGAGCCGAATGGACACCCTAAAGACAGCGACGAATACCCACGACCATCAATCACGCCTTCAAAAAAATATGCCCACGCACCTTGGGGCACTAAGGATCGAAGGCGTTATGGAGAGAGGCGGCGAGAATGAAAGTTGGCGAAGCATTGGCTCATTGATAACCACGAGGTAATGTCACCTAAGCCTCCCCACCCGAGTATTTCCAAATTACAGCACAGTCATGCAATTTTCATTTTAAGAACATGTCATCAGCCCCGGTAGGAAAACGAAGTCCCCGAAGAAAGAAACTGACGTACGCATTTCCCTGCCCCCCATTCGTATTGGCCTATCGTCAGACTCTGATTCAATTCTCTTTCCATCACCATTTTTTTATAGTTATAATATTCCAGGATGTCGATTCTCGCCGCACGATTTATTTTCGGTACTCAAAATTCCGAGACGAAAGATGAAATTTTTCCGCGTATCATATCCAGAAAACATATTTAAGAATTTACGGTGAGGACGGAGGTTTCGCACGAGCCTTTTCCCAGCGACCGCAGGCGTTCATCTCTGCTTACTGCGTGCGAGCTTTTACACACCGGGAATCCGATTTACTATGGAGCGTAAACAAGTGTTCCATAAAAAAAGACGATGCAAAAGCGACAACCGGCCAATCCAGGAAGAGGTAGTTATGAGACCCTTCTTCCATATTAATAAAAAAAATCATAATACAGTATTCCGGATTTTTCTTTACATTTTCAAGTGTTCCATTGCCAAATTAATCAAAAAAATGCTTCACAGTTTCATAAAGAACCATACCTCAATCCCTTGGCGTAAATCCGACCAATATTCACTTCTCATTATCTTGACGCACACCATATAACGCAATAAAAAGCATTTTTCATGCCAGAGATGGAACTTCCAAAAAATCTTTCGTTGGAAAAAGCGTAAAAAATTCGAATCGAGGAGTAAATATACAAAACAAGGCACGCAGTCAGAAAATATTGGAACAGGAAATAATGAAAATATAACTCCAGTTTACTTGAAACCTGGCGACTTCGAAGTTGGCCACTGCAGATACGAGCGTCTCTGCGCAGTAATTTTAAAAACTCAGCTTTCGTTTAATATTAGCCCAAAACATTCGCGAGGAGACCAAATCCTTATCTTATTAAACTTTCCTTAGAAAACAGGATGAATGTAAGACACCCTCGTAACTATCCCGCCCCCTTAAAAAACTTAAGGAGAGGCAAGCTGGATAACTAAACCTTCATTTAAATATTTTATGCAAGAAAAGGGATCGACTTAACCGACGAGCGATGATATTACGGCGTTTTAGTACGGCTCCCGTTGATAAAAACGCCTCTTTCAAATTCGAGGACGCCGCCGTACATCTCCCAGAACGCTTACCGGTATAAAAAAAAGCCTTCCATCGTAGATCTCATTATTTGCAATCCGAGCTTTATAAGGAAAAAGGGGAGGAAAAAGTTTCCTAAAAAGGGGAGAAATTTCGGCGCGACAGGGGAAAAAGGAGCGAGAGAGGGAGAGAGAGGAAAGGAGGGATAAGTTAGGGGGACGAATTGTGTGCAATGGATGTTTTTTAGATGGGTTGATTAAGGGAAAGGGGTTCAGGGGTTCATTCTGCAATCATAAAAACCCCGATGGGCGTCGGGATGGAAGGGGGGAGGGGCAGTCGAGAGAGAGTGGCCATCTGAGGACCGGAATGAGATTGAGACAAGACGGGGGGGGATGAAACCAGTCAGCCTTCTCTCGTGACATACATTTCTTCCCTACAACTACTCCCTCTCTTAACCAGCAACGATGACCACGGAATGAGATTTTTACTTAATGACACGCCCCTGGGATTTGGTCCTTAGCTGAAAATGGATGATCCAGAGGGAAAAGTAGAACAGACTCTGGCGGTTTTAAATTGAATACAGGCCTTTGAAAACTCCAAGCATAAACACCTAAAAGGAATATCAACACAAGGCCGGATGGGTAGTACTTAAGGAGAGAGAGGAATGGCGCTGAGGTTCATTGTGATCCTGCACGTTAGAACGAAATAATTAATTATTAAGGTGCAAATGCAGATTAGAGAACAATTGCGCGGTAGAGAATCCTCGTTTAAAGAATCGTCGCATTATTCTTGTTGTTGCTGACAATAAAAAAGGCAAGTAATGGGGCTATTGTAGGAATTCCATTACGAATTATGTTTGCACTTCCAATTATGCTAAATATAAGCAAGGTTTTTTGAACTCAAAAACCCCCCGACCGCCCAGACTCAGTTGTCATATTTTTTCTGACGAAAATTTCATAAATGTCTGTCGGCTGTCCCCTAGTAGCCGATAAAATCAAACCAACCACATTCATGAGGAATGCATGGCCAAAGGAAATTTTCAAGTATGTAGAAATCAATCCTAATTCAACTAGGGAGGGTAGGGAAGGGCAACTCCCCCCCCCCCTTTCCAAGGTTTAAATTGTTCCACGAAAACTGGATCTACCTAAGGTTAACAGCGAGAGAGTGCATGAAAATTGCGATTAGAAGGGAAAAATACTCGAGCCAACTAGAAATCTACAGAAAATAGTCCATTTCTGACTTCCAGAGGATTAGAGAAGAGGATATGCTACGCGATTTACCCCTTAAAATTGTTGCTCCCCCTCCCACAGTAAAGAGACCCCTGCACATTCTTCATTTTATAACTAGAAATCAATGAATGCAATTACCAACAAAATTCTCCGCACGAAGAGTCACAAATCTGCGAAATACGTGCCTGAAAATGTATGTTTGTCGCGAAAAGCCATTAATTGTCCGCTTATATTTACTGCGGCAGAATTAGACAATCGTGTAGCCTGTTACCTTCCGTCCACGACTATAAACTAAACGCTCAGGTCTTGCTTATCTCCGTGGGCGTACACAGGATGGCGTGCTCCACTACACGCAAACCAATGCCAACGGATCGGAACTAACCTCTTAGAACCTCCACGTTTAAGTCTTCATTCATGCGAACCTCTAATAATCATCGAAGATTCCCAATGCAACACAAGATTAAAATGTTTTACCAATACACAATTTCCAGTTGTTACTAAAGCAGTCCCTATTCTACGTCACACGAATGTTAAGATTTTGTTGTGCCACACCTAGTTAAATTCTCTTATTAGCATCCAGCTATGACGATCAGAAAAACCAAAACGAAAATATTTACTTTCTTAGAATAAGAATGGATTTTTATAAATGTATGCGAAGATATTTCAACTGTTTTTACTATCTCCAATCTGTTGCCCTGTACGTATAAGGAAGAGGTTACTATTGATATTTACAAAACGTTAATAAAATTATAGGCTGCGAAAACGAAGAGTAACTACTTAGGCAACATTATTGCCAGACAAACATTTTCAAACAACTTTTCTGTTGAAAGTTACCTTAAATGCCAGAAAAGGAAGAGGATCTGAGAACAAATATGAAATATCAGATTCCCTTCTAAATCCTGAAAAGAGCATGGCACAAAATATAACACACAACATGACTTGACAAATAAATATGACAACAGACTTAACAACGTCGCTAACGCTTTCTAATAACATTAATGTCGCACTCTACCGTCATTCGGCCTAACATACTGTGACTATTGCAATAAGTCCTACTTACAAAATGAATACCACCACTGTTATAATCGATTACGTCTCTTTACGGGAGAGAAATTCTTCTTTCAACTGAAGATATTGCAGGGATTACTGCCGACACTTTCTTGAAATGACACTAGAACGTTACGATGGAATGCACCCTCGAGACATTCCCATTTTAATCAAGGCAAGACTTGAAAAACCGCACCGAAATGAAAAGAAATATCTGCATCCTTTCACGACTGTTTTCTGTAGGTTTCAACGAGGAAAAATTCACCGTAGAGAAGGAAAACAATCCTTTGACCATGAAACTCAATTCTGGTCTTGTCTTTCTCCCTCCTGGTGAATACACTCAGGTAGTTGGATCACAGATGATTCATCTGCTCCATAAAACTAGCATTTGTATGAATTTAGTTCTCGGCGAATTTTAACGAGACCCACACACAATTAGTCCCCAGAGCAATTTATATGTGTGTGGTCACCAAATTTGCTCTCGGAGACATTTGCATCTCTATACTGAACAACGCAAACAAACGAGACGTATAGTAAGCAAGCGACTGTGGGAGCGGCACGCGAAACTAAGCACCGATCACATTGCGATACATTTTCAACAGGAAAAAATTACTTAAACGGGAAAGTGAACTGATTCCAATAAAAATGGAATGAAAGATCAACAAAATACGCAGATAAATCTCACGCAGACTGGGACGGACTTGAGAATTACCTTCATCAAATTTCTTCATTTGGGTCCCAAGACTGCCCAAATTATCGATCGCGCGAATCTCATGCATACCGCATTATGCAAAAAAAAGATTGGAGGAAATTTGCACGAGCCGAAAACTTAAAGGACGGAAGCCCTTTGGGGTTCGCTGATTTATACCTCTACATTCGGATTCTTTTGAATTAAAATATCCCAATTACAATAGCATACAGAGTCAAAATGAAATGGGCGTGGAATAATTGCCGAAGGGATATCTTCCCGAAAAAGACGACTGAAAGGAGGAAGGAAGCCCAGAATTACAGATTTGAAATACGTTTTATAATGCGTTCGCCAGGAGGGCAAGCACGTCATTTTTTCGATAGTGAGACTTCTGAGGAAAACAAATGAACATCCCCTCACTCATCGGATAGTTTGAGATGAAGCGGAGATAAAATAAAAAAAAAAGAAAAATCACAGGGATTGGAAGGAGTGAATGATAACATTCGGCTCAAAAAGTCAGCCTACTCCAGCCACGAATTTCTGAGGGGTGGTACCAATTGAAGGAGAATCGCGATCAAGGAATGGTAAAAGGGATGGGGGATATAAATATAAGTATATGTATATAAAACACTGCGTCGGCGGGTCATTTCCGGAAGATCTAGGCGGCGACCCCATTTGCATTTCTCCTGACCTTCCCGGTGAGGAAACCACCAAAAATAAAATAAAAGGGAAAACCACGCAGGAGGGAGGGGGGGGGGAGATAAAGAGGTGGTGCGCAGCACAGCAGCAGTAGAGGCGGATCGACGTAAATAATTTATGTAGACGAGAAAGGAGACGTGGGCTCGGCGGATCGAGGGTCTGGCAGAGGCGAATCGATTGCTGAAAAATTAATGTAACGCGGGTGGCTATGCGCGGACAATAAGAGACGTCTAGTTGGAGTCACATGGGACACGCCCCACCCCCCTCCGTCCCACTGAACGCCTTTTAAAAGGGACTTAAATGATTGAAATACGGTGAGCAAGAAGGGAAGGAGTGGAAATGAAACGAGAGGGGCAAAAGGGCATAAGCTCCCGAAGACTAACGTTTACTGCCTTTGAGTTTTATTCTGACTGTATAAAGAAAGAGCAGCGTAAAGCGATGTTTACAGAAATGAAAAGCGTTGCAGCAGTGGACCGCTCAATGCCACAGCTGGGCACACGAATTTTAGGTATGATATCATAGAAATTTAACGATAGACGGCAACCATAGGAAAACCGTGACCTAGAAAATGATCGTGCTGCTCAAATAACTGCGTTTACTTAAATGCACTTACTACACAGCTCTACTTTGTTAGCTGTTGGTACGGGGCTAAGTATATCTGAGAAACCATACCTCGCAAGAGCTATTGCTGCAGTAAAAAATATTCGAGTACTAAAGAGAGCAATCTAGTATCAGGGAAAAATGCATCGCAATCATCTTCGGGGGGTATTGCAGCTTAATATTAGTAGTAATAGTTTCTGAAAATAAATAGAGACGGAAATGAGTTCAAGTGTTGCAGAAGTCTAATCAAAAAGATTACTTTCGAGTTCTTCCCACAAATTTCTAGATAAGTATTTAGTTCCTCGTTAATTTCTACATACTAAAAATAGCCAAGGTATGCGTTATAACCTAACTATAATCATCCACGATGAACCCCGAGCAACATTAACCCCGATACCATGACCTAATGACGAGCCTGCCCGATAACATCAGTACCCATTGGAAGGTCAAATCCCGGCAGACTTAACGACGCCTCTTTTATTACATCCGCTGATGACGGCCGAGCTTAGATTCGATAACTCGCCAGAGGGAGATAAAGCTAAGGGCACAGTTATCATAAAACAGAAAAACTGAACCGCAATCAGCGGAGCAACTGATCCGCACAACAATAATCGAGGTTGGGATAATTCCTCTAAATCTCAAAATACGCGCAAATGAGCACTGTTAATACAAATCGCATTCGATACTGCAGCAGAGATTGAGAGCACACGGCGGATTTCGGTCACTGGCCACGATCCATTAACATTTAGACATTTTAATCCTGCATTTTCCATCGTAACTCAGAAGCTTTAGGGGGAACCATGTCCGTTTTACGACCAAAACATCACTAATGCGTAAGCCATTGCCTTTCAGTGGCATTCAACATTCAGGATACAGCCATTAATGAAAAACAACGGAAATCCACACAGTCAGTACCACGTTCGTTTCTTCTACCAGGACCAAGATCCAATCACCGTTCATTCCAGCAACTATTTCATGATGAGACCACGAGTTTAGGCTTTGACTCAAATGCAAGAGGTGACTTTGGTGAAAGGAAGGAAAAAGCATGGAGCAGCCCCTGCTCATCGCGGCACAGCAATGCAGGCTAATGGGAATTGGTTTGAGCCATCCTCGAAAAGATAAAGAAGGCGGCACTTGGCGAGTTACATTAGATGATGATTGAGGTTCGCGTCAGAGGGCTATTCTCTCATAAATATATTCGCTAGCATTGGAATGGAAACTGGGAATTAAACATTTGAATTTTAAAAGTAAAAAAGGGGAGATTAAGGGAATGACCCGCACTAAAGCTCCTCCAACGAATATTATCAGCGAAAGCTTGTATTCGGAAATTCCGGTAATTTTTTATCAAGGGCAGTAAAGATGACCATATTTTGGACAACGAATGCACACTTGGCCTTCATAGATATGCAATCCCACGACCTTTGCGACTATCTAATCGTGATTCATAACCATATCGATAGAGGTTTGAGAAACTACACGGGGGATCAATAATTAGTGACAGTAAGAGGAACAACCGAAGATAACATTGCTTAAGTATTTTTACAACTTGCTAAAATGCATAAACTGAGAGCATAATTGAGAATTTACCATCATAAACATATTGTAATAGAAGATTTCTAAGGTTACCAGATTTCTAAAGACAGTTCACCTAGTAATTAAAACAATATTTAAAAAATCAATGTGGTTGCTAAACGAAAACACGAAATCTAGATAAGTCAAAAATACATCATGAAGCCCTTACCACGGAGCAGAGATAAACTACGTAATATTCTTCCGTCAAATTTATAAATATGTTACACGATATCCGACCAGGAATCGGAAAAATATGCATAGGAATTCCTAAGCAGAAGATAGTCGATATTGACCGTCGCTACCCTTCAAGGTCGGATGCATGATTACTTGACAGCAGCTATGCTGTCCTCGTTGTCCCTTGACACCTTCGCCACACAACCATTTGATAACGTCTGATTCTCTCTCTGCTTCCAAAAAACATGGCCACTGGCCTCGAGGAATTGGAGGCAAGGGACGACGTGGGAGCAACCACTGAGCACCGTTGTCTCCTAAGGTGCGTAAGATGCGCTCTCCGCGAGTGGAGAGAGAGAGGCCTCGGGAGACGAGCGTCGCAAAATACGGAAACGCACCGAGGTCTCATGAGGAATGAATGGAGAGCGAAAGAACGTACGTATATGATGCGACTTTCTCGAATCATTAAAATCATATCGATTGCTGCCAAGGATCTAAAAAGAGAGAGAGGTGGTTCCCATTGGCCCCCATCACGCCGCTTCCCCGCCCACGTCACCGGGAAATGCCACGCCCACCGCTGTTCGGATAGGAGAGATAGAGAGAGAAGGTTGGATGGGAAAGGGGGGGGGAGACGGATGAAGTGAGGATGGGGCGATGGGGAAGGGGGCGCCGGAGGGGGCGAGGAAGAGGAAAACCGCCTCCCCCCCCGTCTCTCACACTCTTACGGCGGCCTTGGTGGTGCACCCACGCCGATAGCTGCCGGCGACGGACGCCGCGCCGCACCTCCTCCGAGACAACACAACGCCGGCCACCAGCTCACGGCCTCGTCGAGGCAGGCAGGCGCCTGACGTGCTCGCCCAACGAGTTCTCGTCACCCACGCGCCACGTGTCAATATTATTAATATCATTACACGCGCAGGGAACGCAGGCGGAGTCAAACTCCGAGCGGATGGATGCAAGAAGGTCCAAGAGAGCACAGGTTGCGACTCAAAGGCTCAGAAGAATGATCGGTTTGTAATTATATCGCATTTTTATTTCGAATGCCGACAAAGAGAGACGAGTCTCTTAAAAACGCTCGAGTCAGAATAAAATAAATCGGAATGAAGACTTCTTTAATGATGCGTTATCATGCTTAGTGGCATTGTTTCCTTCACGTAGGACCTCATTTGAAATTATACTGCAGTAAGTGCACAACGAATACTGACACGGAAAAAAATATATGTTCAAATAATTGAACTATATTTTTCAATTAGAATGGAGAACAGTGCATATTTTATGAAAGGGAAACGCTTCGCGTAAGAATCTAGTTCACGTTAACAACGTCGGAAATATTCCTTAGGGACAACAGCACAATGGTGCGATAAAAAATTGCGCAACCGACATAAAAATTAAAAGCGTCCGCTGCATAATTTCGAGGATCTGAGAGAGCACATAACTTGAAAGCGAGAATTCCGCTGTTTCTATTTTTGATTATTAATCAACGGAGTCCTTATTGTGCCGGAAAAAACGGGAGGCTCCGTTGCCATCCCCTTCATTTCCTTTCGCGAGACCTGCCGTCCCTTACAGGCGAACGAGTGACTTCCCGTCTCCACCCGACTGTTGAAAGAGAAACGAGAGATTCATCTTAATACAAGGTTTATCTGCCGATCTCTTAGTTGTGACTTTAATGAGGGTAGATTTGTAATCTCCACTTCCGTTATTTCCTCACAACACCCACGACATACAAAAGAGCCCCAACTACCAATAACAATTACCCCCTTCCTTTTTTTAACACTCTCAAATAAAACACCCCTTAACGTGAGAACACTACAAGGACGAGACCACTGCCACAAGTGAGATTTGCGAGGTAGCTAAACATTTTATAGCAAATGAATTTAATCTCGTACTGCCTGGATAAAATCAATAAGACAGGTGTGTGAACTACGTTCAATGCGTTATTTTATTGCATCTGGTGTGTGGGCGGATGTATATATCAATACTCTAAAGCGTAACATCATCCTAACAAGGATAATTATACCATAAACGGACGGGAGCGCTAGTCATGGAATACACAGAAAAAGTAGATACTGAGAGATATAATGTGGGAAGTTGCTAAGTGAAGAGGCCAATTGTGAAGAGAATACAATAAAGAACTTCGACGAACCAACATTAAGACTGATAATTCCTAACTTCTTGATATCTATGGGAGAAGTAATCTTTAAAGTACGTGTCGCGCATATCATACTTATTATACATTCGTTTGCGATTTCTGTTAATCAAAAGGGACCATATAAGGTTTTCAGAGAATAATCACGAGTGATTATCAGTAGAAATGCTCTCCCTTGGAACTCACTTGATGTTTAAACTTAATGCGCAAAACGCAAAAATATTTTCAGATTACATAAAATACAGAGAAATATTTTCTTCACTACCGCCGGTAGACATGGTTGCGATTTTAATGAATTAGTTTGATATGGTCGTCCAAATCGCCATGTTCATTGAAAACTAATGGCATGGGCCGATATTGCCTTGGATAGCGTTACATACTGATTGAAGAAAAGCGCACTATTCAAACGATTTGACACTAGAACTAACATACACTTTTGGATGTACACAAAAAAGGCTACAAAATCGATGTGATCGACCGATTGAAACGAACAAGTAACGAGTCAATTTTTGTGGAATGTTAAACGGTTTGCATTGTAATAAAATGTAAATTAAACGGGTTTACAATATAATGTATGCATAAGTCTACTCGAATAATCCAAAGCGTTGGATAGAGCGGCACACAGATGTTTCCAGGGCATCACTGAAAAGCGAATATTGGTGACAAGAGAAGAGGCATAATAGAATTACAGAACTGCGAAATAATTCAGGCAAATCAAAACCACTATTTAGAAATGGCAAATTTCGCGCTATTATCGGTTCAGTTTTCTCGGAAAATATTTCTCTCATAATATTTTTGTCCGTCGTAAAGACATATCTTGATTCATGAGACTATTCTTCAAAACAACTCCCTTTCGAGAAGCTATTGTTTGGAACCAGCTAAACTGAGGATTCGTAGCAGATGCGCACTTTACTGATGTGGAGAAGGGGAGCAGACTTATCAGCAGGAATAATTCCACGTTCAAGAGCATAAATAAATTTTCCTTGGCGCGAGGGGCGGCGCCTGTGAAAAAGATTGCCATCACGAGGTCAGCTTCGCGATCTGGACAGCGCCAGAAATCCCACGCCGTGGCACAAGAGATGTAAATGTATGCATACAACACACACGAGTAGGACACCGATCTCCGGCCTCTCTCTATGTCATGGGGAGTAACCTTCTAGGACGAACACCACACACAATTAACACGCGCGACCGACATTAAAGATAACAATCCTCCAGATGATATTATTAAATAATAAATACAATTTTCCAGGATGAAGTCGCCTCTGAGACACAAAAGCGGACCAAAGGAAGGAAAAAAGACACACGAGGCAGTAAAAAAGTTTCCAAGCACCGTAAGGACACTTGCCTTCACAAACCGTACCCGTGCACCAAGTAAAATATAAATATTCCGGCATGGATAAGCCATGTTTGTTTGAGCTGTAGTGCAGTCTATGATGTATAAACTTCTTATGAATTAATAAACAGCTACAGATGACTACGCGTCTCCTTTCAAATAAGCTCCACGGAAGAACCCTTTCTCGTCAGGTGCACAATAATGTGAAAAAACACATGGAATACAAATATGGAACGAAGCAAACCAGCGTGAGAATCTAACTGCGCATTGTCTCATCGTGTTCCGTAACATCCTCAAGAAACCCTTGTATTGTGCACTAACTCAGAACGACTTTAACGTCGGCAAAAAGAACAGAACTCTGCTTCGCAAATAAATGAGTATACGGCATCCTCCCCACGCATCCAATGTGCTGGATGGATTGTAAGACGCTTCCGAAAGCCACGGATTACTCATTACTTCAAAGAGCAATAATAACATGTTAAACGACGAGCATTACAAACTTCCTCGCTCGCTGGAAGTGATGTAGGAGCTGACACACTTCACTTATATCTTATAAACAAAAGCAGCTCATCCATAGAGATTACCTCTGCGCCATAAAAATAACACAATCGAGAACAATGAAACCACCTGTTTGACGGTTGCCTCGGGCTACCCGACATGTGCGGCACGGAACACGAAACTTACCGTGGACATTTTAAGGAATGAGATAGTGACTAAACTATCGCCTGATGATAAGCGTAAGTCATTCTTCGTACGTGACGTTCTAAATCACAAAGACTCCGGGAAATTCGGTCAGAGAAGCAGATCACTCCAGCATTTTTCAAAGAAATTAGGGGAAAAAATATGGTACGCCTAGGGACAAAATGGAGGCAAAGGAAGACATTTAAACTTTTCCAAGAAATTATTTTTTTAAACCAAAAGAAGAGTCGTTTGCTACAGCTAGCCAGCTCATTTTTCCGATTGCCTCTCTCGTGGAAGCAGCAAACCGAACCTCACCGCACACGGATGGAAAACCGAGAAAAAATTTCGTATCGATGAAAAGCGTTCCCGATAAATGGAACATATAAAAAAAATACGGAATGTTACATTTTTCCGTTCTAAAGGAATGAGAAAGCTGCCCTCAAACAGGAGTGGCGAGCGCGTGTGGAACGCCCCCTCCCAGATTTGCTATTATCTTTGAAAGCAGGATGTAAATAGAGAACCAAAAACTCATCTATCCTTTGTTATGCAGCACTTGGGCGGTATGCTCCACTATCCAAAAGGTCGGTTTAAAATATCCAAAGTTGATGTTGCCGTTACACGGGTAATCCAAAAGCATCTAACTAAAATAAACAACCATCTCGAGTGCCGCTGTTTGCATAGTTTCCACTAGCCTAATGATCAAACGGTGGGAGTAACTTATCTCTAGTTACTTCTCAGCACGCTACTTCCTCAACGAGACCCATTGCTACCCTAATTACCACACAAAAACCAAAATTCTGTACCAACACAGGACGTCGCTCGTCTTAAGTACATCCGCAAGCGTATGCGTCCGTCCCTCGAAATCGAAAAAAATGAACCCATGGGCCAACAAGGTAGACTGACTTGAAAGCCGGCACGAAACGGACTTTCGTAAATTCCTACAAAAATAAAATGCTTCCTCGTTGCGATCAAACAAACATCATTCCCGGTTTGAAAATAAAGCTCTCATTCCTCTTTCCGCCCCCACTTCGTCCTTCGCCGGTCCATAAAAAAAATAAGTCTCCGTAAACAATGCGAGATTCCGACCAGACGACCAAAGCTTTACATGAGACCTCGCTGACGGGCACGCTGCAGACGCGCTGTCACAACAAGCGTGGTTTTCCGTGCCTTCCCATCCACCTCGCCCACCATTGGCAAGGAGGACGGTTGATCCCCGACATATAATTCATTGGGAGGCGAATCGAACGAGCATAATGCTCTCGGTTGCTGCCGCAACGAAACGCCGCCGACCTCCTGCACGGCCACTTGAAGGTAAAGTGGCCACGGTTCGTGAAAGTGGGGGGGGGGGAGGAGGCAAAAAAAAAAGAGTCGGCGGAGGAGGCTGGGAGAGAGAGGAGAGAGAGAGAGAGAGAGAGAGAGAGAGAGAGAGAGAGAGAGAGAGAGAGAGAGAGAGAGAGAGAGAGAGAGAGAGAGGGAGGGAGAGAGACAAGAGGGCCGGCCAGCGACCTCTGCCGTTCTCGAACAAAAAGACATCGGCGCCCGCACGGGAGGCGAGTAATGCCGTCGCCGTGGAAACCGCGACCAGGGCCGGTCTCCGCCGCCCCGACAGGGTTACTGACACGGAGCGGCGATCCAGCCGTTGGGAAACGAGATTCGGATCAACCAGGCGCCATGTGGGAAGGGAGGAGGGGTACACGAGGGAATTAGTCCTCCTTAAATCCATCCAACCGCCAACCCATTAACGTTTCGTTATGCTTCGTCCTTCACACCGAGGATTGAGTCTTTGACGGCGGGGGACAAGCGTTCTTCTGAAGGCTTTTAGAGCCGTACACCTGCGTACTCCAAATGCGTCCTCGGTGGATATCTGCGGGATAGACTTGCAATTAGGGCGATGACGAGAGGAGGGGAGCCGAGAATGAGAGGAGCCCGACCTCGTCATCGGCCACGATCGCAGGGGAAGCGCGAGGCATCGTATCCCTTGCGTCGGGGAGCGAGTGGCGTCGTCAACCTCGCTCCGCGTAGGGCCCTACTGGTCCTGAAATCATCGCAGCACACGCGTTACGTCGCGAGACCGGACGAGGCTCACGAATTTCACGTCACCTCCACTGCCCTTCTCTTGACACTCTGTCTGCCTCCAGGCATAACTCCCCCTCATCGATCACCTGAATATTCGGCGATGGACCTCTAAAACACGACGTGTTTCGCGATTTTCGAGGAATGGCGGACATTTTTAAAGGTCGCCGCCCGCCAACAACTCGGAAGGGAGAGCAAGATGGAAAACTCTCGTGGGATCTACCCCTCCGGGGAAGAACATTCTGGTCACCAGATGGGCAAAGGGAGAAGACAGGTGTGTCCAGGAGAACGACGAAACGACTCACCACAGCCAATTTGATCTGCTTGGCGCAGAAGGGGCTCAGCCACTGGTGGAGGCTGATGAACCTTTTGGGCAGCACCTTTAGGGAGTGGCGGTTGGAAGTCTCGACCACCACCATGATGCAGCCTCGTTCCTCTTCCTCTCCAGAGAGGGGGGGGGGGCGCCAAACAACAGTAGCAATCACAAGGGTCCCAAAAGAGCGGCAGACATTATTAGTATTGTCATCCGCTTCTGACCCTGCTTCGTAAAAGGCACGCCACGAATCGAGGAAATGTAGGTACTCACTGATAACAAATATAAATATAGATATATTTATATATACAGATATCACGGGGTTGAATGGTGTATCACACTAAATCATATGTATCTCTCTTGCATTCCGATTTAGCAGTCGTGTGCGGACTTACACTCGCAAAGCAATGAAAGATTGGTCATCACGACCCAAACACAACACGCCGAGAATTTTCATCTCATTTTGATGTGGAAAGCAGTAGACAACCTGGAATGGTCGAAAATAACTGATAAGGCAAGTTTCCCGTCTTCCTATTTCTGGTGCATTGAGATCCAGCGATGGATGGGTTAGGAACTCTTCGTAACAACGTCTTTTTTTTAAGTGGACGCTACGGAGCCAGCCGGCAATAGATTCACTTCAGGGCCAACAAGACGATGAACCCTCAATCACAGCCACAATAACAAAACAAAACAACAAAAACGATTCGGTGATCTCCCGCGCACGTAACAAATATATGTATGGGGAGGGAGGGGGAAGTCACACGGAAAAGAACAAAAACAAGATAGTCCAACGAAAAAATGTGGCCACGGCTAACTGTATTTCATGAACCGACAAAAATCGGGCGCGTCACATGGAAAGTGATTCACTCGCGTACGGATATGTGCTGGGAATATATCTATCTCCCATTGAAGGCAACACTATCAACAAGCCGAGCCGGCTTGCGAGGGAGGGCGAGGCCGTGACTACAGCTCGCGTAATTCTTGACGATAGAAACACTGCAATTCCCACGTCACATTGGATCGGTGATTCCAAGTTCGATGGCCGAGGCTGAGTGTTGACCTGCGCATCCTCTCTTTCCCACTCACCAACCAACACTAACCCGAGTAACGGGCCGGCTGGGGGGAGAGGGCGGCCAGCGGCGCTGCGATCGGCGGCGGAGGGCGGTCGAAACACTGCCACGGAGAAAGGTGGAGGAGGCGGCAGGAAACCAACTCCAATCGCCGCGCTAAGGTCCCGGTTAGCATGAAGCCTAAACACACACAGCCAGCCCACTGAACACGACTCGAAACGGGGATTTCACGTGCGATAATGCATCCTCTACCTCAACTCTCCAACCACATGTCTGACAAGCTCTTTGTCGCTACGTTAAAGGTGGCGAAGCCTTAGAAACCTATTCAGTTTAAGCGTACGTCCAGAAAACTTTGAAATGAAAACGAACAAAAAAAGCAGGGCAGAGCACACAAAGAAAAAGACTCGAGGAAGTAACGAAAGATTTTTCAATATTCTCCGCGCGCAACTGAAGCAAACATGTTTTTTATCAAGAAAGCTCGCTGTCCTATTATTCACACAAAGCCAGTTAAAAAGCTAATAAGTGGACAGTGCAAGGTTGTTTCTTATTGCACCCGCTGAGTTACCCAACGTAACCACCTCAAAAATAATCTGTGTAAAGAAATTGTGAAGTAACGTCGTGTTCACAGTTGAAACATAAATAGGGGCTCTCCAAATTAAAGGACACCATCTTTCAAACTTAGGAAATAATATTTTCAGCGCAAAGCAAACCTGTAGGCCTACATTACTTTTAGTGAATTTAAAACTAGGGAGACGCATTCCAAAAGGCGGTCGTAACTATTCACTAGACCGTGATGTTACAAGAATTTTCTATTCTGAATCAAGCGTGAATTTGTGTGATTCGCAGAATATGATAAAACACAACACAAATGAATTGGTCATTTATTCAGTCAGCCACAATCTTATTAAACTCCGGATTAAATATGTTCCAGAAAACATAGTCACAGGTGAGTGCATTTCTGGTTTATATTCCAAAAGAAATAAAATAGGATTTCAATTAAAAATCGTGTACAAACTATTACGCCATGTTAAAATTATACCTTTCTTTGCGAGAGTGTATGTCCTCCTCTGTAGAGTATTAAGAGAGGCTCCAATGATATGAAAAAGGAATTTCACATCTTCTTTAGTTCGAAAACCGTTCGAGTGAAGTACAAGAGTCATTTAACATATGATTATGGCCCAGCCAACCTGCCTCGCCAAGCACGTTTGAATTACGATGAGGTTTAGTGTGAAGGAAAACACTCGCCTCATGTAGAAGAGGTCCTTCGACATGGATGATAAGCGCGCACGCGCTGAAGATTGCAGATTATGACAATGAAGGAAGGAAGAATGGGGGAATAAGATTTCCCTCGGCCGCTGCGCCCATTTATTTTCTTTTTTCACTCAAATTTCATTCGGAAATTGAGAAAATAGCCTGGAAGATTTTGTAGACACATGAGTGATGAAATCTCTGTGCCGATGCAACCTCTGCACTACACCCCAACCGATTCTTTCCAATAGAGACTCTTTTCCGCCCCGCAAGCAAGGTCTACAAAAATACTTCGTTAGGATGATCAATGGTCAGTGACTCAGTCGAACACTGGCATTTTAGTCGCAGGAATGAGATTGTCATTCTCTTTCTAAGGTGACATTTCCCTCTTCTTCACCACGAGATCTCTCATTTCAAAGCTTAATATCTCGAATATCGACTGAATGTTTTGTTGTTTAACGAAGACATCTCTACAAAAAACAGAATAGCTAAATGAAATTTCGAAGCATCACTGCAATTTTGGCATTTATTTTCACTTCGCCAGGAACCGACACCAGGCAAAATAACACGGGGCGAAACAAAAAGTTTTAAACTTGTCGTTTCGCCCCGTGCCAAAACTTTTTGTTTGCCCATTCAACCAATGGTATAACAACATAATTATTTCTATTTGCACATGTCAATAAAAGCCGATACCCTCGAGCATGTAATTCAGGTCAATGCGCAGAATTTACTTTGCTTAATACCAAACCAAGAAAACGTTGAAGTCTCTTTTATTCTTAAAACAAATGATAATACTCTCCGGGCTGTTTTACTTAGTCTCCATAATAAAAGTTGCTAAGGAAATTTCCCAAAAAAGGTTTTTCGAGGAAGGAAAATTAGACAGTGAAATATTGATTTCCACGGTAATGAATGGCCGGCGTCTTGAGAATTAGCACGCCATTGCACAGCAGAAGAGAAACTACTTCCGTCAGCGAAGTGAACAAATGAAATTCTTTGGGCACTAATTACGTTCCTCTAAAAAAGAGGATAACATCCCAAACATAAACACTCGAGTAATAAGCATGATCCCGGATGGATAACTCAATGGTAAAATATTCAGCGCCCATGAAAGAAGAAATACTTCCTCGATCCTTACGACGTCTTTGGAGAGGGAACACAAAAAAAAGGAGCTTGGCTTAAAAATAAGCGTTTTGCCATCAAACCTTCCGCTGCGGCATAGAAGTGTGCGCTGATGGAGTGGGGCAAAGGGAGAGAGACCAGACTACTTTCGAATACCATTCTGGTCCTGGGAGGGAGACGGGGAGGGTGGAAAGGGGGTGTGGGGAATGAATATCCTTGCTCCTCTTACGCTTTGAGAATGCATACTTCCGCGAAACACAATCACCGTGGATTCAGAAAACGATGCTTCAGCCTGGATTTTTTTAAGAAGAGGATTCAGAAGAAAAGGCAGGGGGCAGAGGGAAGAGAAGGGGTAGGGACGCCCCCTCCCCAAAAACAGCATTTGCACACTCACGCACGCCAGGACAAGGGAGGAGTTTCCCCAGAAACCCTTGAGCCTTCTCGTCCTTTAACCGACCCCTCTCCGATCTCCAAGGTGCACGGCTTGAAATCCCTAAGTCCCCGCCCCCCTTCCGCCACATCATATCTCTCTACCCCTCGAAACCTTTACTCCATCGCAACACAAGCAAGGATGATGAGCGAAGGCTCACAGACGTACGGGTACTTCCGCATTTAAAGACACGCAGAAGGGTTTTCCACGGTGTGCCGGGGACGGAATGGGACACGGAAGAGAAAAGCCACGTCGTGTGGGATTTTATGTCCATGCTTGGTGACATTATTTTGGAGCTGCACCAACCTAAACTGCGATAAAGGAAGCAAAATACATCGCGTAGTGAGACATTGCACAAGGCGAAAGAAATGACCGCTTAACCCTTATAAGCCATGAAAATCGCGTTTGCCATTTAAGCCCGTGCAATCGCTCAAGTATTCGCCATGAGCTCGATGAAGTTGCTACAGTTTTGGATTTGCGAATTTCGCCCAACCTCTCTCGATTTTCCGGGTCAAAATTCCTTTTCACCGAAAGACTGTTTGGGTCAAGGCAACTCATCAAAGTGGAAAGTTGAAACCTACTAAAATCAGCAATAGCACTAGAGTGCAGCCACAATCTTGGGTTACAGAATAACCTCATTAAAGTAGCGCGTTCTATCCCTCAAAGCCTACAAGCCATATAACCTCCATTTTGTGAGGATACAACTCGATTAATTATCATTTTACAATCATTGCATTATTATTGTATTTTTTTCCCGAGGATTAACTTCCAAAAAGGAACTGGCCACCTTCCTGATGTTTGACTTTACACGCCTTTGGACTTAATATTACGTAAGCTTACCCATCAAACCAATCTTTGGGTGCCTTGGTTGCCTTCCAAAATCTCCGAATGCCAAATTTTCTCTACTTCCCAAGAGGAATTTAAGTTCGCGGTCTACTCCAGATTTAAACTATTTTCATCGATTTGGCAACATTGGCATAATCTGCTATAGTTACTGTCAGTCAACAGGATTAAACAACCTGTGGCACCTAGCATTAACACGGATGGCGTTAATGTAAAATGAAGAACGTGCAAATTACTCGACTGAATGAAGGCGTGATAAATTACGAACTCAAATCTTCAGCAGCGGCGCTCTTGAAAAGTCAGATACAACAGCTGCCCCATATTTTTACGGTAATAAATTGCCGCGTTGTCCAGTGTCATTTACTTAATTTACCAAGTCAATCTATTGTCCCGACTAAGAGTTTCCAGGACGAAAAAATATGATTACCTATAAACATTACACGTTCTCTCCGTCGTGAAATATAATGTTGACTCCGAACGGTAAGAATTTATACGGCCTACCACGACGCATAACTGAACAGCCACCACCCGTTCGTTTAAAATTCATGAGGAAAGAAATTAATTCAACAACGTTTCGTTCGACCCGAAAGCATTGCCACCGTCATTTCAATGAGGTCATCAATAGCATGCGAAAACGACTTACAGTACGAAAGACGCGTTTGAAAAAGGGCTTAAGAGAACGCAATCATAAGTACATATCACACACACCCTTCTGACGCAGGGAGATGATTACAGTCATTCGGGAGGGTGGGTTTGGTGCACCTAACAGCTCGAATATCCTGGCGCGGTAAGCTTTTATGTTAAGTGCTGCCGGAAAAAGGAGTTAGGGGAAAATATACGTCCATGTATAGTTTTTCATAAAGGAAGGAATGAGAACGAAAAACTTAGCTTCCTAACTCAAGGCTCCGCATTCCTATAGTCCACATCTTGGCCGAGGGAATCGTCATCACCTTCGCCTTTGCGGATGAAAGCCTCTCAGTTGTGCATGCAAGTTTCACTCTACGGCTACGTCGCACGTCGTTACCAATTCGCGAAATCTCACCTATTCCCAGTACATGCATGCATGCATAAGGCGATGCCCGAGAGGGCAAATCTGGACCGACACAGATCGGTCCATTAATCTGGTTCGCGTCGAAGAATTTCAAATAGATCGGAAGAGTTAAAGGGATGAGAGTCAGTTTTTGGTGAATCTTTTGCGCAATAGAACTATATTCTCCCCGAATTGTATCACCTCAAATATTTCTTTCCCTGATTAAACGCATTTAAACATTTTCGAAAACTTCACCAAAAATATTCGGAGGAAATACTTTTAAAACCACAAATATAATCAGTACTATTATATAGAAAATTGTTCACACGGTTTAAAGCATCACCACCGTTCTTTGACGAAAACGGTTACCGCAACAACAAAAAATTTGAAATAAAAAGTAAATTGAAATCGTGATTTAATATTCTGAAACTAAAAGAGATACTAGTAATCCGATACTTTCCGGCTACAATTTGAAATATGGAAGTTATGCTAAGTTAATGTCTATGATATATAATTCGCCATGTAATTTGATAGCCCCACTACAAGTTGCTGTTTCAAGGTTTCCACACTCCACTTCTTGCACTTGGTTATCCCGCAGAAGGTGTTTTTAGGATAATTTCCGGGATTCTTAAATTTTACCTCATTTCTATAGATAGCCTTAATCGTGTTTGAAATCACATTGTAAGATACGATACTCCATTCTCCTGGCTACCCATTCTCTTTTTTTGCTATCCTCTCACGGTAAACGGTATCTTTCCCGACGAAGGACAAACATTTGGACTTAAGTTTACACAATGTAGATTATTATTTTTGTCTCCGCTTATGAAGCGGTGCAAACTATTTTCACCAAACAGTGACCAGTGGTTGTATCGTAGAAGATAAAAATTGTCCTAAAAATGAAGAGGCTTATCTACCTTGGTATACTAAATACGAATAATTCATCAAAAAATCCAACAAAATTATAAATCGATAACGAAACCTTAAATAAAGCCTGATTACAAGCATCTCACCATATTAAAGCGCAGCAACTTTAATTGAAGTAACTAACAAAAGAGTATAACTGAAATTACTAATTTCAGATTCTATGTCTAAATAAGTTGTTTTTCTTGTTTTAAACGGGATTTGTTTAACGACATTTTTCTCAGTAGCAAATATAGCAATTGTAATGCACCGTCCGTCGCATAGGCTGAATGTAATTTGACCCTTGGGCAAATATTTTTGGTGATTAGTTGAAATGACTTTGGTAAAGTGAATATAATATATCATTGTAAATTTTTGACTCTTAGTTCTGTTGTTGGGGTTCTCTACAATGTTTATTTAATGGAAGAAGGGACCATTATGTCTTAATTTCGCCCAAATAAAGTCCTAAATCCATCTTACATTTTTCAGTCGAATGTAAATGTATTAAAAAACACAGTAATCAACCCGAAGGTCGGTTTAGTAGGTGATGGTAGAGCTCACCCATGTACCAAGCCCTATACGGCGTGTGAATATTCACACATCAGGGTAGGGGGGCCAGTTCCTTTCCCTGTGCCGGTTATGGTTTCCCAGGAAGACCTGGTACCCGAAAAATCAACTAGCTTGGGTGGAGCTGCAGGTGCCCAAAGTGCCTTGCCCGGGAATCGAACCCGGGACCCTCCGGTCAGCAGTCCAACGCTCTACCCGCTAGACCACCGCGACCCGCAAATGTATTAAATATTAGCGTAAATCCAAAGACTCGGATGTTGTTTCTTATCAAAATTATCACGAATTTACGAATGCCGATTGATGTGCATCAAATAAATCAGTTTGACACCAACTGGTGATTAATATGTTTCGGAGTGACTTATACTTGAGAGCATTTTTTTAAGCCCGTAATACCCACTGAATATCAATAACACGGTCATAGTGATAACATAGGAGTTGATCCGGTTCAATTATTCGACCTAAAGCCGCATGAGAAATATTTAAGCGCGAAAGAGGAATGCGAGAAATTTTTAGTAGAAGTGCTTCAATCGAAAGAATCTGGGATCATAGTCACAAGTAAAACTCGTTACATTTGGCAAAAACTGCAAACAATCGTTAACTCTATCCTAAAAACGAGCGCAGGATTCAGCATTTTAGTTCAGACGTGAGAGTTGTCTCTTTCGATCCATTTTACTTTTACGCGTATTTATGTTATACTCTAGTCAATATTAATGTGGACCGCTTCGAGATAGACCACAGGTCAGGTAAACGTGCCAACCGTCAATTTTCGCTGCACGTACCTCCCAAAATTCAACGCGGGGGAAGCGGTTGGCGACCGCCATTCACCGGCCAATCGGCGCGTGGAATCCGCAACAAATTGGTCTCCATAATACGACGGTAATGCTTTACAGGGTAACAGGAGTCCACGTCTCCTTCGCATCCACTGCCGTCCTTATCTAACGCAAGACACTCGCGTACAGATCGTAACCTGTGTTCTCAGAGAAATTAAAGGAGTAATAAACACCACCGCCTCTTATAATCCCTCCCTCATTCATTCATTTGAATGCAGCCAACGGAGTGATAAGCTTTTTAACGATCGAAAATTTTTAAGAAAGGCTGGAGGAAGCAGAGAAATATATGACAGCAGTAACAATAACAAGAGTGGCAATGCGTATGGAAAGGGGGGCGTATCTCAATCCCTCTCAAGGCGAGGCCGAGGTGAAAGCGGAGAGTCCGCGGGGGCAATATCCGAGGGACGAACCGGTGACCCTCGAGGTCGAAGTGCCTCCTACCCATCCCACGAGATGTCCAGGGCAGACACATAGTCGGAGTTTCAGGGAATAACACTTCCAGATTGGCAAGGCAGGTGAGAGGAGAGGGGGCGCGGGGTGGGGGCTGGGTGTGGCGTAAGGTGGAGGAGGGCGGAGGGGGGAGAGGAGAGGGTTGGATGGAATGGAAAAACTGATAAAGGACACGGAAGATGGAAGGAGTCACGTGGGCTGGGTTGGGGAGGGAGAGAGAATAAAAAGGACGACCGCTCCTCTCAGGGGGCGGGTGGAAGGGGGTAAGGAGGGGTTAGGGTTTTTTCGAGGGCGGAGGCAGACCCAAAAGAGAGTGGTGGGTATGAGGACGATACAGAGCCTTCGCACGCAATCCTACAGGGCGGGGTCTTTTACACTGAGCACGCCACGAATGGAAGGGCACAGGAATGGATTTGCGATGAGGAGGCGAAGGTGGGAAGGGGGCTTTCGGCACTCGAAAGGAACTTGCGGTTGGGAAAGGGGGGTCGAGAAGGCGGGGGAACCAAAAAAATGCGCCCATGGCACGAGGGGCCGCGTCGGTCAAAAAGTGTTGGGAATTTCGCGTTGGGTGACTCCAGGCATTAAGGAGTCCGTCCTCACCTATCGCCTTCTCCCCTTCACCAAGGACCGTTGGGCTAGTGAAGCGAAGATGGGGATCCCCTTGGAATCGGACAGACGCCCTCCTATCAAAATTCATTTCGCTTCATGAGCTTGACTGGGTTGGGGGCGCGGTGGTGGTGAATAGGGGATGGCGAGGGAGGGGGGGCGCCGAGGGGTTGGAAGAGAGAAGCGGAGGGGGCGGGTGAGGTGTGGTGGGTGGTCGAAGGGTGGTGGGAGCAGCGAGGGTGCGAGAGCGACATTGATCGAGCTGCGAGTGACTACGGTCTCCTCTCCTCATCCAGACACCGCCGCTCAACGGGAAGACAACAATGCGACGAGGAGGAGTGAAAAGATAAATGGACGCGTCGGCCAGCCAAATTCGACTCGATAGAAAGAATTGCATTTCAACATAATGAAAGCAGGGCACAAGGCCACTTTCAATTTAATTAATTACGCCCAATGAGAACCATTTCCTTGAACTCGTGTATAGGATCCAATGAGAGACATAGTCAAATTTTAAAATGCGCCCTCTCATAGAACGTAATTAGATATGAGTCCCACATTGTTTTGACTTTTGAATTAATTATGGTTAAGTGATTAATAGTCCTCGGCGGTGCGTGTAGATGAATGCATACCATAAATTCGCACATTCTAAGCATTTATTCTCGGAAGTAGGAGAAAGAACGCGACGCGAATGACAAAAGTTTGCTATTTTTACTGTACCCAGCTCGGGGACTGCAATTTCCATTTTGAATTTGCACACACCGTACTTTTGAGTTCTGTTTTGCCGCAGAAAGCGACGGCCTTGATTCTAAAAAATACGTTACCCAAAACTCTTGTCTAAATAGACGAGCGATTTTCAAAATATTAGCAGGAGAACCGATTCCATTCAGCGCTTATACTACTGTTTACTCAGAAATAAACGAGGAATACTCGATTATTATCGCTGGAAACTGTAACGGATATTTTATATTGATGTCGTTTCATTTCCAAAATTGAAAATAAAGAAAAAGAGAAAAACGCTAAACGCGAAAATATCGCTTCTGGTTAAATAACAAGAAATTTCATGGCAACTGACAGTTAAGGCAAACAAATAGGCTCCACGAATCAGTCGGACCGATTTCCAATCGTTGCTCCTTCTCTTCCCTTCTTATTGCGGGGCAAGAATGAAATATTACTCCCGAGTGCCCTCAGAGAACCAATTTTCTCTCACACGATTCCCACTCCCCGCAGAGGCATATTCATTGAGGGGGAAGGGGGCAGAGGGCAAGGGACGAAACCGCCACAAATCGGACAAACTTTGCCCTTAACGTATACGCACGCGTGCATGGCTACAAGCAAGACCACAAGTTCGCAGATGCATAACACCGTGCGACGAAGAGCGTACACATGCACCATTATTTTTTGCAGATACGAGACCCACGAATTGAGAAGACCACCGAAGAGGGAGTGTCGCGAAAAAAGCAGGCCAAATGAGGAGTAAGGACACCAGATCACTACCGTGTGGCGTGGTTCCCTCTTCCTCTTGATTCCTAAATTAGCAGCAAAGAAACCCTCTGGTCAAAATATATCTCTCTCGAATCTTACGACAACCAGTGATTAACTATAAAATGATGGCGTATTTAAACATCAAACCGCTGAAATTAACTTAACCTACACATCTAAAAGTACACGCTGACGCTCATTTTAGCTCTTCCATGGTCTACAGAATTCTCACGCATAAAATGTCGGAGTTGAGAGGACAGAGCAATGAGTGACAGAGTTGAGGATTGTGAAAAATAAACCGTTCGCAAATGGGAAGATGGCGTGATGAAGGAAAATCTTTCAGCGATTCGAAAGTGGGACTTAGAAGAAAATATTCATTAAGTAAAAATATGCACGTTTACTAAAGAATTCAACTACGGAATCCTGAAGCTATGTTCGCAAAAATCGATCCGGTGCACCTGAGTCATACGTGGATTGAAATCATGACATAGTCTGATTTATTTATTCATTCATTATGGTGATCTACCGTTTCAGGTACATGTGGAAAGATATTAACTCCTACTCACAAAAATGAAATCAGATAAGTCGTTCAAACGTTTTTTTTCGTATTCAATACCAATGACATATATGCAATCAAAGTTCGGTATAGCCAACGACTAACTCCAACTTGGAATAAACTCCGAGAAACTACTCCAGTTTACCTCAGGGGCAAAACTGAAGGGGATATCGCGGAAGTGAATTTGAAATGAATGTCGGTGATCCAAAAATAAAGACATGAGTTTAAAAGTACGCTCCGGAACAAATCGAGAGCATGCCTAAAACTACTGGGCTGGTCGGAGAAAACAGTGTGGCCGGCGGCCTGCTGAGGGTTGAAGTTCAGTTCCTTTTCCCCGACGAAATAACTTTCATGCTCTCGGATGCTTAGTTCGTAAAATTTTTATCACTCCTGGGTGCAGCGGAGGAAGTAAAATCGGGCTTAGTTTAACATAACCAATCAAGTAGATTGAAAATTTTAAATTCTAATTTTACTACTTGCCTGTTGTTTCAGATTAAATGTCACTTCATTTTACGGTCCCGCAAAAAAAAGACGAGCAGGGTTCGCACTGTGTTACAGGAATTAAATACTCCTGGGCGCGCGGTCGCACTCGTCTCATAGACACCCCTGCCCCTCCCATGTTTCCGTGAGAAATTAATTACCCCCTAGTTGTCAGAGTTTTCTAGCGGCCTTCTAACTCCCATAACCCGAAGGAAAAATTAAAACACGCCTCGATAGGGTAACGGTCTAATACATAAGATTAAGCACGGCCGAAAAGGTCACTTTAAACTAGACGCATTAAACATGTTTGCATCAACGCAATACAATAGCCCCCCTAACGGCCGGCTGCTACGCGATAAACAAAAAGTCTCACTCCCTAGCGTTCTAAATAACCCATATTCATTAAAAAATTGCCCGAGAAGAAATGCGTCGACGGCATCGCGGACAGTGTGGCAAACCCCCGCGGCGAAAATGGGAGGGAACGTGAAGGGAGGAGAGGGCGAGGCGCCACAATGGAGAGAGCGTGGGTGGGAGAGGGTAGGTGCGGAAGTGCGGAGAAGGGGCTGGGGCTGGGAGGGGGCGAAAAGAAAGCAGGTGGGTAGTGAAGAGGAATTGAGACGGGGAGGGAAGAAGGGATCGGGTGTGCGGCGGCCGAGGGGGAGGGAAGGAACTCCTGGGGTCACGACAGGAGCGGGGGGGGGAAGGAGGGAAGCCCCCGCACCGCCACTCCCACTCGCCCCCCGCCCCGTCCGCAAGCAATCCACTCCGCCCCTACCCTTCTCCTTTCAGTCCTACGCCGGAGCTCCCCCGCCCCCGCGAAACCCTTCCCCATTCCGCACGTACCCCCGCCGCTCCTCGAGACGAAGATTTCCAGAGGCTCACGCGATCCTCACGGTTAGGGACCGAGGCCAGCGCTCGCGACATGCCAACTCCGCGTGATAAATAAACAAACCTCATTCCGGGCGAGTCGAGAAAGGGGAAAAAGTCACGGCACGGGTGGCGCGTGCGCGAGGAATCGCACGCGTGATGGGAGGAGGAGGAAGGGATGGGGGAGGACTCGCGGACACACAATCGGGCTCCCCTACTACCCCCCCATAACGGCGGGGATCATTTAATGAAACCCGAGACGAGAGGAGGGGTTGGTGGAGGGAGGTTAGCAGCGGAGAGGGTTGTATCGAAGGACGCCTCGCATAGCACGGCGACGCGCCACACCCCCCAACATTGATCGGCCATGTTTTTTAACAAGAGGCGACATGAATGAGAGGGGTTGCCCGGCAAATTTCATCCCGGTGGGAAGAGGAGGCATTTTCGGCAGGTGGGACGACGCGTCGGACGGAACACGGCATGCAGATCCCTTGCGAAGCACCCGTGGTGCCCAAATTAGGGAGAGAGGCAGTGCGAACTCAAGACAAAAAAACATCTTTCCTCCCCTCCGTCGTGGAATTCGACCTAGTCGCAGTGAATTTAACATTTGTTAATGTACTCCCCTTTCTGTATCGCATACAATTTCCTTTTAATCAAGTGGGAAATTACAAATTGTAATTTTCCTCAACATGAATCAGTGGAGCCACGCGAGATAAGCGTTGAAAGCAAACATTGCGTGGAGAGAAAATATCTTAGGTGGACAAAATGTTAAGGTCGACGCTAAAATGAATTAGCAGCATATCAAAAAGACCGACCGGAGTGATCAATTTCACTATCTCTGGTGATTATCAATGGAGACACATTTAAATACAAGAAAAAATGGTATTACGTATGTTCAAAATAATATGCACTAAAATTACGCTTAAGGGTTAAATATCTTTCGAGTATTTTTACCGTGACATTTCGAAGGACATAAAAATACAGTTCCACGGGGGAATATGCTACCTACATATACATCAAGGTTGATAACAATGCACGATTTTTCATCTTATATTATATTCACAAAACACATGCTATTCTGACAGCATAATATATTCTTTTTTTAATTTTCTCGAAACACGGAAGGGAGTTTCACTGGAACCACGGAAGCAATATTTTCCAGAATTATCTTTAATTAAAAAATTACTCGTTTTTCGAAAGACAGTAGGAAAATAAGACGAAAAAAATACGCGTTATGGACACCATCAAATATTTTGACAAATTTCATTCAAAGCAAATTTCAGGCCCACTTCATTTTCCCCACCCCTGACCCCCAGATCAGCCACAGGAAAGAGGATTAGTGAGGCAACAAAGAAAGAGTGGAAACACTTTTGGGGGAAATACGGATCGGGGAGACAGTTCGGCCGGGCAATTTTCAGTCGCACTCTGCGCACCAGGGGATAACCCAGCGTAGGCATATCTAAAACTGTTTGCAGCAACTTCAGGGGTGAGGTTCCGAGGATTCCGGGTGTGAGCGTGCAGCATCGAACCGCTTCGGGGGCAGAACAAGGGTGGAGGGTCAATTGTTTCGCAGCGCTTTGGAGTCCGCACCGGTCCTTTCTTTATTTATTCCTCCGCTCGGCACTACAAGAGGAACGTGGAAGAGATAGATCGGGTTGAGGAAGGGAGCGAGCGGGTGGGAAAAGATCCGAGGGAGAAAGAGAGGTGTGCAGGGGCGGTGGGCACATCATTTGGCTTCAGGACACGCACGCAGTGGGGCCCAAGGGCCCGCGTCAAGGTTGATTGAAATCTCTTAAAACTTCGCCGGCGCTCCCTCTGCGCAGTCCCTCTCCCCCCCCCCATCCCCTGCAAAGCAGAGCTGGAAACGCGTGGTTTACCTGGGCGTCCAGGCATGAGCCGAGAACAACGGAAGCCCCCGTTGAGTTTCTGCGTATTCCCCCGAGGCGGAGGGAGGGATGCAGGGCGAGGGGTGGGAAGGCGAGCGAGAACGAAAATAGGAAAATGGGGAGGAGGGATGAGGGTACCTCCCATCGGAGGATGTGAACGTATGTCGCGAGACGACAGGAAACAAGGACGGCAAAACAAAACACTGGCTATATGGCGCTTTCTGCTTTCCCCCCCTCCACCCCCGCCACCACCACCTCCCCCATCCTCAGGGGATGAAAAGGCTACGATGAAGCGGGTCGTTAAGCCAGAAGGCGAACATCATCAAAGTGACATTTACGAGATCTGGGCGATGAAAGGCTGTTCGGACGGGTAGAAATACACATTGGGAGCATTTAATGCTTCCGGGCTTCAGTTTTTTCGAAGAAAACATTATTGCATGCATTAAAAAAACCTATCCTTCATTTGGATAGACAGCCATTATAAACACTAACACGATGATAATTTTTGGCATCAATTTGGAGACTCTCCACGTTCGATCACAACATCATAACCCTATTGTGTAGTTTGCCCTATCAATTTAAGATGCACTGGAGTTGACTCATAGTGCCTTAAATTAATTATTCATACATGAATCTGATATTTCCTTTCCAAAAAACCTATTATGAAAGGGACTAAGATTTTACGATAATTGTGTGCGACATCCTACCACAAATAAAATATATAATAATGCGCTGAAAGAGTTTACTGCATTTTCCCCACTTCGATTTAATGTCATTTTTATTCGCATCAGATTAGTTGCAGAAGTGCAAACATTTTAACACAAAAAACCAATAAAGACGAGTTTTCACATTACGTGATGATCAATCATCTAATGCGAGAAACAATTACTCGCTTTTGGAATTAAATTTAAACCCTGATTTTAAGTTCACTTTACTGTAATTTAATCTCGCAGATTCACTGTCCTGCACCATTCAGAATTAATTCGTCCCGCGGGCTTTAATTCTTATTCCATCAACGCGGAGGCGTAGGAAGCACTGTAACCTGCCGCGCACAACGTGCTGGATATAATAGCCCGTTCATACTTCAAATCTGTCCCCGTGAGCAGAACGTTGTGGGTCGACTCCGTCATCTACATTCCGCCATGGTTGGATCTGAACGCGGATGACACTAACGCAATTCCAGTAATCAACCCAAAGGTTGGTTTAATATGTGAGGGTATGGCTTACCCAATTCTAAACCTTATGCAGCGAATTAAATGCATAGATTAGGGTAACGGGGCGTACTCTTGCTTAAAATTTAATTAGAAATTTTCTAGTTCCTCCTCAAATGACACGGTATCCAAGGACGACAATATGCTCTCCCACTTTTATGAGATGACTCGAAGCACAGGCACGCTCGTGAACCGAGAAGCAAAAGATCACGGAGATATAAATCCAAAATAGCAGAAGCGGGCGAAAAATATTTAAAGGCCATACTAATAATAGAGCTACTTCGATGGTCACAGGTGTTGTGTTGGAATGAGAGAGCGAATATGGGAGGACAGGTGTTCGTCGAGAGGAAAAATTTCACCTTCCTATCTTCTCAAAATGCCTGCATCAAACTCACTCCGAGCACATACGGCGGCAAATTATGATCAAGGCATGCACCTAGCTTTAAAAAAATGGAAGGAGATCCAACGACGTTCGGGAGCTATTAAATTATACTCCAGTCGAGATAATGAAGAGCGTATTCCCGCTAAGCCTAGATAAAATTAGTGGACTATAATACTGATAAAGAGATCAAGTAACTTTTTGAGATTTCAATAACTAAAATATTGTTGGAGCCACAAACATAAAAAACCATGGGTCCAATTAGTCGAAAATGACATCTACATATGCCAAAATCATTACAATTACCTATGATAAAAGGCTAATGGGATAAGATTTTTACCCCACACAGGTGCAATATACTGTCAGTACTCATACGATCCTCATAGGACAAATACAGGACGGTTCCAAAAAGTTAAAACTTTTCTACAAAAATCGTTTAATTAAACGAATTTTATTCTTGGGATGCCTAAAAATGTTTACGTACCAATGGGGATCATATACTATGATGTATAGTATAATTACCACTGTAATTGAGTTAAATACTTAAAAACCACTTACTTTTCGGCCTTCAAGAATTCTTCCTTTTGATACGCATTACGGAGATAAATCGAAATTCAATTCTCACTGCCAATTCCCAAGCTTTTTCAACATGTTATACTAATTATCTTGCAATGAAATATGAGCAGACATTTATCAGAGAATCATTGCTCATCGCAAGAATTTGAATCGTAAAGTTAACTAAATAATTCAAGTCGTCCATGTACATAATGAAAATTAAGGGTCTAATTACACTTGCTGTCCCATGCTCTTATTTTTGGAAGATTACGTAGACACATTGTAGCACTTTGGAAGTATGAATGGATATATATGCTATTAAAATATTTAAAGCCATCATGTGAATGGCGTTTTTTTCACGGTAACACTCAAACACTGTCACGAATTTAAAGGAATATTATAGGATTAATCAGAATTTACATGCTTTTGAGGACTAATTTCACTAAATTTTCCTTCTTTTTTAATTTTAGACACTCAAGTTGAGTTTACTAACATCCTCACACCAATTTTACAGCAACAAAGTAATTTGTCCTGTCCGAAAAAAAAGATTAGCGAAGGAGAATATGTACCTGCTAAAACGTAGTCTCGAATAAGGAAAGGCAAAAGGTGACTCTAGCCCTACGTTCCACGAATGCCTATGCGAATACACGGATTCCGCACCTCTTCCAAATATCTGCCTCGGAGAAAGAAAAATTCCTCCTGACATATTAGAGCTGAAATTAAAATTAAGCAGGCCAAACTTCCACAAAACTTCAGGAAAAATGTGGCGGGGGGAGGGATATGCTGCATTCATTACACCAAACTTCACAACAAAGGAAAACGTGAAGGCCTTTTCGGAGAGATACCTTTCAAAAAAACAAAATATGCTGGAATAAAAATATCGAGTAGCACGCAACCGAAACACACGACGTCATTTTGAATCGAGCCTACTGTGCTGACATTATGACTCAGCGGTAAATTAAAAAAAAAGGTGCAATAAGCGACTCGCAATTCTTAATTAAGGCCAGAGAACGTGCTGGCCACGTTTACAGCAGTAACGACCAGAACACTGCAATAATGCATCAAAATCATATCTGCTATGTAAATCAATAAAAGTGATTACATATAATTAGAAGGCGAATAGTACACAAGTATTCATTTTCCTGTTCAAAAAAATTATATTTCTAGTACCACTTTTTCTATTTAACGGTAACTTATTTAATTTTAATTTATGCAAAATTAAACCAATTTATCAAGAGGACAATGAATGGATGTTCGGCATAAATATTAGGCAAGTAGCAGCAGGACGACAGCTTCCCTTCATCCAAAGGCGACAACTTACTAAGTATTTGGAATTGTGTTTTAGTGTGTCGGGTAAATAATGATGCAAAGGTACAATAAATAATGATGAAAGCGAGTTTCTGAGAAAAACAACAGTAACGAGTTTGGTAATAGTAACTCGAGCAAAGCACCAAAACCACGACGGAGGTTGTCTGGCTTCCGGGCCGAAATCACGGAGTGCATTAATCCTCTCTCGGCTCACTTAACTGAACAACGAGGGTCAGCAGCCGTGCCAAAGGATTCCGCCGACCTACGCCAGAATCTCATCACTTAAATCACGAAGCGCCAGAATAGGTAGATTAGATAATAGGGATTACTTCTGGAGGGACTACATTTCTGTCAAATTTCACTTGTGAGATAAGAGGAAAAAAACCTTTACTTCATCCAATGAATCGCTCGCTGCATAACAAGAATTACAATGGAAACACCTCCCCCAAAAAAGATGGGATTTAGAAATAAAACAACTGGAAAGCAGAATAGTAATTAATGAGCCGCATGATACACACGAAAAACAAAATCGACTAATAACACAGATAAAAACTTTAAAAATTACTTTCGATTAGGTGCATTCATTAGACAAGGGAGTAATAATAGCCAATGTTTCCCGTGGCAGTAATATGCGTGCTATCACAAGCGTGCTTTTTCTACAAGTTACAGTTAGTCGTATACCGAAAACCTACCATTTAATAAAAAACTCGAAAACTGGGGAACGTCTGAAGAGGAAACTACATAAGACGGCAATATAAAACTTGAAAAATACCGTTTAATTATGAGATAATAGATAAGGTCATAATTTTTGAAAGGGAATATGACCTGAGAAAGGACAAAAGACCCGAACTAGAACGGATTGACATTGTTTTAATGGTGATTTCAAATATAGTCAGTTTCGAGGGAGTATCCACTGGTTCTGAAGACGACAATCACGAGGAAGGGGTGAAAATAAAATGAACCGCTGAAAATAGCTTGTGCAAACCGAGGTATGAGCTCATGCTTCGCGGATGTTACGCTCTGCATCCTTCCTCGTGCGCAGCCACGCGACGATACCGGAGAGATTCAGATCGACAGGGAAAGGCGAGTACGAAACCAAAACCGCGTGCAACCAGTTTACGCCTGTATTAAAACACTAGAGAGAAAAAAAAATAAGCGGAATGAGGCTGAAAAATTATTCGACCTTTTAACCGGAAGAAATTTGCCACAGGGTAGGACGAGGATTCCAATCCGCGGACATCCTTTGTTTTTTATGAGCAAACAACACGAATCTGGAGTTTGAAAGAAAAAATCTTGGGGATTAATTTTAATTACAAAACGAAAAAAATACCAAATGAAACTTTAAGCAGTTGTTCTCAGACAAACTAATTTATACTTTTTCCTCGTTCTCTCTCTCTCTCTCTCAACCTCAATTCTAAAAATGTTCACTGCTTTAAGTTTTAAACATTTTACGGAAAAATTGTAAACTTGCATCTCTTTTATCGCTTTCATTTTTATTGCTGGGACCATAGATTAAACTTATTCTTTTAAAAAACTCGAAATGGAGTAGGCTTCATTTTGGAACCCAACAGATAATAAGGACGCTCTTTAACAATTCGCCTTCTCAAAAGGGCATTATTATCTCCGACTCAATTTGCACTAAAATATTCAAGGAATATTTTCATTTTCACGGAACAAGGATGAGATTTTATTATTCTTCAAGTTTCATTTGGACAAATGGCCACGGGCATATTACAGATTATTTTAAAAGAAAGAATACTCGAGAATATTTTAATTTCACAATCAAAACAAATAAAACAGCAAGGCTGTAACCTATTATAATTAAATTAAGTGGTGATAAAATATGCTACCTGCCCATGATTTTACGGGAAATGAATCAAGGAAAATAGAGCGGAAACGAAGAGAAGAGAAGTAATTTCAGAGTTAAAAGAAAAAAAAAGATGCCAGCTGAAAATTTTCATCTCAAAGAGGACCAGTGCTGGGCTAACCAGTTCTCGCGAAATTCCGTTATGCCCCTTCGGGCTATGCATAACTGCAGCGCAGCAGTGTAGACGGATGGTTTCTCTGGCATAATTGATGATGTTACCCGCAAAGCTCATGTACACGGTACGGAGAGAAAAAAGCCCACGGTTGCTTTTGATACAGGGATAATTACATAACAGATAACTATTCAAAAATGTTACGCCAAAATACGATAAATAACAGTCATTTGGGCCGAGCATGAATGACAGGATAACCGAAAACAATATACCATCACAACAATGTTAGACTGAGCGTCCAAAAAACCTAAAACGTAACAAAACGTAAAAAATAACAAAAATACGAAGGATCAGGAACAATTTAGGGTAATTTTTAAGTCAACAGACAAGCACTTCTGAACCGTAAACGAAAAAACATGCAAAACAAAACGCGAATATTCTCAAACACGCTGATCTCCTTACTGAGCGTGTGTGCAATATTAAAAAGCAACAGAATGAAATTCCAGATTGCAACACACAAGTGGTGCTCTATTAACAATTATCATCAACTCAATATCTCCATCATGTATATGAAAAAACTTAACGAGTACGAGAAATTAACCCAAAAGTTTTATCTCTACAAAATTAATATAATTTCACGAGGATGAACATTTAACGATAAGCGACTCTTTTGTGAATCAGGGAATATTGATTAAAGGCCAACAGAAAAACACTTCCTAGCTCAAATTTTACAGTTACTACCAAACTTAATTGCTTTATTATACGTACAAATGCAGATCCCAGTTCGACATTTGACGATAAATAGATAGCAGTTTATGAGCGTGATTCCCGCATAGGGATCAGGTTTTGTTAAAAAAATATTCTGAAAATGATTGATCAAACTTTACAGCGATTAGCATAAGTTTCAAAAAGAACGAGAATCTACAGCCGTAACCCGCCATTTAATAGGGGACAGAGAACCAATGAGAATACTCCGTGCACAGTTTTATTCCTCATTCCAATAGGCACAAACTACGCTGAGTGACTTTCCGCCTCGTACGCTCAAATCGTTTCCTTCCAATGCGGCTAAAAATTTTATTTAACCCGGAGGAGCAAATGAAGCAATTATGGAAATTAAAGTATCAGTTCCATCAAATGACAACTCAACATTTATACATTCTAAAACATACGACTTAAAGGTTTTCGAGTGCAGGAGTAGACTGAAATGAAAAATAAATCTGGATAAGCTTGGGTTGTCTAACAACTTCATTCTCACACTTGGTTCTTGAAATGTAGACTCAAAAAATGTAACGAAGAGTGTGTGAAGCCAAGATTCAATGCCTGCAGCCATTGTCTCGTGAAGAGAACAAAAAAAACAATTAACCAGTACTTAATTCACCGTTGGCGCACCCTTGTGCGCCAACGGTGAATTTAGAGACCAAGATTTTATAGACCAAGGGTTGCAAGAGAGTGTAGCAAACTTCGCGATGACTACATACAAAAACACTTTTAACGACTGGTTAATTGACTTGCAGATTTTACGGTTCTGCAAACTGATGTCTAGGCGTCAGTGGGAAGGAACGGATAGTAATCAGCATTTTAAAAAACTACATTTTACACTGCATTACACCATCATAAAGAGCCAGTTTTGTTTTGATTGACACTAAGCATGCTGCTCCACCAAACCACGAGTAAAACTTTCGATATAACCTCCAACGAAAAGGGGATAGGCTAAATCTCCGACCTCACCACGACCACTCCAATCACATCACCTCCTCTACATGTTGGGCGAAGAAATGCAACTTGTACTTCTCGGAACGAAGACCAAATCAATTCGACTCATCAATGAAACTAACGACCATAAATACAAGCAATGCGAAGGAAGGACGATGAATGGAAAAATCAATACATTTAAAAAGTAAACAGGACACAGTATCTCCATCAGCAGGAGGCTGTCGCTTCGGTCTCTCAAAGAAGCACGAATTTTTTCAAGCTTCCTCCCGTGCCAAATGGATACCATTCACGAGATCTTGATTTGAACGCGTGTTCATTCCCATCTCGATCATTCAAGCGATCACTTTGCCAAAAAGTCAACATTTCTCAAAAGTTATTGAGAAAGTTTCATTAAAAATAACAATTTCCTCGAGTCCTCAAGTTCCATTTTCGTCCTGACTACCACGTCATTTTTTTAACTTCATGAATATCATTTGATATCATAATTCATTCAACCATGAGAGAGACAAGATTTTGACTAAGTGTTTGTATTCCCGCTAAACAAGAATACGGAATTGTTCAGGGCATTTTTTTAATAATAAAATAACCTTAGCGAATCAGTACACGCTAAAATCCAAGCTGAATATCACACATGAACATTAAAAAATTGGCGCCACTTGACCAGGAAACTAACCCTCGAGGAAAAAACGCAGAAAAGTGTTTGGTTTTTCATTTCGACTTCGCCACTTACATGACACTACGGCAAACCTTAGTCAAGTCACCCGTGTCCTGACACGAATCTAGAATGGTGAGGGGAGAACACGGGATTTCCATTTCCCGTGTTCTCCCACGCAACGGGATAAGGCACCGTTGCCTAGCGGCGAGGGGAACGGTGAGTCACGTTCGGTCGTGTCAATCGCTTGAAAACCGGCGGGGAGGGAGAGTGAGTGGATAGAATGGGATCCGACGTACCCTCAAGAAGAAGGAGAGAGACATCGGGCCGAGGAGATGCGCGACGTGGATGACGGGGGTTAGATGGCGAGTGCGGGGGGAAAGGGACGGCGGTTGGACCTTGGCTCAGGGCCCGCATTCCGAGGGCGCGCGCCTTCATCTCCGGAGGCGAGGAGGGATGGCTCGCGAGGCTTGCAACAGATGGGCAGAAACAAGAGCGTCACGCTTTCCGATAATGACGCGTGCCTAGTGACCGCGTGACGTCCGTATTTTATGCCCTCACGTACTCACTCACAGGGCGTGGGATAATGGAGAAGGGTGGAGTAGGCGCGAAGGGAGAAGTACAATGTCGGACAAATTCCCAGCATTTACGACTTTCCACGCCTCATTTGGTGAGGGCCTCATCGGGCGGAGACCACAGTTACTTCCCTGATTGAGAGTGGAGGATCAAAAGAACCCGATTGGGCACCAAAACAGAAAGCATAAGACTCCTTTGAAGGTGATTAATTATCTGAGTACTTCTTAATTTATCATAAAGCCTTTATTATGCATCAGTTACGTTCGATATTATCAGGTTGATTCATTTCAGTACATCCTTATGTCAGTTCAAGAAAGATAGGTAAGGTAGACGAAATACCTGATCTGTGTTATTTTCCGGTCGTTTTGTCAAGTTAGATTTAAAAATAAAGAAATGATTTCGCACGATAAGAAAGACAAGTGTATTAATGCTCCTTCTTTCTCACTCGTTGTATTGGAAGGACAAAAAGTCATTTTGCGAAGCTGGATAAACCACATCTACGCAATTAACACCAAAATCCAACAAAAAGGTCTTTGGTAGGGGGTGCAAGCAGCACGCAGAGAGGTTAAGGGATGAGGGAGTGTATTTAGGGGCGAAGGGGAAGAAAATAAAGAAAAATAATAAAATGACTGGAAGATTTATTTTTATTTAAGTATGAAAAGTTTTAATGGCTCCAGGGATAGTGTTGCACAATATTTAAAGGATAGTGCAGAACAAATACACTGAGTTCTGTGATGAATCGAGAGTTGTTGAAATGAAACCTGGAGGGTATTTCAATTGCCATACGTATCTTCAATTAATAATGGGACAGCAGTTAATTTACCACTAACTTATTTTAGTTTATTATGGTAACAATTAATACAGATTTTTTGATACCTCATCGTGGATTTGAATTATACCTACTATTTTATTGAGTAATTTGAGGAGCATAAACACCAGGATCTGAGGCAAAAAAAAAGTTTTTAAGTTGTTGCTTGCTAAGTTCTGTTAACATTTCCTGATTTCCAGTCGAGGTCGAATTAATCCTTCTACACCTCAGCATTAGTATATGATATATTTTCGTCATATTAATTGAAAAATTACAACAATAACGACTATGTGGTCTGAATTTACAAGCAAAGCACTGTTCAGCTATTTATTTCGGTGCGGTATTAACGTGTTTCAAACATATTTCTACGAACAGCACGGCAAGCTTCACGAGAAGACCCACTCGGAGAGAGTAGGGCTTTTCAAGAAAGACATAAATGAAATTAAACATAAAACGACAGATTTTTCGAAAGGCAACGCGCTCCGAAAAATATCTGAAATCAAAATTTCTTTGACAGGCGAACGAATAAAATTCCCGTTTCCGCTCAAAGTAAATATTAACACTTCCGTAATGAAAGAAAAATTCGAGCAACCAGATTCCATGATGACGCCAGCTGTTGAGTCAAGCATTCATTAATGCGAGTTTACCGATCACTATTGGTGTATTTATAAAAAGCCCTTCGTGTTGTTAGAACGAACGAAAATGACTACTCCTTTTATCTCGAGAGACCTCGTTCACAATATTTCGTCCCTTGCTCTCGTGCACACGCACATTCGAGCCCGATAGATTCAAGCTTCCTCCGAAGACGCGAGAAAGGAAACTAAATTGGGGCGAAATATTATGGCGGGGAACGGGAAACGGGAACGGGACATGAAAGAGATAAAATATAGTTAGGCAGTGAGACAACTGTCAACACATTTCTCCAAAAGAATTGACATGTAAGGACAGAAATAAGCCTGTGACAACGTTTTATGACATGACCCCCAATTGCGATAAAAAAAAGATACAGGATCCATCGAGCAAGGAACGTCTTACAATACATATCTTCTCCAACACTGCCCATAAATAAATATATTTTGTGAAGAACGTCTTACCATAAGAATCTTCTCCAACACTGCCCATAAATAAATGAAGTTTCTGAAGAACGTCTTACCATACATATTTTCTCCAACACTGCCCATAAATAAATAAATTTTATTAACGTTCAAGGTCAAAATTGTCTCAAAGAAGTCGTTTTTAAGGTGAACGGATATTTAGTTTTATATAAGGAAAATATTTCGCTTAAATTATTTTCTACGACAAATCAATATAAATGTCATGAAAAGGCACCAGGGGAACATCTAAAATCCCCTTCTGACCTACACGACTGACATTCCCAGAATAGATTAGTGTCTCTGTGCGATGTGCTCATTTCTGGATAAATCGGATAGCGACTCACGGCACGTGCAGATTTTGAAACTTGAAGCTCCCTTAACCCAAAACGAAAATTCACATCACAAACAAGATAAAACCGAGTTACACACGAATTGCCATCCCTAAGGCTCAACAAAATAACTCTGCAATAATATCTGGCAAGATATAAAACATCATGGGAAATAAAGCGGAGAAATTTTCACCGAGTTAATATTTTTTTAGATGAAATCGGCGAAAACATATACCTACATTCCACAATGGTTTTGACGTTGGAATTCTCTCATAAAAACCAGGAGGAAGAGATGGGCATTAGCTAAGGAGCTCCACAAAAAAAGTAACAGCATAACAGAAGTCTCCTCTTTTTGATTTGAATGAATGCTGGCATTTTCAATCACCTTAAATGGTTGGACGATTAATGCTCATCTGCTTCGCTGAACGTGTTTGCATACTCCTCTGGGTAAAATATACGTTCTCTTCTTGCGGCGCTTCGATTTTCACCGGATAATACGCTCCCACAAGAACAAAACGTCCCGCGTAGCGCGAAGAAGAACCCATCGTTGACCTCGCCCGCTAGCGAACGGGAGGAAAAAATTATTCCGGAAGATATTTCGCAATGAAAGAGAGGGTGGGAGGAGCTGGTGAGAGCGCCATGTCGTCGTCAACAACGACACATAATGCAAGAGAGCGGCTTTCCTCATCGCACCTATCCACTCCGTGAGGTGAGGTTTTTTAGAACGCGTCTGTGCGCGGGACGGATTCACATGCACACGCGCCTAGTGCTCCGATCCGCGTCGTCCCCTTGCACTCCACTCACGCTAAACATTTCGAGGCAGCAAACCCTCACTCCCTCTCCTCCCATACGTGCTTACCGAGTCGTGGCATCGCGATATAAATTTTAAAAAAATAAACTAAATAATTCCTTCGCGAACTCGAACGAATGAGCGCAAACGCTCTCCCTCCCTCGCATCGAAAATTTTCCTCGCGGTGAAACAAAATAATGATTTGACAATTATCACTGCACCTGCTATGGATCTGCTATTTCCTTGCCGACTAAAACCAAGGAAACAACTTAATTTTATAAATCTAATTCCTAATTGTACATAGATATATTACATATTCCTTACCAATAAATTTTAAAAATATTCTATTACTCTATCTTCAGTCGAAAATAACTGCAGTGACATCTTTTAATAGCCGCTTCCTTAGTAATTCACCATCAAGGTGATTTGTTAAGCAGCGTAAACGTATGTACATATCCCAAGAGATGATATCGATGTCACTAAAACCCGAGTTCACATTCATGAGAGCGAGTGCAATGCAATCACTTAGCAGTCGTGCACGCGCATCCTATAGACGAGCGGCGGAACGACAAAATTAGTCCGTGATTAAGATCACTTATAATTTGCATCTCCCTGGCGTCGCGTTAAAGGAAGTCTTTCAGCACTGTGCTCATCGTCTACACACTGTGCATACTTCATTGAACCACGATCTCTGAGCACACCGAGCACGTGACGTCGCCATACCACGAAAAACCGGGATCCCGATTCGCGTTGACCGGGATCCCGGTCAACGCGAATGATTTTCACACTCTGAAATCATTGCATTTAAATGATTGTTCATCTTCTAAGTTTACCTTTCAATAAAAATCCACAAGGGAGCAAAAACTCCTCCAGGAAATCAATATGCGACGGACAATGGGATATGATTTAGGCAGTTAACTAAGGGGATTCTCATAAATAATTCAAATTTGCAATTAGGGGGGGGGGGGTATTATTACCCTAGTATGATTTACATTGGCGTCCAAAAGAGACAAGGCCTTTATTGACCGATTTGCTGACAAAAACATAAAAGAATTGAACCTCAACTCCAGTCGCAAATAAAGATATACAGCAAGAGTTACACCAGTGGACGAACTGCTCAAATATAACTTCATAAGCGTGAGGTTAATGCGGAGATTGTGACAAAAAACGGAGTTTAGTGTTGTGGGTTTTGCTCTTACTTAACATTTGGAGGACCAAATATTCTTCGACGCTAAGTACAACAACTTTGAGTGATAGGTGCAAACCCTCCCATGATTATTATCTTGTCTGCAATTTTTATTACTGCAATTACTTTATCTTCCATTTTTTCACATTTGGGAACCACAGCCACGTAATTAATTTACTCTGATCAACAGCAGCAGCCAACTCTGAAGTTGAAATTCGTCAGCATTTCCCGATTCCACCCATTCGTAAAATATCGAATTTCCACCGAGCTACGACAAGTCAACGGTAGGTTTAGGCCGGTGGTCATGATGGTACCCCACGGACGCACTAACACTCCCGCCGAATGCGATGACAGTCTCGGGCTCCGACAGACGCGCTTTTCACGGCCTCACGACGCCGACTTCCGACGCAAACATTCATCGTGTGGCAGTTTCTACTCCCCTGTCGTGTCCTGACGCGCAGACGAAATCGCTTCTTGGTTTAAAAAAGTGTCAAATCGTAGACGTTTCTCTGCGGTAGGATAACGTCGCGGGGTCGTTTTTCCTCTCGTTCTTGGATGCTGTGTCGCATTTTTTTCGATTTTTTTCCTCGACCTTTTACTGCGGGGCCGCAGATTGGAGGTGTGCAGAGGGGATGGCGAATAAAAAGGGAGAGGGAAGGAGAAGAGCGAAAGCAAAGGCAGTCGGTTGGAGGGAGGGGGGCTTGGACGTGTGGAGGACGTCTTTTGTGATATGCGTCCATTTCTCCCCACACTCCCTTCCGAAGCGTTCGGCTATGCCTGGAGGGTACCCTGACTCAGTACAGGAAGGGTCGGGGTGGGAAAGAGAAGCTAGGAGTGGAAGGGGGAGGGGTATGGCAGTCTCGAGAACCGGGAGTGAAGGGAGGGCGATGCTGACAAGGGATTTGAAAGACGGAAAACCACAAGAGCATTGCGAGGGTGGGGCTGGAGGCCGGGAGACGGATACTCTTGAGGCGAGAGGAGGGAGCGGGGGAGGGCGGGGGGGAGGTTGGCGGCGTGGGAGAGGACGAGGGGACGAAAAAGACCCGAGACAGCAGAACGTGATTCGATCAGGGCGAGAGGGCGGTCTGTAAGCTGCCCGGCCTGCGTTTTGATTGGTACGTTTCGGCAGTTGGGTACAATAGTCTAATTTGACGCGAATTATTATCTCGTAGTGGACGGAATATCCCCCTGGCCTGATAGTCTGAAAGATAACGATGTTTGCTTCATAACGTAGGTCTACAGACGATGTGAAAGAGACGATTAGATTCGAGTCCGCTACGCATATTAGCCACTTTTCGACCAACTAATTTCGAACTACGTCCATCAAAACTCGGCCTCCTCTCTAATTACATTAGCCCCACGACAGAGGGAAATTAATGAACTCCGCATCTGAAAGGAATTCGAACCGACGGCTTTCAGACTTTGGAAGGCGACGCCGTCACTTCAGCAACGCTGACGATGTACACGAGGATTCATGAATTAATATTCCTAGATCATGAAAATTGTGTTTAATTCTATATTTACCCATGGCCTATGTCGAAATTTAAATATTAAAGCCATAGTATAAATCCAGTACGATCCAGAATATATACTTTTTACATAATTGTTAATAATAATGAGGTCCTGAATGGGAATGAAAGTTGTTTGACTTTCATTTTAAGCGCATCGATATTGTTTGCTCGGCCAAAGAGGCGAAAAGCAAGAAAGTCAAAGGTGGTTGTTCCATCCCATAGTTGAAATTGTCTCAGGCAGGAATTTATTATATATCAATAAGCGATTTTTAAATCAGTAATACCTGTATACTTGAGTTATCTGGTAAGAGAGTGGATTTAAAGATATAATTACTTCACAACATAAAACTCAATGGAATAATTACTTGACATTCTAGTAAATACCCTTATCACCCAATAAGAAATGAAAATTTTACTTAGAAGCACATTTAGGACGCACTTTTAATGTAATTGTCCGTCTCTGCGCCACACATAAGGCGCGGAAAAAGGTTTGAAGTGCGCAAAATTATAGATTCCTTCGGTTCGTTGTGAATACAAGCATTGTCAGCGCCTTCCAAATGATAAAATGTGAATTGCACGGAAATGGTCGAACGTAAAAATAACAAATTATCTTTTGTTTCCACATTTCTTTGCACTGCTCACACGCATATCAGGAACGAAAATTTTCTTTCACAAGAACGTGCAAAGACACTCATTACTTTGCACCCATCTCGATAGGAACACATCAGTTCCTACGAAAACCACTCAAAAACTAGCAAAACGAAAAAGGTTGCACAAGAGGTCATTCATTACCGCCTTCTCGAGAAATATTCATAAGGTCGCGGTTGAAAACCTGCTTTCCCCGCGGAGCAAACCCAATTAGGGGGCGACGTCTTCGACATTCCTGGAACCGTAAGCACCACGCGTCCGTGGCACAATCTGCGAAAGCTCACAAAGATATGACTTACACTTAAACTCGGACTTAAAACGCGCATCAATGTTTCACGGATGATTCATTCCGAGGCAATAACCCCGGCGAGGCGGAGACTATAAAGCTGGAGGGAAAGATGCAGGATTCTGACAAGATACCGAGACTAAGAAAGACGGCGAAGAATGCGGAGGGGAAAGGGAGGATGCGGAGGCAAAGGGGGGAGGTGTGGATGATTTGCAAGGAGAGGAAAAGTAAGGGGCCCAGGGGAGTCATGCATTCTACATGAAATTCAAGGAGGAGGAGAAAGGGAGGAGGGGGTGGGTGCATGTGGGGAGATCGGAGGAAGCGGGGGGGAAGGGAGGGCCGTGCATGTTGAACGAGAGGAAGAAAGAATCGATAACGAGATGGGATTTAGCAGTGACTGTCACTCAAGCACAACAGAACTATTCGGGATCTGGCCCAAGTCGGTTTCGGAGGCAAAGTTGCACAGGGAACAACGTCGCCTAAACCCAGAATGACAAGAGAGAACTGAAAATGAGACAGTGAATTACAATGGTTGCAATGCTTTCTTCATACAACAAAATACCTACTTGTATACATGATTTCACCGCAATGAAAACAGTAAAAAGCAAAAATTTACAAATGATGCAATCCCAAAAATCTTCCTTTGTTATATCTAGTAGCTGTTAATGGCAAAAAAGTCAGGCTAGCCCACACCACTCAACGTTCTTGAAACAGAGCTAGGATTCGAGGATACAGAATATAAATTGTCGTATATTGACAACGGAATATAACAATTGATGCATGATCGACCGGCAGATATTCAACACACAAAATAATTTTCACTTAGGGTCAGAAATTACAAGAAGAACTGCATCTGTAGTTTATTTCAAAAAAGTGATGCGCTAAGGGTTATTTAGTTTATCTTACGGGTGAAGAGGAACCACCTTGCCAATACAGATTATGTTAGATTCCCTAAGCAAAATATTTAAACCATAGATGAGTACGACGACCTTACTAGGTTCACGATATATTCACATGCATACCTAAGTCCACGGACCAACGTCAGAGGGGAACACGGAACATTAATAAATGCATGAGTTCACGGCTCACGATGTACTCCAGAGACGCAAATTACTGCCGAAGCAGAACGGTTGCGAAGTCTACCATAGGATAAACATTGACATGCCTTTCCTTTTTTCATAGCAATCTGGCAACAAAATCAATATTTCAAACTGGCTACAAATTTATCAAAGTTTTCTGCAGTGAAAATGAAGGAACTTATATCTTATTAATTATAACATTCACGTAAGAATCCTGTTCTTTACTGGAGCTCCCAGACAGAATGAGGAAGAGGTGCATTAAGGCCATGGCAACGAGCTCCTTGGTCAGATTGTGCTGCGGGGGCAAACAATAAATACACGTTAAGGAAACGGTCCACGCAAAGATATATCCATGAAACAGAAGAAATACGCAGTTATATTTTAAGTGATATTATAAAATTATATTATAAAATCCGGGAGCACCCATAATATCTTACTTCTCGGAGTTAAAATATACATCGGAGCGAAATTAAACTGCAAGAAAATTGTCTTACTGAGTGACCACGGGATCAGACGTAGCAACAAATTAAATATTTTGATATTGTTTTATTCACGACAACCTTTGACTATTCGCGCAAATAAATACATGTATTGAGTCTACTACATCAAATACGTAGATAAAATATTCCACCGTATTTGAAAGTCACATATCACATTTTAGAACATTACGACACATGCTAAAAGATAACACTATCGGTGCAGTTTTCGCAACCATAGAACCAACTAAAATTTTATACTCATATAGCACGAGTTCTTTTCAAATTGATTAGATAACTTTAATAATAAATAATGAGTACTGAAGTCTTTATATGAGGAATGTCCAATGAAGAGATCATAAATGTTTTCATCCGCAAGATATGTGGTCTAGACATTTAATTTTGTTATTTTTTAAAATTTAATGAGCGATATACCACACGGTGTCAGGTACCACTTCGCCGAAATATTTGGTACCCAACTTTAAATTTTTTTTTGTACTTTTCCACAGACATTGTATAAAGATACAGAGCGTTTCATTGATTTGTGGCGTCATTGGGTACAAAACATTTTTTGTACCCGATGGTGCCGCCGATACCAGAGTTCTTGCCGATTTATTAGGGTGCCACCCACACTTTGGTAGCAGAAACATTTCACATGAAACGTGTGCACGCGCAGAAGGTTCCGAGACTGATCACAAGCGAATAACAGGATTTTCTCGATCAGGTTTTCCAGCAGTTTAAGTAGGTACCGCAAGAAGATGGGGAGTTTCTTTCCAAGGTTATCACTGAAGATGAAAATTGGTTACATCATCTTGATCCTGAAGCTTTGTGCGGGAATCTCCGGCATCGCTAACACCAAACAAAAGTATAAGTGGCGGTTTCTGCTGCGGAAAGTTATGGTCACCACATTTTTCGATATTCGTGGTGTATCAGCATGTCGTACTGGCGGACACAACTTTAAATGAGGCAACCTTTATGGATGTACTGAACATTATGCAAGTCGACATCAATCACCAAAAGTCTCATTTAAAACCACAGGCCAGATGCTGAACACGATAACGCACGACCGCATTTCGCAAATATTAGGGCACAATTATTTAGCGTGTAAAAGTAAATATCTTCAGCATCCTCAGTAAGGTCTATACCCAGAACAATATGGCTTTTTCCTTTTCCCCAATGTGAAGAAACACACACGTGTAAAGAGTTTATTCGTCATTAGAATCAGTGGTGCAGGCTGATGAGACGAGTTAGAAGGACCTATTAATAAATAGCTTCCAATATGTCTTCTAAGACAGGAGGAAAAGGCGGGGCACCCTGTTTGAGACTACTTTGAGAAGGACCATCAACATTAGGACGATGAGTAAATGAGTACTTCTAAAAAAATTACGAACATTTTTCATTGTTCATTCCTCGCATAACCCTCACTCGACGACATACAAGTCACACAAACTTCTTCTCGTACAAACTTGCACGAACTTTGCAGTAAGTTTAGTTCCTCGGCGGATTCAGAATTTTGCATAATGGTCGAAATGTCTGGATATGGGTAGGTATGTGCGACATACGTACGACGTCGACCTCACAAAAACCCCTCACGGCTGAGGAAGCGGAGACGGCATGCGTGTAATCTGGCGCCACCTGAATTGTACTGACTGTTGGCGCAATTACGGGATCGAGGAAATTTACCGTAAAATCCAAAGACCTCAGTCTGGGGCGGGGACGGATGACGAATGATCGGGTAAGGGAATGAAGTTGAACGGTGAGGCCGGTGGCGGGAGGGGGGGAGATCGAGGTGAATGGCGCGAGGGACAGGGTTATGGGCGGGGAGTCGTGTATTCGAGGCAGCGGCGTAGGGCCCACGTGGATGTAGTCACTCGCTCATTGTTCGCTCGACGACGGAAAAAGAGGAATAAAAAAAAACTCCAAGATCCATCCAAAGCAAATGAGAAATGGTGCATGTTGACGAAAAAAAATAAAATCACTTGGATATTGTAATGACGTTCTTTCAGCTCTGATAAAGAGTTCCAATCAATAAATCAATCCACTCGAAACTCTGATCCGCTGAATTAAAGGCGAAATATTTCTAGTGCTGGAGGCCTCTCGCCGAGTCCCAAGTGAAGTGTACAATTTTTAACATAGTATAATAGAGACAAAATCCACCACTGCCGACAAAAACTTGTTGATTCCAATATTATCTACGCCAGCTTAACATTTATAAACGCTCGGGATCTGTTTTATTCTCATTCACACAATAAACAAGGAGCTGCAAAAAGAAATAATATGCGATCTAACAAAACTCATTAATAGCACTATTAGAGCAGTGGGTGATTAGATAGTTAAGTTTATATCTCCCCGTAAACTCCAGAATGAAAACCCCCAGCTTGATAACACATAATCCACGCACGAGGCGGGGCCCTTGTGCGAAACAGGATTATTCACTAGCCTCGCAAGTAGGGCATAATTTCTTTGATCTATTCCAACGATATCCTTGAAGAGATTTCAAGGCATATTAGACATCAAAAAATCAGGATTGCGAAGGAATCTCTCTTAAACCCCTTCTAATGGAGCAAATTATCAACCGTGAAGTCTGTGTATGAAGACTGGACATGGATGCATTACTAGCCACATATCCAAATCGGAATTAAATTCATTAAACTTTATTTGATCTGATGTAAAGTCATAATGTTACTTAATGACTAAAATTTCTCTTCCATTTCATGTTAGTAATCAATTCGTTTAAAATTAAAATAAGAGAAAATAGAAGTTCTCTCTCCATCCAAATAGCTAAAATACAATACTGTGTGCGACATATCACCGAATCATTGCCCATAATTGTTCACATGAGGATTCGACAAAAACTATATCATTCGTTTTTAAATTGATCATAAACACTAACATAAGCATTCATACGACAAACGACATCCATCATCAGTGTCAAAGTAATAATTGCTAAAGATTTTCATCGCTATCCCAAGATAATGTAGACTATGCATAATTGGACGCCAAGTTTACAGAAATAGTATCCAGATGGAAGAGGCGCTGTGTATGATATAAAGCTTTTAAATATGCCAATGGCACCTTAGGTTAATCACAAAAATTCAACAAAAGTTAAATTATAACCCTATGATTGAAGGCGGCATCATTTATCAATGATGAAGAGGGTTTCTTCGTAACATGCAGAACACCTTTATTTTAAAATAATGACCCCAGACATTGATTATTTTCGCGGGATATCAATCACAAAAAGAACCCAGGAGAAATCTCAAAACAATAGAAACCCTGAGCGCAGAGCAATTTCAATTCCCTAGTATTCAAAATATCGACTCGTCACTGCGATCTCCCTTCTCAAGCTGGATTTCGGGTCCCACAAATGGCGAGAAAGAGAATGCAATTCACTCCATCCCAGCAGCGTAATAATCCGACGCGTGGGATCCCCGCAGCCGGCCCCGATTCCCCCCCCTCATTCCCCCGACGCCCCTCTCCAGTGGCTACGACGGAAAGGATACCTTACTCTCCCTTGAGAGGCAGACACAGATACACATCTAACAAAAAAGTGACGCCACCGAGCGAATAAAACCGTAACCTTAAAAAAAAATAAAAAATAGAGGCGCACACAGAATGACGTGGGAAACGAGAAGAGATTTGGAAGAGGTTAGGGGATGGGGGGGTTGGTGGAAGGGGAATGGGGGGGAGGTGGTGGAAGGGGAATGGAGGTTGATAAAAATTAAATGTAAAAAAAAGGCATCAACGGGGATTGGAGTTGGCATGAGTGGTGACAAGTCATAACATTCACTCGCGGCGAACGAGGCAAGCAAGAACAACGCTGAACTTTTAAGCGCTTGCTTTTTTTGTTGCACCTGGAAACAGGGAAAAACTAAGGAACTCACTCCTTTTGAGGGAAATTATTTATTTTTTGCCGAGGACGGAAGGAGAGAGATGAGGTGAGAGACGGACGACTGTAAACGCGACATTGAGAAAAAGCTTTCCGGGGAATGCGGGAGTTAAGCGGGCGGCGTTGGGCAAAAGGATGGAAAGAGATGCACTACATGGCAATTGCCGCGAGATAAATGGCTGGCTCCAGAGACTGACGGGACAGACAGACGACGAAAAAAAAATCCACGCTCTCGGAACAAAACGCAGACCAGAAGTTCCATCATTCAAATTGCAAAGCCAAGCTTCTAAAACGGAACGCTTGCGAAAACAATGAATGCTCTAGCAAAAATATTAAACGTAATGGCGGACGAAATCGATTGGAACAAAAGCAATAAATGACCACGTCCTTGATAATACAGCGTAGGACGAAACGACCCAAAAATACGCTTTTTCTCGCTATTATGGCTCAGCTGCTACGGCACCAGCAAAGGTTCGATGATACAGGAGGATCGGGTCATGCAATATAGAACACACCAATAAATCCTATCATCCGTGAACAGAAGGTTTTAAATTCCACAGAATAAAGAGGATTTTTTTTAATGATTTACGAACAAGTGAAGCGAAACTTGGGCCCTTTGTCAGTAAATTAGTTTCATTGTGCGAAAACGTAATGCTACGATAGAAATGGAGCGCGAAATAGCCTAATGTCAACATCTGCAGAATGGAGATCGAGAAAATAATAAATAGTAACCCAGCGACGACGAAACTAGACTTCTTGTGACACGCGCAGCGTTTCCACCGAATTACTTACACATGTCTCGGATAATATAGACGAAAACTCGATTTACAGATAGTCACGTATATGTAGAAAAGGCTAGAAACATGCAATGCGATCTAAGACGACTCGAATACTCGATGTGAGTAATCATCTCAGAACGCATGATATGTCCAACACGCAATTGGGCACACAAGGTTGTGTCACAATAACACAGTTACGCGAGACCTTCCCGCGACATCGAGCCGGGTGGCGAACGCAAGGAGAGAGTGGTGCAACTTGTGGGAAACACCCCTCCAACCTACCTGTGCCTCTGGGAGAAGGACGAGAGGTGGGCACAATTAAAACGAGCCGATTTATGCGCTAGTTGCATCACTCGCCTGCTACTAAAATTATAAACGACGTCGGGTAGCCAAGAATAATTTATCTGGGAGGAAATGTCAAAATGAAGAAATTTGACATTCATTTGCAAAACCATCACATAATATTTTAAATCGTCGAAGAACTTTCCCGTGGGCAATAACGTCTTCAAAACAAGTATGACCAACAATTATGCGCAGAAGTGACCAAACTAGCCGATTTTCGCTATCAGTCAGATCTTATACAGATCAGAGTAAATGCCTCTTTTGAAGCAGTTTCTCACCTCAGGGTTTAGTAGTGACATTTAGCACGCGCCTTATTGCGACACTAGGACGTCACGCACAGAGAAAGCTCACGTACTAAATATGTTGCACAGATGATAAGTCGACTTTATGCATGGAGTGTTATCTACTGTGAAAATAAACCCCAGGAGTTAATTCCTTTTTCAGGCTATCTCGCACCCAAATCTTGATTCGGCCTGTTCACGGGTCACATATTTTAATCACGGTATCTATAAAGACTCCCAACGTGCTTCATGAATTTTTAACACCGGCACAAAGAAGTTAGTCCTCCCGTGGCAGTGGGACGAGCGTACTACAACTTCCCATCGCCGTAGGCGGCAAAACCCTCCCCACACGACGGCAGAACGGTGCGATCTTTTCCCTGAAAAATCTTAATCCCCGCCTCCCTAGCTACATTTACCTATTCACCCGACGGTCGGGTCCGCTTCCTCCTTCCTCGGGAGATTACGCACGGCGGGCTTAGCACGCGCCGAGGGACGACCGTCAGAACCACTTATCTACCCGACCAACAAGAATTAATACCGTCCTATGCGCATGTAATCTCGGATTATCACCGAACGGTCGCTATATGCAAGAAAAATGTAACATCCTTACATTTTTTTCTGGAGCACTCCAAAAATTTTGGAGCTGGGAAAATATCTACTTCCTCGGCTTAAAATTCACGGGCCGCCAAGACATCGATCCATGAAAATAAAATTATTACAATAATGATTGCATACTTAATTTTTTAAGGAACTCCTTCCCACTTATCGTGAAAATTTATTATCGCTCCATGAATATTAATTAAGACTGGGAGATGAATATTTGGCAAGGCTGAACTTTTATTAAACGGCTTCGCGTAATATTAGCGTTTCAAACATAAACGGTGCTCGTTTAATAGCCTAACTTACTGTAATTTTGGGCAATGCTTCAACATTAATGAAGTTCCAAGGACCAATAGATTAGCTCTAAGCAAATGAACCCTACTAAAAAAATAAAAGCCGTACCTTAATCATTAATAAAAACCGTTTAAATTAAAAACTCGAACACGACCAATGCACTTGAGGCACGCACAGAAACTTAAATAAAGTTTATAAAATTTCTTTTTACACGCAAGTTTCGAACGGTCAATAGTAGAATGGTCAAGTTATGAAGTGCTTGTGTTGTGCTACCAGTATTACTTGCGAACATACTGCCGGATAATAATCCATAGTATGATATGGATAAAAATACTTCTTGACTACTATAACGACTGGTTTCATTTAACGACATTTCCTCTTTCAGCAGTACTGACCATTTGTACCCGTAAGAAGTAGATTACGTATTTTTTTCAGGGGACATAAAATAAAGGAACGTGAAGACAATTCGCTTAAAGCTATTGAAGTCGAGGTAATGGATAATGGACAGTAAGGAAGGATATCCTCGGCGGAAATAAAACGCCACGTATGAACCAATTACAAAAATCCAAAACAATGTTTTTACACTGCTGTTTCTTTTTTGCCAAATGGGAAAATATTTTATAAAATATGAAATAAAAAAACTAAATTTGACATTTATGTAAAATACATTATATAACAAGGCACTGCCACGAAACGCAGTCTTTATAATAACAAATCAAATTCCAATCAAAGAAGAATTCAAGTAAAGGGATGAAAAGACATTCCCAAAAACCATTACAAAAGTTATCAATAAATATTATCCTTGCCTTTAACCATAATGAATTTTCATCATTATCATTTAATTATTTAAACACAGACAATGAAAAGTGTTACGCCGGACAGTTCATACGACTGTTTGAGAGAGAAGAGATTACTGTCCCATTTCAGAGGAGTAGGATTCCTAGGACATTCACAAATATTTGACCACGCTGATAAATGACTCCATAATGATAATCGATACGTTCGAATTCCAATAGTCTTCGTATTCCTGATATTGACATTCTGATACATAAACACGATACATTACGGTAATCCTGCGATGTAATAAATAAGATCACTTTTATCACAAATCTACAGAGGTCATGGAAAATTTCCATGAAACTTATTAAGGCAGTAATTAAAATCAGAATAATAATGAGGCAATGATTTACCCAAGGAGAGATTAGTAAATCGCTTTTGAACCTACCAAAATAAAGTAAATACGCAGAAAAAGATTCTCACAAAAGAAGCAAACGGCCGCAACTCAAGAAGCAGGGATTGTAAAGAAAGAGATACGCATCAGACCAAGAGTATCACTCCGACATGGATTCTGAATCCCTAGACTCTGACCTTGAGGGGTCGACGAGATGATTTTCGTGGCTCATTATATTGCAAGCGTCACATTTTCCTTAATATGGGATAAGCAAGTTAAAGATTATTTGGAATGGATTACGTGTTTAGCACAGTTTAAGAAGAGAGGAGAGTTCGGTTGACTATGAGAAGGTGAAGGAAATATTTGGGTGTTTTTTCAAATTTGAGTTTGGTGTGTACTTTGTCAAACCAGAGGGGCTTGAGAGTAATCGGGGATAAGCAGTTAGTAAAAGAATTTTAGAATTGCTTTTCGGAAGGTTTGGAAGATTTTAATTGGAGGTAAAGGGTGTTGTTCCGCACAAGAAAATGGGCGACGACCAATTTCCTAAGGCTCTTGCTATGCACATTTTAGGCGCTTTATTCTGATTTGTTTCGACAGAGGATAAGTCTAAGTCTAATAGGGCTATTTCGAGACCAAACCGAAGCTGCGATATTTCCCATGCATAGAAACACTTACGGTTTTTATTGAATCCGGTGCCATTTTTTGGAACTTTTTACAACCCCTGCTCTCTCTTCTGAACCCATGGCTCCATACTTATTACATAAATACGGTTTGAATACATTTTTAATAAATAGGATGCGTGTTACAACTTTTTGCTGCAAATATTACATAACTATTGTACGAAACGGAGCAGATTAAAAACAGTGATTGCCCACGAGACATGCCAGTATCCCACGCCCTTACAAAACTTCACGGTGAAAATAGTATAGACATAAAAAAAGCCTCATGGCACCGCATATTACTAACATGCTGAGAATGAGTAACGAAAGTAACATGAGTTTCTATGACTACTGTAATGTAGAAAATTCTTTCTCATACCAAAATCCACACGATAAATAAACGTTACCCAGTTTCACATTGATCCAACTCCATTCAATTACGTGTTTGGTAGTAAACAAATTTCACTACCAAGCTTCGGAAATTCAGTTCACTGAAAATAAACTTTAATTTAATTGAAGTATATACCATCCAAAACCTAACTTAACCAAGAAATTACCAATAATAATACATAGTCAATTATAGTTTAGGCACAGATAAAATCCCAACGAACGCAACCTAAGTTTCAATGTGGGGAAAGGGAATCAGGCTGATACGACCGCTTAAAAATACCCCCATAACCATCCGTGCGACCTCGCGGATCCCGCCAAGTTTCATCCAATCCTAAGACATCGATTAAGCAAAAGAAAACTCCAATTATAAACTCTATAGGCCTGAGAAAAAAGAACTACTTCTCTTGCCCATCCCCTCGGGGCCAACCCTTCCTCGGGGCTCGCTAATTCCATTTCTTCCGCGACTCCCTCTTCTTTAAGATCAATCGACCTTCCGGCTGGATGGAAAACCATCTCACATTCTGCCTCCCTCCACCGCGCCCTGACACTCCACTCCCCGCCAACCCCCTACCTGCAAAATTCGATTCTCGACTTTCCAAAGGGTGCCTTCCCTCACCGGCGTTTCCCCGCTGATCTGCACCCCTCGCTCGCCCAATCCCCCGCCACCCCCTCTCCTCCTCCTGCTAACTTATTCCTTCTCCACGAACCACCCACCCTTCTCGCTCCCATCTTCCCTGCACCACCCACCCGGCCCACCTCCAGCCCAGCCCCCCGCCCATTACTCGGCCGCCGAATTTCCACTTAACCCAACCCTTCCTCTCCGCCAGAGCCCTTCCTGCTCGCCCACTCCCTCCGTCCACCTCCTCCCCCGCGCCGCCCCCTTCACCCTGGGGGGCCCTTTCTAATGCCCCGCACCTTCATTTTCCCAAGCCCCAACTCCACCCCTTACCTCGCACTTTCCCCTCAACCCTTCCCCGCAACGCTATCGAGCTACTACTCTCCCTAGACGGCTGTTAATTTTAACTGCCTACATAATTCGAATAAACACATACATGCACACGCGCGCTCACACACATACACATACACACACAGACACAAGAGCGTGGGCTTGGTGGGCCGCGCGGTGGAGGGACTGCGCCCTCAAAAAACAACTCTGTTCCGCCGAGTAAAGAGTCGAAGAAGTCACCGGGATTAGCTCAAAACGAAAATCACTCTTCAAAGCTCCCCTTTCGTATTTCCCAAGGCGGAGTGAGTTGGCCTACGGATGGATAGGGGGATAAGTGGCGGCTTAGGAAGCCACGGGATTAAATCTCGGCATTTCTCCCCGCATCGATTTCTTATATCGCTCATTGAAACGCGATCATTACACGAAAAACGAGTCAGTCCATCGGGCCGCTTACTCGAATGATAGTCCGCCTCTGATTTATGGACTCGGAATGGCAAATGGCCTTAAGAATCGATAAATATAAAAGGAATGAACTGCAGATTAGGAGGGTGGATAAGAGATCCCGGAACTCGGATTTATACTTTTATACCTACGTGAAGAAAGAATCAATAACCACACGGGCAACGAGATTTAGGAGGAGATACACCATAGGGCCAAAAATATGCTCCCCAAGACTATACCCCCAAGAAGACTTTCATATCTTCGAAATATCAAACTACGATTCGTCAACTTTTATCTTAAAGGGTTTTTTTTATCAACACGCGCCGTTCCACAAAATCAAAAAGGGGTACTGAAACAGAAATTAGCTCCAGTAGAGACGTTACATTCATGCATGCGAAAGTAGAACTGGTAGGACACCAAAATTCAACTTCCAGCGCAAAGATCAACGGCCGACAGTCGACCTTCTATCTGACCGGGATATGAGTTCGGGCTCGCATTTATTGCCTCCAAAAAATAAATACTCCCGATGTCGGGTTGAAAAACCTCGCCATTTTTTCGCCATACTCAATAGCTCCGACGCAGAAGTGTTCACCCTCATTGACGAGGGCTGATCGGATGGGCGGCTATTAATATCCGGGTCGTGTACCCTTCGCCCGACCATCCAGTCACTGGCAGCTAATACTAAACGTCCTCGAAGCGTAGAGTGATCTCGGGGCCCGGGCAACTCAAGCGTGAGAGCACTCGGGAGCCAAGATGATCGCTAGGCAGGCGTACGCCCGCGGATTTTCGCGGCCGACCGGTATTATTTTTCCAGAACGGAAAAAAGCTCTTCCAACAGTACTAGAGTCCGGGATCGTTGCATCCTGACCTTGGGAAATTTTCCCACGAGTTGCATGAAACAAGGCACTGTCAACCGAGAACGCATTCAACGAATTTTCTGAACTCCAAAGTAGATTCATCGCCAAATAATGCTATCCAAGAATTGCCAATTCTCTCCCATAAGATTAAAACGAAGATACTTACATGAGTTACCATACTGGGCGATACAATTAACAAGACGATTAAAAGTACAGCAAAAAATGTCCAAATTTGCAAATTTTCTTGCAATTCTTATGACGATTTTTTCTACACATTACTGAGAGGGACTCATGGCTCTTGAACCTTCATTAAGGATTTCCGACAATACCATCCACGACGATTCGCGATGGAATGTGATTAGTTTCCACACGCGCGCAATCACTGAATATATTTCCCGCTTTTTACTGCACTTAAGAGAGGGTTATGAAACCTGCGGTACGTGCCATACATTCTGTGTCGACAACTTTAGCACTACACGAAGTGGATCAGTAGAAGGAAAGGCTCCAAACGGAAGCTCGAGGAGAGAGCAACGGGGAAAGGGAACGCGGAAATTGAGTATGAGAGGGCTATTTTAAATAAAGCCCGTCAAGATTCAATGAATTCGAGACGTGACGAAGGCGAGGCCTTTCCAACATCACGGTGGAAGTGAGACGTTGCGGCTGCATGATGTAAACAGATCTCGACTAAGCCGTTAACGAAGCCGTCGACGAGTTAACGAAAAAATGAAAGAAAATGCCCGTTCCGAAAACCCAGACATCCACCCACCTCTCCCTACCTCACTCTGCGAGGTATCTAAGAAACAATGAAATTCACGCAAGACAGGCGGTTTTAAGGAGAGCATTTGGATGATGAGGAAACCGGGTAGGCAAGCCGCCCTGTATTCTCTTTTTGGGCCATATGCAGAGAAAAGTTGTTTAAAACTCAGGTTGCCATCCATTCCTAAGTATTTTATCGTTAGCAGTAACAGCAAAAAGGTCCTGGCAACGCAAAGATTTGAAATGTGTGGTGGACAGGCATTAACTACCCGTTTTCACTAAGTCTATCCATAACTCCTGTTAACTTTTTCCCCTTCTCTTTCAATTTTTTATTTTTGGCTCACTTTTTTGGCGAAAAAATACATGAGCAATACAGTGCTTTTGATTCATTTTTGCCACTATCAAGTAGAAGAGTTTGCACTCTTTGCACTGAACAACCTAACAATCATTGCTACACAAAATATAACATCTGGTTTTTAAATCAAGGAAGCACGCAAGGAGCTTAACGCCGACTACATACATCAGTTCCAGTTGAGTTCCTGAAGTTAGCTTATGAGGAGTGGTACAGTTGAGACCAGAAGGCTTAGAAAACTCTTGGAGGTTAACAAAGCAATTCAGAAAGCCTAGAAGTTTTGCCAAATTTCTACCATGGAATAAATCCCCCCTGTACTGACCACTGAGAGGAATACTCATATTCCTTTCGCATCAATGAAGTCCAGCCTTGCAATAGCAACTTTTTAATTTTAACTGACAAGGAATAAAAAATAACATGAAAAGGAATTGTGAAGGAAAGGCTGGACTCTCTACAGAATGAATCGATGATGAAATTTATTTGAAGGCAAAAATAAAAGTAGTAACAAAACTCACGAAACTCGACCTGTTAGAGTCCACAAAAAAATCCCGACGCTGGCCTCAGCGACGCCAGTTCATCACACTAAAACAAGAAAAAAACACGACCGACTTCCACGAGCACGAAGGCTGACTTGATGACTATGAAAACACAAAGAAATAAAATGGGAATTCCAAATCAAATCAATACTCATTGATGGCGTGAACGGATTCATTCATCGTACTAACGTCACATCGTGGACAACACAAAGAGGAGATCGACACCTGTGAGTGGTTCCCACAGTAGGAGCTAAGAGCCATCAATTACGAAGTGAAGAGAAAAACCAGGCTAAAAAACGGCGTGAAATATTGTTTTTTTGACGATCCGAGAACAACTTCCGAGCGTACGGGATTATTGAGACGTCTCCAATCATAGGATATGCACCTGGACGAAAATATAAACCAACAAAATTTTATACAAGCACGCCTACGAGTACCATAACAATTCATTTCAGGATTAAGATTCAAAAGATTATGACGTAAAAGTTATATAAATATGAATAAGACGAATACATTAGCAAATGACAGAGAACTCACCTCTGGAATTTCAATTTCTGAATAAGAGCATTTAATCAACTGCGAGCAACAGCAACACGTTGGATTCGACGATCATATAAAAATGTTGGAGCGACTTTCATCGTGTAACTTGAACTTATCACAAACCCACTTTACAATAGACACTGGTCCATTAGCTAAGAAATCCCACCATTCCAAACCGGATTGATGGCTTTTTGGTGTATTACTAGGAGGATAGGAACAAGCTCGCCTTGAAAATAATCTATTTCTAAACTGACAATCATCGTTTGAAAAATATTTTCCAAGCAATTTACAAAAACAGTTATATTTTGGTAGCGGCTTTTAAGTCTCAGCAAATGAATTTTTATAGGTATCTACGCCTTCTGATGTAATAATTTAAAATTTAAAATAGCCCAATAATTAATTTTAAAATGCTATATCATAGGATTTCCAAACCAAGGCCTTCGAACTAATCAAGTACTACCAACATTACTGTGACTGGAGGGTAAGGCGAATTCTAACACCTGATCGAAAAATCTTCCTAAACAGTATCCATTTACATTTGTCTGAAGTTTAGAAAGGAGGTAATAATTTAAAACTGAATCAATGAAAGGCAAGGCTACGTCTATGTTGTTATCTCACTGCATTTAAGCCAAGAAAACTTCCGACTGCTATCAAGGTAAATAAGCAAGAGAACAATGATCTTCTGAAAATTCCACTACGACATTTATCTTATCGACCTGACTAATCATAGAGGAATTGTAATTAAAACAAATAAAAAAGGGAGAATTATTGATTCAAAAAAATTTAATTTCAGTGGAATTTATTTTAGAAAAACCAGGAAATATTTACAATAATGAGCCTTTTAAGAATATTATAAAAGGCAATACACCTCATTTCCAAAGGGGAAGGGTTTAACAGAAATTAGTAAGAGTGGGTATAGAGACCCTTCACACCCTCGAAAATCTTCACTCACAGGCAACATAATTTTAATACCTGTGGAAAATTCCCTCATGCCTATACTTTCTCCCTTTCAACTACACACACACAAGAATTAGACGGTAAGGAGGGAAACGATTGAAAGGAATTTGTTGCAGTTGCCAATGCGGTGAGGGGTTTTCCTAGAGACTCATAACTCTAGAAATGAGGGGCGAGCTCAAGTCCTCGTACCAGTAATGCCTGAAAAATGTACAAAACGAATACGAATAGTATGAACAATATCGCCGGTATTCGGAGGAATAAACCAGTCTAAATACCGTCATCTATTGACAACTGATGGATATCACGTTACTTCTAGACAGGAACCTACAAGCTTTCATCCAAAATGCCATACAATGGTGGGCATCGTGACCACGATATCCTCAACTGAGTCGAAACGCACTATGACCTCTGACTTCAAAGCGATCGTGTTTTTGGTACATGACTGGAACACATAGTTGAACACACATCTTCTTGACGAAATATCAACACTTCAAGTGTCATGATAATCGACGACAATTTATAATAAAGAACTTTACCACCACCGAACAGACTGTACGTTTAGAAATGCAAACGTTTTCAAGAAAATGAAATCGATGAGCAAATAATATTTCTAGAATTTACACCTAAAGTAACAATTGGCCAATGAATAAACGTATACAAACAACTACATCGGTGAAAGAAACCAAGTAAAGTATCGCGTTGAAACGCTCTAATTATGCCGAAATGCAGTTTGATTATCACAATATTATACATTTTGGATAAAAAGGAAATGAAAAATAATTACTGAATACGACCACCAAACGGAAAAGAAACTTTTTTAGTTTTATGCATTATGAATAAGTTCAAGAGAAATAACGCAGGCGGTACAAAAAATAAGAAAGAGAGTCGTAAATTTAACAACATGATAAGTTTCAAGGGACTCAAGCAGAGCTATAAATGCACAAGACGGTCCTAAAATAATAATGATAACAATAAGAGGCACAAGCCCGCCGTCTGAGACCTAGGTGCCTTTCCAGAAGGGTGGTTTCACAGAGGCATTAAGAAGGTGTGGGAGGGAGGGAGGCAGAGCGAGATAGAGAGGGAGGGAGGTAGAGAGAGAAAAGGAGGCCAAGAAGACAAAGAGGGGATCTCATCCCATTTTCCGCTTTTCATTCCTTTCCACGGGCACACTTTTTAAGGTTAAAAGCAAACACTCGTCCGAGGGAAGATAACACGAGATAAAAAATTCCGCAGCAACCTGAAATCCGACCTAGGCACGAAAAGAACATACTCCGTCTGAAGCCAAGAAATAAGGAAGGGAGTAAAACGGTAACGATGTGGTTTTCAAATTTTGGTTTCAACGGGTACGCCGCAGGAATATCTTACTCTTGAGAGTGAGTTATGGAAAACCAGAAAAACCATCACACCAAAAAAAAAGCACCAAAACGGAATCAGGGTTCTGCACCAACGCAGTCAACTTGGGCTACAATTTTCCTTAAACTTCCGTAAGTAAACACCCTCTCATGAGAAACCACTCATGAAAAATTGAAACAAAAGAAGCAGAATGTGTCTTAAGTAAGATGACAACCCTTTAAAGTTATTGAGATCCGGTTAAATTAGAGACAGTTGAGTTGGGTATGAGAGAGTTCAACAACTTTAAGCCACACTAATTAATAAGCTAATTAAAAGCTACAATTTTAAGGCAGCCAAAGCAAACAATGACTCAAATTAGACTGACCGAACTAAGATTACATAGAAAACAGCCTATACTACTAATTTCATGGCAGCTAGTTTTCATATGAGCCTTCGTTGAAATTGAAGAAAAGTAAAATCTATGGACAGTCTTTTTAAGTCCTTTGCGAAGAGGGATATCGAGAGGAAAAACTTTTCCTCCTCGAGAGAAGCTTCGTGTCAACAGTAACACAAACTCAAAAGATGGGACAAAAAACAATCCCCGTGACCACCACTCTCGGTGGAGTGGGTGAAACGGGTGTGGGGGCGTGGGGGAGAGGAGGGGGGGAGGTTGCGGTTGAGCGTCAGAGACAGACGCTGTGGTGTTACGCGTGGAGCGGGTTTCGGGCGCCGGGGTGGAGAGGAAGGTAAAGGAGGGTGAAGTTTCTTGGATTCAGATGCAGAGAGGCATTTCCCGTAAATCACTGGTCGCCCGACGAAAGAACTTTTCCTCAGCTCACTTCAAAGACGGTCGGAGCAGATCTCCCCGCGGGCCGGGAACGACACCCTCCGCGTGAAACTAGACTTGACGCCTTTGAAGAATGAATCAAGGTACCCCTAGTAGAAGGATGAAGCAAGGTGGGGCACCCAGGGAGGAAGACCCTCTCCCGTCTCCGTGCTCACCGCGACACCGCCCAGCGAAAGGCGTTTATTTGCCGCCTCGCGCCGTCCGAATCAAAGGGGTCAAAGAATGCGGCACCGACCTGATACGGCGTCCGGGGCGGCCGGCCTCTGGACCGGCCTCTTCACCCGCCACAATGGTGAGCGCGCTTCACAATGAGACCTACTCGTGAGAGCGGGTACAGGGACTTCGAAACCGGGGACCTAACGACGGACACTCACCTGCAACAGAAAAGAAAAAAAAATTAGATACACCGGGTCGTAAAAGGAAAAAAAGGGAATACAAAACAGGGTGGGGGTCACAGGACACATAATGGTGCAGATAGGGTGGGACTGCGAACTCAGCAAAAGTTGCACGTGCAACCATTGGGAAATAAAAATACGAGTGACTTGGGAAGAAATATATTATTTAGGCACAAGAGCCGACCAAAAAAAAAACACGCACTAAAAGAATCCCTTCCTCATCTACTACACCTATTCTTATTACAAAACCTAATAGTAATGTGCAACTTAAGAGAGCCCATGGAGATTCTCTGGATGTCTCGACTGTTCTATAGAATACAATTTGTGAACGATATTTAATTTCCGCTGCACTTCATTCTCCACATTTTATGCCCTTCCCTAATTCCGAAGTTTACTAACAATTTCATAAATATAGAAGTTACATTCCTTTTAATCTCGTCAACTTACCAAGGACTGACAGCGAGTGAAAATAAGGAGTAATTCCAGGATGAAAGCACGTCGACACTCGTCGTGACGGGGCTGCTTTTACGTGCTGGAATTTTTAATGAAAGGAGAACCGAAGTTGCTGCATAATACTCCTTAGACCGTTACGCATTGAGAAAAATCACATTACAAATATTGGGTTACGACACGGAAGGAAGTTTCTTCGACATTCGAAAATTAATTCTTCCCTCGTAAATAGTCCTCGGAATTAAGTTTATAATTGTAAAGCGTTGCCGAAGATTTTCCTGTTACCTCGATGGAAAACAGACGAAGAACCGATGGATTCTAACTTCGAGTAAGACTATCGACCGGCGACCCACGTTACATCCAAAGGCTCTTTATGAACGATTTTTGCCTCGGCTCTTGAAAGAGGCGGCACCTGAACTTCCAGGAACGCTAAAACTCCTTTTCCATTAAGACACCTTCTAGATGAGCTCTTGGGAAAAAACAAAACGCAAGAATTTTCAATAAGTAACATAATAATTCCCAAGTTGCTATTCGTTTTAGCAATGGATGTTTTGTCGTGAAACACCAAAATGCATGAAAAATTATTCAAAAAAGATATACATTATAAAATCCATCTGTAATTGCAATGCATAAAGTGCGATTCACATGGGTAAAAAAAAACAAAATACCACATGTCTAAATACTGCTACTACCTTGGATGGATTATAAGGGTATCAACTACGGGTAAAACACATTCATAGTATTATCATTTCATAGTACTACCAAGGAAAGCAAGCTCGAGTCATTAGTTAGACACAATTCCAAGCATCAAACAACGATCATCATCTAAATAACATGGGTCAAGCGGGAGAGCGCACACTCATCTAAAACGAAAAAAGCACTGATAGTATCCCTGTTTTTTTACAACAATTCACTACTGGTAAAAATGTAAAAATAAAAACCAAGGGCTACTGTCGCTGAGAGAAAATAGAACGGGAGATAAAAGAGAAGACGCTATTTCACATTCTGTTGGGCATTAATTGCCCATGACATTCGCTAAGTCCTAACAGCAACGATAGATTGTTCAGCGGCCACGAAAAAGAGCAAACATAGCCCGAAATATCCACTGCGAATTGTCCATAGGGCTACAGGAATCTCTGAACATTTATTTTCTACAAATTTAGCGCGGCCCCCGGGAGAGAGGGAAAGGGAGAAGGTGGAGAACGAGCTAAGGGAAGGAGGATGAAAGTTCCCGGGAGCAGGGAAAAAGGAGAAAGGAAGGGGAGAGAAGAAACCAAGAATTAAGACGGAGGAGGGAGGGGAAAAGGAAGGATCATTGTGCCAGGTGAGAGGGTTCTCTGGCTTCTCTCCGAGGGGATAAGTAAGAATCCTAATCAGAGCCCCTCTCCCCAACGCGTCACGACCTACATCATTCCCCGACGCCAGCTTAGCCATCTGCGCGATTCGTTTAACAGTCCGTCATGCCGGAGGCCAACAAAAAAATAATAATAATTGTGAGCCACCGCCATGCGTCTCGGAAGCTTGGGGATCTGATACAATTATTTTGAGAAGATTTACGGGAGCGCGTGGATGGGAAGTACTCATTTCTTGCTTAACCTCAAAGCATCCTCATTTTTACATTCCTTTCCCGGGGAAGAGAGCGAGAATTTTGCATGTGTTATGGCCATCTTTGCGAAGGTATGTCAGCTTCCCGTGTAAATACTACCAGAATAAAAGTGTTCCGAAACTATTTCGGAGTTAGGCGGCGGCTCATGATAAACAACCAAACAACATTTGAATGAAATGAAAAACTTGATTAATGCTCTCGACTCTTTAGAAAGTGAAATTAAGAATGAGAGCATTTCCAAAAAATTTAAATGAGAATAAAGTACGCGTGCATCAAGGAACCGTATGTCTTAAGTTTTCTCCTTTTTTAAAGAATTCTTAAAAAATTAGGTACTCGTGAAAAAGTTGCAACATTAGGGGCAGCTGAAGGAGGACTTGAATTATCGGCTTCAAAGGGAGTGAAGATGGAGTACGAGCTAAAATGGGGAAGAACACGCAACACCTATCAATAACAATCGAATTTTACGAAGTATTTGTATTTGAAAGACAACTCATCCTGAATTACGTTTAAAGAATACATGAAAATGTGTGTCAGTCCTCACACTGGAAAATCTTGTTACAGCTTTCGAGAAAAGCTGCTTACATTAGCGGACATCATGTGAAAGGAAAAGTCCAGCAAATCGCAACCTGTGAGTCAATACATTACTTGCTGCTGCAAAGGAAACCATGTTTAACTTTCCGATTTTGTCTTTCAAAGATGATTAAAATCCGAATATTATTTCTTTAGTAAAAGAATCTTTAATCGAGAGACGATTACTAATCGGTGGAATATGAACCTTTACTGCCTGAAAAAATACGAAGTTCTACTTATCGAGGTTATTTTAAATGAAGAAATTTAGAAATTTCATTCGGGTCATTAACCCTCTTCAATTTTCCAATACCCACTCACATACATAACCATCCATAATAAACCCTTACTTTCCTCTCCCACCCCTCTCGATGGATGTGCCAAACGAGTGTCCTCTGGAAGGGAGTGGAAGGAAGGACGTTGTGAAGAAGTGTCTGGGGGAAAGAATGAGAGAGAGACGAGAGACACTGGCGTCTTAAAAATAATACCACTCCTCGCCAACGATGCGACGGACACGCTTTTCTTCGCTCGAGACACTGAGGAGTCGCGGCTGCTCTGGGGGTCTATAGGTGCACGCGGGACTCTCGCTGGGCAGAACGGTGCACGGCAAATCGGACGAGATTAGGGACGAGTTGGCGGGACCGAAAGGTCAGCAAAGAAGGGATCTTGACGGGCGGTGTCGGCAAGAGGGACAGAAGGCGAGTGAGGAGGGAAGTACGAGTGGGGTAGGGGAGGGTATTGGACGACGGACGTCAAACAAAGGAAGAGGTAGAAAGGAAGTGGAAGAACTAATGCAATCAAAATGAAAAGGAGCAGGTAGATACTGGGATCGGCTTCCGACAAAAAAAAAGATTATTTGTACTTGCAAGGGTTGGCGGGTAATAATATCTTAGAAAAGAATCGAGGAGGGGAAAATCGGATACAGAAACTGGGCGTTGCCGGTCCATTTCCCACTAAGATGTGCCAAATGATCATAATATCGAACCATATTCCAGGCGGAGTGTGTGCACTGAACCTAAAAGTCTCCTCTCGACCATTGAAGATACCAAAATTTCACAAAAAATGCCTAACACCACCAAATAACGGAAACGGAGAGGTACGCTTGAGGGCTAAGGCACACTGTCATTCGTTTCGCTTTGAAATGTTATTTGTTAATGATCCGATCGTACAAAAGTAACCTGGCCGCAAATGCTAATAATGCACACTCGGTTTCTTAACATTTTTTAAGCAATGGGTTGGAGTTATCTTTCGCCGAAAAAAAAAGCGCAATGACACACAAAAGATGTATATCCCGAAAAGTCACGATAAATACAAATGCCAGACCCTTATTAGGCATGTTAAAAACCAATAATCTGGGAAAAATGATCTTTCGATGCGAAAAGACGAGGCATAAATCACTTTCGATGGAGGATAATGGCCGAGGTTCCACAATGCATAACCTACATCCTCACAGAGATATCTGCGCACATTTCTTAAATGCGAAAGTGGCCATTTTTGCTTCTAGTTGCCAAATTATGACGAGAGATGGTAACTGCCATCCACCAATCTAATCTTCGTGAAAAGGATGACGAGGCAAAACAATCACTAGTCTTTCCTTATTCGAGACATTCTTCCAAACCGCGAGAAAAGGCCGACTCGAGAAGAGAGCATGAGGGGGCAAGGGGGGGGAGGTGAAAGGTCAGAGTGTAACCGAGAAAGGAGGGGTTAGCGGGAAGGAAATGGATGCAAAAGAGAATAGCGAAACGATCGGGACCACCATCCAAGCCATTATTTAGCCACAGACCTGAAAAGGTTAAGGTGATCGTTAATGAACTGATGACAAGGAGAATGAACTCGAGTCTTGATCCATGGCTTGCAAAAGCACGCTAAGAATTCAAGATGAATTGACAACTGTGGCCAGGAGATCCGAGCGCACATAAAATTAAAGAATCATATTAAATCCGACCTCAATCCGTGAAAATTTTGAATGTTTCATGAAATAAACCTAATTTATAATGAATGTAAAACGAGACGTGGAAAGTTATGAGTAAAATAATGACTTCGTACATAGTTTCCGGCTTGATTTTGTGGAGCTTATCCATTACGGAAAAAAATACAGTTTTGTAAATTCCATTTAATGTGGAATAAATAAAACTGTATTTTTATTTCCGCAAAATGATGAAATTTGAGACTTTTCACTAAGCTTTAGTCAAATGGAACAAAAAGATATTTTTAAAAGTATACATACATAGAGGACGTGAATATTATTCAAATATTTAGCAAGTGCATTGTAGTATTGCAACGGTGGTCTCCGAGGTTAACACACTTGTAGTTTAGATAGCCTTAAATGAAAACTCCCGAGACATTCATTCAATATAGTGTTTTTTGTCGAATATTTGAAATTTAGAATTTAATTGTCGAATTATCGAAATAACCACATGGAAATAAATAAAAGAAGGTCATTAAAAAATGATAAAGCCTCAGGGTGGCTACACACGACGAGGCTATGGGAAATGCACACCAGTTGTTTTCGATGCTTACGGATCATGACGAGAAAAAAAGAACAACAATGGGAAAATTAAAAAAAAACTGCAAACGCAAACAGGGCTGAACACTGGATTGTGAGACTTAGTCGAGTGAAAGCAATAAAAATAGTCTGGGACAAATGAACGTCGCGAAGGAAGGTAGGAGATACGAAGGAAGGGCTAGAGAAAACGTGAAGAAGGTTATCGGCTGTTAAAGAATAGGAAAGGATACTCAAGGGACGGAGACGAAGGGTGGATGCGGAAAAAACAGAAGAAGAGGGAGATGGGGAATAGAAACGTACAGTAGACGGAGTGTGGACAGAGAAGGCAGAGAGAGTGAGCTTTCCAAAAGTGAGGAGGTGGGGCACAAAATGATGATAAATGGAAGTTTGGCTCGGGGTGGTGGGAGACTGCTTGAGAGGGGTCGGAAGGAAGGTTTAGGGCGTCGGAGGGCGGGTAGGGCAAAGGAGGGAAAAAGCGCGGGGAACAACTGATTTCCCGGAAAGAGAACGATTTGGGAAGACAAAGAGCAAAGCATGGGGCACGGGCTTTCTCAATCTTTTAGCTGCTCGGCAATCTCGACGTTCAAATAAAACTTTCATCGGAGTCTCGGCCATTAGTGCCCGTAATGTAATGAAAAACGCAAATCGAGAAAGGTATATATCTTCCGACTGCTGGAAAAACACTTTGCCGATTTTTTTTCATATTTACTTAGTGGGTCTCCCTCATAGGAATTGTTTATTACACAGTTGAAACACGTATTTTTTAATATTTGCGACAATTTTATTTTTACAATATCAAATCATTAAATGTGATACCTCCAGAAAAGTTAATGACATCTACTAAGAAAAAGCACCACAGAGCAGACAGAAAAACAAGATACCGGCCAGATCCCTTTTCCTCATCCCTTTTACTCGAGGACAAAGAAGTGTTCACTGGGATCCATTTTAATAACAAACGTGGTTAAATTAAGATTTCGGTGGATGCTGAAACTGTTGCCACTCAGACTCGATTCATTAAGAGACACCTGGGGTTTAGCCTTTCTGCTATTGGGCTTAACTTTGATCTACCTTTGTAAATTGGGAATTAAACCACTCCAATTCATACCACGTCCGCAAAATAAGGGGGATATTCGCGAATCAACAAGCTAACCTCTGTTTTAACATTTAACGCACACATTAAATACTGGCGCAGGAGAAGGATAGAAGCCGCTAGTTGTAGTATAAGGGATTAAAATTGATGAAGTCCGTCAGAGTGGCTGAGAAATCTCAAGATCCATAAAGTACTGACGCATTTTAGTGAGTGCCCTTTGAGTTTCATTAATATTAACAGGGAGAAGATGAGGAATTAAAAAAGGACGAACACAAGTGAATTAACAGCTACGAAGGTTCTTCCCGAGCAGTTGTACACGGAAAATTAAAGTTGCATTAGTTTCTGCTATAGTGCTAAATATTTCACAACGAGAACGTTTCTACGTAGGTACTTAGCAAATTCAGGGAGGTCATTTTAGGCAGAAGAGGACGAAATGGGGAAGAGGTTGGGGGCAGCCTGAGATGATTGGAATGGAGCAGTAATGAAGGAAAGAAGAGCGAGGGAGAGATAATATAGAGAGAAGTGTTTGGTTGGGGGAATTTTTAAGATCTAAAGGCAGACGATAAAATGGTTCACCGCCAACAAACACAATTTATTAAGAAAAAACACCGTGAGTGACAATTAAAAGCGTTCACAGGCGAAAGTAAAATTTTAAGAACGAATATATGTAAAAATGAAGATTGAATATGTCAGCCTGACAGCTGCTGTCCCGTCTTGTTTGTTTGTCCAACTTGCTTTTTTTCCGTTTCCCGTTTCAGGTTCAGGAAATAAAGAGTGACTCATCGATGACCCCAAAAGCTCTGGAGCAAAAAGTGGGAAGCACAGGAGAAGATGGTCAAAGTAGGCCAAATACCGAAAACCATTCTGTCTTAACGAGAGAGACAAGTGGTGCCGCATGAAATCACACTAAAATATTGGATATATTAAACAGATTAAGGCGAGATGTAGTGGAAGTTCGTCATTTTGAGAAAAACAAATTTTCACTTTTCCACAGATTTATTTGCAACGTACAACGCGTTTTAGTTAATTGAACCGTCTTCAGGTACATGACAAGTTTTAATCTTGTCTTGTGCCCGAAGATGTTTCGATGAACTGAAACGTACGGAACAAATAAATCTCGAGAAAAGTGCAAATATGTTTTTCTCCTAAAATATCGGAGTTCATCATTTCAACAAACACATCATACCACTATGAATTGCATGGAAATTAGGAAGGAAATAAAAGGACCGAGAACTTGAAAATGGGGAAATATTTTGAGGAATGCGCTCATGTAATTTCGTTTAGCCAGATGGTTAGCTACTGGGGCATCACTTCGAGTGATAAGAGCAGGGTGAAGGGAGGTAACGGAAGAGAGGAAATGACGGGAAGGAAGGGAGAACTAGAGCAGGAAAGAAAAGAGATTACTTGGCTGGCAGGAATAACAAGAGAGAAGTAGTTCGAAGGTGGGAGGAGGGCGGGTGAAGGGCCAGGAGGCAGGGGGAAGCCTTTCCTTCTGCCACAGAGCTAAGCCGCCAAGGTAGGAAGAAATACAGGCCTGTGGGGAGAGTCCTGAAATGTTGTGATAATCCACCGAGGAAAAGAGATGAAGAGTTTTAAGGTTTTTTATTAAAGGGAAAGAATGAAGACGAGGAGAAGGGTAGGGAGAGCTGGGATGTGAGGGAGAATCCCCAAGTATATTCGACGCGCTTATATTTCACTGTTGGCAAAATGAAAGCGTGGGCCGTTGACGCCATGCATTAACCGCATCGGACATTTTTGCTAAAGGGAGTATACATTTTTTAAAAAATCTTGATATTTATTACAATACATTAGGGTTCTATCTGATATGAGCATAAAAAAGATGTCAAGTGTATGAAAACGTACGCACACCAAAAATAGTAAAGAGGAAAAAAACCAGATTTAACCTTTGTTACGTAAACCGCATTAAACACAGGGCTACCATGACCAAACCAGGGCTATCCACATTGGACATCTGGCAATGAAAGCATTACCTTCTACTCTTAAAAATATGTTTTGTGGCTATACAACATTTTTATAATGAACCTGGCCAATATTAACGCAAAGCATTGTCAACTCGCAACATTGTCAACAAAGCAGAGTGATGGATTTCCAGGCAGATATTTAACACAAAATGCTTCCCTAATCGCAAACAAACCCCCGATATCAGTAAATTCACCGAATCACCGGTAATGGAAAAACCCAACATCTTCAAATCTAAAATTCTATCTGCACTCTTCCCCCTGTCCCCCCAGAACTCTGTTTGTTAATCCCCGTGCGAAGGTCACCGGCCACATTTTGCAACCCGTCCACTTCTTGCACTTCATCTACGAAACGATTAGCAATTTCTTTCAAATATATAAAAATGGACTCGCTCTGTTATGGGGAGTGGGACGAAAATACACACTCGGAACACAAAAGGGAGCTGGCAAGCATAAATCCCTTGGCAAGGTCCATTTCCCGCTCTCCACTCTTCATAAACGCAAAGGTCTAAACGGAGCCAGAACGTGCGTCACAAAAACATAATAAAAGGAAATGCCACCCATCGTGTTTTAATATAACCACGACAGCAGACACCATTCATAGTTTTCCTCATCCCCACCTGATAAAAAAGAAATAAGTTTAGCCCGAAACCTGATGGAGAGGCGAGAGGGACCGATACAATGCATAATTTGAAAATTGACGCAAGAAGAATGGCGTAATATTACTTGGAAATCAGAAGGCATTGCAAAAACCGCCTGAAAGGAAAAAGAAGAGCTTCACCATACGCATCCAAAGAAAAACGGGCCGGAATTTCTCCCTATGACTTAATTATTTTCTGCGAATAAACCACTGAACTCATCAATTGCATCGCTAAAAAAGGATATCAAGAATCCTTAATAATTTCTGAGCAGGGAAAGTCTTGTTTTTAGCAAAGCGCTCTTTCAACAAAGATCTTTCTTGCTCTCAGGGAAAATCAGTGCTATGATGAAAATAACTGCGAAAATGTTCTCCAACCAGCATCAACATAATGATTCTGTCCGCTATTAATGCTATAGAATTAAAACGAAGCAGTAGCATTTATGCACACTCAGCATTACTCAATTTCTTAGCGTATGCAACATTCTTACAATAACCACCATGCCAGGAGTTTTTCATTGTCATCATTACCTTTAGAGAAGAACGTGGAATTTTTTCTAACCTTCAATACGATGAATATCCAACGAGGTGAAAAATCCTACTAAACAATACTACTAAGCAATATTTTATTATATATCATTGAAGCATTATGTCCAATGCATAAGAATGGATTTCTCCACAATATGACGATGTAGGTATTTTCCTTGGTATTCAAGATATACGAATAAAATACGAGGGCACATTACAATTATCCTAGTTTAATCTTGGAGATATACATAATAATTTCCAAGTATTACAAGATCGTCTTTCGGCTGGTCAGTGTTACCGAGATTTGAATACGAGACGCACTTCACATGTTGGGCACCATCGTCATTTTCACTCGAAAAGTGCGCAAGACAGTTCCCATCTCCACTCTCTTTGACCTTTCATCCTACCGGCAAATGGACTTCGAGTAAGGACGGCCATTGGGGCGGAAATTAAAAGTCAGGATAACAAGAGTTGGGCCGAGCGGGGGGAGGGAGGGAGGGTCGGGGGTGGGCGCCGTGGGAATGCGTCATAAAAGGAAGTGGTTGTAAAGCACGAGTGGGGGAGGGAGAATCGAGAAGATGAGCGCGAGGAGGGAACGATGAAAACGGGGAGAGGGCAAAAACGAGAGGATTGTGTCGTGCGATGGAGGGGAAGGACAACGGGAACGACGAGGAGACCTGGAGGGTTGGCGAATGGGAGAAAGCAGGAGAGGAGGAGGGAGAATCGGGCGGGGAGGGTGCAGGGAGAAGAGAAACGAAGGGGAGAAAAGAGAGACAGGAAGACAACCGGGGAGGCAGACGCGCCCGGTCTGAATGGCGGCTTCTTCCCCTCCATCAAGGAGGCTTCACAATTAAAACCCGGCTCGTGGGACACGCCCTTATTAAATGCCCAAGGGCACTGGTGCACTGAGGAGTCGCACGGAGGACACGCAGTCCATTAGCGGGGGTTAACAAATGGCTAAAGAAAATATGGCGGAGACGCCGGACGACGCTGGTGGAGATTAAAAACACGCTCCCGAAAATTCCGCCGCAGGACACTGCGTGCTTAGCCCGTTGAGCACGAAGGAAAGAATTGGGGGGGCGGAAGGGACGGGACGCGATGACTTATGAAATCCCAACTGTTAACTAGTCCAGCAAACTAAAACTTCCTCCGCGTCTGTGACTCGCTCGAAGACTCGCGTCCGACAGTTCATTCCAACTTCTCGCGACGTAATGAGGAAATAGTGCGCCGGGAAGGATTGGGCATTTGTTATTTCGGATACGCATTCAAAAGTTCGGGAAGCTACTCAAAGAAACTAATTGAGCAGTTTCTTAAAGTGATTATCTCTCCCCGCGAAAACACGGCGGCAGGACATGAAAATGAATATTCTCCTGTCCTCCTGTTAAGCATGACCTTCTCCCGCACGGCGGTCTCAAAAAAGATTCTCATTAGACGAAAGAGTTTTAGTGACATCGGAAAACAATGATTCTATTAAAATCAAACTTAACTGAAGGAAATTCAACACCTTTTTCCATGTGGCATCCATGTCAGGGCCGATGCGATCATAATTGCCTTCGCCGCCTTATGCTTAAACTTTGACACAAGTGCAGTAATGACAGGGGCGCCCATCCGTCCAACTCTAGGCAACGTTTATGTCCGAATTTACTTTTCAATATTAACAGGCTTATATTCGTTAAAAATTGGCAAAAATTTGGGTCAAAGGTGAAACTGGGCCGGGAAAAATTTCAAGGTGTGAAGGAATGGTTAAAAAGTATTATTTTTAAGTCAAATATTAACAGTAGTGTGTGTTGGTAAAATAGTAGACGGGAAACTATCAGGAAATATATCTTTATACAGGTGGTACCACTGTAGTTTTTATGCCTACCACAAAGATAAAAATCCATGTATCGATCACAGGCCATCTGGAGAAAGCACATGTGAACCACTAGCACTATACTATACGCGCACGTACGGGTTTGAGTAAGCTTGAAATGTATAGTAGCAGAGAAAAATACTCGACAACCTGGAAACTGACAAAAAGGAAACTACAGGTAGATCAAATAATTTAAAATCCAAATAACTACCATAATGCTGAGAGGGTAACGCCTCCATTGTATAAATAGAAATAACTATGATTATTTTGTTTAGAATCGCAGTAACGTATTCATTAGAATGATCACCTGAAAATTAGTTAATATTAAGAGTCCCATAGAGGTAACAAAATTTCATACACCAAACTCTATATTCTATTCTGCAATTCTTCGCATGAGGGTGTTACGCTCACGACCATTAGGGCAATTGATTCTAACCATTACGCGACATTTTTCAGTAATTCTAATTTTGGTATGCGACGAACTATTTTTTATGGCTACGCATCATGGGAATTAAATATGTTTCCTGACATTGGACAGTTCGATTAACAATCAATTTACCATAAAATTTAATAACTTTTCAAAATAACGATATTTTGACAATTCTTTCTCTGTCTTATGTTGTCCATTCTCAAATAAAAGCTTAACTCCGCGATTGCGACCCAATTACCACACAAAAAAACTTATTTCAGAGAGTCATGAAACATGATCGAGCCATGAAATCTAGTTTAACGTGCTTGACGCTTCAACACAATGAGGGCTCAGGGGACATACGCCCTTCGAGGGTCTCCTATTGATCTCGGGACGGCCAAATACTTTAACAACCATGGAGAGTGTTTTTGCCCAAGGATCTGTAGGTATGGCCGCGCTATTTGCGGCCAAAGGGGAGACCAGAGTGTCCGGCGCGCTTAACACGAACGGGGGCGGTGCTTCGACACCCGAGATGACCCATTCTCGCCACGCCCGTGCACACCACAGTTTGACCTGATTGACACGCCACGCGGCAGAACATCTGCCCGGAAATCGCTCGGATTCCGCTAATCTGCTGTCGAGGAGTTATATACGCGGCTGTCATTGATTTCGAGGACGTGGAATAAACCAGTGTGAGAGTCCTGCAGGGCTGCAAGCCGAACGATAAGGACAAAAATTGCGAAATCCAAATTACGACGCAGCACGCCATCGCCTGAAAGCTTAGATGAAGGAAATGTATCGAGGGAAACACAACGGAGTGGCTTACTCTTTCACAAAAAAGCAGCCAAATGAAAATTATAAAATGGATTACAGGTCAGATTAAGTACCCTAGACATAAAATAATGGCCTATTAATCTACAGGTGGGGCCAGATGACCAGAAAATGAACAAGGAGGCGTTAGCACGATGGTTTATCTTTTAGAAAACATTATGAAACACTTTTAGTTGACACGTTTTCAGGGTAATGCAGCAGTCACTTAAGTTCTTACGCTCCAGAAATACACACCACCAAACAACCGATGACAAAAATGAGATGGGGTCGAAACAACTCCTTTTTCCTTCCCGAAATTTTGTGCCCGAGCCGAATATTTTAGAAGATACACTGGTGCTAGATATTATTGAGAGCTCCTAAGCAAATCCTGGCTTAATTATACCAGAGGCTCATCCAACAAGGCAAACATTCGCACGATTTATTGGGTCCACACCACGCCCGCCTCACTAAGTCCTCCTATTCATCACACAATACCAACCAATCTTGGGCCAGGTACAGGAGGAGCTATTATTGGAACAACAAAGGACACCAAAATCGCCTCTGGAGGAACCAGATTGGAGAGATGACAACAGAGGAAATATCCCCGACCACCTCACGGCCATGGCTTCCCTCCCCACCTTCAAGCCCCCCTTTCACCCTCTTTCGTCGGCACAACCCCTTTTCCCTCCCGGTCAGCCGAACAGGGCCGGTCAATCTTGGACAGGTAAGGATGTGCGAGGAGGAGGGAGAAGATTGAGGGCCGGCGGGAAGGGCAGGGTCACGCGGGCACCATGGATTTTTCTGGAGGGCCACGCTTACACACAAGGGCAGGGAGAGAAGGCAGGAAGGCAAGGAGAGTTCCTCACGACCACGATCGCATATACAACCGTGCTCACAACTGTGGCCCGCGGGGGGGATTCAAAATGGCGGACGGACAAAACCTACGCGAAACTGAACGAAGGAATGGGGAGGCAGGAGAATGGAATGAGGGAAGGGTTGGTGGGGGGGGAGGCATGAATGGGGGAGAAGGGGAAATGGCGAGACGACAGGAGGAGAATTGGATCGAGCGTGGGGAGAAGACGGAAGGGGAATGGGGTGGGTTGGGTGGGAGGAGGGGTGGGTTGGGTGGGAGGAGGGGTGGGTTGGGTGGGAGGAGGGGTTGGTGGTGGTGGTGGAGGGAAGGACGGAGAGACCCGTCAAGGCGCGGCGGAGGGCTGCTTCGGAGGGGGAGAGGATGGGGGGGGGAGGAAACTCGTCACCGCGACCGCCCACGCCAAATAAAGATTGAAGCCGAAAACGGAGAGATTTTCCAGGAACGGGGCGGGAAGAAAACCATCGCCACTACTGGGCCACACAATAAAAAAAAAGGCGGAGGTGACGGGGGTAGTGGAAGGAAAGGCGTATAAAATTCAATATTTTCACGATGGATGACAGCGAAACGACGCGGATGCTGCAGAATGTGTTATCTCAGCGAAATTAGCCGGGATGAGAAAGAGGCACTTTTGCCTCATTCAAACCGTGCCTCCGTGGGGATTCGCTGCAGCGTTTTAAATTTCATAGGACCTGCACTCTACTGTGAAGGCACAACGAGTCGAAAAGGTGGCCTAAAATCCTTCCGTCTTCCTGAATACTTCACAATAAGTACCGCCACAGCCTCGAAAATTCACAAAGATTCGCGTGAAAACTGAAAAAGCAAAATGTGAAAACTGAATTGGAGTTTATTCACAGGATTTATATAATAATTCGCTCGGTTGAATGCATGGCAGTAAACTTTAATTCCGAATACTGACTGATAGGATTTTCTTGTTTGTAAGGGTATTTTACCTCGAAAAGATTTTTTCCGACTGGCTTCACGAAAAAATGCGCGGAGCAGGACTTCAGCCACTTGCAGCTCACAATTTCTCCCAATTATTATTACATTTACATTCAATGTAGCACAGTGAGATGGTGAGTGCAGATTTGTATTAACTATACAAAAGAAAAAATATTAAGTCGATTTTACGAGTCCAAAATGAAAAACTTTAAAAAAAAACTACCGGCTTCTCAAATACGGTGTAACATTCACAAATTTTCTACCTCTTTTCAATAATTACTTCCACAGATCATGAAATGGCCTTGTGATTAGGAATTACACTCCTAATTAATTATCGTTCCATTAAATAGCTTGGTAAAATCTTCCACTGCACAAACGTCACCTTCAGTGGTACCGACTACGGAGAAGTACGACCGTCGCCCTTGACTCCTGAGTAAGGCCTCCAAATGAAACAGGAGCAAGTGAAATAAGCATTCACTAGAGGGAGACAGGTCAGTAAAAAAGGTGAATCGGTGACTAAGTCGCGACACTTTCCCCAACGTCCGCGGTTTTGTGGCGGGGTCGATGATGAGGATTATTCGCTACGAATTAAAAAAATCCCCCGGGCCCCTGCCCTTATTCTGTCACTTTCATCCGTCCAACGGCCAGGGAGGTAGGTGTAGCTTCGAAGACTCAGCCTCGTAATTTCTCTCCACATTGCCTTCGAGTGATATAAATCCCTACCCTCTCTCACTCCACTACTCCCGACTCGAGTGGGGGGTCCTTTCCTCAACGCCCCCCCACCCTACCGTCACCTCTCCCCCTCGACGGATCCCCCCACAAAGTCTCGAGTTACGAGCGAAGGCCAGCCCTCCTCACTTATTCCGGACACCTACTTTTTCCCGTCGCCAACAACTTAAGCAAGAAAAAATTAATAAGGGGCTGTGGATGACGCAGACACATTCACGCCCCGGAAACCTCGTATTAAAATACGATGCTCACGTCAAAATACGTTACAAGATTATTCGCCGTGGCTCGAATTTCCTTTTGCCAAAAATGTAACGCATACGCTACTCTGTAGGGACCGCTAGGTGAGTATCTCGGTCAATATCGGATCCGGGAGAACTAACTCGCGCTTAGTTCCCTTTTTGGGGGGTAACTTCTGAAAAAAAGAATAGAAGAAAAATAAACCCCCATATATTTACCAATCCTAAACTTAAGAACCTTCTCGGGGCCCTCTTTATCTGATGTAACCAAAAACCTGTCACTGTTAACACATGCAATAACAATTATCCAATGTTCCATTTAACATGACCTGACGGAAGATTAACTGAAAATTAACACAAATATACTAGGTGATAGGGTACTTACTCTTCAACGACACAAAGAACACGGAGTTATAGGAAGCTGTAAAATTTCAAGAAAAGTACGAATTCTTGGAAGAGACGAGGCTTAGAATGGACCCGCGCCAACACCAAGGGACACCCCTTTACAGATGTTCGTTCTTTCCCAAAATCCATTGAGCAGCACCCTCGTGTATGGCCACTTCAAGAAAAGGAATGCTTACACAAAGCTACACTGCGAATAGAATTTAATTCACCCAGGCGAGGAAATTCGTGCTCCCTCACGTGAAACCCACGAGTGCTCCGCAAATAAGGGGACTAATACGTCGCGCGAGGACTCCAAAATGACCCGGATAATCACTCGTGGCAGTGCTCTCGACCAGACGGGGTGCGGGGGGGGGGGGGGGGAGCGCGGTCTCGCCTACCCCTGGGAGGTGGAGGAGGGAGGGGGTGGAGGAAAGCGAGGGCTGGTTTGACGAGAAATGGAACAGACAATTCCTCGGTCGCGCCGAGAGAGTGGGGGGTAGAGAGAGAGAAGAAGGGCACCTCGCCCCACTTCGCGGAAGTCCGGTGGCAATCCTGTTTCGAGACGCCGAGGTATAAGTGCGCCCCCGGGGGCACGAGGCGCCATCGCGCTGTGGAGTGCTGAATGCAACGGTCATTTGGGGCCATCACTCAATTCACGGGTAAGCGGTGACGTCAATGGAGGACCGCTTTCACTGGATCAGCAGAAGCACCCCGAGCGCAAATAATAATAAAAGGTTAATAATATTATTCGTCTCCGGTTGCGGCATCGACGAAATCTGAATAATACTCCATAAGATCAGCCTTTAGGACACACATCAACTTGCTTTCTTTTAATTTTCTTTCAAGGTTTTTCCAAATCTTAAGAGACAAAAAATGCAGAGGAATGAACACGTAGTTCCTATTTTTATCAATCCATTTCCTTGCTTATGGCAAGAACTAGGCAAAGTTCAAACCTCCTAAATTTTCATGATTGGATTAACACAAATTCCATAAGATGGCCATTTGTATTTTTCTTTGGTCAGTTTTTAACTGCAGTGAATAAGTTTCTGCACAAAAGCACAGGATTTCCCTTCTATTAGGGTTAAACTTGATTCCAAATTCTATGATTTAATCTGAGGGATTTTTTTAAAGTTATCACTAATGGGCATTTCCTAACGCATACGTTGAAATACAACGGACAGTGCTGAAGTCCATCTGAGTGTGGTCCTCGGAGGAGCACTTTGGAAGAAATTTCCGCTGCATTAATGACGTACATGTGTCTCTTCAGGAACCCGACAACACCACCTATGGACGAACGAGACATTTTCTTTTTCGCTGTCCCATTTCAAGTGCAATTAGATTTGCGACTGAATTCGACGTAATCGTGTTCATGCTCATCGAAATAATAATCCCGGATTCGATACTTGGTATGGAGACGGGTACCCTGTTGTGGCCAGCGTAGTACGAATCCCGCACGCCGTCTAAAGCCATTAGGAGGAGCTGGTGAAGAGCCCGCGATGAACAAATAAACACGCTCTCGACACATACGAAACACCTGGCACACGGTCGTAATGCTCCCTCAGTTTAAAAACACATTAGCCCTACGAAGTTCTCTCCTTGCTTCTTCGCCACTCACTTATTGTTAGTAGAATTGCATTTTCCTCTTGAAAGCAAGCCTGCTTAAAATTTTTCTGCAAGTTTCTATTTTGACTATTCTCGTGCCAAGTAATGTTGTCACTTTTTTAAAAAGATAGCTTAGGACACTCATTAGTTATAAACAAAATGAATACAAGGATATTTCCCTTAAAAACGGCGGAAACAATAGGCATTGCACCACAATGATGACACAACAGCGCGCCAAAGGAATAGAGAATACTAAAGGTACCTGCTCTTGCATGTTCAAGGAAATGAGCAAGAAGGAACTATGAAGCCGACATTATCCGTCAGGCGCTATTACAATTGTTTTATTGCCTCAAACTCCTCGTGTCTCACTCGAAGGGTACACCGTGAACCCGCAGAAACTGGTAGGAAAAAGAGGATGTGTAAAGAATCGACGCTATCAGCATATTCGGAATTTTGAGTATGCTTTTTTCAAGAATGAGAAAAATATGGCGCCTGACAACATTGAACAGTGCCATAAATAATTCTTCTGAAGTGGCTTGAGTCAGAAGCATTGCTATATTGTTTTCGGAAACTAAAATATTATTGAGTTATACGACCACCACCAGCAAACATACATTCCAATCACTCAAACATCATGAAATATTTGCGAGGGAATCGGAGAGGTGCGAGGGCGCAGATGTAGACTCCCATGCCAACATGCTTATCTTGTGCACGCACGTGGTACGGTGTATTTCGGAAGCCATCTGTAAACGTCGCTTCCCGCATTAAACACGATCTAGCGAAGAGAGCACAATCCGAATATTTCATCAATACCGATATCACTCAAAAATCAGTATTCCACGCAACAGAAAACGTTTATCAGGCTCATACCAAAATGTGCAAATGCCTTTTTTTGCAGTTGCACGAGTAAAATTCTTGCATTGAACGACACAAGGACATGAAGATAGGTTATAAGAAGTAATGCTGTGAAGTATGCTCTAGACGAACAAAAATTAAGTTAAAATTACCTGAAAAAAGCTATTTGACGGAAAATTTCGTATTTAAAGTTTTTCAGTTATCTAAATATCCTTATTCACTAACATGATTAGGCCAGCCTGATAAATGAAGTTAACCCAAAATATCAAGCAGAAAGGGAGTGGACGTAGCCCTAGGGGCCACCGGGAAAACAATCAAGGCGAGACGTCACAACACCAGATTAATGCTTTTGAACGTGCCAATCCCTATAAACAGACAGCAGACGACAAAGACCGAGATATAATGAACACAAACACAAATATACGGAGCGAAGAGAAACTTGTATCGATATTTATCCTACAAAGAACGTGATTGAATGTATCAATGGTTAGAGAACACCATGGACCGAAAGAAGGGACACGAGGATCGTTCGCAACCGACAACCTAGACGAAAAAGCTGGGAGCATTGGGCCGCCGTTCAGGATGGATGAAGAAAAATCTATTGGAACGGGGGTACGGGTCGGTCGGACACAGGCCTAATTGGGGGATGTAGGGGGTGGGGGGTACAACTGACACGGGGTACCCGCACGAACTATTCGTCACTCGCGAACAAAAAATAAGAGGAAAGCTACGCGGAACCACGAGGTTCGAAGCGACGTGCCCTCGAGACCTAAACTGGGGGGGGGGGGGGGAAGTTCGAAGAGGGCGAAGGGAGGGATGCACGGGAGGGTGGAGTGGGGGGTGGAAGAGGAGAGAAGGAGAGTATAGGGGATGTGGTGCTGAGGGGTGGCGAGGGAGGGCGGGAGGCAAAATGAAGAACTTGGGAAGCGAACGCGAGACGGGGAGTATTACTCAGGAGGGCTATGGGAATCGTAAATCCGCCTCTACGCCGCAGGGGATGCTCCAAAGCCCCTATCAAGATATTCCACCGGCAGCAGCGAGGGCGGGGGAGGTAGAGGGCGTCGGGACGGGGGGTGGAGGGGGATCGCCGGCAACTCCGCAGTCCTGTGGGGGGAAGGGGGGAGCTCCCTCCCGAAATGGTAAATCAATGCAGAATTGAAACTTCCGAAAATGAAGTGCGACTTATGGCCCGATGGCAAGGGGCTCGGAAGCGTATAAAATACTCACCGACATTAAATTTCCGTCAATCTTTAACGCAGAGAAAACGGTGAAGTGCATTAATAGACGAGAAGTCCCTCAATGGATTGCAGCATACTCTTTCAAAAATCACGCAGATCTCGTCACATAACTGTCAAAGAAACTTGGCGCTATTCGACAGGAAAGGGAGAGAGATAAAATTGCATTAAATTACGTTTTAAAAATATTCCTTACACAGACTTAAATATTGAGAGCGTGTTTTGGTAAAAATCGTCAATGAACACAGGTTTTACGGAAACAAGATACTATTTCTAGAGAAACATACAACCACTTCTTATTCAATACGTTTTACTGCTTTCCAAACATGCTCCTTAAATTACATGTAATTTTAAATAGATGCAAGTGAGAAAAAGGACGATGAGTATATGAAACAGCCTTACGACTACACTTTATCACATTTGGTTGTTTGATTCTTAAAACGTTTACGTGAGAAGTGACTATTTCAAATATTATACATGCCATTTAGTTCACGATATTTCTGTCATTTTATTGCACGGGTACCTTGAAGTAACTCTTTTGAATATCACTTTTTTTGGGCTGAGAAGGAGCGCAAAATAAATTATCGGACTTGCATTACTGAAATCGATTGCAATATGACAAAGTGCTGGCTTTCGAACAACTGAACAAAAGACCTCGTTGAAAATTCAAGAATCGTAGCCTTAACTTATAAAAACAATAAGAATAAAAGCAATGAATAAAAGCAGGAAGAGATGAACTTCAGTCTTCAGCGGCTCTCGCTCCCTCGACTACCATCCCCTTTCAAAATGGGGCCCTGATCTTAGGTTAACAACATCGGATCGCATGGTGCAATTGACTATTAGAAGGTTATCTCGTGGAAGCATTCAATACCCTTTGCAGCGAGACGGGAAGAGCATGAGTGTGAGTGAAAGGGCGGCTGGAAATAAGGCCCCAGAGGCGCCAGAGGTGGTCGAGGGAGTGCGAGGAGCGAGGGAGATTACCAGCGCCCAGGAGGCGACGATGGATGGATGAGGAAGAGAGAGAGATAGAGAGCGGACGGCGAACGCATTAAGAGCGGCGACACACTCTCGACACAGACGCAGCTCACGGCTCCGCCAAAGGACACTAACGCGCTGGGGCGAGGGCCGACTGACCCTGGGCCGCGGCGGTGGAAACGCCGGAGAGCACGCTAGCTATCACTCATCCGGGACATATCAGTGAGTGGGAGGGAGAGAAGGACGCGTACGGGCATGAAAGGGGGCCGGCGGGCTAAACACGCCTTTGGGGGGGAGGCACCGGTGACCCTCCCAGGGAGTTCGTCCGAGGTTCGCGCGACGGGGAGGGAAGGGGGTCGCGAGGAGGCGGCCCTGAGGATGCACACCTCGCGTCATTCGATGTGGGACGCAATCCGAGGCGAGAGTAACTCCTTTCCGCACGATCCCTCGCCCTGGACGAAAGTTTTTCTCGCTCCCCGACCCTCGGTCCTCGACGAGAAGAACGTGATTTACGCGAAAGCTACCATAAGGGAAATCTAGTTCTTCTTCTTCCTCCTCCTATAAAAACTTCCCCGAGACTTCCAGTAGAAACTCATAGAAAGCTGTCGCAGTCATCACAGTAGTCTATGTAGTTCCGCTGAAACAGCTTTCTATATACGAGAATATCGTATATAGAATATATACATATCGTACATATGTAAATACTTGACTAGATTTCCATTAGCGCTGGGTGTCTCGTCGAAAAGATGGACTGCGGAGGGACTAAGGAAGAACGAATCCGATTCGATCAATCATTTCTCCCTGTTTCTCCTGCGGAGTTGAGACGTCAAATTTTAAGAACGGCATTTTGGCCAATTTTTTCGAAGGAAGGAAAATATAACGCAGTGACCCCTAGTGTCCTTGGAAAGAAAGAGAAAACTGAGGCCAGGAAAAGAAAATACACACGATCTCTCCTTTTGATCTTAAATATGGGAAGACAACCAGCGATATATTCATCTAAACAAGGCACATTTTCGAGATTATCTGAGGAGACATCAAATGGAATCTCGAAAGTGTTTAGAAAATCGAAAGCAGCAAACGAATATACAGCAACATAATTAATCTAATCTTATATATCGGGAGATTACAAACAAATTCACCATGTTTTTTCCTTAATCTAAATGGAATTGGGAAATGCCGTAATGAATAATTCAAGCGATTAATATAGATTTTATAAGAGCGATTATTGACCGCTACTCGGGAGTAGACCATGGCCATATTAAGGACGTTTCCTCTGATTCTTGGAGGTATAATTGCGACATGAGTTGCGATCCCAACCCTCAACGACCAAGCATAATCCCACCGACCTAAGAGACTGCAGTATGATATCAGTGAATTAGTAGGTACGGTGAGAGGGTTAAGCGAACATTACAGTGGGACCTATTTAATCCGTTAACTAGTCAAAGGTAGCAAACATACAACTGACCAATATAATTTTGCATCGATATTCCTGCCTCATTGAAAGGCGGTCACTTTGCCCATTACTAGTAGAACTTAATAAATGGGTTCTTTAATGTGCTCCAAATTATGAGGTGATATTTCAGTTTACTATCAACTCAAGGATACCTTATATTCCCAATTGCTGCCTCGTTGGTAATTGATAACCGATTTATACATATAACAATGCAATAAAAAAGATAAATAAAAGGAGAAAGACGTTTCACAATCCTGTAATGAGCTCAGTGTTGAACTTATTAACGTAAGAAACTGACATTGTTCAATAACTTCGAAATGCACTCGGTGTGCAAATTTCGAAGTTATAATTTTTGCTTTCTTATGCACAAATCAACTTACTGTTACGCAAAGAGTAGGAATATATTCAACAGATTCAGGCGAGTTGTAGTGGAAGTTCGTCATTATGAGAAAAACAAATTTGAACTTTACCACAGATTTTCCAGTCTCGAGAATCCACTTTCTTGAGCCATTCCGGTTAAGAGTATGAGAATTATGCGAGGAGCGACAGCGAAACAAATGTGTGCGAACATAAGGGAATTAGTATCCCATCCTTGAGTTGAAATAAAACTTACCAGCTATGAATATTTGATCAAGAGGCTTGAGGACTGGAGGTCGCAGTTTCAGCCTTAGGTCGGTGTCAATTTCGCGACAGCGGTAATCGAAAGCCGCCACTCGTCTTTTCAGGTACCACACCCGCTACGTGCAACTTAAATTCCATCAGTGTAATATCATCGGTGCAAATCGAGGAGGCAACAGTGACAGTTCTCACAGCCTCCGAGGAGTGCTGCACCACGGACGAATCGAGCTAAAAGCTATATCGATTGCTGTAACCCACATTCACCTATGTAAGTATATGTGCGCTTAGCAACCGCAACAGTTTCTACTGGAGGACCACCCATGAGGTGGGGTTAAGGAAGAATTAAGTATCGATGAACAGCTCCGTGGAGACCGGTAAAGCCAACACCAACACGAATGCCTGCCGTCAAAGTTACTCTCCCACAACCTCGTCTCTCGTGACACATGTATTGGAAATCGGAGAGGGCTTAAATGCGACGGATAAATTGCTCTTTTTTTAATCTTTTAATGACTTATCCTCCAAACAGCATCACAGGGCCCTAAAAATAGGATTGCGTAATTTTCTCCGCCTCAAAGTAGATTATTCAGCCGATGAAATACCAATCTCGTCCCAGGATCCAAAGAATCGACCTACCGCTCATCTTCATCCAAAATCGAACATGATCGCGCTGCCCTGAGGCACGCAGAATCAAACTACTGGAACATTATTATTTTGTAGCACACGAGAAACTATCTCAACAATTTGTCTTTATTAACAAAATATTTTAGTTCACAAAGTATGCCGTCGATGAAAATATATTTCGAATGTTACATTAGCTACCCAATTTGCTGCCTATACAAAATAATTATATTATAGTTAAACTAATATAAATTTTTTTATGTTCGGCAATGGTAATTTCTAAAGAAAAACTGAACTGCAATGTAATCGATTCAAGTATGAATATAATACACAGTACGTGAGCTCCATATCAATAATCTTAATTGTCAAATCTAGAGGCGACCTAAATTCTGAACCCGGTTCTTGGTAAAAGTCACAACTGATCACTGGTAAGCTAAATGACATACCAATACGTGGACAGTATTTCCATTATATGTTTCCATAAGCCAATTATCCTGCTTATAGCATTCAAAGCCCGCGATGAGATTTGACGGTTGCTTAATTAGTGGGTCCACTGGCATGACAACCGTCGTGAAAGCGTGGAAACCTAATCGAGGTATTTCCGAAATTAATATTCATTTGCCCGAGAGGATGCAATAATTTACATTCGCTGACTCTGGACTGCTATTTGAAGGGGCAGCACATAGCATGGAAAATACTCCCGCCAAATTTCATTTTCAAATTAAGAGATTAACTGCCCGACACATTTACAGTATGTTTACACTCGGGTGCATGATACTGCAAAATGGGAAAATCGCAAGTAGATCGGTAACAATTTACTTCCGAGCATTAGTCATCACAGCAATATTTTAAATGTCAACTGGGTAAACATTCAACGACATCTCCAAATGCGTCAACCGAACTGACCTACTGCAAGAACCCATTCGACTATTAATCAACCGCTGCCAAAGCTGTCTGCACATCTAGCCCATCGAGTTGGACGAGCTGAAATTTTTCAGCATTCCTCCTCCCACTGAGGACAAGATTTATCCGTCACGAAACAAAAGCAATCGCCTCCGCGGGTGGGTTCGGGCCGAGAGGGAACTCGCTTTAAGTGTCTCGAGCAAGATTTATGCGCCGGAGCGGAATTCCATCGATGGGCTGTCGCCGCCGCCGTCTCATCAAAAGTGTAGCCGAGTGTGAAACGCGGCTCTTGGTACATCTCGCGACCTCCGCGTCACTCGGGAGTCGGATGATTAACGCCTCTCTAAGTACCGAATATCAACGACGGCACGGTCAACGCGATCGTGCGTGCGCAAAATGTGAGATATGGATTAAAAAACTCATTTAATTTACTTGATTTTCAATTTTCCGATTATATTTTCCAATATACGATGACCAAGCAGGGGCAGTGGAAGAAGAAGCCGACACTGTTTTTGCTGCAAAAGAGAGCGAATGAACTAATGACGCAGCTGGACGATACGCAAAGGAAAATAACCAGAAAATAATTTCACAACAAACTCATAAAAACGCGGCTAAAAAGACCGACAACCTATGCAAAGATTGATGATCTGCTAGTGGTAACGAGTTGCGTATACTCACACGAGAATTTCTGAAGAGAAAATATTCATTCCTGTGCAGAAAAAATAAATATCGCCTATCAAACCTGGAATGTCAATGAATGATTTTTAGCTAAATCAAAACTCACATAGGATGGTGTTCACATATACGATCACTTTTCACTGTGATTATGACGATGTAAATAGATAGCCGAGTGATAGAAAATACATGGAAAATATGATGAAAACGGGGACCCACCTGATAAAATCAATCCCTGTAACAATGTGAAAAATGTGAAAATCGCGTCAATGAAATTTTTGCTCAAAGCAGCACAGAGGAATGCAATAAAAGTAAACACGGGGTTAGAGGAGAACGGGAGCAATGGCTGTCTTGTTTTTCCTTAGTAATAAACGCAGCCGACACGCGAAATTGGGCGACGCCATGTATGGGGTGCTGAAAATTGCTGCTGGCGAGTAGATGCGCAGATTCTAGATGCAGCGATGTCAATACATTTAGTACACACGACAGGCGATAACTATTTTAAAAATTTATCACACTGAATGAATATGCTACAATGTTCAACATGGTGACTCTTTCCTACACATGCATCCAAGGAGAACACGAAAACATTATTACAAACAATCCACGCATCTCTTGACTTATATTTCTTGATTTTTAAGAAAAGGGGACGCATTTACTCTGCTACCTAGAACATACGGATCAGTAGAGGCCATATACGTAAATCTATATACACTTCATTGGAAAAGTATCACTTGCTAAGGAAATAGTCCGATACGGAATGAAAATATTTTTTTCATACTTTATGCTTTTTCAATTTCATTGAGAAATACCCTCATCGAAACAGCAATAAACGCTGAAGGTTCTTTAAGCGAAATCTATAATTGCGTTTCGGACTAAGGATTCGACAAAAGAGAAATGTGGTTATCCAAATTGCAAATGGCTGGGTCTCCCGAACAGGGCCATCAAATAAGTACAACATCTAGACTTTTTAGGGCACAGAATCAGAATTGATTTTTTTGAGCATGGTACCCTAGAAAAATAAGTGTAGCGGGCCCGTTTGCCCTAATTTTCATAATGGAAACAAGAGCTCTCGAGCCAAATCATAATCCGACCTCTAAAAAATAAAATGAATTTTTGCTAAGCTAGCGCGGAAAATTTTTACATCAGAAGTAGAGATCAAACTCCCGCACGGTAGGTACGGGGAACTTTAAAGTGGTAATTATTTTCTTTAATATTTTTATCTACCTTAAAATAATTTGAAATTAGAAATACATAGCACATTCGTTTACGACAGATGAAAATTACGCTAACGTAGAACAGCTATATGCCTTGACGTATAGTTTTCGAAAGTCTCGACTCTTATGACCGCAAACGAAATAAAAATATGATAAAAATGTTTTCATAAATATTTTACGGCAAATAAAATTTTTCTCCCGGGGGGGGGGGGGGGGAGGGGGGTTCTATCAGAAAACTCGAATTCGCAAGGTAAACCTTATCCCGCTTCCTCATACGGGGCAAGACTGAAATTGCTGCTTCCGACACGGTGAACGTAAACACACATCCTCGTTCTCCGAGGAAACAAGTTAAATGTCGAATGGGAGAGTATAGACGAGAACACTTCGACCCTATTTTCCTACCTCCTTCCACGGCCTCCCGGTCTCATGCCACAGCCTCCCTTGGGAGATAGAAAAATGCAACGTGGCGGAGAGGAGGAATATTTTTCCGCTCTCCCGTAAGACGGAGGAGACAACGAAGACCCTATCGGAAACTGCCACGACGCCCTCCGCCGCGCGCGCGAGCTCATCCGATTACACGGGAGACGTAGATCTCGATTATTTGAGCCGAGAGAGAGGAGTTATATCGATTCGGGTGAAGTCCTCATTTGGGCGGGAGAGCGACTACCGAAGGCGATGGACGACTACCGCTTCTTAAAGTGAAGCCCGTGTGAGGGGTCGTGCGGCGGGAGGGACGACAGTGACGATGAGTGGAAGAAAGGGAGGCCCCCGTACTCGAAGGACGATGGGGATGAATTAAACAAAGTCAAGAGGGGTGAGCAGGAAAGAGGGAGTGGAGAGAAATAAACGAGAAGTGTGTACGGGAAGAGATTATCAACAGTCCAGATCTGATTCTGAAAACATAAAAACCTACTCATTTCAACAAACTTTCGGCCATAAAAAAATATGGGTCCCAAGTCAAACTCTACTAGGTCTTTAAAAAACTTTTGAACATATTCAGAAGATTGAACGGATTCTTTAAGATAACGCAAACAGATGATTTCCGAGTGAACCCGGACTGATTTAATTAGCGCAATGGTGCAGTTCATTTCTTTAAGATTCCAAGAAACCGGAGACGCATTGCTTTTCGAAACGTAAAGCTTAGTCGTCAGCCACTTGAGACATCGGTGAAGACGATGTTGGTGTGAAAATGACAATCAGGAGCTCTTTCCAGCCAAGTCTTCACTGCAGACAAATTAATTTCTCGAACGATAAGCACAGGTCCCCTCGTTTCGATTGCTATGTTCTATCCATTTCTCAAATTCACTTTCGGGAGAAAGTTACCAAATATCTTGAAAATTAAGATTTATTCAGATAAAACAAAATACTGGTTATGGTTAGATATCTCAAAGTAGGTTTTAAACTAGGCAATAAATAGAAACGAATAAATTATGATTTTTTTATGTCCAGATATTTTTTTAATGGCCCATGCCATAGAAAAAGAGGAATGAAAGGACCAGTAACATAACACCGAAGCATCATTCCATTTGAGATGAAAGCAGTTCACGCCGAGGTAAGAATCCGTTCTGGCTGCTATTCAACAGCTCCAAGGTATACTTATCCAAAAAAAATTGTCAACTTTCCAAACTTTCAAACATAAGATGCCAAGAATCCATTAGTTTAAGCTACAAATCTTCCCCCAAAACAGTTACGGCGGTGTTATTATTGTAATTTTTAACAGAATGCCCTTTTGATTACGGTACGAATCCTGCTAACAGAATCATTTTGATAACAATTTTTTTTATGAAGAAGAAAAGAACTCTTGTATGACAACGGATTGGCATCGGCTAGCCCAAAGTAAAAAACTAATACGTAACACAGAACCACGACTGCAAAACTGTTATCAGTTTATTTCGACCATTATCCAATCAACTGGGAAAAACCTCTGGTACCTGTGAATGATAGTCTTAAGAGAGAGACTCCTAAGGGACATCATTCTAATCCTAATGGTTCAATTAGCATACTACAACTATGCATATCCTCACGATAGACTAACATTACACACCACGCCTTCTCACCCAAAGATAAATACATGCATTAACTGATGACATCACGTCATCTGACTTATCTGACCGAACTTATCATTTTTTTTTAATCGCAAGCCACGCGTACCAAAAAAATAAATACTGGAGAGCTATTATGAATGATGTGGTCAGATGGCGGCGGATAGGAAGTCCAAAAAACGAACATGCACTGATTCGGACAAATTAACTTGAAATTAGTCACAAAATATTTCTGAGGAAAAGGAAATTGTAAGAGATACTGGGATTAAGCAGAATCCCAGATCACATTTTTAGTTCTCAAACACGTTTCCGCTTCCCTTCGTTTAAACGTTTAGCGGCTGTCACGCAGCACGTAAGGCGTGAATTTTTAATTAACAGAAAAGGTAGACACGAAGACAGGTTTAAGAGAGGGAATGGTTACAGCCCTAAAGAGTACCTCTGTAATGTTCATTCAGTGAGGATTAATTCCCTTAAGGAGTAACCCGAGAAACAAGACAATTTTTTAAGACATTCTCCAGTCTACCAAGAGACGCAGTCGACCATAAGACAAACAGCACAATTTATTACACAGCACACAATTTATAAAATATTCTCCTCAGCAAGCACAAGCTTAATTGGCAATTATATTTATTAATTTATTTAAGAATTTATATCGTTGCAGCTAGGTAATTGTCCTAGTGGCAACGGTCAAGTCTGGTCAACGGTCTCTCTTACAATGCACATACATACATACGAGAAGAACAGATATGAGACAAAATGCTCTTATATACACATAGGCACTTTCAGATTACCGACCGCGCCTTTACCATCGCACATGGGCTAGGTTCACACCATGCCTACATTGCTCCGTCCATCGCCACAATCCGTCCATAATCACGCACTCTTCAATTTCATACACAGGCCAAAATCACGCACAGGAAACACATAATTCACTTTTGAAATACAAATTCTCACGCTGTGCTCATCACGTGCAAACAATAATTCAAAAAGTACAATAGTATAAAAATCACTAATGAAGTTAATCATGCTGCTTTACACCTATTCTTTCTTATAACTCCTAAAATTGGATGGAAAGGGCTCAAACAAACCTCTAGGCAGCTGGTTCCATTCAACAATATCTCTGTTTAAAAAAAGAGTATTTTTTTACCTTCTTATTTTTATTTTAAAACAGTGGTCGTTTTTCCCCTAAAAGTTTGATTTTTCTATCTCTTTCCATAAAACTTCCCTAGCGTCGTCATTTTTAACATTTCTATGCATCGCGCATAACCTACTCCTTTTTCTTCTAATGTTCAAATAGAAGAAAAAGGAGTACTTTCTTTTATATGCTCTTTCACAAAGTTAAAAGAGTGTTAAATTTCATTTGAGGCAGCCGTACAAAAAAACTAAAGGAAGCCTTCAAATTAAGGTTTGCACGCAACTCCCATTACGAAGGATTTGATCAATAGCACAAGGTAGTAGGAGATTATACATCACATTTCAATTAGTTTTAAGGTTGGAGATTTAAATTTTCAGGGTACATAAAGAGCCATTTTGGCCTCATTAAGTGGAATCCCTCCTAAATGGAAGTGATGCAATCACCGCAGCCGAAATACTTCCGATGATACGATTACAAGAACAACGGAGAGTAATACGCCGGCGGAAACTGAAACTACTCTCCAGTCCTTCCCAGCAGCGCCCAACCGTCGACGGACGCCTATCGCCTTTCCTCCCGCCTGAAACTCCTCTTCTCTCGGCAATACTCGCCTGAAATGCATTTGCGTACACATTTCGCCCATCTCTCCTCGCACCGCATCTGCTTCAGAAAATAAAACCTCAAACAAAGAGAGGCTTCCGGAATCTGTAGAGCCAGTTACAACACTTCTTTAAATACAATACTAGGCAGAACATTGCTTCCTTCCTCTAACATTCTGAATTTTCGAGTGGAGCTTCACTCTTTAGGCGTAAATATATTTACTAAACATTTCTCAGAAAGGAAATTATGCCATAATACCCGAGAAATTAGGAATTATGGATCTAATTTCCATTTGTAGTAGTTTAACTTTTGAAACTGGATGGTTTACATAAAATTTAATCAAGGGATTCAATTCGGACTACCTCTATGATAATGGATGGAACTGAGACCAGACGTACTACGGTTGCGGAAACTGAAGAATAACAGCTTATTATTTTGTTTTCAATCCAAAGCCTCTCAATACACCACTAATTAAACTTCATTCAACATGTGCTGAAACAATGTACAGCCTAGTATGTCGAAGCTAGTTAATAACCTACGGATGTAAAAATCGCTTTGGATTAGTGAGCTATGACAGTCGTCGAGTAATTTTCCTAACTTCTGTTTACGTAAGCTTTTGCCTACCCTCTTCGCAAAAGAATAGAAAATTCAGATTATAAGAGGTTATGGATTGATCGAACGCAAACAACACTGTGCGATGTACATAATTATGCATGCGCACGAGAGTATTTGTTCACGAGATAACTTGTACTTCGGTGTATGAATAAACTAGCAATAATTCTGCTTGCATTGCTGTTGCCCTTACACCCTACACAGTCATGCGCCCTAGCTGCGGCCTGCCGGGGTGCTGCGTGGATGTCAATTTATGCATGAAACTGGGTGCACGAAACGTCTAACTAAACTCACATTTTATGGCTCAAATGTATATTTTGAACAAGTACTCAAATTGTACGTCTTAGCAGACACATAAACATACCTTTTACAGGTCTCATTGCAATTTTTGATCGAACTTCATTCGACAAACGAAGAAATCAAATATATTATACACCCATCTTCATCCGGCAAACCGAAGGAAAATTTACCCAACTTCACTCACTGGAATACTCCGATATTTTCAATTTAAAACTAACAATAAAGGACTTTAATACCATTTTCCGCCATTGTTCCCTCGGTCGATGTTTGCACGAAACAAAAGCCACACTACATAATTGCACGACTATTAGGGGAGAAGTTACATTTCTCAAAGTGATTCCACTAATGAAACCCCCGTGATTTCAAGCATTCATATCGCGGAAGGAAACGGGGTGAAATTCTAGGAAAGCTAATCTGGATTATAAAATCGTCATTCCCTCTCACCAGGAAGTTATTCCAAGCAAAATGCTGTGCTCTGGAGAAAAACCCTTTCGACGTTATGACTCTTGTCAACAGAAAAAACCAACCACGTCCGTCTAGTCACAACCTCAGAGAATGAGAGGCTTGAAAAAAAAAAGACTTGAAAATTGAAAATACGCGAAATATATCCATCTCTATTTTAACATGGCAAAGACTTAAGCACTCTACGACACACCGGAGTAAACTGCCATAATTCAGTACTTAAAATAAATGTAAGACGGAAATAGAACAGTTGAAGAATGAGGAAACAAAATTTCAAATTTTAAGTGGGCGGGGCACAAATTCATCCCTATTACGACTCGTTGTCATAACACCATTATCATTTCAGAGATGCCATTCGCCCCGCGTTAGCTTTCGTTAAGTATTTAGCCATGTGCAACCGATTTTAAATGCTTTTCGTCATCACCAAAGATATTCTCGGCTTGCGACAGTCGAACTAAGCAACGACCAAATAATCGGCACCAGGAGCTAAACAGACGAGCCACGCGAAGGATAGCTCACCCAGGAGGGTGGCGTCTTGCGCTTGGATCTTGAAGAACCAAAAAGGTCATAGTTTCGAACGCGCCCTGGGGCATGCGCCTCAAGTCGTGATTTGATGTTTCACATTCAAGGACATGCAATTAAGATGAGGAATGACCTCATTCGTCACAAGCAGAAAAAAAACATGAACACTTCCATGGGCAACGATAAAAATAAAAAAATGAGTAAGATACGCGATACACAGTGCCGGGAAAACGTCTAAGAGGGAGGGAGAGAGAGAGAGAGAGATAAACAACTCTCAAGTCGGGAGATATGAGAGCGCTAGGGAGGGCAAGGGGGAGGAGGGGATAACTTCCTCAAAACCGCTTCAATTCTGAGAGCCTCTCAACCACTTCCAAGACCCCTCCCCGAGCTTCCCTCTCTCCAACGGGAAAGGAGAGAGAGAGCTTTCGGAAAGAGGGTACGATGGGGCGAGGGAGCGAGAGATACGGGGACGACAAGGGAGGAAGAGGAGGAGTGCGGGAGTGGATGTTACTGAGGCCTGACGCCTGCGGCTCGCGAACTGCACGAAGAGATTGCGGAGGAGTTGGGAGGGAGAGAGCTGATGGGAGATGAGGGGGAGGTAGGAGGAAGGTGAACGACTGTTTTCGGGCGAAATTGAGTCGCCACGTCGCGAAGCACAGAATACGGCAATGCTGATCCCTATACAATAGCTGGGACGGTCGCCCGGGAAAACTAACACATCGGCAGCAACGAACGACTACAGGGCACAATGAATGCAACATAAACCATCGAAAAGAGATCCTCTTATCAATCACTCTCCAATGAGAGCATTTGAAAATTTAATTCGAAATCACATTTCAAGCTTTCGAAAATTAAAAGAAAAGACAACACTTATTTTCACCCAAAGCGTGAAGTAATTTAATTGTTAGAAAATACTCTCCATACTAAGCACACAAAAAAATGAATGATGACGCCCGATACAATTACAAAATTCTTACCACAGATTAAATTTTTGGTAAGAGCTAATAAACAGTAGTAATGAGATATTAGCAGACGTTAAACAGTATTGCTGGTGGGAATATACTACTATAATGGGTAGCATTTATTTTAACGAGTGTATAAATGTGTACTATAAAATAGGCGAAGGTCGCTTTAAAATATTGTGTAATTCAAATTGCTAATGGTTCAACACACTTGTATAACACTCATCACAGATTACACTCTATAAGAAATCATACGCAAAAAATATTCAATGAGATTCAAAATCCAATTGCTCTAGAAATATTATGTTTCCCGGAATTTTAAGCGAACGAAATAATTTCGATATAAGGGGTGAACATTTGGACTAAATAAATTAAAAACAATTATAACGGATTACAGGGTTGTTTTGTTGACGTTAAATCGTAAATGTTCCTTATTATAAGATATTATACACATTCTTTTTACACCAGAGACTGAAGAAGACTCTTAACTTTTACCTTGCCCCCCAACGGAGTAATCATTTGGAAAATAAGGTTAGCAGAAGCTGACTGTTTCATGACATTTGGTAAAGGACAACGAGTTTATAAGAGACTACGCAAGGGGGGAGCGGAAAAAATATTAAACTGGCAGAGAGACAAAGGATTCAAACCAAAAAGGGAGGCGAAGGTGAACGAAATTCCGGACCTATACTAAACCCTGGGAATAAATGCTGGATTCAGCATAATGATAAAATCTGTCACTAAGTTATATTTAAAAAATCTACTACACAACATTGAAAATAGCCTGTATGAGTGCTTTTTGGCAAATCTCTTAAGTTTTCACCATAATTGCAGGATAACAATGTTTCATCACCTTAAATGCGAAAATTTCTCCTGATTGTATTTGTGATTGTCAACCGTTTAAGATAAGTTTTGAATGGACAACGATTGAATTTCTAAGCCACATCTAAAAAGAAACAGTCTGACATTCCACACTAAAATAAGCCCTTCTATTCCGCATAGATTTCACCACCCTTCATTCCGCCCAAAATTTCCATCCTTCTCCCCCTCTTGCCTAGCTTGCCTATTGTTTTCCTCTCTATTTGTTTTCAACATCCCATTGTCACTCGGGATGCTGAGCGCCCAACTTTCTTGGATCTTTTGTATTTCTTCCAACAATCCGCTCTATCCCCCACCTGGCCCAGTACATCGTTTATTTTTCTTTCCGCCCACTTTACCTTTTCCATCTTTCTCCCCGCAAATTTCAAAAGCCTCCAACTTGCTTTAACGGCCATTCTTCAACACTGTAAAAAACTACGCTCCATATCAAATTTTTCACTTATCTTCTCTTAACATTCTTAACGAGCCTGTCATCCACTCCCACCTCTTTGTTAACGCTTTCTCGTCTATCGCAATTCTCCTATTGCCCACAGTATTTTAATCGAATTTGCCCAAAACATTTGCAAGACAGGTATCTGCTTTAGTTTATGTCCTCGTCCCCGTCTATGTAAAGTTTAATAGGTCCATCTCGAAAGATAGTAAGTAGGTAAAAAAGAAAAATATATACACTGTAATACAGGAAAGTAAAAATTCAAAAGCATAATTCTTCTGACATGAAAGAGAAAGGAACCATTATTCCCATGTACTAAGTTTTATGGAAATATTTCACAGTTCCTGAACACCATCTTCGTTTTTCCAATTAAGAACATTCATAATTGATTTACCCTTATTTTGGAGTGATCAGTCATTATTTTCCGCGAACGCATTTTCAGAATTGAGAAAGTCTTCGCACGAAGAGTTAGTGAAAATCAAAATTCCCCATTGCTCCAGCGGATCCTTGGACAAATTCCACTTTTTCCGTCAATGACATGAAATTTACACGACAGAAAAAATATGTAATCCCATGGAAAAGTGGTTGGTCTTCAATGCAATGCTCTGATTGCGAATTGTCTGTAATGGGACTTCCTCGATCGACGCGTATTGGTAGGAGAATTACTTTTGGATGTATCGTAGTATTCGTATGCATCGAAAATCAATACGCTTTCAAGGCATTTTGTTGCTGAACTTCGCACATCATCATCCTTAAATCAAAGGAGCAAACCACTGACTATAATAGGAATGCCACAACAAAGGCCCCTGATTTTCTCAACACGCATCAATCGACGGAAAAGTTCCGCAAAAGGGCCCAGGGCCATCCATCGCCGAGCAAGATTAGTGCATGACATCTAATTCCTTTAAATCCTCCAAGGATTGTCCTGATATAAAAGAAATCGTGGTTAGCGTAGTGGTCTGCGCATTAACCAAGGAAGCGAACGGTGCGTGGTTTGATTGCCGACTGGTTCAACTTTATATCAGTGGAAGTTATATACGCGTTTGATGGATAAGAAGATGGGATTTTTGTGCACGAGAATGGAAGGGAGAGACGCGGTGACTGGAGAGAAGGACAGCAGCGGTGCTTCGCGTGGGAGGAAGGGCCGCACGAGCGGGAGGGAATGAGAGAGAGAGAGAGAGAGAGAGAGAGAGAGAGAGAGAGAGAGAGAGACACGGGGGAGATGGCCACTTACTCCTCGACCTCGCCCAGCACCTGGGCGATAAAAATTGAAGAAAATTTCTTCTGGCGCCCCTTGTGCTCCCTGCCACGGGGACTTGGAAAAGGGGGGCTCCGTAATCCTCTGGTTGCGCAAAACCCTCGGAATGGATCCCTTTTTTCTCCTCTCTCCCCAATCCCCTCGCCCCCAATCCCACAACCCTCTCCGTACATTTACTTCCTCGCCTTCTAATTTCCCCTCCTCTCCCTTCCCTTTTATATTCCACACTCGCAACCACGGCAAAAGCTTACGTGTGGTACACTTCCCTCCAGCGCCACATGCCGGAGGAGGGAGTGGGTGTGTGTGCCTGCGCTGTGGAAGGGTGTAAAGGCGTGAATTTGGCAAGAAGAAACTCTTGCTCCGTAGCCCCGCCTCAAGTGCACTGATTCAAAGTTTTAATAAGGGGGCGCAGAGAGAGAGCCCCAGGCGGAAAATCCCTCTCGGCGGCATTGTAAGAGTGCCGGATATCTTATTTGGTACGCTATTTTCCAGCGAAGTTAATTAATGAGGCAGAAAAACCCGAAACCCTCCCGAATAGCGCACGATCGTCGAGTGACTTCAACATACAGCCCGACCGACTATTCCCATCTACTCGGGAGTAATGAGGGTCGCTGCAGCTCGGTGGGCACGAGGGCGCACGGTAAATTAATCAATGGACGCGCGGAAAGAAATCGAGGGATCATTCGGGAGGGAACATAATTACCCCAGGAAAATTAAGCAAACGTTCCAAGAACATGGGAGCTCCGAAAATCAGAACCACCTCCCGCTTTCAAGTTCAATACTGAATGAACCATTCTCGGCCTAGGGCTACGTTATGGAGAGCGAGCACCGTGTTCGAAAATGAATTCAGTTCCATTCCCAGAGCAGTTATGGCGGAGACTAGTCAGAATTACGCCAAAATCGAAGGGGAGGACGAAGAGATTGTCTTTCGTATGAATTAAAGTATGGGTACAACAGACATTCTCTCAGTAAGATCCCACACGAAAGTTGAAAGATTTAATCGATTAAGAGTTTTAATTCGATATTTATTTAAAAGTCAATCTTTAAAAACAATATAGACACGTCTCTTATCTTACTGTCACATTTAAAAGGCAAGTAATAATGGATGTGGATATTCTCCCCGCTAACCTGATTTTCACCACATTCTATTCCCTTATATTTCCTTGCGTTGCTGACTTACGTAACGCACTTCCCATAACCCTTCTTGGTCTTCCTTATAATTAATCGTAAAAACAGGTGAAACTAGCTAAACAGTCCCGAAGTACATTTTAAGTGAAACCTGCATAACATGGCGATTTAAATCGTGCAAGCAATTTGAAATACGAACAGCTGCTGAGGTAGGGTAGCGATTGAGAACGTATAATCGGTGCAGGACCAATATTTAAGGCGTGTAAAACAAACAGGGAAAGTACATGCAAATCAGAGTTTTGTCTGGCATGACCCCTAGTTCCTATTGGTCGACACGAAACGCATGAAAAGTTAAATTGGCTCGCCAGTCGCGGGACCGTTTGTAAGCCGTGACCTAAAAGACATACACATACGTAATAGGCTGCGCAATGCTTATTTTTACTTTCAGCGATTGCTTAAAAGAAAATGAGGTCTCTTATCCATGATAAGGAGGAGGTGAATAGTTTCGCGATGGACAACAGCGGTTGCGTGGGAACGCTAGAATTTGCCAACCGGAACACATTCAAGTCGTCCCGATACTATTTTCCAAAAGAGAAAAGAAAAAAACAAAGGTCGAGATAAAATCACAACGGCCACATATGAAGCCAGTGCGCCGAGGAAGCATAAGTAGACAAGTCTTGGATAACGGAATCGCTCCCTTTTTCGAGAGATGGGAAGAGGGACACGGTTGACTTGCAGAGCGAGATAATTCGTTCCTCTGACTTCCGACGTTCAAGCCTTACTCTGACCCGTGATTTTCCATTCAAGTGATCTTGTCACTTCCGCAATCCCACTGCCTTCTTATCTTTCAACCAAAACAGTTGCTCATTCCGGTTTTCGCCAGAGGTCATGGACAGTATTTTGGCCAACGTTTCTCGCAAAAATATTATTTCACGCACGAGTTCTAAATATGTACTCCGCAAAACATATAGACACACACAAAAATACATAATTAGTAATGATGGAGACTTTTAACGAGAGAAAAGGAGTACCGATTATCTTTCCCACATTAAAAAATGATCGATACTTGAAAGTTGAACGGTGGATTTTTGCCATTTGCACATAAATTTAACCAAAACATTTTAGATTCTCAAATTAAAATACAAGACTGACCTGTGTATAATTTAAATTAAAGAGTTATATTTGACCTGGAGTTTAAAATTGTTTAATACTTCATTTTCACGAAGCAAGATACCTCTTCTGAAGACTAAAAGTAACGCTGACACTCTTTAATTATATAATTAATTCATAGAATAGAAATTTAACAGAGCAGAAAGCTCCCATATGCATAAACACTCCCTACAATGTTAACGCTTCCAACGCTGCTCTATTAAAACGGCTCACGACATGCAGATTACCGGGCAGTGTAGGGAAGCTGGCGTTCTCGAGGACGAGGGCCATATCATTCTCCCACCATGGGAGGTGGAAGATTAAAATGGCGACTTCATTACGCGGCATTTCGGCTAGTCCGGGCGAAAAAAGGAGGTCAGGCTGGTACGAATAGACGCCAACCTAAAGAGACATTTCGGGCCTATTGCAGAATTAATTAATCTTTTAATGTGGCAAAGGTTCATTCCTCTTACAGGTTGTCAGAGGCTACGTTGACAGTAGATGAGAACATTTGATTAAGTTTTAAAAACGCATTATATACTTTGTGGTTCGAAACGATCCGCTGAAAAAGATTAGAGCGAGCAAATTCTCAGCTGGAACTTGCCAAAACGACTAAGTATCAAGTCGGCGTCACTTTCCATCGAAGGGCGAAATAATACTATATGCTCGCAAAAAGCATTTCTTAATACGCATATGCGATCCGTGACCCTCCATTTATTTGAACAGCTAGGAATGAGGGCCTCTGGGGCTGACGTAAAAGGGATATTCCTCGCCCGGAAATATACCTTTAAAACACCAAACACCTTTGTAGCTTGTCTATGCGTCACACAACATACTCGCAAAAGGTATACCATCTCTCCTCCCTTCTGTAACAACAAGACCTCAGCCAGTTTGTGAGATCATAGTGATTGCATCGTCATCGAGAATACAGACACACACACAACTAAAAGATCCTTGCGTGCAGTATCGTACCGTTAATACACAAGTAGTGGGGAATGATATACTTCATACCAGACCTTAATTCCCCACATAACATACATAACTCAGACACCTGGAAATATTCTTGGAGACAATATTTACAATGCAAATAATAAACCAAAGGCCCTTAACCCGCATGAAAGAAAACTCTAACACAGTCAACTGACACTGATTCGTTTGAGTGTCTTATTGGCAGCCAAACATTTCATGGTGATACATTCAATTAATAAATAGTTATCTAAGTATGCAGGACTGTTTTTTGGATAGATATTTGTATATTTAAATGACAGCGAACATGATTCTCATATTAGATAAAAGGGGTAATCAACCGATGGATTCTTGAACAGCTTCGACGCTTTATAAATATTATATTCTACCATTTTCTACGTTAAAATTTGTCTATAATGCTTTAAACAATCACCTTGAAATTTTTATTTAAGCACCTTGACACCAATCGAGACGTCGGTAGAACTTCCTCGAGCGGAAAGAATGGAAATCCATGAGAGACCAGAAACGCAGAAGATAAAGCATGAACCAAACGCTAACTTAAATAGGAAGAGAATGCGTAATTGTGTCGCACGCGGTTTAATGACCCCTCCTAAGAACTGCGTCCAGTATGCTCTTAAAATAAGCTTATCGGTCTCGCTTCCGTTAGTAATAGCTCTCCGTTCCCTACTTGATTTATTAATTTCGGAGGTCAATTGAAGCAATCATGCCCTGATTCCTGGGGGCAAAATATCCACGCAACATGATACGTAACACGGTCAGTTTTATTATCTAAAAGTGCAGTGTGATGAATCAAAAGAAAATTCTAATTGCAAGTTAATCTCCCTCCGACCACATAACCCGAAATTTTCTACTTCTCCTAATCACAATGAGACGGCAGCGAGTAAAAATGGCGAAATAAAAACTATCATTCCATCCACCGAAAATGAGATAGTGATGAGATTCAGAGATTAAGATAACGAACATAAAAACTTAAGACCGTTAGCCATTATGGTGTCCGCTTCGCAGTCATAACTAGATTAAAATCAACATATTCGGACCACGAGCTGCATATCAGTCCGAAATTAAGAGCAATTAGAAAAAGCCGTCATTAACAAATCCATTTTAAATGTTACATTCCACACACGGACCGGTGTATTAAAAAAAATAACGCGTGATAAAGTTAGGTCTATTTCATATAACAGTGCCCGGACAGTCTCGCAGTGTAACCATTCAAATAAAAGGGAGTCACGAATTCAACGTGCAACGTAGGACATCCGCGCAATCATCTTCCTCATGACCTCTTCTCTTCTACTTATATTTTCTCAATTTCAACAAAGTAAAAGTGAAAACATCGTGGTCAATTTCCGGCAACTTTTGACAATGTTACATTGTGGCGAATAAGAATAATGGTTTTGACGACAGAGAACGAGGTAGTTTTGGGAGCATTTCGCAAGCACACGAAAATCTCTCAATTAAATTCCTTACGAAAAATATATTCAAAAGAATTTACCTTTTCGGAATTTCTATAAAAACCGTCAAAAGCACCGTGAGTGAATTCTATCGCCAACTTTCAGCGAATTTTAAGTTCCCCGAAACGCTGTAGATTTTGATGTGCAGAAGTCTGTCTCGTAGATCTTAGGCCTTGATGTAGTGGATGTGGCGGGGTCGACGAATAATGTGGTACCAAACGCGGATAAGTTGACATTCAAAGTTGTTAATAAAATAAAAACGGAAAAAACTAAGCAACGAAAATACTACAAAGCGAGTATACGATGGGTGATTGATAAACAGTACGACAATATGCAACGACAAATGGGAGTAACGAACAAATCACTCGCACCGACGTTTGAGAGCACGGATCGTGTGCTCGACGCACGATGCAACGAAAAGGGTCCGTGCGCGGAGGTCCTCGGTGTCTCCGTGTCCCGCTCCTTTCCGTGGAATAAAGATAAGGGGCACCAGTGACTCCTCGCTGATCGAAGGATCATTCGCTCCCCCTCCGAAACCTATCTCTTATCTTGATTCGATGAAATGGCAATTGGACGAAGGATTCTTTAGCCGTCGGTTGAAAGTAGCCAGTCTCCGAAAGTCTACGATTCTATGATGAGTCTATGAAGTCTATGATGAATAGGCTTCAAGAGGTTTCCAAGAAATCCCCTCTTAGATAGGATCACAACTTTTTATCAATAATTTAAGTTACTTCAATAGAATTGTTACTTTAGTGGAATAGTCCCCACATATCGTACAGTAGTTCTGGTAGTAAAATCAGGCATAATGCATATGCAAGTAGTCATTATAGTATGCTTTATTAATGTTTGCGTAACTGCTATACGCTCGTATGCACTTCGCAGATTGAAAACATACTGTGTGATAAGGTAGAACTGAAGTAGCACTCGTATGTTTTTTAAAATTTGTCTGAAACTTAAGAAAAACCAGACAATAGCACAAGATATTTCATCTTAAACAAAAGAAGAAGATTATGGAAGAAATGACGTGGATGAGAACTCAGCATTTAAGGTTTCGCCGATTTCTCGACGCTGGCAACCTGCAAGTTCCGCGTAATAATTTCACAACACTGACCGAAAGGGAAGGCCTTCCTGTTTTGTTTGCGAAAGAGACTCGCGTGCTTTCTGGAACAAGATACCCATAGTGCGTTGTCTCGCGTGCCTTGTAAACTACGTACACATCACCACCAGCCTCGACGAATGAGGCAGCGAGTGAGTTCCGCAACTGATAGTGAGAAGCAGTCGAAATCCGAGAGAGTAGAGAGAGAGATAGGGTGAAAAAGAAAGAGATGGAAGCCGGAAGGGAAAGAGAGATGGAGGGGGCAAGCAGTCTCGGAAGCCGCAAGTTCACGTCGTCCCGACAGCTGATCTCAGCTTCCCACACCTCTCGGGTGTCATAGCTCCCTCCGCTGAGGCGCCTGCACTACGCCACCCCCTTCTCAACGCAACCCCCTCCGCCAAACACCCCTTTGCCCCGCGACTGACACCACCTTCCTCGCGACGACACCCCTAACCACCACCTTCCTCCCTCCCATTCGCCTCGCACACAATTCCTTTCCGCTCCCTGAAAGAAAGGCTACAGCACCCCGAGGATGATGATAAGTGCTCTCCAGTTCGAGCAATGGCTCCACGAGATCGGACGTACTAAGAGAGCGGGAAGGGAGAGCGCCCCGCCCTTAAAGGGAATGGCTCCCGGAGACAATAAGGCCAATGTCGCGACCGTGCTCGACACGGGGGGGAGAGTTCACAGCTGGCCCTGTTGTTCCGGTCCAAGACGCCAGCGTTCATTCTCACCAGGGATTCGCCCCGCGTCTCGAGCAGACCCGCGTGGGACGAGGACGGAGTGAACACACGCCACGACGACGATTCCCTTTTCCATTCTTCATGCCTCCGGCTAATCTCGTACTTTTAGTTGGACATTCAACTGAACACTTTGCACTGGGTTGCGCAACCTAATTCTGGCAGTCCTAATTCACTAATTAGGCACTGCCATGGCGTCCCCTTAAAAACACATACACATGAGGAGTGGCAAAGTGGACTAGTGTGACATACTTATGTAATTTTCGCTCGTGAAATCTCTCTGAAATGAGATGTTAGTATTTATCCCGATGAGATGACATAGAGAAAAACCAACAATGTTGAGGACACTAATGAGAAGCGTTTGGAAAAATTTTCCTGCCCTATATTCCTCGCGCAGCCGAGCGTGGCAAGTTTACAAGCACAACGGACACAATTCAGGAGTTAGCTGCCGACTGCTGAAGGAGCCTCGGCCAACACTCGCGCGAGTGCGCGATCCTTATCGCTCATTTTCCCTCCTGTTATTTACATTAACGAACAATAAACATGGCTGTACGTTCCTGGTTGAGTTGAGGTAATAAGAATTCTATTTTTCTCACAATAATTATTCAAAGAATATTATTAGGTACCTACGGGGTGAACGTACTTTTTGGATGGGTACAAACTGTAAAAAAAGTTTAGTTTATGAAAACATTTTTCACTTTCAACTAGGGGTACAATCCGATGTTCGCACGCACCTTAATTAAGATTACGTTCAAAGCAATATTTTGTGCTTAATGCGTTACTAAGAAAAGTAAACGGTACTCATAATTAAAATAATAGCATAAGTAAGCCTCGAATAGAATCGGAAAGTAGGGCCATATTTACTAAATGCTCTACAATAACATCCGAGTAGATCAAATGCGTATATTCAGGTCATACATACATGCACAAGTACATACCGTATTTTACGGGCAAAATAAAGTCATCGATAATTCATTTTCTTGAAATGGACAGCAAAACACATTTTATTTTCAAATTGAGATAATATTTTGTCACTAATTACCGTAAGCCAATCATCGCTCGCCTGACGCAAAAACACTGAAAAAAATGTATATATTTGGCTTATTATTCAATAGATGAAAAATAATCATAAGAACTCTTTCATTGGGCAAGGATAGTATTCCAATTTTATTACACAGTAACCACAAAAATTTATTTCGCAGTAAACACAAATTTAAAATGCGAAATAACATTTTCGATGAAAAGATATTAACGAGAAAGCAATATCTAGATTTTTGGCTCGGACCCAGGGAATGACGAAATGCTTAAAATCTTTAGCTCTCCTTCGAAATATTGGGAATGGAAGATCTGCCCACACTATTCTTGAACCTAAAAGAAACTACTTGTTGAACTTATACCATTTGAAAGACATTTCAAGCCAGATATGATGTGTGCCCAAGTGATGATGGAACCATTTAGCAAATAAGAAGATATTTTGAAGCAGAGCGCTGTAAATCCATTCGTGCCTATCCAAACAAACGTGCTGCCAGTGCTTGAGATTGCTCCAAATGTTTCTTGGAACAAAGAAGACTCCAGAAACGTATTCATCTCCAGTTCCCCTACTGAATTTTTAGCACTACACAAATAGAGCATTAAAATGTCAAGCAATTCCTCGCGAAACCTTAAGGTGAAAGGTTGGGAACTCACGACGAAATTCAAAATCCTTCCCATAAAACATCTGCTCTTTAACACATTAATATTGGCATTTTCGCAGTGAAATGCCTTAAACGTCCTGGGTCATACGTGAAAAGCTATGGGTACTATAATAGGATTAAGTACGCCACAAAAATTAATACCGAATGAAGTTGTAAATGCGTTCAAAAGACACCACGGGGACGTCCAGAAACGCAACATGACAAGCCGTTAAACTACAAGCTCATCTCTTCCAACTCTCGTTTCATTAACCTGCTAAAGACAAAACTCCTGCAATGTCCACCGCTTACAACAAAAATGAGATAAACAAGGGACAGCATTAATGGTAAACTCGATAAAATAGCAATTCGAGTATAGTGTACTGCCGAGGATCCGTCACAGCACGCTACAAGACGGCTCTTTTTCCGACGCCTCTCGAATTTGGCGCGGTGGCCGGGGAAACCCCGAAACGTTGCACAATAGCCAAGAGGGAAGCCCTGCTTGTGTGGATAGGTTACTGCTAAATTTAACTACGACTTTTACCGCGCACGACCGACAGCCTTTAAAAGAGACTCGACGACGAGAAATCCTGATGGGATATTCCTTTCCCAATACATTCTGCAGTCCGCCACATTTTTTTGAATCGATCTCCACGTTATAAGTGTAACTGAAAGAATTCTGGAATAAGGGAAATCGCACCAGGCGGAAAACCGACATTGAGAACACGCCAGCTGTGTGAGACAAGGGAGCGAAGCAATGAGGGTGCCAGACGCCAATTTCCCTTAACATTAATCTTGGAGCGAATTATTTCAGTTTCATTACGTGAGGTCTAAAATAATACTTTAAGACACTCGTCGAAGGAAACTTTGGATTGATTAATAATCACTTGGAAGGGCAAGGAAAACTACTGCTATGAAAGCAAAATGTAACTAGAAATTTACTTTCCGTAAATCTAATGGATTTCATTTTCGTTTTGATTCTAGTTCAGTAACGACCGCCTTCGCTAATTAGAGCTACCTGTAGGCTCAGATATACACATATTCGTAATTTAAGAACATTAACATGCTATTTTCAACATTCGAAGGTTATTAGTCATGCAGCTAGTTTTTATTCGTTATTTACAGAATAATCTCAGAGTGACGTAATTTTGCGCAGGCGCACACGAATGAAGTAACTTGGGAAAAAGTAAAGGTTTTACGAAAATTTAAAATGTATAATGAGCAGAATATTGCGATACCCGCCACATACATGACTCAATTTAACACCAGATAGGTTTTTTTATACCAATTCGAAAATATATAAATATTTACTTAGGGATAAATTGGAGAGAATAATGAATTGCACGAAAGTTGTGGAAAAACATTGCGTTGTAACGGATGTTTCGGTTTCACCATAGATAATCGTAATCATTAACTTAATACATATATCATATGTACAGGACAGATTTTTTCTTTACTTAGACAAATGGTGGATGTAAAATTGCACACGAAAATTCAATCATATAAATTAAGAAAAATGGTGGATTAGTCAAATTGCGGAGGTACAAGAGGGACGTTCATTCACCTTAAAAAATTTACACAATTATGGTCATTTTTTTAAACAAAAACGCTATACAAATAACCACATATGATTGTTAATAGGAAGAGAAAATTTAACGGAGAAACGGATAAAGTTATCTTTCCCTATGTGGAGAGCAGTAGCATTCACATTCATCAACACTTCATAAATCGTGGATCCAGGGTGGTGGTATATTTAGTAAGGGAGGGGCCAAGAACACCATTCGAGGCATAAAACTGGCGCAATGAGAACGTTCCAGGCGGAATAGACTGCGGGCGGAAAATATCGGCGTCATTTACCCCCGAAATCTACCGCAGTGGGCGGGCTCCTGAGAGAGAGAGAGAAAGGGATATGGGGAGGGGGGAGGGAGTGAAAAGGTAGGGACGCGTGCCGTTATCTCCACAGACGGACCTCCAAACCAGACGTCGCGAGAATTACTTTCGGCGTCTCCCCCTCCCGCACCCATTTCTCCGTTCTGCCGTTTCCACCCCCCTCCTCCACTTCGCACTTTTCTCCCTCCGAGGGGACGCCCTCTCCACCCGCGAGGGTTCGCCGCGTGTGCCGCGCGCCGCCCTCGGCCTGGCGCCGCCGCAGGAGCCGAGGGACATAAGGAGCACCCTTTGTGCGCCCGGATGGCAATCTTTCCCTCTTCTCCCCCGACCCTCGCGCCCCGCTCGCCTCGCTATCTCCCCGCTGGCTCGCCACACTTGCGTGCGATGGCGGCGAATGTCTCGGGAGGAAACCACCCCCATCCATCTCTCCCGGAGATATCTCCCGCTTGGAGATCCGTCCATCTTCTCAAACCGCGTTTAAGTTATTCACGCTTTTTAAAGCGCCCGGAATTCCTCCTCCACCGCCGTTGGCGAGAATGGGCTCTCAAGGAGAGGCCTTCTCGTATATTTTTTTACACGGCGCCATCCCCTTCGCAAAGCACGAAATAAACGAGCTCCTATGATTGAGTTGCAAAGTGATTCTCTGGTTAAAATATTTTCTATGACGTAGTTCTGAGTGTGAAATCCTTGGAAAGATGGTTTAGAAGATTACGAAACCCGGTTTTCTTTCCCTGACCGCACAAAGAACTGTCGTAAGTAAGGATCCACGGAAAAATCCTGGACGCCTTGGAAGATTGAAAGGATTGGAAATATTAGAAGTTAAGACTTCAGCGTGACACCCGAGGAGTAGGTGGAAATAACATAATCAAGTTAATGAATATCGTACCAAGGACGTCCCCATGAACAACGCACACAAAAAACTGACGAATTACTATCACTTTTCCTTTAATCCGAAAAATTTTCACAAGATTCGCCCAAAACAATTTACATCTCGATACATGAGGAGGCATAAGTATTCGAGCATTCAATCAATAAGTTTTATCCGGCATGCTTATGGACAGATATCGGCTCCCTCAACATCGAGAGAGAATTTTTTTTACAAAAGCAATCTTCGCGAGAGCCCATGGGCTCCCCCTGCCTAAATCCAATCAGTCCACGAGGTTAGAAAAAGAAAAAGTCTAAGAGGAAGGGAGTAAAAAAGCACACTATCCCAGCAATATAATCCCCGAAGGAGCAACCCACTTGAGGACGAAGCCTTACAAAGCAGAAGCGATTCAGAGAGTCAGCGCATGCAATCTCGCGACTATGAAAAAATATGACAGGGGAGAGACAGGGTAGCAAATCGGATAAATATAGGAAGAAATGGGAGGGACGGTACGGGGAGACCAAGTCGAAAGAGACAACGAGTAGAAAGTTAGACTCTCGTTTAAAGCTAGGGAACTTTTTATTTCACTATTGTTCCTTACACGTCTCCATTTTTAACAGTAATGGAAAAGAAATGCGGAATACTTATGCATTGTAAGACATAAATAAATTCACTTGCAAAAGCAACATTTTTATGACTTACGTTTAGTGTAGCGTTTTACGGGGTTTGTTGTGATATTTTACAAGCTTAGCGTGAAACAATATTATTTCCAGTATAACAATATCAACATATCCATACCCCAACTTCATTTTTTTTTCGATTGGTGTACAATTAAAAGTGAAATACTAAATACTCCTTTGGACTTCTATAATGGAAGCTGATTCAGTTTTATAAATACGTTCCTCAACGTGGGATTCTATTCTATCAATGGAATTCAGCTCTTTACAGAGACGTCTACCTCCGTTTTCTGAATACCACTTGAATTTTATTTGATTGATGGATCACTGTATTGATGATATTGAAAGGGATATCTGGATTAAACAAACAATGTAGATCGAAACATATGATGAATTGATTTGAAGATAAGTTTGTTTCATTTGATTTTACTTAATTTAGATTAGCATCCAATAAGCCCAAGTTTCCTGTCTTTAACTTAAAACATACTATATTTTTAAAAATTATATAAAACATGGGCATTACCATGGCAGAAAAGACTAACATGTACAAGACCTTGGTGTACATGAAAGAATCGTATGAAATGTAATCAATGGAAGAATATAATCTATAAAGAAATATAATCAATGGAAAAGTGCTGCTGCAAATAGTGTATCGAAGAAAGAGTAGCGGATGAACCGTATGTAGTACTATGTGAACTAATAGGTAGCTACGGAGCAACTAAAACTAAAAACTTGAAATTAACATTGTAGTCAAAATTAAGAAACTGTAATTCGGATGAGAGTGACCCATAGCTGGTAAATCCCACCATTAATGGACCCGCAGTGGTCCAATTCCAAATCAGTAAGTAATTTATTTTAGATTTAATAATCACGTAGTTGACGCATTTAGTTGACAACGCAATCATTCATTTTCACTTAACAGTTACTTCTTTTTTCATTCAACCCTTACGCATCAATTTGCATCATTTGACCATTAAGATCCATTTAAGAACATTCCTGACTAAACGGGAATGCTGAATATAATTCCCACGAAAGATACGCATATAGTATATATGACTGAGATCTTTCAAGGATCTCCCTCCATTTATGAGGAGGGCTTCCTTTTGATTTGATCATCCAGGATGTTTCGGAATAAAATCGGTAGAATGATGGAGGAGAGGCAAGCGAACCCTTCCTAGATGGCGAATGGACGATACGATTGACGAGCTACCCACGACGGCTTCAGAGAACAGCACGCAAAATCACGTCCGCCCCTTCCGAGCACTCCTCGTGCATCGAGCGTGATTTGCAACGGGACGAGTGGGCACGAACTGGCTCACGAGTCCCATCCGCGGCAAGCGAGCTCTCGCAAAAAAGGCCTGCGAGGCGTACGCCGGAACCCCTCGAATAGGGCAACGCGGGGCATTTACGGTCATCCTCCAAAGGAGACTCCACCTTTGGCGTCGCGCGTTCAAGTCCACTCACCCCCGCCCCGCCAATCCCATCCGAGACCTACTACCTTCACCCATTCCTTTTAGGCGAAGCATTGCATTAGCACACATTTCGTCCTCGTTCCCGCTTCTCTCCGGCTGGAAAGAAACAGGGTATGGAGCGTTGGGGCCGACTGTAAACGCTACAACAGAGATTATGGCTTGCCGATTCTCTTGACGGAAACTACGGTTCACTACTGTCAGGAAAAAAATCCAATGCAACCGAGGTTCCATAACAATCCGTAACACGAGACCGAAGGAGACGTCTTGTGCGAGGAAGTTCGAGTCAACGGGAAGGTAAAGTAGAGGTGAAATTGAAAAGTTATACGGAGAAAATTATTGACAACAAATTAATAACTTATTTCGTACACCAAAATATATCATACGAAACATAAATATACTTCTAACTTCAAAATTATTTTAACAAACGAATATGGCCTGCAAATCACGATACAATCATATTAAAACTGAAGAACCGATGCTTCTCCTCGTGAATGATTTTTCTCGTCCACGCGGACGGATGAAGTGAGACGATTTGTGGCGGGAAAGGTGGTCAGAAGTCCTGGGAAAGCAACGTGACGCACGTAGGTTGTCTGCGGGCCGGAATAGTGTGGGGATAACTGCTAGACTGAACCTCTGCGCGAGATTGCGCCACGATGTTCCATGGAGTAACGATAAGCGATACAATTGTGTTAAGCTTGGAAAACCGGGTTCGGAGACCATACCTATGTTTAAGGATGCTTACATGGATAATGCAATATTTTCCCCCTGGCACAAGAGGTTCCTGGAGTGCAGAGACGACGAGAAATACCCTGGAGGTCCGTCAAAGACACAATGCGACGAAAATGTGCAAGAAGTAAGAGACATGCTCAATTCCGATCGACACCTGAGTGTCAGAATGTTAGGAGAAGAGTGTAACATTCCGAAAACCAAAGTGATTACATTCTTAGAGAAGATTTAGCCATGAGAAAGGTGTGTGCCAAGATGGTCCCCGAGGTGCTGTTGGATGATCAGATACTCGTGTGACAACCTCGAGTAATCTCTTGCACCGCTGTAAAAGTGACCTCGGGCCCCGATTTGGCACAACCGGACTTCTTTTTGTTCCCAAGAATAACAAGGAGCTTGCTTTCAACCATTTTGGAACACTAGGTAACACCAAACAGGCCTTGTCATTTGGTGATAATGAGAATATCATAAAAGATATTAAATACATGGATTGCATTATTAGATAATACATCAGGATCTTCCTAAAATACAAAACCGGCCATTTATTTTATTTATTTATTTAAGAATTTAAATTCTTAAATAAATGTCCTGGTGGCAACGGTCAAGGCTGGCCAGCGGTCACTCATGACATCTATATCTATATAATACATAGAGGGAAGGCACTTGAAAATCCCTCATGAAATAATCCTATATCAAAACTTCATTCAATAATGGATTACAGGGTAATATTAGAGCCTCACAATAGTACTCGTATCACTAAATTCATGGAGGGCAACGGTGCAGAGGAAAGGCTGAAAGTTCTAATCACACCTGCACAACTAATTAACAGTTTACTAAGCGACGAACTTCGTGCTATTGGGCATCAAGCCACGACGAAGTAATGACGGCAGATTTACAACTCCCCATCACCAGATAATCCCTAAAAGCTGCTGGACTACGACAGTGCTCTAAAGCAGCCATGCACTCTACTTGGCGCTTCGTATTACGGGCCAAAGTTTCAAAACTCAATCTGAATCGCAGAAAATCCCACACGGAACGTTACGCTCAAGTTTGACAGGAAAAAAATAAGTTGAACGGGGAAAATGTTAAGGGGGTCAATCCACACACCATCGATCCCGGCAGGGTGGACCGGAGGGAAAATTTCCATAGTAACACGAGGAGAAAGAACCCGTCAAGGAGGCATACACAGTGGCTTATTAAAAGCTCTAGAGACTGAAAAGCAAGAAAACTAGGAATTGAGGGGTCGAACAACAAAAGGAGCAAGTAACGGAATATATAATCGCCTCAACCTTATAATCTCACCGGGCGCGCTACACCCTCGACATTTGCAATAACATCACGTGAAACCGGAGGGGAGAGGTTGAGTGGAGGAGAAAAATGAATAAAACGGGGCCACCCGAGCGACGCCCTGCGACAAACAGAATTTTCGTCTTACACGACAAAGGCCAGGAGTGCCACGCGAGGCGCAAATCACGGGAGGCGCCAAGACGCACTTTAACGCCGCCATCTGCGGAAATATAGCATCGGAAAAGCAAATTAGAATTGGAATGTGTAATGCTCGAGAATGGGCCGAGAGGCGCGAGAGTCTGGGGAGGAGGGGGAGTGGCGTTAGTGGGTTTGAGGAGAGGTGGTGGCTGGTGAGGGTTTGGGAACGGAGCGGGAGGTAGAAGGGGGGACAAGGGCGGGGGTTGGATGGCAAATGCAGCAGCAGAGGAAACATTCTAATTAAGGGAAGACCGAGGCAGCGGGACGGGGGGAAGTAAAAATCCCTGCGAGGGGGAAGGGGAGGATTCCCGGTGGGGGGAAGAGGGAATGTGGGGGAGGAAGAAGGAGCTGGGAAGCAAGAGTGAGGGGAGGAGAAGGGAGGGGGGGATAGCGGGAGTCGGCGAGCATCTCCGAGGGAACACCTCATTTCGGAGCTGCCGGGGGAAGTACAGCTTTGCATTAATTAACGGAATCGCGAAAGAGGGCGAGGGGATGGGATGGAGCGAGTGGAGAAGTGGCGAGTGGGAGGGGACGAGCGGGGGGAGGGGGGCAGGCGACAACATGGCACCCGGGGGATATAGGGGGGGGGCGCACGGCGGCGGGGGAGGCACAACCCACACGTGCTTGCAGCCGGCCGTCCGCATCCCCTTCAACCACTTCAATGTGGAGAACTGATTGAGCCACCATTACACCAAGGGTTGCTTAACGCCGCATCAAATGGGAAGGAGCCATCCCGTAATTATTACGTCACGCTGAAAGGAGAAGGGTGGTCAGGGCCGCGATGAGAGTAGGTTGTGACGTTTGCTGCTAACGTGAGAGGAAAAATACTTGGGGAGGACTCCACTCGGACCCCGCCGCCCCCTTTCCCGGGTTTTTTCGCGTGCAATAGAAAAGCTAACCTCAAAGGCTCGCGATTTGTATCACCGGGGATTAAAAAATTGTTTCTGAAGTTAAAAAAAATTTTTTCTGGAAATTTTGTTGGTTGAGCACGAGTAAACACGATTATTTACCCATCAACCTAACATCAGGGTTCCAAAGATAAAGAGATGCATTACAATTATGTTAAACAGGAATATCGCGTGTCGTATATGCCGAGTATATCAACAGCCTTAAACATTAGGTGAAAAATTCAAGCACAATAATAAGAGACTCCGTCTATTTCAAATTGTCAGTGAAAAGTGAATAGTGCCAACACACATCCTTGACTAAGTGTCGCAAGCGAAACATGAAGACAACGCCGTAAAAAAAATACTCTGGTCTCAATCATGCCAATACTTAACAAGGGAAATTTCATTTCGCTTTTTATTGACAGAGCGCTTAGAAGAGTGTTATTCAAAGAAGAACGTTATATCAAAAGAGCATTATGATCCTCTTTATGTTTAGGAACAGCGTGATTCGATTTTAAGCTATTCCTTTCTCTCCTGATGAAAGGTCCCATTAGTTATTTTCCCGCCACAGGACTAAGCGCACGAAATAATGCGCGACTGATCTAATTCTTATCGTCGAAACTCAACACGAGCTTATCGAAACACGTCCATAATTGGCGCACTACGCATATGCCACATTTACAGGCAAGAGAGCACATCCATGGAAATGAGTTTTGCATGGAATATTTTAGCGAATGACATGCGGCGAATGGCGGAGACAGGCGGCGAAGAAAGGGCATAAATCGCTAAAATCATTCTTGATCCCAAAGTAATTGCACAGGCTGTACTCGTATGATAGAGAAGCGAAATCATTTCCACGTCACATACAAACCCTAAAGCCACACGCAGACTGACACAGAATACGACATTACTCCTCGGTTGAATATTCACTGGTATTAGTTTTCATAATTGTGGGTGATCCTTCAAGATGACAAAAGCTGCCATTGTAACGAGCTCTAGAAAGCGTATAATCATATGAATTTTACGCGATTAGTAAGAAAATGAGTGAAAAAAACAAATTAAGAGGAATTCCGTTCAAAATTTCGTAACAAAAACTCCTTGATAAAACAAAAATCATAAACGTACTTCGTAATTATATTCCACACGAGAATCTCTGATTCCAAAAGAAACAGAAGTGCATAAAGACATGAATCATGTCGAGTGAGAGGAAAGTACAACCACACAAAATCGGGGTTCTATTAAAATAGAACACATTTTAAAGTATAAAGAAGCTGAAAATAGTTCTTGGTCGAAAGGAATAATGTTCAAGTTCTTAGAAACTCGTTGGAGAATTACTGAAAAAAAACAGCATATACCTATAGGAGTCACCTTGAGAAAATATTTTATCTCCATTCTAAAATGATAAAACAAGTCCACTATAAGACAATTTAATGTACTGAGCACGGTTTCAACATAGTATAATTATCGAGGAGATCGTTAATTTTATAAGGTCCCCATTGAAGACATGTTAGGTCTTTGCAATTTTGGAAATTGACTCTTATCATCACTTTATCGCTACGCTAAAACAACGTAGTTAACGTTAAAATCGTTTGCTTGCAGTGAAATCAAGGGGCGGATTCGTTACATGCTCACAGTCAAAGGTGTCGGCATGTACGCCGACAGACGGTTTCGCAGTTCCTTCGCGCATGCACGAAAGAATTTTTTTTTAGGCTATCCTCCCAAATACTTTTTCATCTCCTAACGTTGCCTGCCTTAATTTATTCGTACATTACAAATAATGAGTGAGTCTTTACCTAAAGTAAGGGTGCTTCGCCGAGGGTCTATTTCTCTTTTTTGTGTCTCTTTTTCACTCTCGGAAAAAGAATGGCGAATCTGAAGGAGCTCTCTAATTTATGAATCCTCTCTTCGTAATCAGCAGGGAGATTTACCCGAGACCCTTAGGACCAAAGTATATGCCTGTACGTCCATATAAAAGGGTTACGTAAGGAATGGGAGAAAGTCAGGCCCGTTCTGGTGACGCTCAGTTGCCTTTTTCCTCGGTGATAGGAACGCGCCACCCTCTGTCATGCCCAAACCCCATTATACGAAGGGCGACAATAAAGGAGCAAAGGAACTGAGGAGGGCGGGAGGGAGGGAACGTGGGGCCGCCAAAGACAACTTATAACGTTGCAGTTAACGTATAGCTTGCTTTCAAGTCATGCCAAAGAATTCAAACTCGCCAAATGCGCACGATATATCTCCGTACATGCACGAACCCATACAGTACAGTATGATATAAAATAATTTCCCCTTCAGACTGAAAGAGAATAAATAATCATTCCAGAGAAAGGTTAAAAATTAAGCAAAGAAATTACTTTGCAGCTGCATCACCTAAAAACTTTTTCTTATGAGTGGCAATATCCAAACCACACCCGGCCGAGATTAACGGCAGTGCAAGATGATGGGATGGGAAACGAGGAGGAAATCATTTCTGGACATTACATCTATTTAAACCGCAGATCTAGAAATAGATATGGCTACAGGTAAAAGTCTAGAACACTAGCTGGTCGTAAGGTACAGGCTAATGGCTAAAGAGAGAAAACCCTGATTATCTTAAAAATTGAAAACAAATGGAAAATCACTTGGGCGTTACAAAAACACGCCTAGAAAATTCAATGCCGCCAAGTATTTACTGATAGGGAAGAATACACGGCTTTAAGACTGCTAGATTTGCACCCGTTCTGCTCTAAAGTGGAGCTGATTATGGTACACAACAGAGACATGCAAGCGGCGAATTTATACTTCCGAGACATGAAAATATAATTGGCACCGAACAGCAAGCAGAAACAAAAATAATACTTCAGAGAGGTAGTCAAGACACCACAGGAGGTAAGAAAAGCAAGGTGTTCATGCAAAAACGACTTCACTTGTTCCGAATACCAATGGAGTCGGATGCAGTAGAGAGAAGAACCTCTCTTTTACCATTTAACTCACAACTGAAGGCATTGTACAGTTTAGAGACGACCTTCAATGGATGTCAAATCTGACGGAAAATTCTCTCATTTACGTAGCGAAATCCATTGTATGAAATACGTACTGCGGATAGTAATGAAATGCCAAATTAATGGAAGTGTCCTAGGAACGATAACAAGTAAAGTACACTAAGGAATAGGCAAATTGATAAAGTAACTTGTACTTACGGTGCTCAGAAAATCACGAATTTATCAAAAATCAGATTACCTGAAAAAAGAGGAAAAAAATATCAAACTGTGCATCACATAACAATTAGAAGAGACATTTTGAACATTCATAATCAGAAATAAACTTTTCAGCGTTGCAAATACTTCGTTGTGCCTCCAAGCTCCCCCCTTTCACCCTTCGTCCAACTCCACGGGGGTGATGCCTCATGTGGTCAGCTGCCGCTAACAAGGTATCACTTTTTCCACCTGCGCCGTTAGGGTTAGGGACCTCAAGTTGCATGACTTTGATAGATAAATTAGACATATGCAATTAAATTAAATAGTTTAATTAATAGCATTTCCCCTTCTTTCTTCCTAGTCTCGCCTTGCAATGTCAATGCCATGTCTTGGAAAGGTAGCTGTCTATCATATAAGTGGCTTATGTTCAATTTTAATCCCCTCCTATTTAATATACTAGAAAAATACTGCAGAGGGTACAATTAACACTTATGTAAAACTAAGCTTGACGCTGTACACATTGATGTAGGTTCTCCCCCTGATAGCTGTCTTGCGAGTGCTTTTCAGGGATTCTGAATGGATGTTTTTTATCCATTACCCCCACCCCTTAATCACTTTTCCTCTCCCTCACTCCTTGCCTTTTTCACATGGTGCTTGCATTCCGTGCCACAAACATTTTAGGTGGCTCACGGGATATATGTGTAGATGTCGATACTTGCGGTTACGTCAGTGCACTTATAGTAAGATATAATAAATGAACGTTAGCGATTCAGTTAATTTGAATAGTCTCCGAATATCAATGGCGTATAACAGGATGCACTTCGTTTGATATCCTTAATAAATCACCATACTAGAAATATCAATGGAGACTTCGAACAATATGCTGCAAATTTGAAGGTAACCATCAGGCCACTCATAGGAAATTAATATCTTAACATTAACACGAAAAGGACATAAATAAGGAAAGGTTGAGGGAAGGAAATGAAATATGGATAGAGGGCGCAATTGCAAGGGAAAGAGGCGTCTTGTACCCAATAAAAGGGAAGCTTTCGGAGAGCATCACGAGGGAAATTCCGAAAAACAACGATGCGGCAAATCGACCGACCCTGGCATTTCACAGGCCGTACAACAAATATTCCATTGAGTCCTGCGACTAAAGGGTATTAAGTTATTTCCATAGGAGTCCCATTACATGCACTCGCTCAATTTTATTTGGCTACCTCAAAAACGGTTATTTCGAAAAGATGCGAGAGAAAGAAAGAGGCGTCTCCCAAGAGTGCTAAAAGGCAATTTCATTTTACTGAATCTCATTCCGACATTTCTCATATTGCCATGGGAAGGCGTTTTCAATTGGACCAAATTGGATAAGAGTTCTCAAATATATTTCAGAGCGACACAAACAAGATGCTCTAATGAGGTCCAATTAGCATATCATTAGGGGACCATCTTTGTAAAAATAAACTAAGCACACTTATAGAACCTCCACATACCGAACCGTAGTTCGTCTTCCCGACTTTTGAGTGATTATGAGCATTGTTTGTTGAAAGGAAATAAAGGGATATGGAGGCAAGAAAAATGGATGAAAGGCGTATTGAGCGGTAGTGGAATGTTGAAGAAGGTAATAGAGGGGAGAATGTTGGGCAAGCGAGGAAAGGGTAGGAACAGGATAGGGATGTTGGATGGGATGAAGGGAGGAAAGAAGTACACAGAGATGAAGAGGGACCTGATATAGATTAGTTTGCTAGGTGGGGAGTCACAAAATGTTTATTTGATAGTTGTGCCCATCCAAAAACCTACCTTAACCGGTAGATTACCTAATAATAATACACCACGCTAGGCAAAGAGCAATGATCCCTTCGTATTGAAATAGTAAGACAGTTCCCATGAGACCAACAAAAACTACGTCAAAATATCTCAGCAATTCAAATTGAAAGTTTCAAAAAATTAAATGAGAAACCAGGGGCTCTGCATGTTTCGAGGATTTGTTGGCTAAGACGGAAAAGCTTCCGATTATTTTTTTTCGAATAAAAAATGTTATTTTATAACTGAGAAAAAATAAATACCTTATAATAGTAGTTGAATGAAATTTCCAAATTAATGCACTACAAAAACATCCCTTGGTATATTATCATGGAATACAAATAATGAAAACCAAGAGAACATTCACTTTTCTCTGACATCAAAGTCATAGCGCTCTTTATCTAGTTACATCAATTCTATGAAAAGGACAAGGGACATGAAACGACTTCTAAAACTTGTGCTTAAAATGGGGGCAATGAAAACAAAAAAATATTAACAGTACGAAAAAGGTATCAAGTTTCGCTGGTCGTGAAAGTGACATAATATAAATTAAATTTTTCTAACGAACCGTATAGGTTCAGGCTTAACTTGGTGGAAACTTTCCATATTGGAGAGAAATGATGATTAACAATTGTGATTTCCACCAAAATGTTTTACTTTAATTTAAAATCCCTTTATGAAGATGTCACCTCGGTATCTCGTATTTCGAAGAGCTTCGGGGATCATCCCAACAGCTTAACGTAAATAAAAACGTGGGGATGAAATACCACAATATATTGCAATTATAGCATGCGTCGGGATGAGATTCAGTAAAATGAAATTGCCTTTTAGCACACTTGGGAGCAGCCGGTTTCCGTCTCCCGCATTTTTTCGAAATAACAGTTTTTGAGGGTTTCGTAAAGATCCTACCCGAAGCAATAAATGCCAACCCGTCTAATAATTTCCGTAGACAATGCGGCATAATACATGTAAAAGCAACGTTCAGATTATGTCTACGCGCCCGTTTTACACGGAAGAGTAAATAGAAGTAACAGAAGAGAGGGTTTTCATATCAGGTCGTGGTTCTATCTTCCGCAATGGTGAAAGCCAAATCAAAAAAACATTCGAATCACAATGGCAATCCCATCGTTTCCTCCGCCATAAAACATGATATCTGAAAATTAAGAAAAAGGAATTTGGCCTCCGGATATTTTCTCTCGACCTGAAAATTTATAGGTCCCCCAAGAATCTCACGATATATAGTGGGGAATAATATTCGGTAATCGATAAAGTCTCTCCCAAATGACTAAAACCTGGGGAGAGGGCTTTTGCGTTCTGATGGTCCCTAGAGTTGAGACAAGGAAACCTGGAATTGGTGCACTACGAAGGAAGGTGTAAAGGCTGTAAAGAAGTAGGAAAAATATGTGCAAAAAATCTTAAATACGACAAAAGTTATTAATTGAACCAGACAAGATTCAAAAGAGAATAAAACAATACATAGAGGATCTGTATGGCAAAAATATATTAGGCCAACAAGCTTAGAGTTCAAAGGAGAATATGAGTAGATGAGGACAGCTTCGGTCCTGGCATACTAGCTTGTGACAGAGGAAAAGACAGATATCATTGAAATTAAATAAGGCCGTGAGAATGGATAAAATTTCCGAGGAAGCACTTAACGGTTTCGAAAAATATGGTAAGAATAGTTTATAATGCCTAATTCGAGGCATCTATAAGGGAGAAATTTGGCAAGAAAATTTCCTCAGAACCATGATAGTTTCCATCTCAAAATAATGAGGAAGGCGGAAGGCAGCCATACGTGAGGACTATAGAACAATAACCATTATTTCGCACGTAGCTTAATTGGTACTTAGATCACCAATAACAGCATGGAGAAGAGGTTAAATGGGAGAACAGGTCTAATGGAATAATAAGCGAGAGAAAGAATTATGTAGCTAATAAAGAGGAGCATTAAAAACAATACGGATGTAATAGTTTGCTTCGTAGATTTCGAGAAGATGTTCGATAGAGTAAATTGGATAGAATTAATTAATACATTACAGATAATTAGAGTAGACTGGAGGGATAGGATACTTATCTACGACTTGTATTGCTCATGTGTGAGTGGCAGATAGAGTCGAGATTGCCAATGTTAGAAAGAGGGATAAGACCCGTAATTTTCCTTTCCTTTCCCGGTATTTCCTTTATCACCCGTGCTTTACAGCGTATATGTTGAGAAAGCGGTCAAAGATGCAAGCGGGAAACTAAAGATAGGGATGAAATTCGGTGGGAATTCCAAAAAGTCAGGTTTGCGGATATTTAAACTTTAGTAAGCCAGTCAGCGAAAGAGTTAAACGCACTGCCGAGCGTATTAGAAAATCAGTATGATAGGTAAGTGATGAAAATTCATGTAAACAGAACAAGTCATATCAAGTTCTGGAGAGAGATGAAGACTAATTCAGACGTTAAAGTAGAAGTTCATTAAATAGAATAGATGGAGTAGTTTACATATCTTGGCAGTGTTTATAACCAAGATGGACAAAGTTGTGGGGACATAAGAAGGATTGTGTTAGGCGAAGAGCCCTTTGCAAGTAAGAGGGAATTAGTTCAGGGGCGTTTAATAAGGATCTTTAGAAAAGACTCGTTAAAACTTTAATATGGATCGTAGTTTTGTGGAGTGCGGAAAAAGGTTGTTGACGCAAGTGTTGAAACAAGGCTTAGAACGAAGTGCGGGCGTGGAGAAGAACATAAAAGGTGAAATTGGAAGAAAGGAAGACCAACGAGTAAGTACGTGGTAGGTATGACGGGGAGGAGTCAGTATTGGCGGGAGAAATCCAAAGGAGGCAGAAAGATGGACACAGCGTTTCGACTGACGATGGTACGTGTATATTGAAGACTGTGATTGAGGGAAGAACGTAGGGAAAACGAGGAAGGGTATGAAAAGGATAGGTATGTTGGACAGAAAAAGGGGGCGGAAAGAAGCACGAGGAATAAAGGGTTTCTCGCAGCGTAATAGTTAGAAATTTACGGTTTAATATGTTTATCCAAAACCTACCATTCCTTAAATAGTGGAAAAAACCAATAAAAATAAAATATTTGATAATGCGTGATTCGATTAGTGTAAGCTCCATTATCAAGGACAGTAATTTCCGCCTTTTCAATCATCATTGCCAAATAAGTTTAATGATGGAGCGAAAGCAAGGCGGAAGCTAAAATAAAGAAAGGAGCTAAGCAAGAGCGTTCATTAATAGCCCTGACTTTTAATGTACAAATCTAAATGGCAATAAACGAGATAGAGGCAAAGGTGTAAAGCGATCAACTATTATAAAGGCATGCTGTGCTGGAGAATAACACCTCTGGAGAATAAAGAAGATATGACAGGAATATTACTTCCTTTGAGAATAAAATGAAAAAGCAGGACCTCAAGACAGAGAAAAAAAGGAAAACTGACACTAAAGAAGTTTTAATAAAACAACAGAAAAATAAAAAAGGAGGAAATTAGCGACTCGATAAATGACCGGCAATGAAAAACAATAAAAAAGAGATTTTGTACGTTCAATAGCCCAATATCAATCCCGAAGAGTGGTCTTCCCTCATAGGATACAAGCAACTACAAATGGTAAATAACACTAGTTGGACATAAGGAAATGGATGATAAAAATCGTAATACTGTTTATTGTTCCACGTTGTGAGTTGTGGAGAATGGTAGCAGAAAATAAAAAAGATCATATGACAAAAAATATCGAAAGAGATTAAAGTTTGCTGCGACCAAATAAAGGTGAAAATCAGGTGGGTAAACCGAGTAGACGAGAAGAAGAAGTCCTTAAAAGTGAGAGAGGACAGAAGACAGGAAATTAAACAAAAGAAGAAAAGTAAATCGATCTGGACATATTATAAGACATTTTATATAAGACGATATCATAAGGCATTAAAGAAGAGAAGTTCCAAAATAAGATCAATATTGACCACTCTTAGAGCAATTACGAGATTCAAGTAACAAATGAAGTCCGCGGAAGGAACCATGAAGGAATGAAGAGGTTACCAAATAATAGGATCACTAGAAAGGCAGACCAATCTTAAGACGATGATTACTTTTTCCGTATTTTGAAATAGTTGAAGTACTCCTACATGTAATAACTAAAAGGTTCCTCCCTTTGGCGCGAGTTATGCATGGTCAATAGGTAGATATGGAATCCGAATTACCATCGAGATGAAGCCACAATACACGCCGAGAGAATGAGGCCACGAATGACTACATATTATCAGTGGTTCAGACGACACTTCCACAAAGAGCTCGGCGAAATCGACGCGTGAAGGGCCAGGCACGTCAAACCCTTTTACCTAAGTCAGCTGGTAAGGCAGACTGAACCTCAGCACTCTTCTTACGCGACCATTTGGAAAGGAAAAAATCAATAGCGTTTTGAGCGCAAGAGCTCAATAAATAACCGCATGTAAAGAAGAGCATTGCTCAAGGAATAGGCAGTTTGGACGAAAGTCATACTTGCAAAAATTTCGGATAGATAGATAGTGAATGATAAATACTGACATTGCTCCCTCTATTATGGTACATTTTTGGAAGCTTGGTGAATTTACAGTCAATGATATAACCTAGTATGTATTCCAGTTTGGTTTTCGTAGAAGATGCAAATGGATTTGAAGGTTTCCTTCATTCAAAATGTTTATACATTAGGATCTAAGTACACCAAAACTTCGATAAGTATACAAGGTGATTTTGCCATCGAAAATTCAATCCTCGTGTGAGTTTCTATTTTCTTTGGGCTCTCATGTATTTTATTCACTTGTGTGGTCACGCCTGTGTCAGTCAATGTTGGCCGAACAACTCATGGAAGTGGACGCTGGACTAAATGAGAAGTCTATTACCCCTCATAAACTCGGAGAGCAACAACAAACAATATAGATACAAATAAAAAGAACAATCACACGTTATTTATTAAAAATTCGACGGAAGTTCGCTCCGTCTTCCTCAGAAAAAACGATATTACTCATACACATATATACGATAGTACTCAAACACACATATATACTCGGTATGTGTGGGGGGAAGAGGGGGGTGTGGGTCGCGGCAGTCCAAGGGTAGAGCATTGGATTACTGACCGGAGGGCCCGGGTACGATTCCCGGGCAAGCCTCGTTGGAAACCTTCAGCTTCACCCAAGCTATGTGATTTTTCGGGTATCAGATCTTCCTGAGAAACCTTAACCGGCAAAGGGAAAGGAACTGGTCTCCTTATCCCGATGTGTGAATTTCACACGCCGTCGGCTTTAGTATTACTTATATGTATGTATGTATATATAGTGTGGGTGTGAGGCCTCGACGTTCTCCTGCATGCAGTATTAAGTATTTGAGCCTAGACGAAACAAGCAAAAATCAGTGAATTTGAGCTTCTCGAGACCGGAGAAATGTCATTTAGGAACAAACTTCCAGGTCTTGCATCCGCATTAGTTCTCCTCCCTCAACCTGCTACTCCCTTCCTTAACCTCCTTGTTACTCCGAGTTTAAGTTCACCCCTCAAAGAACATTGTGAGAAATGTCGAGCCAAAAAGAGTGGCAGAGAGACGGGCTAACGTACACATGTTAAAAGGCGCCAAACCACCCGGCGTGTCACCTACAAACCCTCCCCTCTTCACTTCTGTCTGCATCCTTCCAACCAAACGATGGTGACTCATTTAAGTACCGGGGGGTGGGGAAGCCTAGAGAAACCGCGGGGGAGGCGGGGGTGATTGCGGGAGGCAGGGGAACGAAGAGCGACACCTACGAGACGAAAAGAAATAAGTACGTTATGTAGTACGGTAGGTACAATGCCAAATGGAGTGAGACCGCGGGTGTGTCTGTGTGTGTGAGGAATAATAGTCCTCGAGGGGCGTGAGGAGAAGGGTTGATGCACAAATGAGGCGGGGACGGGAGGGGTTGCGGGTTGGGGAAAGCGGTTGATGTGGGGAGGTGGGGGCGTGTCTCACCGCCACCGACTCTTTCTCTCTCCCACACTCGCTGACTGGAGTCACACCATCTCGAGCCCATTGATCCACGAGGGAGTCTGTGGAGAGGGAGGGGTGGGGGGGGGGGCGGCGGGGGTTTGGAGAGGGAGAGAATGAGAATATGTTCCTGTCCCTAATGACGCGGAGTCTGGAGTGGGGGAGGGGAGACGGAGAGGGAGGCGTGGGCGGAGGAGGAGACGATGGTGGTGGTGGTTTGGGGGAGGGGGGAGAAGTGAAGCACTCTTCGGGGATGAGGGTGGTTGGTGGGAGAGGGGGATGATGAGGGACTGGGTCGAAGGGGATTACGGGGAGACAAGAGGGAGGAGGGGGAGGCCAGGATTGCGGGGGTCGGAGTCTAAAAATGGGAAAGATTTGAAGTGTTTGGAGGAGAAACCGATTTGAACTTGAATTTCGTAAGCCACGCGAATGATCTACTTTTTGGGCACTTACATTATAAAAATGTACCATACTTAGCAATGAGTACCCCTTGGGCTGCAGATGAGGGCTTCGCCTACCAAATGAAGTTCTCGGAATTGTGGCCGCCTAACCAAAGACATTTCCCCTACTTTTCTGAAAATTCACTTCCTCTTAGAAAAGGTTTCGACGTCGGAGACTTGTAATATTTATACAATATCCAGGAACTCGCTCTGCACATTTAGTACTACTGTCGGGGAGATCGAAAGGAAGCGGAAACAATAAGCTTTCGGGGGATAAACAACTAGCTCTGAGCACTCGGTAATTTTCCTCAAACCTTAAGGAGGGCAAATCTGAAATCATGAGACACCACAATCCGACCCAAGCCCGACAGTTAATCTTGAAACAACAGCAAATGATCAAATGAACCATAGTGAGGTTATTCAACCGTGATGATCGCATTCTAATTTCATACAATGGGATTCCTCCAGAAAATAAACAAGGGAGTCCTACGCATGAAAGAAATTACCCAACCTAGCAGAAACCAAACAGGAAAGTGACCACTTCTTACGAAAGAGGGCAAGATTGGAGGCAGCAGCACTATTGCCCGGGAGACATTGACGTGTTGGCACACTCAGCAACGACGAAGGGTAGGACATGTTCTGGCAAACGCGAAGGAAGATGGGAGCTGGTGATGAGAGGAGATCTGCGACCAAGGAAACGTCGACGATAAAAAAAACCACAAACCCCGGTTGACGACATCAGTCCCGTTATGCCAAGTCTTGCCAAAAAATGCTCGGGCATACATGGGATTTTGAACCGGCTTCACCACCTTACTTCAACCTTGGGCTTTCACTAAACATTAGCGTAGGTTTGTAAACCTTTTCAACCGACTGCTGATTTCAAATGAGTGAAGATTTCCATAAACTCAGAAACATTATTAAATTCATTTAAATATCTTTCCAACTTAAATGAAGGATAACCTTAATATTTGACGTCAACCCGAATGATTTCCGGTTGGAGTAAATACATCAATTTAGGGAAGCCATTACGCCGGATTCAAATGTTATTTCGCCAGCGTGAGTTGATATTTTTTGGGAAAAAAACACACGTGGACGCTTGCGGCGAGGGTAATTACCCGACGCAAAGACAAATTTACGATACTATAACCAGTACAGGTATTTTCGCAGGCTAACTGGTTACCTCGAGGCCCAAATATTTTTGAAAGGTCGAGCAGCATGAAAAAAATCCTAGTTCTGACGACCAACACTCCCCCTTAAACATTTTTCTGGCTTTTTTCGAAGGAGCAGGGAGAGGCGAGGGCGGTGAGGTGGATCGAGACTCCGAAGAAAATTACTTGGTTCGGATTACAGGGGGAAGGAGGAGGCTGATGACGGCGATGAAAAGAGTGGGTGGGAAGAGAGTGGTGGACGAGGGCGGGGGAGGGGAGGGAAGGGAGGGGTGCGCAGAGAGAGGACAAGAGTGAATGCAGAAGAGAGAGAGACGAGACAGGAGTCGCGGGGGTGAGAGGGGAGGGGATGGCGGAAAGAGGGGTGGAAAAAGAGGGTGAAAAAGGAATGGGGAGGAAAAGGGGGAGGGGGGTTACATCGCGGTAACCTGCGGGAAACGGAAAACTCTAATGTGAAACCTTTCGGCGAGGCATCTCTTAGTCTCTTCCCGCGTCCCCTCTCTCTCCATCCCACCGAACCACCCCTCCATCTTCTCCCCCCGCCACCCCCCAGGGGAGAGGAGGAGTGGCGGGAAAAGGGTGGAGGGGGAGTGAGGGGGACGAAAATACGAGAGCGTCAAAATTTTGAAGGATTGAATATGATGCCGGTAGGGAATTCGAAGCGAGTTGGGAACGACGTATTTTTTTCGGTCCCACAACCCCGAGATACTGCACCGGGAGTAAATGCGAGTGCTCGAGTGAATTGTTGAATGGCGCTCGCAGGCTGCACCTCACCGTTCGGCACGGAGCAATTGCGATAAAGAAAGAAAGACCAAGAGAAAAGATTTATATCTGCACATAGTTTCAAGACTCTCGGCTGCTAAAACGACACTGGAGCCAACGAATCCATTTTCCATCACAGATACGTGTTTTGCTGTTCAACAAGGGGTAAAACACTTCGCTCGATGCTAACATCGTCGCTCAGTGTTAAATACGCTAACATTATAAGGACAGAATACTTAAATACTTCAAAATAAACCACAAGTGTGTTTTGACATCAGCCTTTTACTCTCCATTAATTATTCCGTTATACTGTTACGTACAGACAAGGCTATGAATTCTCGAGAATTACACACACTGCCACACTACCAAAGGGAAGGCTTTTGAGGTCGTTACCTGAAAATGAACGATTGCTAAACACTATTAGCGATGATTGTGTGCGCTATCATAAATAACCGAAGAACAAAAAAAAAGCTCTTCACGGTAATTGAGAACCAGGAAAAAATAATAAAGCATTTAACAAAAATAGAGTTACCATTAGGCGAAAATAAAGATCAAATTACTTCCTCAGAATAAAGCGCGAAAGAATTGGCGAAGGGCGGATGATAAAGGAACGGACAACGATGCTAGTTTTACAAAAAAAAGCAATTAATTATTCTGGAAATCTGGACCAAAAGAGAGCATTGGGGAAAAACGAAGCTTCTAAAAGAGATAGTGAAATGACGGAATGCCTCCAATTCGAAGCGTATATGAAATAATAATTTCCAAAAGGCCATTAACGAAAGTCCATCTAGTTAATTCGAAAACAACAAATTTACGATCATATGGGGTTGGAAAATTATTTTGCGTCTCGGTAAAAACGTTATTCAAGTGATGTAGCGACTCAAGGTTGCGAACTGGATTTTCAAATATTTTGCGTAATAATACAAAACATAAGAGAAATGAAATTTCATTTTTTCATTCAGGTTTCGATTGTCGATCAATAAATATATAGGTTCCGACCAAACGCTGAGCACACCCCACGAAATTTCATGACAGCCTGCGGGTCTCACTAATCGGAATGACGAGCGAATTTCTATAATCACAAAAATGTGAATCCGCATGAAATGAAATCGCAAAGTTCTCTCTTGGATTCTATTGTTTTTTCCCTTCTACCAAAACCTAGAGCGCTGCGAGGGATAGCCACTGGCGAAGCTAGTCATCCTCCTCGTTTTTTCTTCAAGCGTTTCTTCTAGGATTTTTTTCAACAGCTTCTCGGGGCAATTCAAAATAATTCCAACGGTTCCAACACGAAATGGGGATGAAATTCTCAGAAAGAATATAATAAAACCCCTAAGGGAGCGATGCGGGGGCAGGGGGATCGTAAACAAGATGGCGTCCAGAGTGGAGTGGGGGTGTCTGGGGCGGAGATGAGGGAGGGAGGAGGGGTGCGAAAAGAAGCGGACGCGCGATAACGACAGAGCAGAGGGAGCAGAATAGGGAGGGGGTGGGGGGCAGAGGGGGTGGGGAGGACGGCTTCGAATACCGGCGGCATTGGGGACGAAATATCCTCCAAGCACACGGGGAATGCGAACAAGGTGCTCGTCGTGGAAGACGGGGCCGTGACAGGCTGGGGAGGAAGGAGGCTGAGATTTTCAAGTGGACGGATAGGGATGGAGATAAAGGAGAGGGGGCGGGAGGGGAGAAGTGCAAGGGAGAGGGTGTCCGGCCGAGAACGGCCCCCCCGAGTGGAAGGAGATATGGAATGGGGCGGCGTGTATGGGGAATGGATGACAACGGCAGCCAAAGGGGGAAGACGAAATGTGGAATATTTACGCGGGTTGCAAAGGGATGCGAGGAGGAAGCAGGACAGAGAGATGAAAGTTAAAGAATGGCAGAACAGAGTAAGGAAAGCGCGGGTGCGGCAGGAAAGAAGGAGAGGACGGGAGCTCCTACGATGCGAAGAAACAGGAGGGAGACTGGCGCAAGGAACATGGGGAGAGAAGGAATGTCGAAATTTTGGTAATATGTTGAAATTCTCCTGACCCACTTCCATGCAGGTGGAATGCCACTGGAATAATAATTGCAGTGATTTTTTTTATCTGATTTTTTTATGTACACCTCTTTTTGAGTGACGCAGGACACAGCGGTCATTAATCCCTAAGATCTTATGTACAATTTTGGATCCTCGTAAGTTTTTAACAACAGCAGAATTACAGGAAATTTGAAGAAAAACTCAAAGTACGAGTGTCATAAAACGCAATATCTGTTACAGTTACATTTACGGGATTGTTAAAGGCTCCAGTTGAGGCACAAAACTTGCTAGTTTATTATAATATTGTATATTTACGATTCACTATCTTAGAGCTGGCCACTACTAACTACATTAACATTTTGATATCATATACTTCATTCCACTGGACCTTCGAGGATGTGTAAATAAATTGCTTATGCCATTCACAAATGTACACAAAAACATTAGATATCAGGCGAAAGGAAACAACTTTATAATTCCAATCACAGGATACATAATTGCGGTATTTGTTCAAATATATTCTAGGTGGAATTACCGATGTTTTTTCCTTTTACCACAAAACGATTCCAACACGCTCGGAATCATCTTCTTCATTAAAAGTGTGACTTGATACTGGACTCCTTTACAATGCAAATACAACATTCAAATAAAACCCTGTAAGAAAGATCTGAGCCTGCTGTTTAACTATGAATGCAGACGACATATTTCAGCACTGTGTCTACAAAGACAAGGTGAACATAATGCGCAACTAATCGATCTAAAAATGTTTACGTTTTCTCAAAAGGGAACAACACAAATGCCAGCGGCTAAAACCTACAACGAGAGGGAGGCTTTATTGACGGCTTAAAAATAAACCCATTACCTCTTAAATTCTGCTTAGTGATAAGGATCCTTGCACGGAGGGTGACTTACTGAAAAAGGAAGTGACCGAGATTCTCCAGTGTCATTCCCGATTCGAAAAAACAAACCGAATAAAAAAATGGTCGGCCGGTATCAAGCCGAGCCTACTTGACTGTCTACTGGCCGATAATATACTCGAGGGATTTAATTTCCCAATGGGATCTCAGGACGTACGCAGTTGAAGGGTTACCTAATTACAGCTTTCTTATGTGTTTTGCTGCGGGAATTTGCCACAGGTGCCGCAAAACTAAATGCATTACCAATGTTAATTTCAAGAGACCAATGCAATCCATTGGCGCATATGTTGTCCGCTATAATTCACATAAGAGCATGCACATTGAGTTTCCTATGCCCGCGAAAAGTTTCAGGGAAGAAGATTGGATTTTGAAAGACTCCGTATACCACGTCCGGCTACCTGACTAGACTTTTTGGTGTCGATACAAGTGGGGAAGATTCGGAAGCGCACAACTTAGGGGTGGGAAAAGAATTCTGTGAATGGATAAGCCAAATTTATTGGAGAAAAAGTGAGATTGATTTAAAGACCAAGGTCTTCATTCCTGCACTTAAAAGAAATAAAATGAGTGAGTCACGAAAGAAAAAAGACTACCAAATCGAGCGAAAAGACGACTTCGCCAACCTGGACGACCTCTGTTTTAATTGTGACCCTTCGACCAGCAGGATAAAAATAGAAAGCCCCGTTTCATTCTATTTAGTTCAAAAACACGGTGGTTGGTCATGATACGAAATATTATAAGAATGCAATATGAAATTACTACCGAAAATCATATTCTCGGCGTCTATTGTTCGAGACTGAAATTAGCCGGCCATACAGATAAAATATACGTTGACACCAAAGGAAATACGAAGTAGAAACTAAAATCGTAAAAAAAACGATCAAGGCTGTAGAAAGACTAAAGACATGAGAATGAATTCGGAGAAGGATTCGGGCTCGATTAACAGCCAAGACACATCTCATCCTTTGACGCCTAGTGTCCTAAAATTAAATACTATAGGCTTGCTGTACTTGAGTGCTATTATACACAACTATTGGAAGTGAGAAAGATTTGGTTGCTGACAATGAAATAATAAACGCTAACGACTTATTCTTGAACGGGTTGGGGCACTTTCTTCCCAGCGAGTGTTATAAAATAAATATATGTTTACGCCCACCGATTTATTACACCGAATAGGGGATCAGGATTCTGTCTTCCATCAATAAAGTACACTCGCTTCGAGAATGAAAAACGATTATTACACGACATTGTAATCAACATAGAGTGCCCCAAAAGATATTACGCGCGGAGCGATAAAACTTCCGGTATAAATTGTGCAATTTTGAGAATCGTAGCTATTGCAATCGCAATAGAAATTTGCTTCACTCGGAAAAATCGTCGAAAGAAGTCCAAAAATAACCTCAGCTGTTGACGCATTAACTACTTAACTACACATCCGCCACAAAGGGAAAGTGATGGATGGCCGAGGATGGTAAAAAAAAGAAAGGGGAACATTAAACGGGTTAGATTTGAAGCAAGGGAGAAGGGGAAGCGAAAATATCATAAGCTGAGAGAAGGGGTATAATGGCAGCAGGGAGGATGATAGAATGGAAAAGCGATATAATAAGGGACGGAGGAAGAAAAACGATGGACCGCAATAAAGTTAAGAGGAGTGAGATGAGAGGAGAGGGGGAAACTCGGCGGGAAGGGAAGGAGAGAGGAAGAGAGTGGGAGAGAAAGGGAAGAAGAAAGGAGCTAGAGAAAGAAGGATGAGCGGCGGAAAAAAAAACTCGTGCCCCACGGCGCGAATCCGCACGGGAAGGGAAAGGAAACAATCTTTTGAGTGAGGACAATGGCCCTTAGCTCCCCCATCCCACCCACTCCTCTCCACACCCCGAGCAACCATCTAACCTTCGCTCCCCCCGCCGCCTCCCCCTCTCTCGCTCTCCCGAAAGCTCACGTAGAGAGAACACACACAGCAAAAGGTGGGGGACTGATGCTGCCGCTGCTGCTATGGAGGAGAATAGCACGACCGAAGGGGCTTAGAATGAAAACGTAAGAGAAGTCCGAGATGGGGAAGAGAATCCTAATATCAATTTCACGTGAAGGGAGGGAGGGAGAGGTGGGGAAGGGAAGAGAGAAAGGGAGGAGCGGCAAAATAATGCATCCCACCTTCGCAGAAAAAAGTGTCACGGGGAAACCATCCACAAACACCCTCGAAAACTTGATCTGTTTGAGGAAAAAACGCTCTGCTGGCTGAGTCTCACAGTGATGAAGAGGTTTTTTTCCTTTTTCTGAAGCCACCTAGTCAAAGTTTCTCACTTTCACGGAGTTAGATGGAAACTCATTACTATGCCTTTCCAAAGTAACTGCGAAAACTTTTCGTCGTCTCTGCTGTGAATGGAATTATGCTTCCTATGCCACAATTTAACCCTTGTATCCCTCGATCAATCATAGCCAACCTCCTCACCGACGGCTTTTTTTTATGAGCCCTACAGCCTTGCTCCAGATTAAGAGAACATGACTGAAATTCTAAAAAGGGAAATATAAGTAGGGGGGAAATAAAGCCAACTGCGTAAGTAATAAAATTATACATAATCGTCCACTAAGTTATCGTCGAAGATTAGATAAAAATCAAATAAGGATATTGTTTAAAATAAAATTAACGAGGCAATTTCTCAGAAAGAAGGAAATACACAAGGAAAAATGGAAATTATGACAAATTAGGTGATTATGATTTCCAGATTACACATTTACAACTCGCTATCACAACTAATGATCACACCCACTATGCCCCTGGTTGAAATCGCATTAAAACCATTAAAAATGGAGTCTGGACACGAAATACTAATTCACTCGAATCAAAAGGGGAGCACGAGAACACTTTAATTGAATTTTGTTTTACTAGGTACCTTTCTTCCAAACTTAACAGGCCCTTCTTCAGCATTTATTTTTACTCATAATAAATTATTTAAACAATGAATCAATAAAACATTTCTGACATGCAATATTTTATTTAGTCATTCAAAAAAGAAATAAAATCATCTCTGAGAGACGAAATTCACCATATAAAAATAATCTATAGCTCGGCATTTAAAACTGTTACATCAGAAGCCCCTTACCACCCTAAATACCACCGAAATTTCATCTTCAAGGTTATTTTCCCGATATATTAACTCAAATCAGAATTTTCTCCACTTCCCCGTAACAGCTGCTGATGATGAAAGAGCAAACTTTCACAAATAAAGAATTTCTTTGGCTTGTCATTGCTGCGAACAAAATCTAATATTTTGGCTTTGCTATCAAGAGAACGTGATTTAGTATAAAAGAGTGATTGTAACGGGAATATAGTAATATACAATTTAGTACGGAAGTGTACCCTGCAACACATTTTTTTGTGTATTTAAACTGTGTACTAAATAATAACAACATGCACTGTGATGTATTATGCGTTTTTTAATAAATACAGTTAAATAGTTTTTATCCGGTAGAAGTGATGCGTTCTTTTTGTCGTTGGGCCAAGTGGGTTTGTCATAGATCCGAAAATTTCTCTCGTAGAAACTGATTCCAGTGTTCCTCAATACATGGTGAGCAAACCCCATTGGAGGGCCAGGGATAGGTTTAAGGGGGTTCGAGAGTTAATGGGATATCGATAGGAGCTACTAAAGAAATGGCAGGTTGTCTTAGGGTCAAAACAGTACAGTTACGTAAATGCATGAAGCGGGACTCGAACCCAGGACATTTGGCGGAGTCACCCACGAGACTAATATAGCAGTTTTGGAAAAATAATGCATTGTTATATTACTTGGAGGTTAACGGAGTTTAAATTCACAGTGCTGAAGTTTCATATCTGTGATTAAAAACATTAAATAGAAAAAACGTCTAAAAATTATCGAGATATACATTTTACAATGTATATGCACGTGGCTTTTTGGGTCAATATCATTCACGAATTGACTGGGAGCGTATGCAGTTCCACGACCGATGCTAGCGAGAACTCTTTTCTATGAAAATCATATAACTCGTACTGGTAACCTCGTTTCTATAACGTGACTCATGGAGGCATTGAGCGAACAAGTCAACGAACCCTAGAAGTCAAGTCCTACTGCCATTATAATACCCGTAATTTTGAAAACCACTATGTCCTTTACGATAGGATACTAGTAGTATACCATTTCTCGAAAACGTAGACGATGACCTAACGTTTTTCCTATGCTTATATACAACGCTGATTCTTTTAATTTAATGCAGATTACGGAGTAAGTGAATAAAAGCGCATTGTAGCAACGGAATTTAATGGATGCATTACAGATATACTGCGAATTTCATCTCAATGGAACCGGGAATGCCTTTTGTAAAATACAAATACCATTTATATAAAATTAAAAACGAAAGAAATAAATACGGCAACTCATAACAAAATTGAAAATCCATTAGTTATAAAATCGACCAATACACTTTATTAGCTTTTAGGGAGTAATAAAATGATTTACTTTACGATTATTTTTACTCAAGGCTGTAAGAGAAACAATGCGTCGTAATGGATGTTCTATAAAACCTTAACCATTGAAAAGCTTGCCTGTAGCTTAACTAGGTCAATACAAGCTCACGACCGAGCACCAGATATATAATGAAAAACACGATAAGAGGGGAAATCTGGATGGGCTGATTGCACAAGGAACCTTTTGAATGAGCGTATTAAGTATTAATTCAATTAACTTCGAAGTTTTTAAAAGTAACTGGATAAAAACTAAACCCATTTACATAACCGGCAAACGAAGGCTAAGCATAATTAGACTGATTAGCATGGGATTCTAATTATAAATTACAATAACATTCCAGTTTATCGATGTCCCAACATTTATGAAATGTAACCCTTTCGACAGTACCTAAATAAGTACTTCAGAAATTCCCATTTAAACTGGAAGGTTCAATTATAGGATATTTACTTTTGCGTCAAATCCGAATCAGTCAAAAATAAAAATTGTGAAGCCACTCTGATAAAAATAGGATAAATCGCCAACTAGTCTAACGACGTAGTAGACACAGGGATTGCCCTTAGTCGGCGGTCGCGGTGTCCTGGCTGCCTATCCATCTAAGCCACTCAAACAGTGATCTCGTATGTGAATGCGTCAGCCCATTTCCACCATCCCTCCTGGTATGCACAACCTTCCACTCGGCCAAAGACGCCGTCCCAAGCGACAGAATTGGAGCCGTGCACGCTCAGTCAAACCTCGTGGGCGATGGCGACGACATACCCCCAAGAGGGCAGAGGGGATGGGGGTAGGTACTCTCGGGCACCCGCGTGTGTGAGCCTGGAGGACAGAGGAAATGCACCTCGAAATCACCGAATCAATCTCCCAGTTCCCTGCTGGCAAACGCGACGGGAGGCCCATGAGGTGAGGACCTCATTAAATCGACACATTACTCCTCTCCCGAGAGGTTTTCCTTCGGAACCTTGGGACGAGAAGAGCAGCGGAATGGACGCGAAAGAAGGTCGGGGTTGAAGAATGAGGATGGCACGTGGAGGTGGATGGCGCAAGGCCAGAGGACGAGAAATGGTTGCGAGGGAGTTTATGGGGGGAGAGGCGGACGGGGAATCATCCAGAGGAAATGCAACCAGGAGGGCCAAATACGCCCACTCCTAACGTAGAGGGTGAGAGGTAAAAATTGCCGTCGATAGGCTCCTGTGCGGGGAATAAAGGATGGCTCGCCATCTTCCACGGAACGGGGATGTGCGAGGTCACAGTGAGGAATTGGGATCCACGCTTCAAATCCCGTCGCCTCGATGGGCGGGATTCATCGCTATATGGGATGTGGGTGGGGAGGAGCTTTTCCGACGTCGCGAAGAAAATCAAAATCCGATAGAAAGGAAGTGGAGGAGATAAGGAATGTGTGAAGGAAGTGATTCCGCCGCGAGGAGTGCTCCAGGATTGCCACTCCATCGGGAATTTACGGTTGTCGCATCATTAAGTTTATGGCAAGGGCCTGAGTTGCCGGCTGGGAGCAAGGAAATTCACAGTCGAAAAATTTCTCAAAGGGATAATGAGAGAATATTTTCGAAAGGAATATTTGCTCCACGGAAAACGAAGCCGAAAGCAGTTGGATGTCTTGAAAAATGTCCAGCATCCAATCCCAAGGACATTTTGTCGTTACGAAGCTACCTTTTTCAACGGTCAAAGACCGCGGGGAACTTAAATTTTGTCACTCCTACCAGTATTAAAAGGGCTGAGACCTACGTCGTCTGCCACAGTAAGTTCGAATCAGTTACGCATTTTAGATTCACCGGCAAGGTGGGCATAATTCTATCAAAAACCAACCTTAACGAGATTTCTGCAATGCGCAAAATATTAGAAGACCAACACAACATCGGTTACCGAAAAATTAATAAATCATCTAACTGGCCAGAGAAGATTTTTGGAAATATAAATAAACATACGATTTCGGATTGATGGCAAAACATAATTTAAAATTACTAAAAAATACAGAAGAGTAACATGAAGAAGTAATGCCATCCTTGGATAGCGAAAAATATCTAAAAACAAAAATGAACACGAATCGTAGAATCCGCATTAACGAAAAGACATGATAAACTCACACAATGTGCACGGGGCTGAGTCTCTGGACACCAGCACGGCGTCGCCCATAAAAACCTAGACAACGCCTGTGACCCCTCCCTCCCCCTCCCCCCAAATGAGTCGCGAAACCATTTTATGGACCCTACGCCCCGAACGTGCAGATGCGACCACTCAGATACTGATTCCGCTTCTCGAAAGAGAAGGAAAAAACAATGATCGCCGATAAAGGCCTAGAAGAAGTAATTACTCCCCAAATCCACTTCCAGACCGAAGCCATGAAAAGGCTAAGGCTAGATTGAAATCATCTTGTTGATACGAAGTCGCCAGGATACGAGGCTACTGCTAGGGGAGCCGAGCGTGCGGGCAGTGAAGGAAAACAGCGAAGATAGGAGATAACCGAATAATACGCAGCCGAATTTTATTCCAAGGATTTGGGGGCGCTTTTGAAAATAAACATCAGCCTTGCTGTTAAAAATGGCGCTTAATGAAACGTAGGATTGACGCAAGCGATACGAAATAGATGAAAGAGCTACGTTAAACGCCAAAAGACGGCAGTGCTCAAAGGCAAGAAAAGTACAAGGAAAAATATTTTCCCTCGTAATCCTCGATTGCTGAGCTCGTTAACGCAAAGAGTGCTATAACATGTATTGATACATGCGATGAAATTCCACGCGGTCTTAGAGACGGAATAGAGAAGGCAAGAGAATACATATTATGCAACAAGCCCGAGAAAATCTTACTAAAAAACAGTTAAAGAGTAAGAATCACGAAGCCGAAATGCTCGCGGAAAAGAGGGAAAAATCAACATCAGAGCTCGGGTCCGAACGCGAGTCCGATTTCCGACCAAAGTGAGGCACAAAATAAACACAATTCCAGCTTGAAACGCTGTTGACATCGGCGGTCGAAAGGAAAGAATCAAGAAAAAGGCTTACATAAATATAAAAGAAGGTCCACTTGAATTCTGTGAAAAACGACAACAGAGTGAGAAAATGAGGTCATTAAATAGTAAATAAAACGGGCGTACGTGAAAGCGGTCAGTCTGGCTGTAGAATGAAACACGCACACATGGGAAAATAAAGAAAGCAACGAGAAGGCGAGGGAAACGCAGGCGCGCACACTGATACGGCCAGAAACTGCAGAGAAATGAATTAAGGAGAATAAAAAGAAGCTTCCCCGAGTCCAGGAGAGCGAATTTTGAAGGGGAAGGAAAAAAGAACGGAGAGGGACGTTTATGCAACAAATATAGAGATGAATAAACAAAGAGCACCGAGTCAGGGGTGCCGTGCAGTGAAACAAGGACGGAGAGATGTAATAGAAGGGAAGGAAGAGGGGGACAACCAGAGAAGTGAAAGGGGACCGAGGACGCAGGATAGATAAGAGAGAGAGGTAGGCGAGGGAACGAAAGCAAAATGATTTTACGACCGAACTGGACGACGCAGACCGCCCCCTCTTCCATACATCCACTTGATATATGCGTATAAGAATCCCTTTGGGACTTCAACACACCCTGCGAAAATAAATTCGACGCGCCGTAATGAGATGCAATTACCACTCTAATACTTGCCTCCACAACGGCGAAGTCCTCAGGTATGGGAACGTAGTTGGCCAATCAGGATTGTGATTACATCATTTCCGCTCGCCAATTGATAAGAGGTTTGCCTGACTTCTTGATTTCCCAAAAGGATTATAAGAGCAGAGGAACATCATGCTGAGACCTTCACGTTGTCTCAAACATATGGTCAAGAATAATTCGAGGAGAGACTATACCTATTTTAGCTCTGCCGGATAGGTGTTGTCTATAGGCATACAATTTAATGCAAATATCGCAAAACACAATATGCTCTCCGTCATCCGATATCAAGATGGATCGCAAACCAAATTTGAAGGTCACGGCATGGGTTGTATTACATTTTCTGCGCATGAGTTTTTAGTACGATATGACTCCTAACTCATAAGTTACACTAAAAACGAGATCAATGCGTACTGATATCAATTTAAGTGGACTGCAGAATCCTGTGGCTTGGAAATCATTATGCATAACTTCCAACAACAAAACTTCAGAAACATTTTACATCGAGGGGAAGGAATCACAAAGGAAGTGTTGTTGAAAACATTTTGCGCTCCTCATCCAAGGATGAGGCTGAGAGGAAAGATGAGACCGGGGAGGAAGAGGAGAATACGGGGTGGCTCAAGTGGAAAAGAAACGACGATAGGGGAGAGGGAAATGAGACGAAAGGAAGTGAAAGGGCAGGAGAAGGGGGGAGCACGCTAACGGCGGGGTGGACCACGAAATAGAGAAAGGAGAGATTGAGGTGAGTGAGGAGGGGGAGGGCAGGAAGGGATGGAGGAAGGAAGAAGCGACGTGGAAGGGCAGAGAGAGAGAGGAAGAGAGCCGCATGGGAATAAAAAGGCGATGGGGTCTCATTCGGTCGGCGTCGGCCGTTCACCCCTGGGATGGAGGGAAGCGGGGGAGGGGAGGAGGAGGAGAGTTGGAGGTGAACGGGAGAGCGGTGGGTGGGGGCAGGAAGGGGGCTGGATGCGAGGTGAGGGAATTGGGGAGAGGGGGCGAGGGGGTGGAGGGAGATTGGGTGGAAGGGCGGCAGTGGGGTGGAAAGGGCAGGGGCGGTCGGCAGGGAAGACACGGGGAATGGAAAGGAGGGTGGGGGTGGGGAGGGGAGCCAATGAGGGAAAGGGCGGGTGGGATGGAGACATAAGAAGGGTTGATACAATTCTCCATTTACAAATCTCCCTCAAGTCGCCAGGTTTTCCGGGCTTAAAATGTGGCGAGGGCGAGCAGCACCGGTGACAGCGAAATACAATTTTGTAATGCCTTCAAAAGGTTGAAATGACTTATCAGCAGGCATCATGCTCGCCTACGTGCGCGTCGCCAAAGTTCTCAATTTTTTATTGTCATCAGGTCATGTTTCATTGTTATCGCCAGGTCAATACTGTAATGCTTATTACTCGTAATTTTATGTGGGATCCAATCATTAGAGACGGTTTCCAGAAATGGATTGCTCTATTGCAAGGTTAGAACTCTTACAGAACGCTGTCACCGAAATAAGTGGAGAATGCCCGTAACATGCCGATTTATGATGAAGGACCATATAAAAAAAGGTTGAATTTTGGAATCGTCACAATCGAAACTAGGGGTGCAAGGTACATAAATTCCACGTTCGCGACATTTGCATGTGTTGCAATCTATTGTTTTTCACTCATTCTACAGGGTGTACGTATTAATACCAATAATAGGAACATTTTGAGGGATTCATAAATTTTTCTTGTCGGGCGATTTAAATTTATATTTTCATTATAAATGGAAATGGCTCCTCATTCAAAGTGAAAGGACTATTGCAAATCAATATTTCGCTAAGTCTAGGACTGCCGCTCGCATTTTAACCGATGATTAAAATCCACAGTTCAATGCTATGGCAAAGTTACGCTCACTCGACGATTTTTCTCCGCAAAATTCAGGGGGAATTGCAAATAAGTGGCGCAGTTTTTCGAATTCTCTTCTCCTAAAACCTAAGAGAAAACCCGAATATTCAACCACTTAGTCTGATAAGATTTTAAAATTTCCTTATTTCCTTGCTCCCTTCCATTTTCTAGGACACGGGCAAACTCAGCCAGGAGGTTAGAGAAGTGAATAAGGAAGAGGAGGAAGTGAAATGGAATGAAGAGGAAATTTCCGAGGAAAGGAGGGAAACGTGGAAGCGACGGGAGAGGCGGCGACGCACGCATGTGTTCACTTCGATCGAGGCCGATTCCGGACTGGCGAACCCATCCAATCAAGAGGCATACCTACACACAAACACACACGCGCTCTCCTCCGCCACTGCGATGGGAAGGAAACGCATTAACGGTGAAAACGGAAGAAAGCAAGCCTTCTTCAACTGCGAGGTCGACACTAATTAGAGGCCTCATCACGGAAATACACATATATTTTTTTATAAATATAGTACACATGTATATTTGGATATATATATATATATATATATATATATATATATATATATATATATATATATATATATATGTGTATGTATATATGTATGTATATTTATATATGTGTGTGTGTGAAACTAAATGCAGTCTGGTCTTCCGCATTCAACAGAGCAGCGACTCAATTCATGTAAGATGGTCCTACTTCAACAGGATTCTTTGACACAAACGCCTGAAGACCATTCGCACAAAGCTACTGTAAAATACTTTTCGGACAAATCAATTATTCCTTAAAAAGTTTCGAGTTTTCCTCCCGACTAGCTGCCACCATTTGTAAGATCATTGTGCATGAACTAAGGATCGCCGAACTAAAAGGAAACCGCAATGATCCGAAAACATTCTCGCTGAAGCGGGAAGAAAGTATACGCTATTCTAACGTCTAGAATTTGAATGGGCAGAAGAGCGCGAAGAACAAAGGCAAGATGAACACTGCTCGTGTCTCAAAATCCAACGAACACCTCGAGGATGAAAGTTGGATAGGAAAGAGGATTGGTAAGGTCTGATATTCGTAATACCGTTTGGAGTCAAGTCGGAATTGGATTGGTATGGCATTGTTATTCAAAGCGCTAAACTGCGGAGGTCATTCGCGCCTATAAGTTCGGCAGGTAATCCGCAAAAGAGAAAGGGAAGGTTGAGACATAAAAGGAGAGAGATCCCCTTGAGTTTCATAGCGCTTTGCCTCAAAAATATTGTATAAGTTTTCAATTAATTCAGTATACCAACCACATCAACCTTAAAGATAAAATGCCAATTTTATTATTGAAAACGCCCTTCAAAGCAAAACAATGGCGACTAACTGACATTGGATATTTTAAACAATCCAAGATGTCGATGACCAAGAGGGAGAGATTTTTTTACCGAAAAACAAAGGTATCTGGCCATTTCGAAAAAAAACGACTACTTGACGCGACGTATAATTCTGATTATTATTTCTTCTTCCAATTTATTGTAAATACTACTAGAGATTGAACCAAATGCTCAACTTTTGAAAAGTTGCTTTAATAGTTCATATATTTTTAAAAAGATATATATATTTTATAAATTATAGTTTATACAATATATAGTGTATAAACTATTGATTATTTATTAATTAACAATATATATATATATATATATATATATATATATATATATATATATATATATATATATATATAAATAAACACACAAACACTAGGTTAATAAAAATTAAACACACAGAAACGTAAATATCTACTGTAAGTGTCCTTCTTTTATGTTTCTGTGTGTTTAATATTTATTAACCTAGTGTTTGTGTGTTTGTGCGTCGCCGGAGTGCGTCATTTTCAAGATTATATATATATATTATTAGTATCAGGAAACGCCGTGGAAAATATCCAAAAGATTATTTTGCTTTTTTGTGTCCATTAAATTCATATATATGTATATGTATGCATATATATATATATATATATATATATATATATATATATATATATATATATATGCGGGTCGCGGTGGTCTAGTGGGTAGAGCGTTGGACTACTGACCGGAGGGTCCCGGGTTCGATTCCCGGGCAAGGCACTTTGGGCACCTGCAGCTCCACCCAAGCTAGTTGATTTTTCGGGTAGCAGGTCTTCCTGGGAAACCATAACCGGCACAGGGAAAGGAACTGGCCCCCCTACCCTGATATGTGAATATTCACACGCCGTCGGCCTTGGTACATGGGTGAGCTCTACCATCACCTACTAAACCGACCTTCGGGTTGATTACTGTGTTTATGGTTTATATATATATATATATATATATATATATATATATATATATATATATATGCATACATATACATATATATGAATTTAATGGACACAAAAAAGCAAAATAATCTTTTGGATATTTTCCACGGCGTTTCCTGATACTAAGTTACTTTTTACAGCTTTTCTCGAGACTTTCCGGATTTCTAGTCACCGTCGCCAACATGCACTATTAAAACCTGAAAGATGAAGCATAAAAGAAACGTGAAAGGCGACAGCGGGTGGGTGCGTGAGAAGAGGGAAGGTTTGGAACGAGAGGCAGAGAGAGAGAAAAGGTTTTAGGGTGGGCGAGAGATGCCGGACGATTTCCTCCAGGCGAGCGCATCTCCGCCCCCCCCCCGTTTTCACGGCCACCACCCTCGCGCCCAACTCCTCCACACCCCACTCCCCTCCATCAGCGAATAACACGGTGGCCGCGGGGATGGAGGCGGGGAGGGAAGGCGGCACCTGTCCTTGGGAAGATAAGGGGAGACGAAACGCGAGAAACTTGCATCGTCCTCCCCCACTGCGAAACGCTAAGAATGAAAGGACCTGCGCTATTCTCGACGACGGGAGTTGCAAGGGAGAGAAGGGAGGGAGGAAGAGAGAGATGAGCGGGGGCGGGTCCGTCATCCACCCTCACACCGCCCCCGCCCCCCCGCGTGGCTCGAGGCAACTGAGTGTCTCGCAGGGGAATTGATTTCCTTTTGAATTCTCCCGGCGGCGGGTTGGGGCGTGGGTGCAGAAGGGGTCGGATGGAAATGAAGGGGCGGGACGGATGGTGGTCGGAGGGGAAGGGTTGGGGGAGGTGGAGAGGGATTGCGCGAAACGACGGAAGGCGCCACCCCTCCCCCAAGCCCCTCCTCCCAATCCCGGCGCTCTCGTTCGCACCTCCACATTGTCAAGAGGACATTTCAATTGCTTCCTTCGGGGGACGACATCGAAACAGGAAGCGAGTGAAAAGGAAGAGAAAAAAATAACGACCAATGGCAATCCTCAAGCCGCTTCAATTTAACGAACTAAGCCCTTCGCAATACGGGTTATTCAAAAGGATAAATAAAAATGTATTTACAAAACGTGTCCAAATTACTTCCGAGGAGGAATCGTCCCTTTTCCCCTCTGTAACCTTTCTGAAAAGTTTCTCGCGAGACGCGTGAAAAGGAAATTCAGAGCGTTTTATTATTTCGGGGATTTCACCCACCACAGCACAGATTTTGATAAGTCGCACCTGAGATAATTAATGAAAATAAAGCTAACTAAAAGCGTCACGGTAAAATGAAAAAAAAACGGAACAGAATGAAGATCGGATTAAATAAATATCAAATTTCTGTGTAATTGAATTCACAGTGGGACAAGAATAAACTTTCAAATAATTCACTCGCGATTGAAAAAACTGACCGGTCGGTAATTGAAACGTATAAACCAAGACTAACCATTCTTCGACTAAATTCGGCCAAACAAAACCAGAGAGTATAAAACGATGGCAAAAATAATCAATTTCCTCGAAAAACTATTCGCTGCGCACAACGCCTCTGCAGCAAAACGCTGGAAACTGAAACATTTTTATCTCGGAAAAATAGTTCCGTTTCAATTATGTTAATCTAGGCTTTCGCCGTAAATCGGAAACATCACAAACTACTTTCATGTGTAAATTTTCTCTTCCTGTCTGCCCGACTTCCTCCCCTCCACGTAGCAGCAAACGCGCGCCATCGGGATTCCAATTCCAATTGACGTTTGAAAATAGTAGCCATAAGACAGAGAAAGATCGACGTGTGAGCCACCTTCTTCGAGAGCGCCAAGTCAGTATGCATTCAATAAGACTTCATTAGACCGAAAATTTGGGTGCGGCCTTCCCTTAGGGATGAAGAAGGCGTCCGGTTTTATGTAGGTGATGAGAAGTAATAAAGGCGGCGAGGAGGCATAATTTTTGTGGAATTGGGACAACGGCGAAAATTGATGGGCCACTGGCTTACTGTTCTCGATTCTTTTCTCGCGTCGACTTTTTTTCCCGATTCTATAAACAGGATGTGAGCGAAAAGTAAATCCAAGTCATTCAAACATATCTCAGTTTACGCTAGAGTCACGGAGAAAGATATGCGAAATAAACCGTCCTTGACGCACGAACTTCGTTCTAAATCGTAAACATATCAGAATATAATAATACATTAAAGGACGTAACTGAAGAGATCAACATGCGTGTTAACGTCTTTCAACCACAATGAATTTGAACTTCTGCACTCGGTGATGTACACAAGTACAAGCACAAGTACACCGTTTACAAATACATTTTGAACAAAATAGGTGTTCAATCATTTTTTGCTAACTAATAACTGAGAGATACTACTCTTTAAGTGAGCAAAACGTCTGCGGCTAGGCGCTTCGCTAGAGTCACCTTCTTACGGTGACACTAGTTTGAAATTCGAAAGAGTCACAACACAAATGTATGAGAGGCAATAATCCAATACGATTTGAGAGCATCAGTTGAATCTACGAATTTCCTTCATGCTTAAAATTCCGAAAATACTAAATATTTATTCACATTTGTTCACTTTTAGAAATGAACACTCAATGAGATCGAGAAAAGGTCATCTTGATCGAATATCATAATTATAAGGAAGAATTAACATCAACATTTTTTCTCCGATAAAATAAAAGGGCCATGACAAGTCGGAGGTATGCTGAAACAATGTGTAGAAGGACTTGGGAATACATAGATTCAAAGAAATCAAAGCATTTTTTTGGGCCCACGTAACGCCTAAATAAAATGTAACAACGGACAGGAATGTTTATACACACATTAAATGATACAAAACAACGCCGAGGAAAAATGCAGATATTGCCAAATACAACACCGATTACGAATGACGGGAGAAAGACACAACGATCATTTACGAACTCAATCCCTAGGGTCGAGAAACGTGAAAAAAAGGCCACGAACAAATATCATTCGGGCAATTGTGCCTCAGAATGATATGAAATTATTGAAGACGGAAATGGTTCTTCTACTGAATTTGAACATTACGGAACTATGCTCTGAAGTAATTTGTCATTTAGTTTCAATTAAAAAAATGAAACCTCATACTCATGTAGCTTTGACCGTTAGAATACGGGCAGATTTCATCGCGAGGCTACCGTCCATAATTTTAATTATGATTATTGAGGAGATACTGCGAATGAGAGAGAGGGCGGGGCAATGGTAAATAACTGCGACCAACTCAGTGCAAAAAGAGAAAAAGAATATCGCCATCCGCAAGCCGTCGAGTGGATGGGACGCCTAATTACTCTGGCCATCAGAGGAAAAATGCCAATTAAGAGAGCGGTGACGACTCAAGAGTGACAAGAAAATGGAAAGTTGCACGTTAATTATTTAAAGAAACGATGTGAATTAAACGAGCAGATAGGTAAATTTCAAGTGACAGGAAGACGTACGCAACTAATGCAGTGAAAGTAGGAGGGCACAAAATTATTTTAAGGTCGGGAAAATATTTAAAACTAATTCCATCCAACCAGTTGGACCATATTCAACAAAATAATTCTTTTTTTCAATGAAATTGGATATGAATAAAACACACATCTAAATTTTCTTACGTTGTCAACCGCTTGGCTCGATGGGTGATTTCTGACAATCCCGCTAACTCGGACTTCGCATGTTTGAATTAGCCTCTCTGGCATGGGTGCTCCACTGTCTTCTAGTTGGCGGATTTTTATGAGTAAATTGAGATTACGATCAATCACACTTCACTGAAATGTAATCAATGGCTACTACTTTCCGTTCCTTATTAAAAGATATGCTTTAAACTAATTCCTTGGAAACATGATCAATTTCTACTAACAGCAAAATTTTAGTTTCCCGTGAATGAAGCATTTTCCTAACTGGATTCCTCCCTAAAATATAAAAAGAAACGTTATTTTGGCCATAAGGATTTAAACTATATCATAATATACTATATTATAACTTACTGTCTTCTTGTAATTACGGTATGGATAAGGTTTACGCCATCGACCCTCACACATTGAACGAAGAATTAACTGCAGCAATTAAAAATATAACTCATCAGGTGATCACTGTAGTTGTCACAAAAATTAAACCAGATTCAAATTAAGATTTCTGCTCGCGTGATCAATGTGACTCAAGCCTAAGATAGCATTCACAAAACATATACCCTTTCGAGATTTACGCTGAGTTAAACTGCAGATACTTCCGTAATGGAGCCGCTTGGAATTAATACCAAAAATTTAAAGATAAGTGATTACTTCCCACCACCCCGATGAAAAATTAAACAGCACTGCGTATTAATTTTTAAAAGGACGGCAATAAAACATTTTAAAACCAAAATGCAAAAAATACTACAGCGCATTCCTCGCGGCCTCAGCGAAAAGGACGAAAAAATTGAGGCCAAAAACGTTCGCGGAGGTAGACAGGGCACCTTGTATTCACCTTGCGGCACCGTCGATAAGTGGAAGATAACCGATCGATCCTTAGCGATACACAGCACAGGCAATAGAACCACTCCTTCCGCCTCCCTTAATAAAAAAAACTCCCACCCCATCGCACTCGCCACCCAACCCATTCCCGGTAGCAAAGAGGCAGTTTGGCTCCGAAAACGCAAGCACCGCAAACCCTAACCAAAGCACGCTATTGAAACGCCATATGGAACACGCCTTCAAGCGCGGCCTTCAAGCACGGACCAAAAGATCCCTTCCGCGAGAGATTTAGAGGGACCAGTGAGAGGGGGATGGCGCCCACTGCGGGCGGGAGGCGCCCGTCTTCACACAAACGCAACCCCCTGGCGGGGGGAGGGGAGTGAACCTCCCCCTATTCCCGCCCCTCCCCCTTTTCCAAAGGCTTCCCGCACGTAAACATCCATCAAAAGCGATCCTCGGTCTCCGCGCTTACACCCCCACCCGCGGACGCCGACACCGCGCCGAATGGATCATTATTATTCCGACCGACGCGCCCACGTACAGAGCGGTCCATTGGACGGATTATGTGCATTAGGACAGAGAGAGGGAGGCACGAATCCGCTAAAGCATATATTGCATATAACGGGCATAAGAGGCGTAGTATTCACATCTCCGCAACGAGGAAACTCCAAGAGGAAACCACTTCACGCATACCCACGACATTAAGGGGGCGAATATACGTTAAAAGTCGTGCTGCGCGTTCGGAGCATCACCCATGGATGGAGCACCATCACGGGTTAAGTTAGGGACACATATCGAACATGTGACTTCGATACAAAAATCAAACACTCGAAAAAATCACGCGATCTAAAGCTTAACGCTTATGAATAAATTATAAACATTCGTAAGTTATATATATATATACGAAGATAATATTGACACAACCCTGAACTTATCCACTTATTCTACAGACTAGAATGACCTCAGCTGTGGAGTACATCTAAATTAGAAAGCAAACTGTACATCAGAACTCATCGATGCAAATCGTGGAGTACGTCTTCGCAGGGTAAATTGGACCACCAGACAGGCGACGGCCAGAGGAATGAATCACTGACCGTGACCTATCCGCCGCACACCGTTTATTAGAGATAAATCTTCCGTCTAGAACCCAAGACATATACGTCATCAGCGTGGATTACGCAGTGCTTATTTTCCAACGAAAAAGCCATTACTTTCTTACGGGAAATGACTGCTATTACAAAAGAGATAGAATCTACGAGTATAGCATATATTCCAAAGCCATCGAACCACAATACGCTGCTTGAAATATACGAAGGCATTTCCAATGGCGTTTCATGGCCATATTATTTGAATTGAGAGAAGGAAGAGCGTCAATATTACCGCTGGATAGACCCTCGTCAACCGCCCTTCCGATAACAAGTTTCTTAAAGTGCGAGAGCATAATAACATCAGACATAATGACACCTGCTCCATTTTTCGTCCCAGTTCGACGATGATCCCATTCGAGCGCGAGAAAAGCATTCGGAGCCAATTTCCGTCGGCCATATAGAGCAGAGAGGATGGTGAATTATTCCGCGCGTAGGAATGAGAAAGAGACTTCTGCCACATCCCTAGACCCACCCACCCCACCCTCTCTTGCCTCGAATACTACTCCACACTCGAGCGCTGCGGCGGCTCCGAATGGCTAGGACGAGAGAACGAACGCTCCTGCTTTGGCGAGAGAGAACATCGAGATCGCGATGAGACTAGAGATACCGAGGGGTCTCCATCTTCCTCAAAATGCTTCGAAGGAATTCTTTCCGAAGCGCCCCCACACACTGATGCTCGCCAGCTCTTCGGCGCCGAGGGTGGACGACGGGGAAGGGTTTGAGAGGATCATTCCGCGGCTGCAGAGATGGTCGAGATGAGATTTTGGAATGAAATTGCTCCTGAGATGAGCTCCGTGGAGTGAGTGAACGGGGGGCGAGGGGGGGGGCGAGAGACAGAGATAGAGGAAGTGGTTATCAACAGACACACTGCGAAGTAAGAGCACGCGGGGGGGGGGATCCAGGCGGGATTAAAGGGATAAGACGAGGCAAACATTGACACGGGTTTAACACGTTTTTCCTAGAGATCAAGTCTCGTATTTGCGACAAAGGAAGGGGGTGGGGAGGATGAGAATTTCAGGAGTGCGGTGGTCTTTCTTCAACGAAATGCCAAGCGGGTACCCCTTTCTCATTCGTGCATCGGTCGTATAATTCCACCGGGATGTTTGGGCGTTGGTTCAAGAATTGAAACCGAAGTGATTGAAACTAGTGGACGAGAGAGAACAGTTCAACGCATTCTGCCCAGCTTACTCCAACAGGTGCCTAATAACGGATGATAACACTGGCGAAGGATGCCCAGAGCAGAGGCTTTCCGCCAAGAATTCATTGGGGCGATTATCCGACTCTCGTTGATGACCAGTAAAAACTAGTTGCTTGCCGGAAAGGAGGCATCTAATGCACGTAGACTTAATTTCATTAACATGACACGGTATATATGTGGCATGCACCGCGGAGTTGAAAATAGCTTTACACACAGAAATGGAGCGAATTCGTTTTAACGTCGCCTTGGCTTCATCCCCATCGGGATAGTAGGTAATGGGCTACTTGTTGCAATCTCTTGAAAGAAACCTAACATGGACTAGATGCTCCAAAAAAGCTCAAGTCAGGCTGCCTGTAATTTAACCATCAAGAATTTTCCTGTTTTCCACGGAAGGGTTTTTGGTCGCTTTCACGGTGCAGATTGCACTAAAAAAATGTACCCGAAAAAGAATGTCAATCAGCAGTGTTGATGGCTAACAAGGGGAAAATTTAAAGAAATTTTCAGCGTCACCACTGGAAGAAAGGACTAAGAAATCATCCTCAAATAAAAGAGAATAAGTTCTTAAGTCAAAAAAGGGTGGAAGATCAAAACAACATATTTCCAGCCAATAACAAAAGAAATTTAAGTCGGACATCACAACTAAAATTAAATGAAATTCAGAGTAAATGCATCTCCAGCTGAAAATAAAAATCAATTATAAATGAATCAATATTCATTCATACACGTATTTTAAACCGAACAGAGTTATTCACAAAAATTAAATGCCAAGCTATTAACTCAGGCAATGAATAACGGTTGTACAACATTTAACGGACTTATCAATTGTTGAAACGGTTTTGAAAGCTGTGCGATACTCAGATGCACACGAACAGTGAGTCACGTCACGCCATCACCTACAGGAGCACTTTAATTTCGCTGTTTCCGGACTATAGATGTTACTAAAGTTATGATGTTAAAAATATAAGACAAACTCTGGTCGTATGTCTAAACAAGGGCATGGACTTTCAAATTTTAAGCAAGGAATTGGCTTTATGATATCAACTCCCTTTTGGCTCTTTCTTAGCTTTTCTAAGCAGAAAGAAGAGGAAGGAAAAACCAAGGAAAGAGAAATGACAAAAATACAATACCAAACTTTTATATAAACAAACATTGAATTCACTCCTTACCCTTCTTTTCAATTAAAAGAAGATCGAAACATAGGAGATGGCACTACATAGTTGTTGACAGTCCCGACATACATACGACTAGTGGAAGGCATCAGTCTGATTGAAATAAAAAGTACACCGTGCGCCCGGAGGAAACTAAATCTGCTGGTTCTAAGAAAAGCATTTAAGAAAAAAATTAGCTCCGCAACATCGTCTAGATATATCAAAATGAAAGCTCGTTGTTCATCTCGGCAATTTTACGGTCGCACGTAGACGCAAAGGCCATGTGCTGTATTTGTGCCGAAACAGTAAAAGAGGGAGGAGGAGGAGCAGGAGGAAAGAAAGGGAAATATGGAGAAAGAGAGAAGAGGCCTTAATCAGACAGTTTACTATGTGCGCGCACGTAGGAATAAGCGGGAGAGAAATGCTAGGGCACGGATCTCGGCGAGCCTCAAAGGAAGGCGCCTCGCGGTGTGTAAATGGCGACGCACTCCTCTGCGGGCCGAAGGAGGGAGGGAAGAGCGAGATAGCGTCGAGGGCGGGGAAAGCGGAGATCCCATATCCTGTGGTGCTGCCCCCCCCCCTCCCTCCCAACCCTCGCACAAGCGCCTCAACGTGGACCCTGGGGGGAGGGAGAGGGCGGAGGAGAAAAAGAGGAAAATGCGGGCATTTCCGACTCGGGCGGTGCGGGGAGGGGCGAAACTTTCCGCCAGAGAGATGTGAATAAACACCGGATACGAGATAAAAGAATAATTCCTTACGGGGGATTAAATCTAAAAAAAAAGTCTAAACTTTTTAAGACGCACTCTACTGAAACAGGCTGAAATGATGCTGCTCTGCTAAAAATCGCCAGGCTGATTAAATTAATCACGGCGAGATGCGTGTTTCGCGGTTCCGAAATGGATTTCGGCGCAGGGTGTAATCTCGAAAATTGAGGTGTATAAAGATGAAACATTCAACGCAGTACCGCTGCGGTAATGCACTAATGAGTAAATCTTAAGTTGTTGAAAAATGACGATAACGGCGAACAGCTCATCACATCAATTTACAACTTTGACAACACTACGAAGGAAAGAAAACAATCGCGTACACTTCAAAATAGGGGTGGCTTTATTTTATCGCCCTGAATTCCTAAATCGCAATTAATTTTCCTCATGGAAGGTTTCCAATCAAACCAGACATCTCGGAATGTAATTTATCCGAAATATGAGCACAGTAATGAGAAATATGTGAGACGCATTCTTCATTATTTATGCGAGCAATATTTCACGAGACAACATGGCACGATCTATCTAACTGGATAGAGAATTCAATCAATGTAAACATAACTTATCATCCTAGTGTCTCTATTCCACTCGAAGTCTATTACGGCGAACCATGGTGAAACATGCTTGGATTTATTGGCCGCAAGAAGAGGCTTGTGACGGACGGATGGACGGATATTGATCGCAAGAGTGCAGATTAGATGAGATAATACACACGTGAGACGGGCTGCCATGCAATGGGCGTGGTCCCCTCACGTCCTCCTCTTAGGTTAATTCGCTTTTGGAGAATGGCGGAGACGCGGGCCCCACCCAAACTCAGGGCGTCCATTTCATCCACGGGAGAATTAGGCTCGAGAAAAAACGACGCTCCGGAAGCATCATATCAGATGTCGACAAAATTCTATGGAACACCTCACTTCTACACAATACCGAGCATTCATGCGTGTTCTACGATCACCAAAGATCACCTCCGGATAACATCACGCCCTCAGCCACTGCGAAGGGCTAGACAGGCAGGGCACGTGGTGAGAAATTCCTGAACCTTTACTACGGATATGGTTTCGGCTTGAATCATTAACAGCGCTCCGGGCCAACTGGTACGAGCCCCTCGGACAACATCTTGAGCTTTTATTCATAGGCAGCAGCTTAGAAAGTCGGGTTAATCACGCAAGTTTGAGGGGAGTTCCACGAAAAAGTTGAGAGAACTATAGAACTGCCAAGAGGCTGATAATCTATTTCGACTTAAGGCAATTTCGCAGAGGACGTGACATACATAATCACGGAGAACTTAAAGAACTTATTTTACACACTTCAACTGACGAAATCTCGAGTAATTGGCCATCCGCATTCAATGAGAAAGAACGGAGATACAAGACAGAGATTTGCCACTCACATTTTTTTAAAACAATGGGGAAGGTATTTATTAATTATCATTTTCGGAATAGTTAACAAAAAAATATGACAAGAGTTTTGGCCATTGGACGGAATTCATAGGCGGTCGACTCAAGGGCGAACGCCAAACGGGAATAACTCAAAATTGGCAATTCATGTAATCGAAAATGATAACAGGATGAAAATAACTTTCTGAAATAATAAGGTAAAGCGATCGACACTAAATTCAGGTGATTATATCTTAAAATTGTAAACATATTAATTCCTACAATTCCCATTTCATCTTCCATGAAATTGCCAAGAAAAATGTTCTTATAGCCCTTCTCATGCAACGGCCAGGCTTTATGATACCCCTGGAGATACGACCTCGTATTCTGGGATGAAGATCTTCGATATCGCGAAAGAGGGCCAATGGTCGATGGCCTCGTGACTGCTCGTTGCCGCGAAGAGTGAACTTCTGTTTCATTACGCAATAGAGGATTCTTAAGCTTCAAAGACCGCAGGGAATAAATCATTACATTTGTAAATACGATGCGAGTCAATTAAAACAGAAGCAATTAGAAAATAAATCATTGAGCTCGAAGAGCAAATAAGCTACTGAGCAAGTTACATTCATGACTTGGTGTGCAACACGATAGACCGAACATGATGAAGAGTTTATTCGTTAAAGATCAATTCGCAGAAAAAAAGAATCTACTAATCCACTGTTAATGAAATCTATTACGAACTCCAACAGTGGAATAGTGCATTATTATTTACTACGAATAGATCAGGTTCGCCTTCCACAATACCACACCTTAGTCCATAACATTGATTTATTCGCTTAACTTGTATAACTGTTAATCAGCCTCTGAATCCATTGTTTTGCAGGCACCCAATCCAACCTTAGACCTACGTACACGGAGAAATTTTCTCGAAGCACGCGAGTACTCTGCCTCTCATTTCCCCATCTGCATGCAGTCCCTTCCCGCTAAGGTTCCTTGCCCTGCGTGAACAACTAGGAATAAGAAAATTCGAAGGTACTGAAAGGGGTCATCGAGGAAAGCGACGGAAAGGAAAACATTTAACACGGGGATGACATTGATGAGTGATTGTGATAAATATGGTTTAGTGGACAGTTAATCCAGCTGGGAGAATGCGGTCGGAATGGAAGGGAATTAGAAGGGGAATAATAGAAAAATTACGGATGTGATGGGTGCAGGCATAAATTTAATGGGAGAAAGCAAATGGAGGGTGTAAAAGTGCCAATTTGGGCGAAGAATGGAACATAAAGGCATCGTCAAGATGCAATTAAAATGACAAACGCGGAGCACACGAATCGGCGAAGAATGAAGGAGAGGTTTGGAGGGATTTTAGGCGATGGGTACGTTCTTACTTAGAGAATAGCTAAAAAACAAAGCTGAAATCGAAAATAGTCGGGCTTAAAAATTAACGCGCAAAAATATAACGTACATTGGTCCCATCTTGTGGAAACTGGGCTGTACGAAAGTTCTGGTGTCAAAATGCGGCACGAAATAACATACGAGGTTATCTAGTTATCGCGAGCAAATTCTAGTTTGCACACATTACACAAAAATGCCACCCTAAAAATAATATGGGTAGCTTATTATGAACAGGCATATAACTTTTATATAGAAGCGGTGTTTGCATATACGAAGAGTTAAAAGGAAAATCATTTATTTTCCAATTAAAAAAACAAAAACACAAGTCAGGGCACACAAATACGGCATTCATGAGTATTATGTCTTAATCGGGGAGAGATTGAGATTACATAGTCCCTTCTTCCACATAACCTCTGAGCATAACGTTGAAGACAATTGCATTATACGATAAATATTTTTTATTTTTATTGCATATACGGTAAATTATTACGATAATTCTGTCTAAATTGCTGCTAAATTTAAAATTGGTAATTCAGGTAGATTTCCATTCCTATTAGTCAAGACAAATTGCACAAAAGAAATTAATTTACTGTCTCAAAAGCAGCAAATAACCACTTTTAAAAAATGGAGAAAATTATAATGGTTATCAATTATGAGTTTCCTCCATCTTTCACGAAAATTGAATTCATAACGCCCATTCATTCAACGAGATAAATAAAAACACAAAAACTCCAAAATTAATGACTCGAATTTTTCTCACTTGAGTAACGACTGAGAATCAACTTCAATTCGAAACACAACTCACGGACCGATAAATAACCAGGATTTGCACCCACAGGCGGACAGCTACTTAAATAAGTATTGGTTCTGATTAATACAGAAACTTCGCTTAATTTCAATTGCAATCAGAAAAGGAAACATCCAATGAACACTGACAGCCAATTTATCTTTTCTTTAAGCCACCACGGAAACACTTTAACGCAATAGGCAATTAAAATCTCAAAATTATCCCTCAATCAAACGACAACTATGACAAACATAGCAGCAGGAAACTTGAACAAATAAGATAAAGCATTCAGTTCCGCAAGGGTGGAGCGAAGGTGAGACTGATTTTGGAGGGCGTTAGAGGGGGAATTAAATAGGAACTTAATCGTCCCCTGTGGCACTCCGTGCATTGCCTCCTCTGCCGTCAATCACTAACTCCCTGTGAAAGCACAAAGCACTCTCCATTTCCTTCTTTCTTCAGCAGCCCCTTTAAAGCTATGAGAGCGAGGGTGGGGGGGATGGCATGGGCAAGACTCCGCCCCGCCTCTAACTCAGCATCCACCCTCGTTTCGCCCACCCACTCCCCCTTACCGCTTCAATCCCTCCCCTCGCTTCGATCCATCTTCAGGGAAACCTTGTATCTTGTCCTCCACCTCGCGAAAAGCTGGGACGGGGGGATAGGAGGCCAGGAGGGGAATGAAGGAAAGATATTGTATGCTCAGTTGAATAATCACCCGCATCATTTGCGCGATAGAAACAGCCCGAGAAAATCCCTTGAGAGTAAGGTGAAATATTCATGCAATTTCACATATCGAATGATGGGGCGGGAATAATAATGTTTTTGAGACCATCCTCGTAATTGGGGAGGGGGGGAGGCGAGCCGAGGGGATTTAATTATGTTGGAACACATACGGAGGGCCCTTGGCACCTCATGCGACTCGAGCACACGCACGCAGTCCACATCCTCACCTCCAATAATGCCCGTGTTTACACGCGAGGAAAGCAAACAACGGGATCCCTCCTACACATGCCGCGATGCCTCGATTCTGAAATGCATTATCCTCTCTCAAGAGACTAAAACTTAGACAACCAACACTAGGCATTCTTCGCTCACTCACAACGAAACTTTAATGCATCTATTCTCTCCTTCAGGGCAGAGTTGAATATTTCATGGGCTACGACTGACCATTTTCCGACACAGAGCGACCGTGTCGTCGATGACTAAGAGTAATAGCCTTAAAAAAATGTTTCTCCATTCCTCTTCAATGCGCTATATAAGGCATCAATGCCCTGTAAATGTATCACTGTAAAAAATACGAATGAATGCATATAAATCGGCTTGTGATGCGTTTTATCCTTAAAAAAAATTAAATTAAAAAAAGGTATAACTACTAAGATGGGCGAATTCACAGTGAGCTTTAATTCAATTTATTGATAATCTTCAACAGATTCGGTTAACATTATTTAAATTTAAATGAAACTTTTATTTTGACATCAAATACTTTTTTCTTTTATTCCGAAATAAATGCTTTTCAGTGACATTTAATGCCAGAGAGACTTTAAATATGAAAAAAACGCAGTAAGCGGAAGATGCCTTTTGAAGTTTTCGGGTTCATTTATCACTTTTTATTTAATATATCAAACAATCTAATGAATAAATAAAGTTTCCGTGCCTTGGAAACCAATTTATTTCCAAAGGCAACGAAACATAGTAGAGTACAAAGCTAAGAATGAACATACTACAATGAATAATGCACTACTTCTTGCAAGGTTACTCTTAGAAAACGATCAGTAGCTGAATTACCCCCAGAACGTTTTTCAATTTCTAGTGTCAGGACAAAAACATTAAAAATATCATGCAGACTCAATCTCATCATATAATTTATGAAAAAGCAAGACCAAAGGAATGGAGAGCGACAACTCACAAATGTTTTCAACACTCCATAGCAAATTAAAAACGTCTAATTGTTTATATTTTTTTCTGTTCTACTAAAGTAGAAAAGGCAATTCATAAGGCACTCCATCATTACGACGCATTTCCTTTCATCGGGAGGCATGCCATCGGGAGGCATGCCAGTTCATATTTTCCTCTCATTTCCAATTTCGCGAGTCGATAGTAATTGAGCATGCATGGTATGTGCTAAATTCAGACACATGAGAGTGAGTGAAGAGGGTTTTTCCTCCACTCACGCTACAAGAAACTGAAGCACATACAAAGAAAGCAGCATTCTAGTATTCAATTACGCTGGCATTGAAACAGGACCGAAGCGGAGAGAGAGAAAATAAAAAGGTCGGAGCAGAGCTGCTTCCACTTATTACGTACACAGACTACTGCAAATGATATCCTTGAACGTCAAATTCGCCTAAATTTCATTAAAAAAATTAATTCAAGCACCTGGATGACAGGATCCTTATCGTCAAAGAGAAGATTTTTCATTACATTCCTTAGTTCTTAACTTCATTTCCATGTATCAAGTTCGTAAGACCGGTGGCCTCATATCACGAAGTAATTATGGAACGGAAGATCATTTGAAAGAGTAAAAATATTAATGTCAACAATGTAGGAATTTTAAGACAAAGTAATGGATTATGATTGAGATGATAACAGTATGCTCCAACATTAGGAATTAGTATTTACAATCATTTATTTCATCGGGTACATAAAAAATGTACATATTTACCTTGTGGAATTTGAGTCTTTTATTTGCAAAGCAGGTGCATCCAATTTTTCCGAAATTTAGTTAATAGCAATTTCATGAAGTTCATGAACCACCTCATACACACTATATAGATATGGTACCACTAATTGATGCTTCTCGTATTTTAGGAAGGAAAATATGAGGTTCGAGTGATACCATCATAGTGAATTGTGGCTGAATCTTGTTTCACAAATAGGGGACTAATTTCATAGTAGCAATAATGCCGTTTTTCACTTAACACCTAGCTTCTCCGAGTGCAGCCCAGATAAAACAATATGCAATATTATGAGCCCCTAATCAGACTGCAGAGGAGAAAACTGATAAAAAAGTTAAAAGTAATGACGGATCTAATTCAAGTTTACGATTGGCAATAAACAGTGCGAACAATTAAACAGCGGTCCTATAGTTCAAGACATGAAACTATACTATTCATTATTCTAGTGGGTCAAAAGGACGGTACGTCCGACGAAGGTAAAACTAAATGTCTGCACCTGCAATGCAACTAAACACCTGCAATGCCTCGGCGCTACCGACAATCTCTTAGTATATAAATTAAAATAATATATAAAATAAAATGCTGTGTCAGTGCAGTTTTCTTCATATGTATGAAGAATCATTTTAACATTTCACTGCATGCTAGAGGTTACAAAAGGGCAACGCAAGCATTATTTAAAATGAGAATACTCTTCCGGCTTCGATGGAACACCGTTAAACTCCAAAAAACTAAGATACTTGCCCCAATCAATACAAAAATAAAGCGATGGAATTAATCGACAGCACCTTTCTTTGTTTTAGCGCAGAAACTGGGTCGAGCATTTTGCCGTCAACGTGAGACCCCTTGATTGTGAATTTGCCCATCCTTTCGGTGGCGTTCGGGAGGGTGATAGGAGGGGCCCACTTGCTCCCCGCGCTGGAACTCCGCGGCACAAAGGATCCCAGACGTTTTAACGTGACCCAAGGGACTGGAGCGAAGGGGAGTGAGAAGAAGGGGGCAAGAAGGGCCAGAACCGACCCTTAAAGCCCTTTGTGATCCAATGGATTCCCAGCACAGAAAAATTCAGGAAACGCCGCTAAGCAATAAAACAAGGCTAAGCACCTCATGGACTGCGAACAGCGAAATCGCAAGGAAAAAGATGGGGGGAATGAAACTGGGCTTGACCTCCCATTTCCAGCTAGAATCGACCATTTCAGGGAGGGAAAATCCTTAAATGGATTTGCGAGCAAGGGGAACGTAAGATGGAGAAGGAAGCGAAACAGAGATAAATGGGTGCGTACTTCTTGAGACTTTGGGGGGGGGGGGAGATAAAAATCTTGGGCAAGGCGAGAAAACGAGAGGGGCGAACAGGCAGACGAACCCGAAAAAGGTGAAGGATTCTTTTTTTCGTAAGTGACCTAAAGTTAAAGACAATTGAAAACGACTCCACGGAAGTTCTAAATCTTACTTTCAGGAACTGGAAAGAAACAATTTTGAAGGAGCGCCTAGCGATGCATCAAATCATTGCAATAAAACTTCGTGTACTGAAGTAGCCTTTGTCGAAAAACCAAAACACTGAAATTTTAGCGACTAAATATAGTAATACCTTCCCTCATGAAGCCTATCGTCAGCAATACAGACAAATTAGAGATATTTAGTCAAGAAAGCGAAAGCGATCCTCTTGAAATATAAAGCGCTCGAAAACGAAAAATGCAAAAAAATCCTAAAAATAAACTAAGAGCGACTCGACGTTGGACGACTGCAGGGGACAAAATATCAACAGCGAGGAAAAAAAAGCGCAAACGATGAGAAACTCTAGACGTCCCCTTCCCCGAAGATACTTTTTGAAAAATCTCTCTGAGGAAGAGAGGAATGGAAGGAGGAAAAAAGCGAAGGCGGGAAGGAATGGAATAACACAAAAAGGAAGCAGGCGGGTGTAAAAAAATAAGGGAAGGGGGAAGAGTGTGCGCGCGGGGAAGCGGGGAGATGTTTAGTCGCCAGGGGTGGATTTGCCTCCGCCGACCCCCGTTTCCCCATCCGCAGCGAGAGACCCCTTCCAGCGAGAGTTTCCGAGTAAATGACAATGATTGATAGCCCCAGTCGTCTCGCCAGGACATCGCGCGGGGTGAGTCGAGTGGCGTCTATGGGCTCGAGGGGTGGATGGAGGGACTGATGCTTCCCCGCCATCCTCTCCCTCCCCCGCACACCCTTGCCCACCCACGACCGAGAGTTGCGGGGGATGCCATCTCCTCCCTCTCCCTTCCCAAATTCTAGTGACTGCTCAGCCATCGATATTCTTTAAAACGCAACCCCTTTTCTCGCATTTCTAACCCATCGCTCTCGCCGCAGCCCCTCTTTACACTCCACATGTCAATGGACACGTAGCTCCGAGGATTTGACAGGCATCGTGGAATAGGAATTCGCTGGACCGGGGTGTGGAAAGACGGGTGGAATGGTGTGGCGACGGAATTTCCCAAATCAATTCCACCAGACCCCTCTCCGCCTCGCTTCTTTCCTTTCCGCTCTCCCGAGGTCTCCCCTCCGGACACCCCCAGCTTGCAAAAAGGATAACGCAACGGACGCTGCTCGCACTTCGTTCCGTATTTGACCCAGGGCGTTTTACGTGCTGTGATAATATTTCGGGCACTTAAAGTGAGGTTCTTTAAGTCTACAGAGATTCAGATTAGGGCATCAAACACGCCCAAAATAAAAAAAAATTAAGTAACCAAGGTATAATGATAGTAACGAGTCCTTAGTCACATTAACATCTACAATAATCAAACTTATTTGAAGAAACATCGACTCCACGACACAAAGACATCCTCCACGGAGAAAAACGAAGCTGTCTATCATGCATGTCACAGGGTAAATAAAGTAGTTAATTGAAAATATGCCCTGAAATAACATCAATAAAGAATATCCATTTTCCTCTTTCACGTCAGTCAAATCATGTCAAATTAAGAGAGGAAAAGAGGAAAACTTAAGAGGAAAAAGAGTACTTTTGAAATTTTTGTTTCCAGGACGACGTGTTCAGATTATTCACAGCATGAGACAGGATGACTGCTGATGAGTGCCTAAAATAAAATTTGAATTGCGTCACCAATTGCTTTCAGGACGGAAACGTCAAATCCCGATAGCACTTTCGCAATTTGGTCAAAACCACCATCTGAAGGGTAGGGAAAGCACACACGGGAGGGAGATTGTCCACACCGTGGCAACGACAGGCAATCGGCAGCTGGCTAGTGCTCCCAGAGCGCGCTTTTATCTGATCTTAGGAAAATGGGGATGTACAGCTAACTCCTTGCTTCCGTCACATTTCATTTTACTTCTCCATTCAACATCATACTTTCCCTAAACTTTCTTCGCTCTAAGCAGAGAGTGACTTCACAATTTTTTACAACAATACACTTTTCCTCCAATGAGTGAGCTCGAAATGACCATAGATGCATAACCTTTTGGTGATTTCAAATGGAAAGAGATGTGGGGGAAGTAACGAGAGAGAGAGGAGGATACGTATGTGATATAGAAATCGTCCAGGCCATTTGACAGAACAAGGATATAAAATAGCGTAACGCCAATCTCGACTCTGAGAGGATAGGTATTATTTACTCTCGAGCACCCATTTCACTCAATCGGAATACCCCATTGATGACAGGGCTGCAGTGCCTCTCCCTGCACTACGGCATCTCTTGGCACCATCCCAATGAATTTCAACTTTCAAGAGAACACGTACGAAAGATCTGGCAAGCCTGCAGTCCGTGAGAACCGGAAACTCTCAAGACATTCGGCACAGGATGTGACAAAAGGAATGCAAGTGGCTCCTCTGAAGCGCCAAACCACCCACTCGCATCAAAGCAACAAGTGTCATCAACCCATCCCAAAAATCATCCACCCCCACCACGAACCCAAACCCCGGCCTCCCACTTCCAAGGCCAATAACGTGGATCACCTGACCTAATTTAACTACTTTGTGGGGACATCCATTTCACCTAAGTGTGATTTTGCGAGCCTAACTAGCAATAATATACTTTTGGATCAATATGAGAGGAACGTAGTAAATGTGAAATGAGAAGATGTCGAAATACGTCTGGAACCTGAACTTGTTTTTCTTCCTTAAATGTAGAAATAATAATGAAACAAGCGGCCAACACAATTCGCCAATCGTCATTATAGCTAGGTCGGGCAATAACTAAAATCTAGACGAAGAGGCATAGAAGCTTCCTGCCATTATCGTTTCATTTTATTCCGGATACTTAAAACCGAAAATAAGTTTTAAGAAAATTGAAAACGAACCACAGGAGGAATAACTCAAAATTTGTCACTATAAGTAACTGTAAGTATACCCCCTAAAAATTCTCCCATTCCTTGACATAACCGTCTATCGAGATATCACAACCTCTAGCTTAGACGCGAAAGAAAGCGTTATTGAAGTGGCACAACTTTTCCAGAGTCAATGAGCATACACCAAATTTACTCTAGATGTGTACCCTAATACTTACACCCATTGTGAGTAGGAAGACTACCAGGATTCAAAAATAAAATTAATAAATATTTACAAGGGTACTAGAGCACCCCAAAAAGGCGACTGAAGCACCCCAGCGAGGGAAATAGAGTAAAGGAAAAATGATTTGACAAAAATGACAAATGGCATTTAAGGCACTGCAGTCTCCGCTCCCTTCCCTTAGGAAACGGCGTCGGGATAACGGAAAAGGAATGCACAACATACGTCATTTCTACTTAAAGTGTAATTGTTACGACCATGGTTTCAAATTCTTGAGCCACCTACAAGCGTGATGGGGATTATTTCGTGCATCCGGCGAAGGCTATGACGAGAGACGACCCTGGAATTTAATGAATGTTTTAGAGCAAACGAATTAGTTGGATACGCTACGAGGAGAACAGAGGTAGGAGCAAATCGCTTTCGCTCTGTCATGGCGAGTTAATTCACCCTCGCGTGCCAGCAGTTGCACGCGTGCCACAGGTTCCACCCCAGAGAGGCACGCGGACCTCACTCCCCCTCTCCCACTTCCTTCCCCTTGACACACGCTAAATTCGCATGCACGAACTCCTTAATCTCGTCCTTACCAAGCACGGTTACATCTCCCTTCGACCCACCACCTCCCCTTCCTTCTCGAACGCCGCTATATTTTAAGCATCCCTCTCTCCCCATCTCGCGGTCCACGCTGAAACCATTGTCCGCAAGTTACCTTACCAGATGCATTTCTCCGCGCTTTCAATACCACCCGCACATATCCCTTCCACTGCGTTTCATTCAACGAGGTTATGCGATGCGCATGGGGTCGACTCGGCGGCGGAAGGAGTCGAAAGCCACTCGCTCCCCGACGAGCACGCGCCCGACAACGAACACGAGGGCAATGAGCGTTCGGCGGAGTGGAGCGGAGACAGAGACGGAGGGAGGGCTAACGGGTGGTTTTCCTTTTCAAATGACTCTAGAGAGAGAGATGGAACGAAAGGGATGTTGGGAGGAGAGCATCATGGCCCTCGCTGTCCGCCGCAAGTCGAAACGGATGGCGGTTGTTTACGAGGGGGTGGGGGGGGGAAGTTAAAGGTGAGTACGGAACCGTAAACTCGCCACAGAGGGCAAATCGCGATTGATATGAGCAGCGACAGACACACACAAACACGAAAGCACTAAAGCGCAAAGGCAAAAGACCAATTAGTGATGCCGCCGCCGCAGTCCACAAATTAATCAGGGGAGGTATTCCACGAATTCTAGAACTACTAAATCCCGCACACGTTTGGTAAACCCCTGGGTCAAGCTTCCAACTGCATTTGCCCGAGCAAATTAAGGTCTGAAATGAGCTCGGTAATTTATTATTTCGCGCGGAGGATTGGGAAAATGATATCGGATTACAACCAAATTACAAATGAAGCATTCTCCAGAAATAGATACATTTCCGCAGCAACTGAATTCGAATATGATCACTGATTCAACAAAATTAATATCACGACACGACCATTTCAAGCAAACTCAGGAAATCGCACACCATTTAGGTATTCGATTTGCACCGCCATATACCTGTTTACTCCGCACTTATCTTTTACGAGGGTACTGTACGGAAAACACCAGTATAATGTTTGACTAGCATAAGAGGATGTCTTTTGAACTCGTTAAAAGAACATCTAAGATAAAAACTAAGGGAAGATTAAGAGTAGCAGGCAGAACGAAATCACGCTTCTTCTTCAATAAACCAATTCAGTCGCCAGCTTATAAAAAAGGGGATGAAAATAAACTTGTTGCGTGACCGTTTCCGATAAAAGGTAACTCGTCAAAGTGGAACAGTGGAAGGGGTTGCACAAGTTCATTAGATACATTTTGCCATTCCTCCATTGTAGGTCCAATACTGCGAGCTACATGCAAGGAATATAAGTAAATGTACGTGAGTGGGCATACAAATAAATGAATGCGCCACATTCTTCCGCTTATACCCCAAGCAGAGAGAATTATTAAGAAAAGAATAAGACCTCATAAATGGTACACGTTTACCAAAAAGTCCCCAGAAACGCCGTAATGATGGAAAACAACGCCCGGGGAAATCAATGATCAAAATTGAAAACAAGGAAATCGGGAGCCTTCCTCGCAATACACTTACATAGCTCCTCCCTCTCCCCTTCCGCCCAAGATAAACAACGGCGGCCGCGTTGAATTTCGCTCACGGGGAGGAGTGCTCCTCGGATAAGAGAAAAGAGGCGAGCGGCGGAGACGAGATTTCACCCCATGTATGGGACGCGCGGTGCGGGAGAAGCTCATCGGTGAGAGAAGGATGGAAAAGAAAAACCGCCATCCACTTAGCTCCTGAGCCGCCGAAGGGGAAAAAGACACACAGGAGGCTCGGGATGGAGGCAAGAAGGCTTAAAAATGGCACTCTGATTCTTAAAGAGAAATCGATTCACTCGATCCGATACTTGCCGACACAAACTTCTTATGCTCCCTTTTCCCAGACACACTTCCTGACTCAGCTCTTTTCTGGACTGGCTAAAGAACTTGTTTTTTATTATTAATTCTATCACACATTCTTTCACTTCAACCACAAAGTCGAAGTTTGAAGGGAAGACTATGTGGAAACAGTACTTCTCTCAAATTTAACAAACAGAAAATACGCAGCTGATGTTTCTAGCGATTGTTTTGCTTAGTTCGTTTCGAAATTAAAAATTAACTCGTCGAAACGTGATTCGCTTTTAATAAACAAGAAGAAGCCTTTTGAGTCTTATCTTCCTTTATATTAAGTCATATTAGTCCAAATCTAATATTTGAAGGGCTAACCCACCTTAAAGGCAAACTTCCGAACCATGGTAAAGACAATTATGCGTTTGACGCAGCTGTTCCGAAAGTGAGTTTCGGCGGGGACTCCTTTTCAAGGGGCACCTAGTCTCAGCTGCCCATATCAGGCAGGAGGAGGAGAGGGATAACGAAGGGGTGGGTGGCGTGTTAGGGAAAGAGCCGAAGCAAGCAGGCGAGAAAACACTTTCCCGAAGACGACCAACAGGAGCGACGTGAGGGCCCGACGCGACCCTCACCCCTACGCCACCCTCGACCCGCGGGGGTAGTACTCCCTTGCCCTGGGCGAGTGAGATCGAGGGACCACCGCCGTCGCTCCCCCGCGTCCCCGAACCTGGAACGCGACCACTCCGTCGAGACAATCGACCCCCGGACGCGATCGGAGTCAACGAGCCATCTAATCCGCCCGGTAAATATTTACCATTGGATTCGTGAGGAATGGAATGGGGGATGGAGAGATCGTTGAACGCGAATTCGTAAAAAACTGGACGACTATTCGGTTCGCCGCACTCGATGAATCGCAAATAAAAGGATATCGGGGAGTCGACATCCAATACGAGCACACTTTACGGGTGAGGCATTTCAAGAGTGCCTTAGAACTTCACCCTCTCTGCTCCACCATTTTCTACAACCCTTCTTTTCAGAGCCCACACAATTGGAAATTGGAACCAATACTGAGTTAACAGGCGAATTCTCCGTAAGTGCGCGATGACCAACCGCCCCTTCGAATGAATCACGCTGTCATGCTATTGCATTTTCTTCTTTATGTTTTTGTTATTCAATGTAGGCATACATTTATGGACCTAAAGCCATTAAGTAAATTGGCAATTTTGTTTTATTGATTTTTTTCCCGTAATTCATCTACAACGTGATCCAATTTAATTTTATCCGGATTCTGATTGTACAGGGTCACTACTTTAATCTCATTCAATTGGCCGCACTTAATGGCTATCAAAGTTCACCACCCCTGATCTTCTTATGCACATAACGACACCTAACTACATGTTATATTAAATAATATTGACAGTAAAAAACTCAACGACATATATGGCAATTATTTGGCTTATTCGTGATAATGTATGTGCACTTGTTATTTTTCTCAAAACAAGAAAATATTTGAATTAATCATTCATTTAATAGTACAAAAACATTAATCACTTAGCCATACATGAATCCAGGGAGTAATAGTGTTAAAGATAATGTTATTAACTGTTAATAAGGGCATATTTCAACGGACACAATCCACATACATATTGCTTGGTGTTCACCGACATCAATCTTCACGGCATATAATGCTAAGTAAACCTTAAGCCTTTGGAACTCTCTGTAATGTTTTTCTCCTGGATTCCACGGTTTAACGACGAATGGTTCATAAGCACAGTTATTCAAAGCCACGCAACATTACTAGCAATGGATGGATATAAATTTACTCTCTAAGCATCCTCCGTCGCAAACTGCTGATGGTAACCGGCTTACCATATTGCCAATACGGTAACATTTAACATGCAGGTAGTGTCATTTCACTACTAAATTGTTAAATAATGCTCACAGTGGCTTTTACTCTTCACTTGACTATCAATTATGGAACACAAAGGTGCATCGACATCTGGTCTTCAAATGGCATTTAGAAGAGGCGCTATCAAATCGTAATCATCCTTCAAGTAGGATGAAGTAGTAACTATCCATTACATTTGGCGACGCGAATATGTTACTCCGTAATCTAGAGGCTAGTTTTGGCCCTAAATATATAGACCAAAGGTTAAGGCATCAAAATTTTGCCCATATGGTTAAAGTACACTTCAAAAAGGATGACACCATCGCATCAATATGGAAAGCTATTCCATTAAAAATGTATTAATGAAATGTTCTGCTAATATAATATAATTTTGGTTGGGAAGATAGTATTCTCACTTCGTGAATCTGCTTTGAAATGCGACAGTCGATTACATACGAGACGCTGGTTGAATGAAAAATAATATAATTATATAAAATAATATATATTAATACATATATAATAGAATAATAATATAAATATAATATTATTTAAATAATAATAAATTTTAAATATAATAATATATATAGAAATATAATTTCCCTAAAAATTCTACACGTGGGATGCGTTGACCCTACAATAAGTCTACACAAAAACCACACAAGCTCGTCTTGAAAGCGGAGCTGTGAAAACAAACTTCCCTGAACATAGAGAACTGAACACACAACAGAACCTGCCCTGTAAACCAGTTCGGATAATTAATGAATGACATAGCTGAATTATCGACAAAGTTGAATGTGATCTCCAAAGAGCATCCAACGCAATGGTAGCCGACATTAATACCGTCACAATTATTGCGGTGCTTCAATTGTCCGATTGAAACACGAGTATATGAATTAATCCCTTCATTAGGTGGACTTTAAAACAAAATACTAAATAAAGTCGCGCATGGAGTAAATATTCAGAAGCTAGACGTCGGGATTCTATTTTTTCAAATTTCCATAATGTTGATTGCTTACAAGACTAATTCGTCTTTTGCATCGAATAAAATAAACTGCGGACTCTATGTCCTGACTAGTACTTCAGCTCACAGGAAGTATTTTTTCTTTTTGGAAAAATATAACATTCCAAGAGTAAGGAGAAATTCTAAAAAAAAAACAAATGACAAAGTTATCGTACACACGACTAGACTGTTTGCCTGTGATTTAAAAACGTGCCAGGGAAGGGAAGCACGACAGGAGAAAGAAGGAAAGAGATAAGAGGGGAGGGTATGGAGAGCGGGTACGGAAGCAGGAGGGTTGGGAAGGGCCATTCACCACAAACTTCAACCACCGGTCGTCGTCACTACGGGATAATTAATTTCGGGTCCCTAACAAGCCAAGCGCGGGGAATATAAGAAGAGCGGTTGGGTGCGCCCACAGGGAGGTGGACCCTGAGAGGCCCTGGCTAATTCAGCTGCGATGCAAACAAACTTCCCCACGAGGTACAAAAACATTTCCGGACTTTAAAGAGACGGAGCTGGAGAGAAACCAAAGTTTCCGGCTCTCACACTTACATGCACATTCCATTCAAGGGTTTCTGCTCCTTGTCCCGCCGGCCTTAAGCGAGAAGATAGTCAACAATTTTTGTCAGCGAGGAGAATGGTTGATGAGGCAACTCTCGGGAATGCCTCCAAGGTTCTGCTTCCCTGATTTTCGACCTTCCGAGGAAAAGGGAGCGTTTAAGTCAGTGACTGGATAAATGACTTTCGGGGTGCGTTGCCCTTCCCTACAAGGAGGACTAGGGCAAAAACAAAGATATGTGGGTTCGAATTACACTCCCACAGAGCACACGTGTTCAGAAAATACTATAAGGTGGAAAGCAAATACGACATAAAAATTGTAAGTACAGCAGATTTTTTGCAAAAGAAGAGGGAATATATGATATTTAAATTCCCTTTATAGTCACTCAACCGGCCCCGAGGGAGCAAGAATGTTAGCAAATAAAACAATACGGAAATAATATTAATAATATAGCAAAAACTCTAAAATAGAACCGGAGTCGGGGGAGGCTACAGGTCTTGATTTCTCTAAGTTCACTAAAGTAGTGGCACTTGGAGGTATTACAAATAGGATTTAAGAGCGGTTTTATCATCACGTGGAAACAAAATTCACGCGTGTGTTATTACCAGAACGTTGACGAAAACAATGCCTAGGAAAACGAATGAAGAATGGATGCATACTACAAAATGACGAAAATATTTCGCTTCGGAGCCAGCAAGCACAACATAATCGAGACAACGCAGCAACTTTCATCTTTCCTCAGCGGTGACGCTTCCAAAGGTCTAAAGGAAAAAAAACCACACGGCAGGCAAAACTCGCGAGGAAGAGAAAGAAGAACCGTCGTTTTCAGGAAGACAATGGATTTGGCAGAGGAAAAAAAAACAAAGTGAGAACTCTCAGCCCTCCTAAAGCAAGCGATTCACCGGGGAGGAGAAGAAAGGAGGGGAGGAAGGTGCGAGGGAGAGGAGGTGGTCCGAGGAGGAGGGCGGTCGGAGGCAGTGGCGTAGCGACGAGGAGGGAGAGGCGTAGGATTTGGGGGAGGGAGGAACCGCGGCGGCGTGACGGGCCACGGGAGGGTGGCGAGAGCACGGAAGGGCAATGCCTCCGGGAGGTGGCGAAGACAGGTAGGCGCAAGGCCTCCTCGCCTCGCGGGGAGGGAGGGGCCCAAGGTGCTGTTGGAGAGGATCGGGGGGGTGTGGGGGCAGTCTCACTGCTCCGCCTCGAGGAGTGTGACGTCCCCTCCCCCCAACCCTTCGCTCACTCCGACGTCAGCGGTTAACGCCCCCGCCGAAGGTAAAAAAAATATAGATATGTCCCCGCGACACCTTCAGTTATTGTTCCAGTCCCCTCAGACATCCATACGAGAGCATACCCTTGATAAACAAAAAATATACAGGAGGGAAGCTTTAACAGGACATCCCACCACCAAACCGTGGGGTCGCAACCACGCGACGAGAGCTCGGGATGAGTGAAGAGGAGAAAGGGGTGAGACTCAAGTGGTAAGTGAGGAAAGTCCTCGTCGGTGACGTGTACTTGTGTGTGTGGTGGTTGGTGTGCGTGCAGGAGGGAGAGGTGGTGAATGAGTGGCGGAGAGGGGGGTGGTGCCCAAGAGCGCCCTATTTCCCCGTCTAAAGCCACGTGGTCGAGGAAGGGGGGGCGAGCTCCTCGCTCGTCTGAAGCAGTAGGGGTGAGGGGGTGATGGGGGTGGGGTGGGGGGAGAGGTCACTTCAGCCCGTCATGGCGTCGGCACAGAAACAAATGTAAAGCACTCCCACGGAATGAAGTTATGTTTTCACAAAAAATCTCTAGAGCCGAGGAGGGAGGTGGATTTCACGGGAAAGGGTCGCAATGGCGCCTTTAACCCAGCGTACAATCAATTTCAAATTTTTCACATTTCGCAATACAGAACCGTAGACAAAATCCAAGAAAATACTGGAAAACATACTGGGAGAACCATTAAAAAATATTTCTTAACTAAACCAAATCTACACCCATTTTCCTCAAATAGAAACTCTTATACAACTGCAACGAGTGTTACGAATCCCCCGCAGCAAGATCATTAAATATATTAATTGTGTTCATTCTAGAAAAAACACTTGATTTTTCAACCATTTCAGAGAGTAAAAATCATTTGCCTTGACCGGGATTCGAACCCGGATCCCTCGATATCCGGCCGAGTGCTTTAACCACTTAAGCTTCCGAGACGTAAAAGCACTTAAAGCACTCGGCCGGATATCGAGGGATCCGGGTTCGAATCCCGGTCAAGGCGAATGATTTTTACTCTCTGAAATGGTTGCATTATAATGCACACATAGCGGGTGACTCCGTTAAAGTTACTATTACAGTTTCTTGAAACTTGATTTTTCATTCACAATGTTTTAAGTCATACTTATTTAAGCAGTATTTAATTTTGGCAAAACAAATATTCTCTTGAATAAATGAATAAATACTAAAAATCAAGATACGGAGCAATTCCGAAAAGGAAATACTGAATGGAGAAAATTAAAAACGGATTTCTAAATATAAAATAAAATAGCCAAGGAAGGCAATGCAACCAAAATTCACTTATTAATTAGGGGAAAGGGATTCTGGGACTTCACCTTATACACGGGTCCTCAAAAGTTTGTTAACTCCGGAGAAACTTTCAGATGGAAGAATGGTTCGCAGGATTTCACTGATACCGACGACGTCGTTATAACTTTATAAAACACCAGCTCACCGAGAGTAAAAGATACAAGATTGGTAAAAAAAATCGACGAAGAAGAAAAATACACGATTAAAAAAATTCTGCAGCCGACTAATTACATCCTTCTCCCCATTTTTATTTCCAGCAAACCAACAAAGCCGAAATTGCCTGCTAAAGAGAAACACCTCAAATGTGTCCTGAGCGGCTTATTAGTTGACGAGGCAGCCATGCCTGGGGGGAATTAAGAAAAAATAATAAGTCGGGAAAAGGAGAGGAAGCTGATAGAAGATAGTGAACGAAGGAAGAAAGCGGAGGCACGGCGTTAAATAAAAGGATGGCAGGCACGTGTTCATGCCCGAGGGGATGCATGATGGAAAAAAAAAAGAATTTCTCCTAAAAAGCTTGTAGGCTCAACACGGAGCTCTCGGCATGCGTTTCATCTCACTCTGTCTCACATGCGGCTGAGAAGTTAGAATCAGAAATCGTACATGTATAAAATATAAACACGCCACGGCGTTCGCGAGGTTTAGCTGCCGCCGCGGGGTGGGATTAAATAAGAAATTTCCGCGGGGGTGGAGAGAGAGGAGGAGGAAGACGAAAGAGAGTGAATGGAGGAGTCTTGAAGCATGGTCGGGAGAGCGTTAAGCGAGTTCCGAGTGGAGATATAAAGCGATAGGGAAGAACGAAGAGGGGAGGGTTCGGAAGGACTCGCATCAGCGTTCTAAGCCGCTTCCTAGCCCCTTTAAATACTTTATCAGACCGTGAATCCCCCGACGATTACCCCGCGTAATTAAAAGAAACGGGAGCGAGAGACGACGCACAGAAGAACGGAGAGGAAGGAGATTCACGTGGAGGGGGAAGGGTACTATGGTAAAGCGTAATTGGGATTGATAAGGATCAGGGCGAGAGGAGGGGCTCCGAATCCGTACACAGCAGTGGAGATGCAAGGCAAAGGCTATGGGGAGGATGGCGTGGGATAGAGGCACACCACTTCGTAGTTTTTCGCAATCAAGGTATCCAATTATCGCCTCTTGGCGAGTCCACCTGTTTTACTGACACGTTTTCCTCATTCCTTAAGCATGATCGTCGATCTATACCAAACACCAGGTGGCCAGTTCCAGTTGCAAGTTTGTTGCAATAAACTAAAGAAACAAATAACACCATCTTCCGTGTCTTCTGTGTTATCCTGGTTTTAATATGTTATGATGCTGTTATGATGATTAAAATGTTTCGCTATGTACACGGTACTTAAGGGTTCATAATATTTCACCATTGATACACACACACACATATATGTATATGATTCTCATCAGCGGCGGGAATAGTTTTTATCGTGGGATATTTGCTTGCTTCCGCATGAAATTAAGACATGATTAACTTTAAAGCACCAAACTGAAGTGTCCATGGATGGGGATTGTTTTACAGGAAATGTTTTCGAGTTTGAAAGCCAGATTTCCACACAGCACCTGATAACACTTTCGGAGTAATTACTGCATTTAGGTTTGACACCGCGACAACTGCACATACGAAAATTAAAAAAAAAACAATAATTACTCATGTCCTTGTGCGCAAAGTATTCTGTCGCAGGTATTGTTAAATGACAAACAGCTTGAAAACATACAAAGCGGGAACAAAAAAAAACAAAGCAATGCTTATCTTCAAGATGAAAGCACCCAATTAAAGAAATACAACACAAAGGTCGGAAGATAAAATACAAACATATGGCAACGGCCATCACTCTGTGAAGGCTTCCCGTCGCGAATTGTCTTCCATGGAAGAATGAAGTTTGAAGGATGAACTCGATAAAACCGACAAATCCAAACATTAATACGGTAAGTCCTATACGATAGCTGTTTAATAAACTACACTTACTTGTTCATGTTTTCTCTTACTTAGACCAACAGACTTACCTAAGACTAGTTTATGGGAAAATGGTGTGAAATTATCGAATAGGGATGTGTGTGTGTCACAGTAGTCCAGGGATAGAGCTATGGACTACTGGCCGGAGGGCCCGGATTCGATTCCCGGGGAAGCCTCTCTGGGCATCTGCAGCTCCACCCAAGCTATGCAATTTTTCGGGTACTAGATCTTCGAGGGAAACCATAACCGGCACAGGGAAAGGGATCTTACCCCAAGAAAAGCATTGAATAGATTAATTTTAAAGAGAAAGTGCGTGATTTTACATGAATCCATAGAGGATCGTTGAAAGAATTATCGCACCACTCCTGACCAATAAAGGCTAATTCGTATATTTTACGCTATCTCCAGACAGCTGTGAAAAGCTACTTGCTTTCTTTCCCTTCACTTAAGTGGCAGAAGTGATGTCACGACAAAGGGGTAAGGCCTAAACAAATGCTAACATAACAATAAACGACATCATTAAACATCAATACCTTTCTAAACTCCGACCTTCTTTCCGAAACAATCCAATACGAGGCTGATTGGACTATCATCACCAAGTAGAACCCTACCTATCCCCACTTGGGAACTGTATGTAATGCCCACCACGACTTCAGCAGGGTCTGCCAAAAAATAAAGGAAAGACCCGGGATCATCCACCCATCCAATGCCACTTTCCTTTCACCCCTGCCATCAAAATGGGGAAATAGCAGTTCTTCCTTTTTCCTCTCTTTTTTTACAGCGCGCCTTCGTATCACCTTCCCGTCCGAGCGATGAAACTTCTTTCATGGACCCAGAAGATGGCCGAGGTCTCTCTCAGCCACGCTGTTTACTCCTTCCGGAGTTATAGTGTTACATAAAAAAAGCGAACTACATAAAAGTCGCAACGGTGTGATCGGTGCAAAGACTCAGAAGGGTAGGTGGGGAGCAAAACAATCGAAGGAGGGAGGGAGGACGACATCTAGGGGCGTATCTGTCGCGCACGACTATCATTACCTACATCTGCATGGCGAACTAAAATGGCCCATCGTCCTCTCCGGGGAAGAATAAAAACTTGGCAGGGTGGTACTTTAGTGCGTTTGACTTTCAGATCACGAAGGGACCTTTTAAGAGAATGAACGTGAATTCGGTCCACGATTTTTTTGTAAGCATGAAATTTTCAACAGGAAATATATTTTTGAGATTATGTTCACGTTCAAACTAATGTGAGAAATAGGCGTTCAGCAGGACAAAGAAATTTTAAAAAATTGATAGTTTCAAATTATTTTCGCAGGCAAAACCTCAATGGTGTACACAAACCTAGACAGTTCCACGAGAAAATATTGCCCTGAAATTTAAATATTTCGTTCAGTAAAAAAATCATGTTTTCCTTATCCAAATAAAACACATGGAATTCAAATACTGCACCTTATGTTTAGGCCAGACAATTCCTTTCCGCCCGATTATTACAGGCTACGCATATCAATTGAAGGCCAATGCTGTTGTTCTATTGGCTCTACTAAACACAACCGGAAAACAACAAACTGTCTAATCAGCATACAATGAAAATAGTCAATGAAACAGCACTAAATACATTCGAAGATTCCGGCACTTGCAAACAAAGTCAGGTCCAAATCGTGATTGGTTATCTAAGTGGCGTAATTGGTGAAAATAATATGGAAAAGTATTTGAAAGGATACGAACAAGATGCGAAACAATAGAATACATTGCGATGGGAACGCGGTTAACATTTTCCCACAAAATCTCCTGCAGCAGTCGCGTGCAAAAATATGAATTTCAGCAAAATATAATCACGACTATTTTAAGGATCCTTATGCTAATTCCCCATATTTTTTTAAAGGAACATGGAAAAGGGACGTGGTTTTCCTTAAGCCATCTCCCCAGAAGACATTTCTACAAGCTGCACCGATTCAAACCATGATATAAACCGAAAGTGTAGGATGTTAAATTTATATTTAAAAATCACTGGTTTTTGTCAGTCAAAATGTAGGTCAAAGTTCCGGAAATATGACAATTCGTTAATGTTTGTACATTTTACTTAAATGTTGATTTATTTTAAGTTAAATATAAGAGTTTAGTAGGACCATTTACCAAATTTTTACGAGCTAACTACGCCAAGAAATCGCACTACGTCCGTGTCCAAACGAAGAAAACTAGGAACAAAGAAGATGGCTTGGCAAAAAAACGAGATGTATTTTGGAACCTACACTGTCACGGTGACCAACCGAATTGCGACGAGCAACCTAAGACAGGAGGAATTCTTAAGCCTCAGCTGGGCGACCTCCCACGCATTTTTAATCCTTAAACCCATCTCCAACAATACCACACCCATTTTCTTTCAAGGCTTCCATTCAATCCTGCATTCAACACCTGACGCGCAGGCGGGCACGAACAGAATCCAGTGAAGCGTTGCGTGCTTTTTTTCGTGACTAAAATTTTGATTTTCTCGGAAAAGTAGCGGGTTGCGTAGGACCATCAAGTAGTTGTCGACTAGCAGCGAGGGAACAAATGCACCGCTGCCAAAAAATGTAACAGCAGCGCGAGAGTGCTGCAAAATACGTACCAAGCAAATGTATTTTTAACATAGGATTCTTCCCCAGGAAGCCACATTCGAGGACTTCTTCAATATAATAATGATGGGAGAATTAATGAAAATATATGAATGCTATAAAAATAGAAAGGAATAAACCAGTGAAAACTTTTTTTTAAAAGCTTCGACGACTGATGGGATGGTGATTCCCGACGGGTCCTCACTCTCTAAACAAACCATGAGGACGATTTAAAAGTATCACTCGTGTACAATGGCTGAAGAAATGACTAAGAATTGAATTGTATTTTTCCAAATTGTGAAATTTAATTGCCACCAAAGATGCGACAGTTAAAATTTGAATCTACACTTCTTTGGCAACGACCAGAAGCGCGACATTTCACGCCGTTGTCACACAAGTGCGACTAGAAACCTAAGGGCGACGACACGCGGCGTCATTAAACGATCGTTTAGGCGCGCTAAATATGTCAGGAGGGGGGAGAGACAGGCGGGCGGGACGCTCCTATTCTTCACAACGACAAACAGCGAAATAAAACACTCGTACAGGCAGTCACTCCAGGGAGATGGTATAGGAATAGTTGGGAGAGAACCTCACGCCACCAAAAAGCATCCCCCGGCACATTTCTGGGCGTACGACGACATGCGAGAGCACGCGCACTTCACTCCTAGCCAAGCCGAGGAAAAAATGGGCCGTGGAGAGAGATTTCCGTAGACTTCACTTAGTTTCCAATACCGTCCCGAGCGAAATGCTTATTTTCGATTCGGAAATTCGTCCGCCTGGCCTAACTCTTTAACACGAAACAAGACATGTCCACAGCGATGACGCAGACTAATCCCCTCTTCGATTCCTCGAAACCCAAACACGATAAATGAATCCGCTGATTCATCCACCAGTAGTTACGTCTTCCGTTTCAGCGACAACTTTTAAGCCATTGCCACCTCTATCCCAAGTGACGCTCAGAGACCTTGGCATTTTTTATATCGGCAACGTTTCAGGGCGAATCGATCGAATTCGTTTTGGCAAAAACCAAGGGGGAATGGGAGGAGGGTTAGGGAGAGTTAGCTTCTCCTCTTGCTTCCTTCGTTTCGGGGATCCCGACGCCGTTCCATGCCCCCACTCCCGCCCTCCTCTCCCTACACCAAGGGAAGTGGTGCGGAGGGGGTGGAGAGGGCAAACCGGCCGAGAGCGCCGCTCGCGATCACAACGCTTCTAAATTACGCCGCCACGGTCCGGAGGTCGTGGGCCCTTCGGAGCGTCACGCGAGCGACAAAAAGAAGGACACGGGAGGCGCGACTTTTACGGCACGGAAATCATTCATCCGCGACCTACTTGCGGCCTCGCACCGCACGAGAATGCTCTGTCTGTATGCCATGCCCGTACCCACCGCCCCTTTCCCATTTCGGAGGAATACCGCGAGGAAACGTTCCTCCGTCGAAGGAAGGTTTTACGGAGTGCATTGCGTAACGGCCACCGAGCACAAAAAAAGCCAGTGGGACGAAGAATTCTTTCGGTCAGGAGAGGGAGGGTTAGGAGAGGGGAGGGACGAGAGAGAGAGGGGGGGGGGAAGAGACCACATCCTTTACAAAATAAATAACACTTGGGATGCCGTCAACCACTGGCCTTTCCATGGAAGAAAATGAACGACGAGGTCAGCGGCGGGGATAAACACATGTTATTCGGGTTGGGATAGACTCGAGGGGCGGACGAGGAAGTGGATACGGGCAAACGGGACGTTTAGAAGTATTTTGGGCCGAAATATTCCGACCCCTGCAACCTCTACTATAAATAATTTTTATAATCGCATCTGGGGTACCTTGAGTTGAAAAGGGTTGTTTTTCATTTTAGGCTCATGAGACGGACACGAAAAAAAAACAAAACTCTGGCCAAGTGCAGTATTTGATCGTGATGGGAACAAAAAGTCAACAACCTCGCGAACGTATAAGAGAAACAACAACATTCTTCTTTTTAAATGTACCGCCATCTTATCTTTGGATCTCCAACGACTTCGTAAATACGATTGTGGAAACGCAGGAAAACAGCGAATTGATGATTTGATCGGAGGCTTCAAAATGCTCGCCAACACCAAGGAAACATTACGGGGCGGAGGTTAATCTTAGGCTAACATGACGTTGGAGGAAACAAAGGTGAAATGTCGAAATTTGAAGGTCACGCTGATACCTGATAAGCCGACAATCAGTAGATGTAATCCAGCCTAAAGGGTCCTGGAGGAGAAAGTTAATTATACGTCAATGAAATCTTAACAGATGCAATCGACATCCGCTCATCATGACTTGAAAGCTAAAATACGTATATTGCGATACCAAATCCTCGAAACTGACATTTCGCAACCGTTCGACACCATTATCCGTATACTGCTCTATAAACAAACACAATAACATATCCTTTCACTCCACGGGCAGTTTTATATGTTGACATTTAATCGTTCCAACCGATAACTTTCATATATCGGTTTAATCCTAAAGAGTCAAAATATTCGGATAATTGTCAGTTTCTCAACATCATCATAAATTAATGAAACTAACTGAACTGATAAACACGAAAAGACTCCATAATTCATAAGGTCGACTCCATTTCAAAAGAGCACAAGGGGAAAACGATCTTCCAAAACATTGTTTTGGTGCGCTTAATGCATGATACACGGATATACATATTAAACTGGCATTGATTAAACGTTAATCATATAATTCTATAATTAACATATGTAGGAAACAAATCTCCACACATAAGATCGAAAAATAAAACTCTCCATTCTTGTATAATACATTAAAACCTTCAAACATTTGTCATTCCTTCCAATTTGACACGGAACGAAATACAAAAGACATAAATCCAGTTACCTAATGTATATGACTTCCATGCTTATCTAAGAAATAAATAAAACTTCATGAAATTCGGTCCCTCTATGAAGTATCTAACGCCTCTCTCGATCCTATTATCGTAAGTGGAATACTTAGCACCCAATTCCATTTCCATAAGGACATTTCTTCATTCGATAAGGGCCATCATGACGTAACATATCTTTCGACGAAAATGAAGTATGGCTGGGAAAAAAATCAGCACTGATTCGTAACCGAATACGCCAGAGATATCAACGTGAGGCTGCAGAAATGATTAATGGCCATCGAGGTTTCCTATATCGAAACGTCGAAGTTGACTCTCAGAAAGGAGACCCCACCACTTTTCTTGCGAAGCAGACACTGCTAAATGAACGTGCCACTTCTGAATGATCTAAATCCGAATCTCACGGAGATACTGCAAAATTAAAGGAAATAAACGAGGAGCAGAATGAAGAGACACGTTTTCGCAGAGCTAACTCATGGATGGTGTCGACAATAAGCACGTTCCCTAAAAGAAGACTTGAACAAAAATGTTCCAAGCCTAAACGTGGAAAATCTTAAAAAAAAAAAAGGTTTCCCGACCCAAGGGGCTCTTAATCAACCCAATCACAATTCAATTAGAGAGACAACGACCTATCAATACGTGCACACAGAGAAAAAAAGGACAACAATTCAACCCGCGAGGCAAAAAGGACTCGGCATCAGAACAATCTATAACAGTATCCGCCGCGCAACGGGGTCGATTCACTGCAATCAAAGTACCCATCTCTCATTTTGCTATCAGCCCCAATTTTAAACCTCAATGGGCAGTGGAATGAGAAACTTATAGAGGTGAACGAACGCGGAAAAAGAACTATAATAGCATGAGGTAAGAGGGAGGGAGATAATTTGAAATAAAAAAACATCTGGGGAATAAAACGATTACAATACATAAGTTTTTTTTAAGAAAAACGGGCAATACTCCGGTGTCACGGGGTGTCGGTGGAATAGAGGCGGAATCGTGAGCGCACCACGCAGGCAACCTCGCTTAACCATCATGATGAGGGTGATAGCGCGGAGGGGAGCGAGAGGAGAACCAATTGGCGAGAGAGGGTTTCGTTGACGGCACCATGCGGCCCCCTCCCCACTTGTGGTCCACTCACGATTTAAAGTCCCGGAACGGAAATAAGGGAGATGTGGGAGGAACTCACGAGAGGAGCATCCACGAATAGTCCTCCCTATCCCATAAACTTCAGGCCACTAGTGGGAGAGCATTTCTCAACTAGGCAGTGTGTGTGTGTACGTCTGTGCGATGTGGAAAAGAATGAAGAGCGAACGACGGGAGGAGCTCTGCGGTAAATATGCAAAACGACTATGAAAAAAAAATCCGTCCCACTCGTTCCCTAAGAAAATTACTCCCTCATCTTTTACACCGCTGTTTCGCAGGGAGGAGACGATCGGAGAAATAAAGCTAAATTCGCGCGCGAGAGGGAAGGGGGAGGGGAACCACGGTGAAATTTCAACGAGAAGAATTTCATTACCGCTTTAAATGGTCAAATTACGACAAATAACGCCGACGTCTCAAGTTTTCATAATTCCCTCCTAGACTCCAAAGAGGAGTTTTCGCAAGAATTCGTTCTATCATCGGCTTGGTGCAGGGCATCAAAATTGCATTTTTAATGAGCACCACTTATCAGAGAGCACAAGAATTTCAAGTGTGCAGTACGATAATAGCATTTCACGTTGGGAATTTACAAACAGTCGAACATCTCGTGAAAAAAAAATTGCCTAGTCCGTAAACACCAATGGAGATCTATCATGTGGTTTGATCGCTAAAGTAGGAACGTGATATTTTTCACGAAATTTAATTCGAGAAAAATAAGTTAGGATCGATTTATTTGCTACTACGTAGATTAAATCGAGCTGCGCTGTTCTTGCAATGATTGTAAACATAAAACAAAACTGATGAACATTTCAGAAAATATGCCAGCCCAGGTCCAATCTTACAGGTCCATAATGATACTCAAACCATTTGTTAACTGAAATACATTCCCGATTAGCTTAACAACAAGGTGGAAACTGTAAAATGTAGGAATTTCAAAGCACAAAATCAAATTTAAACTTTGAATTTTCTGAATTTTAAAGCATGTTAGCCGATGACTTCGTTAAAAGTTACCGCCATGGCCTCTTCCGCAATTCTTTGAATTTATGAAACTTGTAGTTATTATACGAGCCTACAACTAAATTTTCGTTGAGCAACAACGTTGTGAATCCCAGGGAAATGTGGGATACATTTAAAAGAGCTATGCGCTACCATTTTCTATTCTAGCAAGCGAATTTCTGGAAGGAATGAATATAAAGGGAGAGAACAGTGAGTCTCGAATTCATATACTACGAGTACGTCTGCTTAATACACAGAAGAGGATGAGCGTATTACCCATTAACACTTAAAAACAAAAGCACTCAGATTTAGAATGACTTTGTTTTCCGTAGTTTTATATTACACAATTTACCTACATTAAGGTTTCATAAGTGGTATTTTATGCCAAAGCAAGTGGATTCTGGGCGTTCGAAATGTCCACACAATGGATAGAATGACTCTTCCCAAAAAAAAAGACCATAAAGAAAAAAGATTTAGTGGATCTAAATTTGGTTAGTGGACATGAGGTTTAATGGCTCCTTCCAACCTATAAAAATGCGCATGACCTTGAACTAAAACCAACAAAACGTTACAGTCACCGGCGGATTATGAAAGGGTAATGAACCACGCAAGCAAGGAATGCCCCTCAGGAAAACATAAGACGCACTTAGCGTAGCGAGGACTATCAAAATGCAAAAAAAAACATCCCGGATTCATAAACCCATATAATCCATAATTACATCACCCAAATTAAAATTTACCTTCCAACGTCGGTCACGAAATGCAAAAAGAGTATCATATGATTACAAATGTTTTGATGAAAGAATTGAAAATCACGGAATAGTATGATAATTTTAGGTTGCAAAATAATTGCATAACAAAAAACTCTGATAACCAATCTGTTTAGTTCAGTTATTTTGATAACATCACAGCATTCTTTTTTTCCGGTTCTTCTAATGATTAAAATCAATTTCTTCGAATAAATGAAGCATTGAATTTTTCCACAGAAATGTGATCACGGTGCTGTCGAAAGGTGATCTCCGTGAGTCGGTAGTGTACGCGCATGTTGCATCTTGGCAGCTAATTAATGCTTGCGTCGTGGAAGTTCACTTCCGCCATAACAATAACGACGGTGTGCCGCTGCTCAAGAGCTGTCTTCGTACGTACTCACGTGCGAGCGCACAGCTCAGGCTTTTATGCTACGCTTAGTAACGTCGCGTAAAAAATGACGGGTCTGAAGCACCAGGCCCCTTCCTTGCCCCGCTCATGGCATCCTAAAATGTGTCTACGAACAAAGAAAGCAATGCGTCTGGGTTTTGCCAATGTTATCCAGGGAATCCACACGTATGACCGGAAAATTCCGCCCCATGAACCCATTACGACCTATCGAATCGTAAGGGTTCAATTACGAGACCGAAGAAAATTTTACGATAGGAAATCGGAACGAATCGATTTTTGCACCAGATTGCTCCCTTTGGACATGAGAAAAACGTGGGGCCCGAGGACCATAGCGGGTGAGTACAGACTGCGGGGATTGCGAGGAACGCACCTGGCCCTCGAGATGCTTAAGAGCTCTCGAATCTCGCGGGGTCTTCATCGCTTCGAAATCCCCTCCTCGATCTCCGGCCTGGCGAGCCGGAAAACATAAACATGCCGTCTCCTGCATCTGCCCACTGGCAGGTAGACGACAAAAGATTTCATACAAAGAACTCCTCAAGACGGTGCAAATCCGAACGAAGCCGTCGGAAACGGAATAACAAGCAACTAGAAGACCCGTCCAAACCGAGTCCCTCACCACCTCTGCTTATACACGGGGAGGGGGGGGGAACATTAAGTGAAATACGAGGGAGAAGACGAAAGAGAGACTAGGCGCCTACGGTGGATGGAGGCGGGGAGGAAATGGGCGGGAAGAAACAGTGCCAGGAAAAATAGAAGATAGAGACGGGGCTCGCCGACAATGAGTGCGTGGTGTCGCGGGGTGAGGCGGCAAAGGGGAGATGGGCTGCGGGGGTAGGGGGAGCAGAGAACGAGAATACACTTCCAAGGGTCGCGACGGGGGCAGGCAGTGGAAATCCGTCATCTTATGAGCAGTCAACTAGAGGCGAAGGACGGTGAGGAGGAGTCGGTATGGGGGTGAGGGGGAGAAAGGGTGGAGGGAAGAGGAAGGGTGGTGGTGAGGGTTTCTTTGGGGAGGAGAGGGAGGAGTTGGGGGGAGCCGCGGGAGCTATATATAGCTCCCAAAGGGTTGTGTAGACGGGGTGCACGGCAAAAAAGGCATTCCCATTAAAAATACCACCGCTCGCCTACCCCCCCACCCGCCTCTTTTCCTCTCTCTTTCCCGCTCCACCCAACTCCTTCCTCCTTTTCGGAGACGACTTAACTGTCGCAATTCAATCCACTCCTCCACACACGACCGAGGAGACCGGCCAGAGTAAAAGAAAGCGCGCCACTAGAGCACCCCGCATGGCGAAAATTTAATGAAGGGTTGACCACTGAGTGGTTCTCCATCTGTTTATTTAGCAGTACCAGCCTTTCAAAAAATAAGAATGGTGGCCTTTTTCATTCAGACGCACACATTTCAAAGTGTCCCACTCTTTGACCCGGATCGCTCGCTAAATATTATTAGCATCGTGGATGAATTTTTTTGCGACCATACAGAATAAATGAAAAATAAACATCAGTTAATGGGATTAGTTATATTATATTAGAATTTTCCCGCTGCGAACGCAGAACCTACGCATTTGACAGCAGCATCCTCATCGGAATTTCATTTGAAACACGTCAGCATTGAGGTCTCGAGATCATCGAAAATATGGACACGATCACGAATACGGAGTTTAACAAATGTGCTCGTGGAGTAATATGAACAGCATAAAAAGAAGACACACTAGAAATATTTTCTATTTAATATTTGGGAACATTAATGTCCATTTCAGAATACATGCTCGAATTCCTGACACGTGCTCCAACACCAACGACGTTAAAACTCATAGACGTTAATCGTGTGAGGATATATCAGCCAAAGCATTCGAGAAAGCCGCCCTGAGTACTAGACTGTAGAAGGGGTTCTCAGAGCGAATAATGAACGCATTATCTTCATGCGCTGGCTTTATTGTAGAAAATGACGCACTCGACCAGCAGAGCAAGTTCTTCGACAATACTGCACGAGGGTTTGAAGCTTGCACCCGAATCGCTTATAAAAGGAACCCTTCACGGAGATTTTTATCAGAAGGAATGATACGGCGAAGGCAAGACAAGGAAGACACTGAACTACAAGGTACAGGCGGGAGAGGAAATGAGCACTCTCCCGAGTAAGTACTTCATAAGCAGAGTTTATTCAGAACTTGAAAAACATGAAAACAAAAAGCACTAGGAGCTTTAGGATCATATTCCAAACTGTTACAGAATGCTGAGAAGGTAATACGACGTGACGAGACAGCATAGAATTGAGTTTGGAGCACTTTATTTTCCGCTTGCGTGAAGAAAATGCTCATGCCTTATAATGAAGAAAAAATTTAAGTTATGGTGATCTCATTTCTAGCTTTTACGGTATCACATTAAGGAAATCCGATATTATGACAGAAAAAGCTTGCTAAATCATGACCATGAATAATAAAACAATTTCGCACAGGATGTAATTTCACGGCGTGGTGATGCAGTGGGTACTGAGTTCGTATCCGGGTGATACCTCAGGATATCACAGAGTTAAAATCCAAATGGTGCGATGTGCACCAGAACTCGGGGGGAAACAACCGGCGACATAAGGATAAGAACTGCCTCCTCTAAACGCTTACGAGTATGTGTGAATTTCACACGTCTTGGCCGAATTATTTCATGAATTGTATCCAGACCTGTCAAAATTCAATCTTTGCGTTGATTACTGAGATGGAGGAAGACTGTGATTGTAATTATAAATTTCTTGTTGGAACCTTATCAATATTTTAAAATAATTAATCTAAGGGCATCCCATTAACCATACATTATATTCATTTTGGCTTTTAAAAAGCTTGACGAATGCATACATTCGAGTCTACATTTCGAGTGTATATTCTAATGTGGGTGACAAAATGGAGGAACGAGCGGAAGAATGACGTAGACAATAAAGTATGCAATTCGTAGAATACGAGTAATTAAATAAGCGTTATCTTCTGAAAGAAATTATACGGGCAGTATACGCACGCAAGCTAAATGATAAAACGGCCATAAAATAATAAAAAATCTGAACAATCCGATCACGTATATTATACGCCTCTAGACATGATAACTGATAATACTTGTCTGGACAATAAGTCGTAAAGATACAAGAATAACTTGGGAGATAAAGAAAAAAATCACCAAGATACTTGAATGCTAATAACTTTATGACTCATTTTCAAACATAAGGCTACCGGCTTAAATAGAAATAAGTTCGAAGAGAATAAAAAAATGTGGAAATAGAGAAATAAAAAAAAACATCAGCTGCCTGAATCATACGCCCGAGATAGATATTTTATCCCGAATATTTGCTCCACGTAAGAGAAGGAAAAGCGAAGGGCATGAGGCCAGTTGTTCCTCACCTCGGGGCAGGGCAAGTCGCATTGCACAGACTACAGAGAGCGGGGAAAACGACCGCTTCAGCGCCAATTTGGGCGAACTAATGGGCGCCGACCCCGTCGTATATCTCTCACAAGCACTCTTGGCACCAGGCGACGTGAGTTAGCGACTCCCTTCAATATGCCCGAAACCCGAAAAGATTATTGGAGAGCAAGAAGAGAATACCTGCCGTCATTCCCTGCCCTCTTCTCTTTAAACCTTTCCCTAGTACAACTTAATTCCTTCATACTATACAGACTTGGGTATATGGCACCACCCACACCATGACGAACGCTGTGGGAATTATCAACAAGACGACCTTATTCCTTGAAGCACCTAGATAAAGGTGAACGTGAAGGCAATCGATTACATTCCAATTCGAGAAAATGAACCCAAGGAGAAAAAAACGATGACGCATCATTCACGGGGCATTCAAGTTAGCGTCCAGTAGAAAGATATACTTGTACTTTCAGGTGTTTGGAAGTCGATAGTTTCTCAGAGTAAACGCCTCTCAAAATACCACACCTACAAAACACACCGTCCACTCGCCTGGAGGGATTCGAATCCGACGTTTTCGCTTCATTCCTCATTCAGACTAATAGTGCTATCGTAAGACATGTCTCAGAGCGAAGAAAAAAAATAATACCATTTTTCAAATTTGAAACGAAAACAAAATCTCAAAGAGTGATAACGCATGGCATAATTCAAGTGGCAATTGAAAGAGACGAGACGAATGAGAACGATGAAATAAGGCTCAGGTTCTGAGCGAGACCAATTGAAAAAGGCATGAGCGACAACTCGCTTCAATGAGAACGACCATTTCGGAGAGTAACAACCGCTGCGGCCAAAAATATCAACCCGGCCGACCGGGATGGGGAAGATGCGACAGACTGAGTCCAGAGCTCATCCTTCAACCACCGAGACCACCTGCGATGAGACTTGATCATATTTTTGCGATGACACCCATTTAGATGAGAGCTGGAGCTCACCCTCGAAAAAATTACGGATTGACGACTAATTTGCGGACGTTTCCCTGTTAGCGTTTCGCCGGGTGGTCATCAACGCGCGAGGCCCACGATGGTATTTAAATGGTACTTTTTCCCACTCCTCCTCCTAGAGGAGGACACCTCATGTGTGGAGAGCTCAACACTGGACATGCTGCCAACTAAAACCTCCTCCGATCTAATACCGACATAAATGAAAGAAATGATTTCTTTTGGGCAGACTGTTTTTCTTACTCTGTTAGAATAGATTATTTATGCCACCAATTATTTTTCATGACTCTACAGATGTCTAAATATTGTATGAGAAAAAATGAAAAGGCACTAATGATAAATTCATTCATTATTACGATTGTTATTCACGCATGTACACGTCTTAAGTCGTGTTGATGAACCCCTTGATACCTAAACATTTACGATATGAGAAAGTCATCTTTCACAAACTGGTATCTATTGTGAAATGTTTGAAAATCATAAATACTCGCGAGCATGAAGTATTCTAAACTCTAAAGAATCTTTCCTCAAGAGTCGCTGCAAAACAGCAAGCAGACAAATGAAACCATTTTATAAAAGCTTTTCGGTACGTGATGCAACTTAACAGGCCTTTGATCTAATGAGAGAACGTATAACCCATTGAGATATATTCGACTTCCCCGAGCATCTACTACTTAAAAGGTAGTAAAGAGAGTAAATTATTAAGGGTTAAAAGAGAGTAACTAATCAAAGCATTAAGTTATCTTCCTCTCAATGTTTTGGAATTACAATGTGGTTACGTGCGGAGTCCCCAAACCCGAATCTGTTTCATCTGAGAGAAATGACATTCGAACGTAATTAGCGGAAAGGCTAGGGGAGAGGTCCTTAAATACGGTAATCGGCATTTTAACGAAGTCATTTGGCCAATGGCATTATTTTCCACACCTTGCGTCATGCCAAAAAGAAGAGGCATCACGTCCGATGTGTGCGGACGTAATGGCCGAAACCAACCGCACGCCGACCGAAAATTGTTCTAAAATATCACTTGGCTCGGGAAACGTTCCAATTAAGACACGGGAATTCTTATGGTGTCCATAAAACGTCCCAAATGATGGGGTGAAAGAGGGGAGACCAAAGGGGCAGGACACGAGAAAATGTGAGAGACGTGTGGAAGGCGATTGGACTCCGCCCACACATTGAAAGACGAATTGCGGGCGACGGTCTGCGTTGGGGCGAAAAAATAAGTACGGAACTGCGCCTGACGCACCCAGAATCTCCCGGAAGGCGCGGCTCACTGTGGAGTGGGGATTAGCGTCATTCGCTGTGTCGGGCAGTGAGAGAATAGAAGCAGGTGGTGCTCCGGCGCGGATTGGTGGCTAGGGGGTTGGGGAGAATTCTGGGGGGGGGGATTCGGGGGGAATGGGGGGTCGGCCTCGGCCAAAATACCCTGGAAGAGGAGCGGGGGCAAAGGAAAGGGGTTGGGCGGAGACCAAAATAAGACCCATAAAGGAGACCTAACCACTATTTGTCCGGCACACGGTGGGGGTCGTTTATTTTTCATGCCATGTTGCAGGATTCTGCCGACAATTTATCGGAATATTTCAGTGCGGACAAAAAGGATTTGGATTGCTCAACATTTTGCGCACGCAACAATAAAACGTTTCCCTGTTATGAGACGTTATTATCACTGATTTGATTTCATGCGGCGGTATGCGGAGATCAGACTACCCCGGGTATCAGACTATGTCTCTTCAAAATTCCAATCGTAAAACGGGTTTAATAGGAAACAGAAAGGTGGAAACCTTATCAAGACGAAAAAAATAAATTTCCTGACAATCACTTGGGCATTAGGTGTTAGCTCATGAGCTCAGATGGTGAATTCTTTGACTTAATTAATCGTGTAGCCCCAATATGAAGAGTTAGCAAAAAGCTCGAGGAAAATCAAGAGCGATGTATATACCAAAACAATCTCAAATTATTGAAAATTTAAACTAACAGAAAGTCCATGTGCTGTGCATACGAATTGATTAAATATTGATAATTGAATGGCTGGAATGTCAGATCGATGACGCGAAACTATTTTTGAAGGTCATTCAGAGGAGATGTATTTGAAGGTTAACCTATTATTTGATCTTGGTGGAATAGAGACAATGTATGATATAATAAGCCCTCTTGTATGGCAATATTTTTTAAGGTCGAGAGGCATGCTTCAATGACATATGCTTGCCCTGTTTATCTTAGGAAAAAATCTTTCATCAACAGTGTTCTAAAAATAGGCACAACTCACTCACTGCATCAGTTAAGGATAGAGGGAATGGAAGATGGAGCTATAAAAGTTCTCCATGGTAATGCACACACTTCAGACAATACAGTACACACACACTTCATCGTGATTAACAAATAAAAACATAAACTGAAGAACCCTAACACCTGAAACTCGTAAACACACCCAGAAGAAAAAGAGGCCCCAATTCTACATGGGAAACGGAAGATTTCCACCGCCTGGGCTGATTAACTTGAGATTTGCGCGTTAAAAATGGAATCATTTTATGCATCGATTTTAGATTCAATTGAGAGGTGAGATAATTCCAGACCAATTCAAACATAGCATCAGCTGTCATTCAGTTCATTAAAACTTTTTAGTCTCAGTTCCAGTACAAAACTGCATGAAAGACATAATTACTATATTCTATTTTAACAACATGGATCCAAACAGTTATTTTTATGAATTTAATGAGCATACTAAGTGAAGCTCAATAATTGTTAAAGCATTTGTAAAACTGGAGAGAAAAAACTAATTTACTACACAAAAACATACAAGTGAAACGAGATGTTGCGGGAAAATTTACAACGTTACAAATCAATTGAGGCTGACTCCACCGGTATTTCTATCCTTTTCTCACAATTATTGCTCATTCCTAGATATTCTAATTAAGAGTGAATAATATGATCCAACATTCATACCTGTACAAAATAAGAAAACAAAACAGCACTATATTTTCAACAAATATGACGATTGGTCTACAATCTACTACTCTTTAATTCAGAATAAAACTGAAATAATGGTCTAATCAATAATGAAGTAGAGAATTACTTTCCTGAATACACAATGTTTTGTAACATAAATGTCCTGCTAAACTTATGAGGCACAGATTTCTCCATTTCCCTGCAAAGGATAAGCTGTTCAAATCTGAATTGCAGTTGGGGCATTAAGAAAAATGCACTCAGTTGACGATACTGAGTACACTTCATTTCAAGGTGGGAGATGATAAAAAGGACCTCAAATAGAGATGTGCAAAAAATATTTGTAAAAACTTAAAATGGAGCATACCTATGCATAGATCAGAAGCATCATTGAAGCTAGAGAATAAACGTAGCCTGAACGCTTCTGAACTGTGGGTGTGGAATTAAAATGGAGTTAATAAAATGGACAGATAGGAAAACAAATAAAAGAATTCCATGAATGAGAGGCATAGAGAGAGATTTGTCAAGAGAAATGCAAAGAAGAGAGGACAAGTTGATGCTGAGCATAATGAGCAGTGATGGAATTTTCACAAATATATAAAAGAGTAGGGGAGAATCGCAAGTAGACAAGGAAGAGAGAATGGGGAGATTTGACATTTTTCACCATATGAAAGGAAGTAAAAAGTATGAGGAGCTAAAAACTATTTTAGTGTCCTTTGAGATGCTTCATGTTGCGCTAGATAGGGATTAAAAGCACATCAGCAGTTAATCGCATATGCTCCTTACTTAATTTATTGGAAAAGGAAAGGTAGAGCCAAATTTAACAAAGGTTGCCAGTGCCATTACCTTATTAGGGAAAGGATATCAAGCAACACTCTCCAGTTAGCAATGCCAAATGAATGAGGGCAGTGAGAACAAGTATGTTAAGTAACATGTACTTCTCAGTCTGATCTCACACAATGTAAAAAAAACCATTTACTTGTTGCATATGATCAACTCCATCACACTTAAATTAGCATTGACATTAATATCACATGTCAAAACTCATCTCCTTATTTCCAGGATTACTCTATTTTATTCAATCCAACTCAAAAATGTTCATTTTCTTTATATTTTTACCAATTGTTAATTCTCCAGTCACACTTAATAAACTCATTGTAAAAATGTCATATGAAATTTTATAAGTGGCTATCTACATCTCATTTTAAAGGAATAAACTAGAAATGTACTACTTTACATGTGTCAATTATAAATCATGTGATAGAAAAGTAAGTTTGCATAGGAATTTTTCTAACCCTTCCTACTCACCATCTACATTACCTGCCTACAATAACTCTATTCATTTCCACAACTAAAACATTTCAACTATTAGTCACATAAACACAGTTGTAAAGTTCAACGTTCTAAGAGAAACTGAATACAGCAAAGCATGAATCATGATATATTAGAATCACTTCATTCATCTTTTAATCTTAAAACTGGCTGTGGTGCAACTTTTCATTCTCTTCCTTGTCCAATACTAATTCATTCGTACACAAATAGTTATTTCTCTCAAAGTGTTTTTGACAAATGTAATTTGATCTCCTATGTGAGGCCTCACTTTCTACGATGCTCCGATCAAATTTATAAATTCGTAGAGTCTCATCATTAGTCTTTCTGATTGTTCCTTCCTCATTCCCATCATGAGCACTACTGTCATTTATCATTTCATCAATCCATTCAGCAGTAAACATTATCCTAAAAATTCCTTTTTTTCCTAAATTACTTTACAAAAAAGGTGTATGTACTTCATACAAATATATTCATGCATTTTTTTTCCAACCCTTGAATAAAATAAGAACCTTTATTCAACGTCATAGTCAAAGAGTTACAGGTTTTTCAGAAGGCTTTTCTCCAGTAATGGACATGAAAATATCTCTCTTAACTCCCTTAAATTTTATACTGGTGAAACTACTCCTTTAAAAATTCAAGCATGGATATCTCCAATCAAATACCACACCCATTTCATACACTCTGACTGGTTCATGGATTTTGAGTGACAAAAATTTGACAAACCAATTCAATTGAAGTTTTTTAAACATAATACTCCATAAAATATTTAGTTAATAACAATTGTTTGCTTCAATGCTTGATATAACACATTGGAAGAGCTAAATGGAGTTCTCATGAGCCTACAGAAGAAAGAACCAACTACTTCTCAACTGACGCTTAATTGAGTACACATGACATATAACTTCATGGGATTGAACAAGAATCCTTTCTTTTCCAAATGCATTTATGATAGGTTAAAAATAACACAGATACATATGCACTTTAAACAAGAATTTGAGTCAGGAGAAATCCTTAAATAAGGGGGATTAGGATATGTTATGGCTGGGTAACTCCTCCACCTCTTTCCTCAGACTAATTGTCAGTATCTGTTAGATAAGAACTACCAACCCGAATGCATCATTCTGATAGGAGATACTGAATTGGTGATGACCAGTCTTCACTAAACCTAGCTTAAAGCTCAGAAATATTTCATATTACTAGTATTGACCTATGGTGCAAAATAATTAACCTCACAAAACTTTTTTTGAAATAGGTTTTTCTCAATAAAAAATGTTTTCAGAGCATTGCAATTGCATCCTCATGTGTCAATTCTATAATGGCTGCAATGTTTTATTTTCCCATGATACCCATGGAGTTACAGGTCCCCTATTCTTTTTAACCTACACCACTATGCTGTTGGATCAGATGAGGACTACTTTTTGGATCACAAAATATCATCTCTCCCTCTGTTATACATCGAGTAGTACGTGCCACCTTATAAGTTTCATTAAGTTCCAATAATTCAGAAATAGTTGATGATATTATTTGGGAAGAAAAAAATGTTACACCAGGGTGATCACTGGACATGTTGCAAAAAATTCATAGTTAAAACAACAAAAATCTATGCCAAAAGAGAGAATTAAATCTTCTCGTTAGTCAATGAGTGTGTTGCTCACAGAGAACAGTGGACATGGCAATGATGAGGTGATTCATGGATATGATTAAAGAGAAAACAGTGAGCTCACCATTGACATGCACTTTTTCCATCTACTGCCAGAGTAAATAAGGAAGCATAATGAAAGGATTGTACTAGGAGGAACTTCAGACAAATCTAATCAAACAAACTCAACGAAAAGTGAAGAATCAGACGTGATATTGTGGAATCGAGACATAATGAAAACTTCGTTGCAATTTTCCACAGTTAAAACTTTATTGCCGACCATGGCTTCGATACACTGTATCATCTTCAGGTGAGGGAAAGTACAAGGAGAAGGGATATATATACCAAGAAGGGGTGGCAGGGGAGTAGGGAGCGGGTGGGAAGGGGGGGTGGGGTTTTGTCATAAAAAGAAAGGCAGGAAAAACCAATGGAACCCCTGACTTTAAGACAAAACCCCACCCCCTCTTCCCACCCGCTCCCTCCTCCCCTGCCACCCCTTCTTGGTATATATATCCCTTCTCCTTGTACTTTCCCTCACCTGAAGATGATACAGTGTATCGAAACCATGGTCGGCAATAAAGTTTTAACTGTGGAAAATTGCAACGAAGTTTTCATTAAACAAACTCAATTTTATGTGTGGCACATATCAAATATGACAAGGAATCCATTCTGCTTCTAAATCTGCTGTTTATCTTTACAGGTGCAATTATGTTATGAGATTAAGTCTATTACAAGGAACAGTACGTCAATCATTCAACTGCTGACTAAGGAGCCTAAGAGGCTCAAATTTAGTAAAGAAAGCACCCAGATAATCAGAGAAAGAGAGTTGATGAGATTACATAACAAGCTGACATTGAGGGATAAGATGAAAAATAGATTATTATTATCAAGACAACAACATGAAATTCTAGCAGTGATTCTGACTGAAGAAAGCGAGAGGGTAAGGAAGTAGTTAGCGGCCAAAACTAGAAATGAAATAGTTTGACTTTAGTGGGCCCCTATTATAGCATTATAGCATCTTTCCTATTTGTGAAACATTAAATAGACAACAAAAAGAGAAAGTTTCCAAATATATACCTTGGTAAAATGACTGGAATTTGAGTTTTATATAAAAATCAAACCATTTTCAAATTGAACCCATAGCTGTAAGAGGAAAATGGACAGGAAAGTGAGCTTCCACAGTACTTTATGACAAACAGGAACTTATGAGGCTGATGACTCATTTTTGCTTTCATTATAAAATAATGATGAATTTCCTAAATATGACAGAATTGGTACATTGCACTTTCCTCCTAAAGAATATATTTTGAAATTGGTGCTTGAGCCCTAGTATTTGATTATCTCAAAGTTTTGAGTTACACAAAGAAACAATACAAATATTGAAATACCTTGAATCCCCAATGGAAGTCGGAGGCAGCAGAGGGAAGGTAAATGGCCAATCTACAACCAGTATGTGACTTTCTTGTACTTTTACCCAAAGCATAAAGTGATCTCTACCCATACATACAGATTTATTTTCAGGAAGATCAATCATATTTTTTTGTGACCATATAACACATTAGTGCAAAATTCACAAGCACAAAGTTTCTTAAAAAACGAAGCTCTCAATGGTGTTTTCACAATTTATATCAATGTGAAAAAGAATATCAGTTATCAAAAATCTACCTATACCGCCCAAAACAATCATTGCCATTCTCTTGTTATGGAATTAAATGAAGGACCATAGAAAACCAGTCTTTCACCAAATTTCACATATCTTTTTTGGGTGATTTATTTGCAAACTCTTGCCTTCTCCCAAAGGTGTCATTTATAAGCAATTGCTTCAGCCAAACTGACTAATTTTCATTTATCTATAATAATAATTTGCATTAGAAAAATGTCTGCTTTGAGATAAATTCAGAATGGATGATCAAGAATCAATTTCCAAGATGTCATTTCATTCAGTCAATGGATCACTGCCATTGGATGGGAGTTCCTATGAACAGGACCATATTATTAGAAAACATGACTCATATTGTGTTTCAATTTGTTTCAAGATTTGTTTTATGATGGTTAGAAAGTTTAGTAGACTAATGTAGATGGCAAAGTGTGTGCAATGCCTTAACTTTTAACTAACAATATCCTTGTTGAGGAATATAAAAATTAGAGGAGCCATATATATTTTTCAAAGAGAAAAGAGAGCGAGAGCATTTCAATGCAGAGAAAAAGTTTTCTCCCAATTCTAGTTTTGGGCAAGCAGACCTCATGGTTCAAGTTATTTGAGTGCATTAGAGAATATTAGTTGATTTATGAGAATTTTCAAGATCACAGAATGAAAATTACCATTCTATCAACCACTTCAGTAATTTTACTGTGACAAAGACAGGGTTATCTTGAAACTGCCATATTTTTCAAAGAAAATTGTGAATGTGTAATAAGATGTTTTACAGCTTTATCAGAAAACTTTCATTGATTTCCTTATGTAAACCCAGTCTATGATAAGATAAAGGACCACACAGTTTGGATGAAGAGTCTTTGGGTTTATCATTGGTTTGTAGTGTTGGTTAGCACAGCCATTTTGATTCGTACAGCTGTCACTCTCTTCTAAGAGAAGTATGCTATGCTAAGTCTATTAATATATTCTTGAATTTTCAAAAGCATCAGGATATTATTTCATCCTTACACCTCAATAATATAAGACAATTGTTAGTGCAATCATGCCCGAATCATAAGATAACTAAATTAGTTGTTTTCTAAAATTCCCATCAAGGCAATTTTCTCTGTAATTACTGACTGCATGACTTCCAGCAAAAGTAATCACATATAAAAGAGGCACAAAAGCTGCATGTATATCTGAAGATATGACATGAGTAAATTAAAGAGAAAATAAAATACATTTGATTTCTGACCCAACTTACCATTAAAATAGTCTCAATGCTAAAGCCTCAGTATGTGAAAAAGGTTCCCAAGAATTGGATGAGAGGCTCTGGGGACATGAAGAGCTAATATCTATAAAAAATTGTCAACCAAGTGAACTTTCTCCCGAAATTTAGGATTTAATCCAAGTTGTCTACATACAAGCTACCTAGATCAAAATATTGTGACAAAATTAGAGAAAGAGAGTGAGGGGCTAAAGAGAAAATGACTGGCTCCCCTACTAAGAGGACGAATTCACCTAGTTGAGAGGCTAGTGACCCCAGAGAGCAGTGAGTAAACTTAGGGATGCATCATGTGCCTTTATCTTTTGTGGCAATGAATTCCACTATGAAGCAATATATAAACTTTGGCTTGGAAGACACAATGAAGAGTTCTACAACCTTGATCTCTAGTCATGGTCAACACATACATGAGGACAAATAAAGAAAAACTGGAACCTGAAAGTAGGGTCACAAAATATATCTTCACTGACCTGTACATCAAAGTTTGGCGGGAGCACGCCCGGGGAGTCCATCTGCTGCAGCATCCCCCCGGCAGCATTCCCAGCTCCACCGCCACCACCTCCTCCACCTATGCCGCCTCCTCCTCCACCAAGGCTCACTCCCATCCCACCGCCTCCAAGGCTGATGGTGCCTCCTCCACTGTTGCCTCCGTAGCCGGCCACGACCATCGAGGGCGAATCACCACCACCCCCACCCCCACTGCTGTTGACACCAACGCCGAGGCCTCCCCCGCCACCCCCACTGCTCCCACTACCTCCACCCATCCCAAAGTTCATCACTGGATCGAACATCACGTGCTCAAACTGACTGTTCTCCAGGTTGAGGTGAACGGGGTGGTGCTGCAGCGTTGGCTGGTGGTGTTGCTGCAATTAAAAATATGAGTTAAGATAACACTTTACTCTTGACAATGCCTGAGATAATGAATACCGAGCACTGCAGAGCAAAAAAAAAGGGATAGCCTGGGATTCAGGTTTTGTCGATTGAATTATTGACATAATAGGTCTCAAATTATGGTAAACATTAAATTAAATCTTTATAATGTGGCCAAATACTGTTCTCACTTCTGAGGAGTTTACAGGATAATGCAAGACTTTAAAAAAATAAGGAAATGTGCTCATTTTACTAAGAATTGAAAAATTATAGAACTACTGTAAAATTTAGAACAAAATTAATACTCTTGTCAAGACTAACATGTTAGAATTGAATATTTAAAAAAGGAAATTAATACCCATACAAAATTATATAATTGTAAGTAAACTGGATAACAAAGGTAGCTAATGCAATTAGGGCTTAGGGTATTTTTACCAATTGTTGTGACTAAGACAATTAAGGATCAACTGCATTGATAAATGAATACAGAAGAACAAATACTCCAAGAAAAACAAGATAATGGGTCAATATCAATCAGTGGAGAAAATATGAACACAAATACAGCTAGGAACATAGTAGTCAGATTAATGAAAGAGAGATATGAAAATGAGAGATCACCAGAAGAACTTAAGGTGGGCATTGTGGTTCCAGTATCGAAGAAACAAACTCCTACATAAAATTCATACAGAAAATAATTAATTTTTGGCTATTTAAAAAATAGACAATTGGAAAGATATACATGTAACAGTATCCCCTTAGAGCCCTGAACAGGGCCAAATTATAAAGCCATCTAAAAAAAACTAATTCCTAAGTTTATATAAATAAAAGATTCAAGACAAATTCATAAATGTAGTAAGGAAATCTGCATTATAATAGCGCATGTTAGCAAAATTTTCTCAAAATAGTGGATTACTTTAATGAAGCCATATGCATACAAAACTAGCTCTTAATTAATAGAGAACTACTGATTTTTTGTAATGACTCCTCCTTGTGGGTATCGGCAAAACTTTTTTTGACAATTTATGGCCAAGGATAACAGAATTATGTTTCAATTACTAAGTACCTCTTTTCTGGTAATCCAGATATCCCATTTCTTCAGCGTTGCTGAGATGGCTAAACCAAAGAGTTCTCTTTTAACGTTTGTTTAAATAGCTGCACACTCCCATCATCAGTCACTAAAGATTTACCTAAACTTTTTTCTATATTTAACCTTGTCTATTTTGGAAATGCCACTACAAAATGACATTTATTTTTAAATTGAGCACATCCAAATTCACTGAAATTTCACAACTGCACCTTGAATCTTGACACCATGAATGGATGCCTACACTGGAAGATCGCTGTACAGGTTACCGCTAGAGGACTCCCCACTACCTCAATACTGTCATCAAAAACCAGGCTTTTGATTTTTCAAATTCAATTCATTGAGCTTTTGCTAATGCATTTATGTTTATGCATTTTGTTATATGCATTGTCCTAGGGGGCCATATTGATTTAATTCATTCATGTTCAACTTGCCATGTAAGCAGGGAAAAGTTGAGCGATGACCAGATAATTTAGGTTCTTTTAACTTCCCACTAAATTCTAAAATAATTCTCACAACACACCATCATACAACTTGAGACACCTATCACATCCTAGAACTAATCTGAAGCAATCCTATTCATAGAAATCCACTTCCTTAGCCTTGAACCAAAAACAAATGCTCTCATTAATCTCTTCTTAACTGCTGAACCCTATGGCTAAAAAGTTCTCAAGGTGTGCACACAGATGGCAATTGCATGGTATCTGTGGGCTACAAGAGATTAGTGATTAGTTTCCAGAAAACAAGCTGTAGTATCCAGATTGTTGTGTTCACAATAAATCATGCAGCTCATGTCAGAGCTCAAAAGGCCATCTCTTTTGTTGTCAATAATTTTCCAAAAGACAGTTTTAAAGAATGATAGCCAACAAAAAGTTATCTCACCATGAGCATAAAAAACTTGGCCAGGTTTATTCATTGCAGAATGGGAAGAAGTAACTTTCCATGTGGAGCAATGAAAATGCCAAGCACAAAGAAAATGAGCAGATACTTGTGATTTTCAACATAGTAAATTAATTCCACATATATTTTTTTTAGGTAATCTACCGGTTAATGTAGGTTTTTGGATGGACACAACTATCAAATAAACATTTTGTGACTCCCCACCCAGCAAACTAATCTATATCAGGTCCCTCTTCATCTCGGTGTACTTCTTTCCTCCCTTCATCCCGTCCAACAACCCTATCCTGTTCCTACCCTTACCTCGCTTGCCCAACATTCTCCCCTCTATTACATTCTTCAACATTCCACTACCGCTCAATACGCCTTTCATCCATTTTTCCTGCCTCCATAGGATTTCTCTCAACAAACCCCTCTCCTCCCCCACCCTTTCTAGTACTTCCTCATTTGTTTTCCTTTCGGTCCATTTCACCTTCTCCATTCTTCTCCACACCCACATTTCAAAAGCCTCCAATCTACGTCTATCCTCCTGCTTCAGCGACCACGTTTCCGCGCCGTACATAGCTACGCTCCATATCAGAGTTTTTACGAGTCTTGTCTTAACATCCCTACTCAACGTCCCCGTCATCAACTCCCTCCTCCTTGAGAAAGCCTCCTTGCCTAGCGCAATTCTTCTCCTTACGTCCCTACCACTTTGACCGTATTGGTCCAAATCCACATATATATTTAATATTAAATAATCAGTTGGTAGATAGATATATATGGAAAATCTTAACAAAAGCAGATAGAAAGGATTTCAGATTCCCATAAAACAGGGATGACAAAGGAAATGCTCATTAACTCCATAGTTTCAGCCTCAACTTTGTGGAAGTTCATTTTAATAAATGAAAAAGAAAAACTTTGTTCCAATCCACCACTTTATTTCAGGTACGACTAGTTTCGACGCCGTAGCAATTGGAACAAAGTTTTTGCTTTTTCATTTGTTAAGGTAATGCTCATTAGGATTCTCATGGAAAAAAGAATTACATATAGACAAGCCACTGAAAATGCAAAAGTGGATTTGGAGAAATACTGATAATAATGATTGGAGCAAGAAGCCTAAATTGCTTGAAAGATTTGGTGTGGATTTAATAACAGATAATCCATTAGTGTTTGCCAGGAATGTGTGAATGGAAGAAATATAGAAGATAAAACAAATAAGGGAGGAAAGGGATCAAAACTGCCAGCAGTACTATTCAGTGCTGCTGGAAAAGTTAAAATAAACACAAGGAATAGGAATCAAAGGAATAGGAATCAAAGGAATAGGGTAGCAAGGGAAGGGATTAACATGCTCATTTCCAAAGTGGCACTCCATTTTTTTCAAGATTCAACAACACTTGGAAAAACCTTGGGCTGTAGTAGATCAAATATTTTATGACAATCAATAAATCGATTAATGGGTTGACCATTTTACTTTGGCTTTCACATGCGTACATGGAGGGGTAAGAGGGGATGTGAATAGCTGGAGGCAGAAACCAAAGTAAATGAGGAACTCATCACAGTGGTTCCATTTGTGGGAGATCCAGCCACAAATGGCTGCTAAGGCGTTGGATGATAAGGCTGCCGATAAGCATAGGATGAAAATCAATTCAAACGAAGGTAATAAGATTGAAAAAGAGAAGAAAACTAACTTCTTCATTAAAGTTGGAGAGGATAAACTAGAACTGGTAGCACAGTTTGCCTACTTAGATCATAAGTACAAAGACCATTAAAAAATAAATCTGAAATGTAAACGCAGTGAGGAGGAAGTTTGTGAAATGGAACTTAATTAAAAATGTAGAGAAAAAATTTGGATAATGGATTTAGGGACATTAATTTTGTATGACTTAGAAATACGGTAATCGAGACAAAATGATTAACACAATATATTTGAGATGTGGATGCACAAAAGAATGGAAAAAAGTAAAAGGGATAAAAAAAGATAGCAAACAAGGAAGTTCTAGCCTTGACTAAGGTTACTTACTTAATCACTTACAATAGCGATTATTAATTAAGGGTTACCACTTAATTCTGATTTCAAAATTTTCTGACTTTTCAATGCCCAAAATAATGCCTACCCTAACCTATATCGAAATCAAAAGCACTATGAATGAATCAATCACATGTATTAAAACTTTTCATCACCTATGCGCTATTATTTTTGAGAATTACCATTTAAGAAAGGTTATGGAGGCAAAAAGACTCATTCTTGCTGCCATTATACGCATATACGCAAGTCTCACCTGACTAGACCCAACCTGAAACCATAAACTACAACAAACCTTTTTTTCAACTCTGCATACTTTCTGCAACGCATCATTCCATCTGACTTGCCTATCCTTTTCTTTCCCCTGCCTTGCTTGCCCATTTTACTCTCAGACATGCCAACTTTCAAAAATGAAAAATCGGGAGATTTTTAGAAGTGTATCACGAAGTAATCACTTTTAATTACCACAATATTTGCATGGCACCTTAATCCCTTTATGACACTTTGCCAATTTTTAATGAATGTCACACTTTATTAACATGTTAAGCTAAGTACACAATTTGAACAGTTCATCAGTTTGAATATTATATAGTAAGAAGGAAAAATCGGGAGTCTCCCGCTTAAATCGGGAGAGTTGGCATGTCTGTACTCTCCACTATCAGTCTTAAACAGTCCATCAACAATCAAAACGCTGCACATCCACTTTCTTTGCCTCGTATGATTTCCTCCCAAAATCTCTCTTTCTTCCACTACCACCCATAGTGCTTCCTCATTTGTTTTCCATTCTGCTCATTTTACTTCTTCATCCTTCACACACCATCTCAAAAGCATCCACTATATGTCTAACATTTTGTTTCAACAACAAAGTTTCTGCACTCTAATAAACCACACACTGCATCTAAGTTTTAACTCAACTTTTCCTAACATTCTAATTAAGGGTCCCTTACATTATCCCTCCTCCCTTTTAAAACTTCTTTGCCTAATGCAATTATTATTCATATGTCCCTCGTATGTTGACCCTCTTGGACCAAAACACTTCCCACATAATCTGCAGGTAGATGTGATAACATTTTCAAGGACAAATTGAGAGAAAATGAATGGGTTAATTGGAAAAAATTTTATAAAAAATAGTTTTCGTCACAAATACTAAACAAGTATCTACTTCAGGGAGAAGTAATGACATTTCTTTCCTAATTTATAGAGTTGAATTTTTCCACAGATCTAATTTCATCCTGCCCACCTACAGTTACATTAAAAGTCCAGTCATGTGAAGTCACACATATAACCTGAGGATGGCAGAAGATCAACACTCAAGAACCAATCTTTTTCATTTATTTCATTATAATTAGATAGTAAACTGGAAAATCTGACAAAAACTAACTCACCCTTCCCCTATAAAACTCTAGACACATTTGGTGCTCCACATATGGTGCCGAAGAGGAATAAAGTTAAAAAAAAAAAATTGGGGGATTTTTCTTTGATTCTGACTTTTTTTGACTTTCCCAAATTTCAATGTTGGAGACAATAAACACTACATACACAGCTCTGACATTGAAAATGCCAAATTGAAGGAAGCTGCCATTATTCTTTCACAGTAACTGACCAAAATATAAGAATCCATTAGAAATGAGTGATTACATCACAAAACCGACTGCAAAACCATCTTCAGTCGCCTGGGAGCAGCATCAATGAATGAGTGTGCAGTGTGATCATACTCTCCTTTCACATCCAAAGCATTCTACATAGCACAAGTTTTCATTTTGCTTTGCCAATTATCTCCATAATAAGCAACATATCATTTTTGGGTTCAGCTGATTCTTTAGCAAAAGAGACAAAGGGTCCACAGTTTATGTCCCATTCAATGGATGAAGGAATCCACTTGGAAGTGTGTTCTCTACCCTTGAGTGCGGATGCCACTGAAAATTTTCACAATACCAGTTTGAACCCAGAACCCAGACCCCTGTGGTCAGAAGCCAATACACTAGCTGCTGCACTAGACAATTCCTCCAATTATCTTTGAACCATATACTTCTAACCATATGCACATATTGTATCTATTTTGTGAAAAACATGGTATTTTTGCAAATTGACAATACATTGGCAATACCAGTAGAGTAATATGTATATGAATGTCATAAAAGCTCAATTTATATTGGAAAATAATGCATGAGATTGAAACTAGTTGTGAATTTGATATTACAATGGCATGTTCCCTGTTATTTATTGGTGGGATATTCAATTAACATAGAAATGACTCCCTAGTGAGGACATTGGAAAAAGTATTGGGCATACGAATTGTTCGTGGAGAAACAGAAATGAATTACCGGATGAATATCATTGCATCAATGTCAATGGACTTGAAAATTGAATTACATGTGGGCCACATCCTCACCGACTACCATGAAATAATTCAGCTCACAAAAATTTAGTGTGATAAACATTGTGCACATCCTTGACAAGAACCATAGCACCAAGAGTATGCTCCATTCAATGCAATGTCAGAAGTGTTACAATGACCGGAAATCTTGGTGCCAGAATTAATAGTGGTAAAAGATTCACTATGTACTGAAAGACACAATATCATGAGTGAAAAAATTCCATGGAAGAGCCTTACATGGGACCCCACTACCTTTTCGTGAACTAGCAGGCTGCATTGAATGACTTAAGTACAAGACTTCAATTAACAAGTAACTCCCTGCCCATGCATTACTGCCTTTTCACCTTTCAGATTCCCCATTTATGGCATCTCCAGTTTTCTGGTAAGGGGTGTTTGGCAGAGAAGGTGGTTGGGTGAAAAATACCAATTTTTACATAATTGGGACAGTTCAATTCTCTTTATGATCTCCTAATCTCCCACTTTGTAATGAACAATTGTTTGCAATGGACTAAGAATCTTTTCTAGGACTACCACTTGAATAAGAATATATGTGAAAGATTCCGACTGCCTAAAAACAACCCTAACTTATAAACCTGAATATCCTAACACCTTCAACCAATACTAACATATTTCATCATTTTAAACAAAAATACACACCAAACTAATGATTTTCTTTGCAATTTCCAATGAAAAATTTAATTTAAATAGTTGACCTATAAAAAGTGCTACCATAATGTGAAAGAATAACAATAAGATGAGCTATGACATGAATTCTTGTATCTTTTTCATGTCCATCTCTTGAAAAAACCAACAGTATTATCAAAGAGTTCAAATATGCCTATTATTATTCACCAAATTTTTATTACTAACTTTGGGTTGTATTAAGCAAACAGAACATAATAAATAGCATGGCATTTTTACATTTCATTACTTTTATGACAGAATAACTTTTATGCTATTAAAATGGATGAATTTTCCACATCTCTTGTGCATGTACATGTAGCCATGGCCATTGCCAATTTCCCACAGAAAGGGAAGCAGTTCTACAGATACCTATTCCACCCAGCATTCCAAAAATACCAAGCCTCTTCAATTGTGCCAGTGCAATTTTGCATTCCAAATTAAGGTTTGCACTGGTTGCAGAGTCCATGAATTTTAGAATGCATTCTTTACACCCACGATTCACAGATTTCTTTTATGTCAGAGACTTATGGTGTTTGGCAGAGACTAAAATATTTTCAAAGTTTGACTGGCGATAAGTATGTAGAGTACAGATGCTTTTCACATAAATATGAGATAATTTTTTAAATGTTTTGAGATTATAATAAAGTCTAAAGAAACATGTGTGGCAATTGGATCACCTTCAGTACTCACTTCATCATTTGTATTTTTTTGGTCCAACGAATATTTTTGTCAGTAAGTTTAAAAATGAGAGATTTCCAATATGCTTCAACACACAAACATTGTGTGATCCCCTTCTATACAGTTAATGAAATGAATATTCAAATGAAGGTGAATAGATGGAGAGATTTTTGCTTTGCTTGACTGGTTGCTATGAAGGACCTCAAAAAATATTTTAGACAGAATGAAAGTTATTCTCACCTGGTGGTGGTGTGGCCCAATTCCATTGTTGCTGCTGTTGCCAATGCCATGGTGATGACCAGGGTGGTGCTGGTGGTGATAAGGATGATTGTGGTGTGGATTGTGATGAGGGTGGTGTAGCTGGTTCACAACACCTGGCCTTCCTGTCCCAACACCACCTCCGCCTCCACCAGCTCCTCCAACTTGAACAACTACAATTTCTTCCTTGACAACTCCTTGACTATTTTTATTGGCCATGTCCTCCTCTGCAGGGGAAGGTTGGCGACTGCCTGGCGTTCGACTAAAGAGAGATTTAAAAAGAATTATTCTCAGCTCTCAATCACAATGTTTACTATTACACAGATGAAACAAAAAGTTGGACAGCACACTGCACAATACATAATTGTTATATATGCATTTCTTGCCGCGTAACAATTGACAAAATCCAATTAAAAAACATATCAACAGGTCACACAAGTCTTATTAAACTATTAGCTCTGCTTTACCCTTCATACATATTAATACTGCAAGGATCTATCACAAAATCAGAATAATCATCTTTTCCTGCTGGCTTAATGTAGCTACTTATTCCCTGCAAAAAGTTCTCTCCTTTCATAAAAATACATTGTACAAAGCACAATTAAAATTCAATAAAACTACAAAAATTTATTTTGGCAAAGGGTCTTGTAACTACTTCCATTTGCAAAATGGATGGGAAACTAATTTGTTTTACCAAAATATATTTTCACAATTAGTTCTGTCCAAAGGGTTGGATTTGAGGTGCCAAAGAAATGGTAGGTTTTGCCAATTCATATTATACAAAAGATAGCACAAAAGATTACCTTCATACAGTCTACACGCATTGGACAATTAGTAGCCCAAGCAGGCTTGCTGCAGCTTTTGCACTGAATGATTAGCATTATACATACCATGAAACAGACATTCAATGAACTTGAATTTTGAGAGTAAAATAATTGGTGTTGATCCTTAAATGCATTTTTACGTTTCTATCACCAAAAACATAACTTTACAATCAAAGCCAATGGTAGAAAACGTTAAGATAATAGCACAATTTGTTACTCAGAACTAATCACAACCTTATTTGTTGCAAATGAAGAATAGTAGCCTACATAAGTTTTAGTTCAGTTCAGTGCCTGAATTATACTCTCCGAAAGTTCATTCATATATCACAAAAATCACATTATTTTTAATATTTCCCAGTATCTAAATTACTAATCAAACAATGTAAAGGCCATTAACAAAAAATTACAAAACTGGTCAGGAAAAACAAAAACGCATGAAACAACAAAATGCTTCAAGTAATCGAGACTACTGAATTTAAAGTCCGTTATTAACAGCATGAAAATGGATTTTAAAAATATATAAACAGCTAAACAACTAGACGGCATATATCACAATTATCAAAATCATAACTACATCAAGTCTTGTTCATTGGATGTTAAAAACATTTACATGATGAATTATGAATTAAGTTAAGTAATTATAGGTAAGATTGGGATTTACCGGTTGATTTTTATCATAGTTTTCCCCAAATCAATTCAAATAGTTTTATCAAATGCGTCCCCAATATCGGTGCTTTCGGTTAAATAATTATAAATAAACAAATAATTTGTTAATTGAAGTCTTCCCATCAATTAGTTCAAGCAATACGAAACTGGCACAAAGTCTTACCGAAAATTGACATCTTCTGTCGATAATCTGTTTATGTTTTTCTCAACACAACGATTAGTGAGCGGGGAGAAGTACGAAAACATCACCTGATTTGTAAATTTGTCATAAAAAAAGTATGTCTTCACTTATATAAGTGAAAAAATTAACATTACAGCGTCAGGAATATATACACTCAACAAGATTCATCAACAAGTAAACAGCCGAAAACGGCTATCTATGAAAACTTTCGAATTCACCTCTTAACGAATGACGAGAGCCAGCCGCTACATATAACTTGGAAAAACACGTAATAGATGGCGCGCGCGGTATTTTAAGAAACGCGGTAACTCCAGCACATTTTCCACCCGACCACAGGTTCTTAAATTGACATTGTTACTAATACTTTCTGATTTAAAATTTTCTACAAATGATTCAAACAGCCTGCAGACCAATTTCCGGTGTCATCCTAACATTGTTAAATGAATACCGTTACGTAAAATCCCAGATAACGGAGGCGATAGATTTACCAAAGTTTGATTATTACGTCATTTCCTACAAAATATTAACCATGCATTAATTCTACGATCATTCTAATTTCGCCGATATTTTAAACGTATTTCTTCATATTTCTCCCAAAGTGCAAAGCAACACATTTACTTGTAGTGATACCTTTCCACGAGTGAAAGACATTACCAGTTCACTTATGAACGATTTCTTTTCTAACTGACGGTTTTGAATTTATTGTGAAACGTCCAAAAACTATGGATGAGATATATGGCATTAGCCGTGTGGTCTCCTATGTGGAGTAATGACCTCGTTTACGAAATGAGATTTTACTTGTTCACTTAGTGTTATCAATGTTTGGTTACTGTCATAACTAAAGCCTTCTTTTCTTTAAAAAAAAGAAGAAAATACGCCTTTGCCTTCTCTTCTAAGGCCATTTTTTCTATATGGAACAGCTTACAAGTTTTAGCTGAGCGACAAAAAAAAATAAAATTGGCGCAACATGCAGATGTATGCTTAGGAATGGTATGTAAAGGTCTAGAAACTTATGAATTCACATCTGTATAAAGATATTCATCGCATATTACAGTGACAAAAATAATTTTTCTGGTATTAATAGCATGTATACCAAAACTGTAACCTTGGATCAAGCACTGAACATTGGAATTTCTCGTTTTTTTGGGAACCACATTGTTCAAGTAAAGCCTCCTTGTCTTGAGGTGTGAATTTCACTCACTGGCTTAGTAATTTGGCTCTACTATCACCTGGCAAAACAACCTCTTGGTTGAGTACTGTGATTTTTGGCATCCTTTTTTAGATATAAATTGATTTGAAATATACAATTACGATGGCCCATTTCTGTTGAAAAAGTTGATGCCCAACCAACATAAATGAGGCATTTTGATGTCCCAACCCCAATGTCATTTGGTGACTTATTTATTCCTTGAGAAAGCCCAGCAATTAAGCAAAAAAATTAGAACTTGCATTTGAACGTGAATTATTGTCTTTATCACTCATAACACATAGTAAAGATTATTGTAATGCTCTCATTAAAAGTCAATAATATAATGCTAAAAATCACCATTAAATAAATGACCACGATTAAAAAATAATCAATGTGGTTGGCCCAGTCACCTTGACACAAATGCCATTATCATGGGAGTCAAAAATGTCTACCTTTTACTCAGCAACCACTTCAAATGAGATGATTTAAGGAGAACTCAAATTCAACACTGAGTAGAAAAAAATAGATATTAAAATAAAGATTGGGTATTTTCACTGATAATGAGCAGAGTTAGACATAATAACTATGCAATTATTTTACTTTTTCAAAACGGCATCCTCAGTAGAAGTGTTAATTAATATCCATAACTATTTAGTTCTTAGGTAATTAACCACTAGGAAACAAGCTGTAAATAATTATAGCATTCAAAGTACTGCATAGAATAAATACATCACTTTCAACTATAATTTTTAAAAAATGTGTATTCTTTTAGTTAATTTTAAACCCAGAACAGCTGCTCTTCATTTTCTACTGCTAATTTTTGTACAGTGATGCGATTTTGTATTGTCTGCATGATGAGGGACTAAATGTTTCATACTGTAAACACAACAGAAAACTCATTCATTTAATAATTATTACTTATTCATTTTACTTTTCCAACAAATCACTCATTTCTAACTTATTATCTACTAATCAAAATGTATAATTGAAAACGTTACCATAAGTTTACCAAAATTAAATACATAAAACTGGGACACTGCTAATTACTGTAGAAATACTAATAGAGAAAGGCCAGCATAACAATACATCTCTATCCCACAATTTTACAACATTCATTAATATTCCAATCATTTGATTTTATTTATGCGTTGATTTGGAAGTCATATTGACTTTCTGTCAATTTGTATTCCAAAGTAGATTGTAAGCTCCTTCCAAATTTGTTGGCATTCCTAAATTTTTTGGAAAGCTTCTTGAATTTGTTTTTGCAATCAATCAGTATGTATAATGTCAGCAATTTGGCACTTTTATTGTCAAACTCACTTTTCAACAAGACCCCTACCACTGCAATCAGCTGGAAGGTTGTTTTCTCAGGTGAAGGCAGAGCTAACTCAATATTAAGCCCAATGAACATAGGTTATTTTATTTTAAAACTTCCAGTAAATTCTGATGAAAATCACAACAAACAATTTTATTGCACAGGATCATCACCCGCCAAGTGAGCTAAAATTTAATATGCAAGAGTAGAATAAAACAAAATATGCAAGCTGAGCTGCAATTATGAGAAATAAAACTAAAATATTTGACCCCATCAAATGTGCACTATGCATAAGTTTCTCTTCCAGATGCTATTCTTAAAGCAAGACCTGAAATAATGATACATATTCCAGAGTGGAAAACAATAATATTATTTTTAAGGCTGCCTCTTTAAAAGACATTCTCATAAACTTTGATTCTTTAGAAACAAAGTTTGGTACATAAGTTTCTAAGATCTTATGGAAAACAGAATGTCCACAAAACCTAAAAATCACACTGCGGGGAGACATAGGAGCAACCTACAATCATTATTTCTATGATTAGAGTGTGTACACAATGCCAAGTTTTAGTTTCTCACTCATCATCATCCCCTTTTACTTCACCGTGGAGAGAACCTGAATCTTTCCCCTTCTTTGTGTCTCATTTCTCTCCAACTCTTTATTGCCCTCCTTTTCCTTTCTTTTTCATCTCAATTTGCTTATCCAATCCCATTGATAGGGTAAGGAGTCATTGCTTCCCGTTTGCTTTTCATGGGAATGTATCAGGATAGAATACATACATAAGCATAATATTAATACCAGTTTGTTTATCAGCAACTAAGCAAATTAAATCAACTTATTTATCATTTGAATGGGCACTTTTGTAACATATTAATAAGCTTAAGACCACAAGGCCCAGAGTGAAGCTGAATTGGTGGGAGCCACCATTTAAATACAGGGATACCTGTACATTCTGAAAAGGAAATGTGCAAAGGCCTAGTACTGACACATGGAAAAGAGTTTGCTGGGATTAGGGGACTAAATCCTAATTTTTAAAAGATATATTATTCAGAAAATGAAATTATTATTCCTAACAACAAATTAAAATTATATTTGATTTGGGCAGGATTATCATGATGGATGATGTCACAATGTAATTGAAAACTGTTTTGTGATTAAACATATTTGCAGGCAAACTTTTGTGTACACAGTTTAGTTGCATCAATAACTTTTTCATGATATAAAACTTTCCATGCAACTTTCAGGAGAAGTAATGGGTTGTGTAACCAGGGCTATCAGTCAACATAAAATTAAAATATAATTCTTGAAACCCATTAAGTGAAGCTCTCTTTTATGTTGGGTAAAAGCTTCAAGTGGTCAGTACACTATAAGATGCTTAAGACATTGACTTTAGAACTTTCAAGGAATATTAGGGAAAAATATTAACATCAGATCTTGGAACTATGTACTAGGAATTTTTGGAACATAATTCTTAGCAAACATATTCCCTCGACCACCCCCATAACTCATACACATGTTAATATGCTCAAAAGAAAGGAAAAATCACATTTATCAATAGCAAAAGTTATGAAAAGGGACAAAAACATAATTTCAATGCAAAAACAAATTTAAGAAAAAAAAATCAGGGGGAAATGTAATAATGCACAATGGTTGAGTTCTGTACAGGACCAAGGCAAATGTAGAACCTGCAGCTAAAATATACATTTTTCGTAATTCTTATCGCCAAAAAACTTGGGCTTCATAAATTTATTCTTTCTTTGCTCTGCAATAACAAGTGCATCTTTATCAGAGCATTCTGCTGCATACATTTTTCATCCATTTGCAGAACCATTTGATCGCCTTTTTCTTTCTAATAATTAATTTGCATTTCTAAAAACGGAAATTACATTTTTTCTGTTTCGCGAGCATGTTTAAAAGTGTGAAGTTATGGTTTTCCAGAACACAGAACTATCATCAAGTGAATTTGCAGAACATATTTTCCTCAGAAAGCTAAACCAATCACTTAGTGAGGAAAAATGACATCACTGGCAAAGGACGAATATTGACAACGGATTGCTGATAAGGGTACATATTCATCATAAGATACTGATTAAAGTAATTCAGCGTGGATAGACGCTGAATTACTTTAATTCTTATCGCTGATTAATCATTCGTGCAAATCTTCTAAACGAATAATCTGCACACAGGTAATCGAGAGTTTACAATATACAATAGCAACGACTGAACACTTTAATGAAAGCAAAGCTCTTTGATGTAAAACAACTATGATAAAAATACTGAATATAATTGAACTAAGAAATTAAAGCTGGAGAGATGATTGTGATTCAATCATCAGATTTCAATGGATCTGCCTCTGAAAGTTATTAGAGGAGTGGAGAGGAAGGAGAAGAGCTGGCTCCTACTCGCAAGTAAAAAGATTCAGCCAAAGAGCAGGAGAGAGAGTGATATAAGTGTTTCTAGATTTTGTGTCTTCTAAGAATGTACAAAGAGGTAAAAAAATTTTGACATCTAATTACCACTGCCTCCCTCTCCTCTGTATGCCTAAACTACCCATGAGCTAGAAGTCTAAGGCTGAAAGCACTCCTGGGTGCAATCACAAATCTCTATAACTTCCACACAATCATTATTTGTGTGACAGATAACCAACATGTTATCAATGTTCTTTGCTGTAATAAAATGTAGTTTCTCGTTCCAAAATGAATCAGTGGAACTGGATCACAAAATACATGATTGCAAACTGTGATGACAAACTTGCAAACAGTATATTGATAACACAAAATGTACACATGCAAAGATCTGCAACTACATCCTTAGTGAGAAGAACTTTTAGTGGGTGGTTTCTAGCAAAGTTGCTATGATGTTAAAAATGCACAGATTTGCTAAAGATGATGGAGAGGTTAGTGTGTTTGATTATTTTGTGAATGGTATAACTCTGGAGGTAGGATTTAAATGGCGTAAATAAGAGGGAACAAAGGGCAGGGAGGTGGGAAAACCCTTTTTAAACCCTAAATAGAGTGTATCCCAGTATCCCTTTGAGCTACACATTTGGGAAATCAGTCTCTCTTACTGAACAAATTAAGAGTGTTGCCTTCCAGCCATATTCTAATAACACTTTTCTAATGACATGAAAAGTAAATGTCAAACTAAGTAGTGGCATCCAATCTTTAACAATAGCCTCGTGACAAAAATTCTCATTCTTAGTAAACTGCAAAAATGTTACGATGGCAATTCTTTAATAGAAAATTTTGTACGAATAAAGATTTCAGTTTGACATTTCACTGATTAAATACATGCCCTTCAACCAAAAAACACATTTACAAGTGATAAAGACCAATGGTAGAAAAAAATAATAAATATTCATGTATCTAGATATTATGTTTGCATACCTTGGAATAAATACTGCCACACATGATTCAGTCAATAGAATATGGGTTCATAATTTAATAATGGTATAATTAAGTTTTAAACAGCCAAAAGGAATGCATAGCGAAGATGAAAATACTCACTTGAAGGCTTTGTCGTCATCGCCAACCCCATTCTGTACAACCACAACTCCGTTTGTCTGCACAACTGCATTTCCATTTTCAACATCTTTCTTCCCCGAGCCGGATCCTCCTCCACCACCACCCCCACCTCCACTGCCATCATATGGGGAGGACGATGCTCCTTTGTCTTTGTCTTTCTTGTCTGAGTCACTTGAGTTCTGAAAAAACCACAATTATGAAGAAGAATAATGAGAAAATACAATTAATTTAGTTACATGAAACTTAGCGATGAACTCTTTGCAGAGATTGCATTTGAAAAACCATATATACAATGGTTGATATTTCTGTTTAACGTTTGCAACTAATACACAGGGCAGGCCTTTATTAAAGGCTCTGAAACATGAAAAAGAGTTCCTTGGGCTTATTTTTATCAATAAAATGTAAATCATCATAATATCAATAAATATATATTAATACACATTAAATCATTATTGAATACTTCTTAATTAAAAAAATCCTTATAATACCTTACAATATAATAAACAACTTATTTTTATAAACTTGATGAATGAAAACTGGAAAGTAAAAATTAAAATTCCACCTAAACATGGCTGTGTGTTAGGTAAAAAAAACCCTGGACATCAAAAAGAAAATACCATATTTTCATTACCCTAAAGAAATATATTTTCAATTGAATGCTACTGATGTCTCAATGAAAAGGAATGAGAAGCAAGCACTGGTGCTTTTCAGTCCAAAGACCCTGGGGCAAAAAGGTTTGCTTTGTCAAAGCTCGTCAAAGCACTTGTGGGTGCACTTTTAAGTTAAAATCTATAGCCATACAGCAAGCAACCGTAAGTGTGGCATTGCATTTAAGTTTTTTTCCCAAGCGGCTATCTTATAAATATAATATTTAAGTTCTCCTGTCAGTGAATGAATTAAATAATTATCAATTATTTTTAATGAAATGCAATTTCAAGTATATTTAATACTTTCAATGAAATTTTTCAGAGTTTATTCACAGGAAAATATTTAATGAATAAATCAAGGTTCCTTAGTATGAAGAGTAATCACATCTGAGCTCGGATATACATAATTTTTTTCCCTTCACATGTTGGCATTATGCCTCTGAAACTCACTACCCAAGGTTTCACTACAATGGAATACAGGCATTTTATCGTAAATAATGGCCTGTAGCACTACTTAAGTGATTAATTGAGCAGCCAAAACCAAATGCTGTTTTGTCGGCACTCTTGGCAGGTTCCCACTCATGAAAATTTCACTCTTTTCGACCTAGTCATGCGCGGGGTTGCCTGCAATGCTAGGATATATAGTAATTTCGATTATTGAGAACACCCGCTTACATTTCCCTGGCAATCAAAGACATTTATCCGTAAAATAAGCAAAATAATGCTGAATACTAAATCGTCAGATACTATACAAATTGGACACGTAAAAAAATCGCTTAGGAAGCGTTATTTTACAATTTACATTAAATACGGCTAAATCATAAATTAAACAGAAATACTCGGCATGATGCAATGCGCCCCGGTCATTAATTACTGCATTACTTTCGACAGACATTTGAATATCCATGATGCGTTTAAGGACAGGGACGGTCTAAAAAAAAGTGCACGCCGACCAAGATACTTAGAAATGCCTGCAAAGGATACGAACCACCTAACCAGCCAAAAAATATTATTCCGTACAAAATACTCTTTAGAACACACAAAAGAATTTTGTTTCAGTGCCAACGAACAAAAAATGTTGAGTGAAAAGGCAAGCACCTCAATAATTAACTCTTCCCAACGATATACGTAGTATATTATTCACATTATGATGAGGAGGAGCTAACCACATATCCGAGGGAAAAAATGTGTAAATTTTACTTGCGAATTTATTATACTATCATCATCAAACTATCTCTTAAGCGGACAATCAAGTGAATGCAATCGAGCTTTCACTTGTAGGCGAATGCCTACATTTCGTAGAATAATTTATTGGAATGGAGGAGGTCGAGGGACCCATCCAAAACTTTGACACGCGCTATTGGAGGGAAAGATGGGCTTCAAAATCTAATGAATCGTGATGAGGCGGTGTGGGCGTATCTGTTGATGGCGCGACGTCCCGGCTCTGATAAAACACGGCTTTGATCGAGAGAGAGAGAGAGAAAGCGAGTGAAACAACGCGGAAGGGAGTGTAAAGCGACGTGTCAGATCGATCAGGGTATACACTAAAGGTCATGGCCCGAGAGGTAAAAGCAAAATTCTGGCATAATAAAAATAATTATTACACTACCGTACCAAGGACTTCCATCAGGAAAATTATGTCATTTCATCAGAAAAAATGAAGCCGGAAAGAGATTAATTCGTTTAACTGTTTGGTTTATCAATTGGACACATTTATTTCTGAAGATATGGATAGGGTAGAATAACTACGGAGAATACAATGGATAATTGCGAAAGCAAGATGCATGTACATGAAATGGCTAAGGAACTTATCTGCAAAAATGACTTGCATTATAACAAAGTTTTTTTTTATTTTCCCTAGATTTTTACAGATTCAATAGCTTATAAAAATGTTCTTTCTTAGTACCGGTAATTTAGTTATACCCAACGGCATTAGTTTCAAATTTGCCACGTCAGGAATTCATCTAATTTACGGCAAGAATTGGAGCAAGTAGGCGAAGGAAACTGAAAAAAAAAACATAAAATGTCCCCTTCTAGTATGGCAAATTTTTCAAAGGGAAAAATAAACTTTAGTTCAGAGTTATTACTCGAGGGTGTTGGGCAATTTCTAAAGAATTCCCAGAGATTCCCTCTATTCCTTTTAAATAATCAGTTTATATTTTTTAAACTACGCTTTTGAGAGGAGAAGAAGAAGGGAGATGGACCAGAAGTTCAGGTGGCACTCACCATTACTAGGCCTCTCATCCTTTGCTCGAGGTCCTTTCCGGTGGGCGAGGACCCGAGGACGTATTCGACCATTTTCACGCCCAGGCCGCCGCCAGTCTCCGCTGACCTCGGCGAGAGGACACCTCCTCCGCCGCCGCCACCTCCACCACCCCCGCCGTTGCCGCTCCCACCGCCCCCGGACACCACGGAGTCGCTTCCGGGAAAACTGCCGGAGCGCCGAGGGGCCATCGCCATCGCTTGTGACACCGCATGATCTGAAAAGGAGAAGGAGATCAAAATAAGAGAGGGAAAGAGCGGTTTCGAAGAACCATACAAGTTCACCGTAAAGGAAAGACGATTCGCAAAAAAAGTGCGAATTTTTGAAGGTGCAGTTAAAAATAGCTTCCATTTTTTTGTTGTTTTGGTGGATTTGAAATTCTACGGCCACGTAGTCATTTATTCAAAAATATTTCCTCTCTACTCGGGGATAATAAAAGAAGGGATGGGTGAGCTGTACCTGGTGGCATTCCAAAGTTAACGAAGCGAAATTTAGGAAAAAAAGACTTACTGCCAAGAAAGTATAAGCAAAAATTTTACAAAGGGTTTTTTTGTCGTTGAGGGAGAAAATTTACAACCTTTTGGCGCACATACAAAGTTACTTCATCGATGATTATGCACACAAAGTCTATAAGAACTCTCAGTTAATATTTGGCTTCATTAATTCAAGGTATAAATATTTTTCGATCTAATATTACGGTCGTCTTCCTGGGATCTATCTTGTTTTCTTTTCAAATTACGCCATTGGAGTCCATTGAAAAGATTATAACAGGCGCCCGTAGCTGTAAGATGTCAATCCGTGGAATTCCATCAACGGCTATTACTGAACTGCCTCCCCAAGTGCTCGAATCATGAATAACAACGTCAATTCTAGAAATACCATGAATAAATGTGCGCGGGGCGCGATGGTATGAAAATTGGCGTTGAATTTCTACTCCAGCTTCATTACTCCACCATTCTGATGTTTCAAATGTCGTCAAAAACGTAATTCGACGTCAAAATAAGTTTAATGTTAGCAGGAAATTCTTTTAAGATTAGAGAACCTCTCATTTATTTACGGGAACGGACGACATCACTCGTAAACATGGACGCTACCTTAGTAATGGTGACCAAGCTCCCGGAAACTCGACTGGTCAACGGTTTGAAAAGTAAGAGGAAGTTCAACAGAATCCGTGATTACATTAGAAATGGCAAATATGAACATAACCAAATAAAACCTAACTCAATGCCGTAGATTTGAAAAAAAATGCCTCGCCGAGATCAAACCCATTACATAAAAGTGTTCCCCGTTCGGATTCCTCTTTCACTTTTCCGTCATTTTGAGGTAAAAATTCCAATGCGAAAACAAGAACTTGTGACTAAGGCGTCACCGTTGTGACTGCCTCAACATCCAGGAGAGACGGGAAAGATGGATTTTAGCGACAATGGCTCCGAGAATGAATGACGGAGCGACGAGAGCTGGCGACTCTTGGCATTGAGAGGGATTAATTGCCACAAAACCTCAGCGCTCTATTAAATTTTGATTATGATGGGGAGACGGCATAAATACCTCCTCTTCAAACTGTTAAACAGTGGGGGGAAAATTTCCGGAGAACTGTCCTCACCTTTTATCGATGAAGGGAACGCCCTCTTTTAATGATTACCGTAGCAATAAGGATGGACATTAGGATTACTCGAGAAATATATCTACCGCGTCAAAAACATGAAGCAGTGCCAATGCGAGTAAACCCGCTATGCCAAAAAAATCGTTATTTAATTATTTTGCAGAGGCAATTTTCCAAAACGAATGAGAAAATCAGAGTGCCAAATTTCAATAATCCTTTATGCACGCAAGACTACTATGTTTCAACGAAAATTCAATGCATTGGTCATTTCTTGGAGCTGATGCAGTCAAGGTCAGATGGGTTAGAAATTAGGAACACGAAGAAGCTGGGATGAAAGAAACCAGCCGTCGCATCGGCATGCCCATGCGAAAGGTGCCAATATTTTGGAGGTCGTTCTGGGCGATGTACAAGGTTTAATAGACGACACCAGAAAAGGAACAGAATCATGAGCGAAAAACTGTAGTACTTAGGTCACGATTGATACACTTTCGCAGTAAAGAGAATACTTTGGCAAAATTATGCCAATCAGTATCAAGTTTTTGCTTGAATCAACATCACATCCTAGCGGTGGCTTTCGGGGTACCATGCAGAAATGTTAAACCCCGCATCTCATTGCACCACGCACCCCTATACTACATATTTCACATTATTCAACGCATTTTCAACGTTTTTCATACCGATCCATAAGTTTATTCTCTACCATATACCTTAAGGAATTAACGACTCGGAATTCGCTGCTAAAATATTGCGATCATTGCAATAGAGATAACTCACGGTAAAGACTCAAAAGGCCAAAAATGCAAAAGAGTCACTTGTGAGATCATTTGGAGAGTAAACTTTGCAGACTTCTGAGAAATAGGAATTTTGAGCACGTCATCTCGCGAGGAACAGCGCAGCGTTGTTAAACGAAAGAATCACAAATACTTTTTCTGCTCGGATATTCAGTTTTGCGAAACATCCCGAGCGGTTAAAATTCCCAGGACATCCGTCGAGAGGGTCGTGAAATGGGCCTCAACGACGCACGCGCCCGCCGAAGAATTTCACGAGAGCGACCGGCATTTGCGCAATTCTTTACACTCCGCTTCCTCGGGAAGACTCCTACTCATAACGTACACAGAGATAATTATCCCGTCATGCAGTCACAAGGAGCAAGCGTATCATAAAAGGACGAGATATCCGTCATGACAAAGTAGGTTCAAGGGAGACAATATTAACCGGAAAGGACATGATTATCTCCGGGATTCAATTTCCACATGAAAACTGAATTATATCTGTTTGATAGGCATGCCGTATATTATTCATGGCAATTGAATATAATTATTACACACATGCTGTCCACTCAAAAAGATAAAGACACATTAAACTCAGTTAATAAATGAAGGATTAATGAATCAGGTGACAGTTTAATTGTGGATCGAGGTCAAGGAAGACTACGAAACGTAATTATCACTCCTCGAAGCGAATAAAAATAAAAATTGAAAATGGTTTTTACTAACAAAACCAGGTCCCATTAATCAAACACTAAAAAATCAATGAGCGGAGCATTGTGAACAATGCATACTTGGAACGGGGAAATAATTACTATCTAGATGCAGCAATAAAATGTATGTACGGCGATGGATGCATTCCAAAATACATACAAAATAATTTATTTTTATATCATTAATCCGAAAATAGCCATATTTTTTCCTTACAACGGACATTTAAACTTTAAAATAACACCGAAGTCAATTACAAACACCGAAGATTGAAGAGAAGCAAAAATCCTTCCTGGACGCATGTAACACATGAAATTATTAGCCTGATAAAACTATTAGAAAAGAAAATTGGACCGAAGGAATCACGGGAGAAGACATACTTGCGTCCACACGAAGGGGTTAGTCGATTGGTAAATTGAGCAGAGAGCAATGGAGACAACTATTCGTTGGAACCAGTGAAGATGGACTTCAGTAAACCACATTTCACTGCAACAAGGGTAGTTTTTTGATCGATGGTTTTGAAAGGTTAGGGGTGAATTTCCTTTAAAGTTCCCTTGTTGCCAAAGTCCTCCTTAATTCGCCTTTTATGAAATAGTGTGTTTAAAAGGACATGGTAGTCCAGTGAGTTGGCTACTGATCCGAGGACCCAGGGGCGCCTCAGCTTTACTCAAACTGCCATTTTTCGGGTACAAGATCTTTCTGGGAAACCATGTGCGACACAGGGAAAGGAACTAACTCCCCCTATCCTGATGAGTGAATTTCACACGCCGTTTGGCTTGGTACTGGGTGGATTTTACCTATCAAACCAACCTTGGAGTTGATAATTGTCGTTGTTGGAGTTCTTAAAAGGCGACATTTCATATTAAATTGGCCAGACGTGCAAATAAAAAGGGATGGCAATAGAAATTAAAGCAATACCTATAAACTAGAAAGAGCTTACAACAACGAAGAAACGTTTTTCAGAAAGGCCCTTATTTTACTTGGCAACTTTCAACTGTTGTTCTGGTGAATTTCACTCACTCCGACCTAAATTGTTTCCTTTTTGGCCAATTCCTTTCGTTAATGAAAGTGAATATTCTATAGCGTTAGACGTGTATTTTACGCAGAAGGCGTTCAGACCGCTGAAATTGCTCACTATCGCGGGAAGTGGAAGGTCCGGGAAGATAATGATATTCAAATCAGACCGTCCTCTCGTCTCTCGTCCTCACACGGGCGTCCAAATCGCCGTGACGCACGTGACTCTGAAATAGCACTGCGACCTCCAAAATATCGCTCAAATTTATTCGGGGATTTATTTCGGGAAATAAACGAGGTGAGATGTACATGCTGGACTAAATTCAATACAAAATATTTTTACACAAGAGATACGACACCTTTTTTCCCACCTAACTATACCTGTATTTATATCCCAAATGGCTTGAAGATGAACACGATTACGATTAACTCATATTAAGGATATATGCTGGATGATATGCAAAACGTTTGCCTTTACTTGAAGCAATCTACTTTCTTCATAACCATCATCAGTTCAGAAAGCACTCCACAACTGAATTCAGCTTACAGTGAAAATCTAAGAGCACAAAAATGTAATAGTCTAATCGATTGAATCACAACATAAACCATGTCATCATGACTATCAGTTCAATCTATCAATGGTCGTCAATGCTATCGATTCATTTTTCGTCCTTATTTGACATTTCGGCCTTGCTAGTCTTATATTTTAACTCTCATCCATAAAAAAATTGGTGAGGTAAAAACTAGCGAGAACAGAAGACGTAATTTTTTTGCGATTAAATGGTAAAACGTTGGCCACGTTTACCTTAAACGCTACCATATAGTACATATTTACTCCAAATATCTGTTAAACATTTTGAGACAATAATTTACACATCCCCAAGAAGTTGGTAAACGACTTACCCTACGGCGTGTATTACGTGCTAAAGGTCCCCACACTATGGGAGTCTCTTAGGAGTCCTCTACGTAAAAAAACCTCGTCCAATTGTTTTACTCTTTTTATGACTCATTTGTTTAGCTGTCTATTCCCATGTTATCTACGCCTATATAATATCCCGCAAGCCTTCGCAGGGCGTGTGACGGGGCATAAGGGCCAGCCATACAATACTGAGTGCGGTAGTCTAGTTGGCATTTTACTGAGCTCAGGACCGGATGGCCCGGGTTCAATTCCTGATGACGCGCCTATGGTTAAGGAACCAGCTCTCCTACCCTGATGCATGAATTTCATATACCTAGCAAAGGCTAAACATTAGATTATGCCTTCCTTTACCTGCCTATAAAACCAACCTTCGCGGTGATTACCTTGGATATATGAATATCTCCGTGATATATGGATATCTCCGTGTACACGTCGTATTTTTTCCCGTCCTCAGGGGTGCGACATTTATTAGATTTCTGGCTGAAATGATGACAATGGTATGATACACGGCACATGGCTCGTATTGCGCGTAAACATTAATCTTAAAATCATTCTCTCTGGCATATAATTCGGATTGGTTAGTTTCTTTAAGGTGCAAGAGGAGCTTGCCTCAAATTGTTTCACAGGAAAGCTACGCAGTCTTGTCCCAGTCGGTCAATACGTTTGGTGGGGGACGGAGCATTTATATCACCATAAACATACGAAGGAAGTCTTACAATATCTTGCTCAAAAAGACTGCACGTAACATACTACAGAAGTAGCAGAAACAAGTGCTTATGTAGGTAGGTAAGTAGGGTAAGTCACTTCAATTAACACGTACGTCCGTCGACCGGCTAAGTGCAGCGTAGGTCTTTCCTAATCCCACGCTTTACCGTTCCCTTCATCGGAAACAATCCGGAATTAACCGGCCGGCTACATACATGATAAAGATTAAAATCATCTCAATCTAATTTCGTATTACAGTAAATCCTTAAAGTGCTCACTTTCCTTGTGAAACAGTTACATCACATTCCACTGCAATACTGACAAATCGTTATCAACATTCCGAAAAGGTTGTAGCAGTTTTGTACCCACAGCTACACTTAACTTCGACCTCAGCACAAGAGTCGAAAGACACGAATTTCCATTAAATGTCCGATCTGCGTCAAAATCAAACGCTCAGAAGTCACGGAGGAGACAAATCACGATGTGTTTACATCGATTATAAATAGAACTGTTCCCATGCACGCAAATGACAGCATAGAAGACTCGATGTTTTACGACTCTAGATTGCAATCCCCAGACGGAGGGAGGTTAATCGGGAGCGAGGCGACCCTTATCCTCGGCTCTGGAAAAGGTGCCCAGTTGGCCGGAGTGCAAGGCCATTGCGGGCGAAGGGTTTGCTCTTCACGAACACGTCGTCCGGCAGGACTCGGAAAGACTTGGCTGTGAGCAAACGCCCATAAAACACAAACTGCAGATGAATACAATCGAGTCCTTGGCGTGAAATACGACGCTCGGACCACTCGGAGTCAATGAAAAGGGACCGCGGAGGAGGCCAATCCGCTCTTTACACCTCCTCCCTCCCTCCCACTCGCCGCTGTTTTATTGCGCCACGGTGCCAACCGTGGATGAACTGCCTTCATTCATTCCCACGGATCACTGACCGGAATCGAACAACGCAGGGATAACGCGTGCAAGTTTGCGATTGACCCGCGAGGGGGGATATGTCCAAGCACATCCCGACAAATACTCGTACACGTTCCTAACCATCATTTTTGTCGCCTACCAAATGCTCGAGGGCTGAATTACTATCGGAAAACGACCTCGTAAAGTTAAGCGTACGTAAGGACAAGCAGCGACGGTCCTCAACTTCAGTTTGATAGGTTGAGACACCCGAGCGACATTGACACTAAACCTAGAGGCTTGTGAAATTCGCATATTCAGGATAAGATTGGATGCATTTCCACATCGCATCCATATTCATTAATTCGGAATATATTTTTGAATCAAAATTGTGTTAACATGATCATGGTACAGTGCATACACATCAGCATTTAAAATTCTACTTTAGCACCTAGATATAACACAGTGAAATTAAATCGAGCCATAGCGACGCCGGCGTAGGTTCTGATAAGAGATCTGCATGTAAGTGGCATTTTGTTATTTTCTTCATAAGTTAAAATTACCTGCTTTTATACGTGAATAATTGAATTATTATGGAGACAATCGTCATGAAACTAACTGCATTTCGAAAACGAGTTGTTTGCGTGTCAAAAAAATTATCCAGTTTCGAAAATAAAGCATTGCTTTACACTGACTCATTTCAAATTATTCACTAAGGAAAGAATACAAACTTACTTTGGCGAAATAAACTCGATTTTGATGGTTCTACTCAGCATCGAAACCACAGTCACGAAATAAAATACTTCTGAGTTTTTAATACATTTAACTAAGATGGATCCTCAATTCAATTATTCCATTGTAATCAATACTTTTCACCTACCCTTATGCCGGGACAACTTATCCTATCATTTAAATTGTAAACCATGTAAACATAAAGTGAGAGTGTCGGGACGAGCGTGCTTATCACGTAGACCAAATGACCACGACGGACATGCTAACCAGATCAGGGCCAACGAAAACTTGCCAAATTGGCTTTAACGGAATAAGAAATCATCATCACTGGCAAACAAGCAACCAACTGCCTCCCACCTCCTCTGTCGAAAGGGAGTGTGGTGGGTGACCTCTCCCGGGAACCAATCAGTCAAACAATAACAACACGCCCGAGATAAGAGGCCCGCTCTGGTCTCCCGTGGGATGCAGGGTGGAGGATGCGGGCACCGAAGCGTGATTGACACATCTGCTCCCCCGACAAACTCACATCCTTGACCCGGCGACGCTCAAGCTTTAATCGGAGGAGAGGCTAGGCAAGAAGGGCGGGGAAGAGTGAGTGAGTGGCGCTGGAGGTGGGAGGGAGGAGAGACAAAAGCGAAGCGATTGCGACACGGGACTGAGCGACACGAGACGGCCGAGACGATTGTTCCAGCGTGTTTAGCGGGAGTGGGGGCAGAGGTTTGGAGGGAAGACGACATGTCATACGACAACGGCGATATTATTAATCGCCGGCCTCCACCACCGCGGGAAGGAGCCACAAGTGGCTGGCTGGCTACGAGGGCGGCGGCGGATCGTGCAGGACCTGCTATTTAGTAGTTCCGGGATGATGAACTCGATGGCCGAAGCGGATGATGCCTCAAGGAATTTCACTCCACTCGGAAAAATTAAAGAGATATTAACACTTCTCCCACGAATAAAAGAAAACGTTTCACTGCACTATGAGTGATGCACGAAAATGAATGTATAAAAAAATAGATTTTAAAAATTAAATCCGTATATTTCAGTGGAAAACGCCAACATCTTCGATTGCTGCAATTACATGAGGGAATTCCAAAGAATAAAATGATGGAATGAACAATGATGCCCGGGACCCGAAATTCCGCGTCGATCTTTTCTTCGAACCATCGAATGTCATCCTCCATCGAGGTTAAAGATGCGGGTAAAAGGTTGGGGTGATACACGTCGATTAACAGCAACTATTCACCCTCTTATAGTAATTTGTTTACACATGATACTTTTCATTCAGAGGAAATCTTCACCAAAGAGCACTGGGGGACAACAAAAAAGGCAGGATTGTAAGACAGGTGCTTTGCATTGCATACAGTATTTACCAGAAGGTCGAATTCATGAGATTTTCTGCAGCTGCTATTGAAAACCTGTGTCCGGGAGCTCTAAATCCTGGAAAAAAATCACCACTTGAAGGAGGTCTATACGCATTCAATGAAAAATGAAACAGGCATTCACATTCAACCCGTACATATGCCGCACAAGAGTATTTACGTGTTATTCCGATGACTTGATCTCTGTCGAGAGGAAGTTGTAAAACTTAAAGGTTGACAGGCGTAAACCTTCAACTTTTTCTCTTTGCGTCGACAGTAAAATTCAAGAAATAAAGGGATGAAAAAAAATCCATTCGAGTAAAACTCGCCCACATGCTTTCGCAATTTCGCATTTCTTAGAGGGAGTATTTTCCACCCGTGCAGGTCAGCACAAGGCTAGGCGCAATAGCCAATTTACTACGTCATCGTTGGCACTGTACCACACGGCGTTGGGTTCTGGATGCAATGGCCTTCTTAAAGCTAAGGTAACACATTAAATCTCAGGCCTAAGACAAAAATATATACTGAAAAATGTGCCTTTAGAAAAACTAGAGACCTAAAAGACTCAAACTATAGACCTAAATCCACATTCATTCAAGTTTCAAGTGTGAACAAAAAACTTTCCACTCAAAACAAGTTCTGTCTATATTCAATGTGAGCGATTCCACCGTTATGTAATGATTGAGACTGGACACGCTCAGTTTTTTAACGACAAAATTATAATTATACTTTTAACCCGAATGGGGGTTAAGAATTTCATTAGAGCAGAACGCGTTTCTAGACTACTTTTGTTTTTGCTCACTAGAGGGGTTACAAGGATGCCAAAGAGGCTCTTGGCCTGGGTAACTCTTGACAGGGAATGACCCGGGGGGGGGGGGGAGCAGTATTAGAAAAGTTGGCACATGCGAATCTGACTCTTTTATTTCCTTTCTGATTATTTTACACCTACATTCACCTTTCCGCCATTTCCCTAACTAGCTGAAATTGAAGCACGTTTTTATTTAACATTCCCGATTCTTAGTGATAATGAGGCTTGCAGCCATAAATAAAACATTAACTTATGATAAAATGCGTTGCGTATGAATAAAAATTCAGCATTTGTAACGATAGAATTTTACAAATGAGTACATCATTTATTATTTCAAGTAAAATAATATGAAACCCAAATTTATAATCAATTTTATTTTTGCACTCTTACTGATTATCATTCTCGACAGTTACGAATAAATCGTATGGATGGTTTAACAATGAGAGCTCGAATAAGGGGAAGAGGGAGAAGGGCGAATGAAATTTGTACCGCCTCAATACATGAGCCTCACTTATTTCTCAGAGGTCGCCCTATACTCTTGCACGAGCTAGTTAATTTGGAACTGAGATAAATACATATTCAGAAAAAATTCCAAATATTCAAGGACAACCTCTTAAAAATATAACTGACCGACATTCCCATCTTCACGATGACACTGCGACGAAACGGGGATGAAAGAATGGAAATCATTGAAAATTTTGAAACTTTTAGTATATTTTCTATGGATTTTGACCAACATGAAGGTAAGATTTTGATTTTCCAGCTCCATTCAAACTGTATTCAAAAGCCTTTATAGGCTTAGGATGGACGCTTATGACTTGTTTAACAACAGATATTATGCCACTTTCAGGAAAATGTATGACCAGTGTCAATCGATTATTTCTGGCACTTCATTCATTACCGACCTGCAATTGGTTTATCTCAAAATGCGATGTTCGAAATAAAAAATACTCGTAAACCTACGTGAATTTGTCAATTACAGAACTTAATGAATTAAGAATCCTCCGAAATAATCAACCTCAACTCTGCATTGCAGGAAAAAAATAGTGTTATTTCAAGCTTATGTGAATAACGAAGTCAGTTAATGAGTTTTTCCACGACAGTATAAAAAAATGGAAGCAGGAAGCATAAAAATTCTAATTACCTCATTGAAAGAAAGGGTTTCGATGGCGATAAAAAAAGGTGTAAAGATGAAAAGGAACTAGCAGCGGATGAGAGAGCTGGAGACTGGTTGGGAGGCGTAAGTTGACAAAGAAAGGGTGCGGCAAGTACCACAAGTAAGCGGGCTAAAACATAGCAGGACGAGTTTCGAAATACCAGTCACCTTTTCATTCGGGGGGAAAAAAGCCTCTGGAACTCGAACGAGAAAAAGTTAAAGAGAACTGCCATTCCTCGATTTTTTTTCTCACAAATCCGTCCACCCCGTGAACTAACTTGGGGCGTCGAAAGAAAAAAAATCACCGAAGAGACAATTCAGCGAGGGATAAAAGACAAGGATCCTGCTCAGCCACTGCGACGCTTCAAGCGATGGTCACTTGTTTTGTTCGCACAGCGTCGTCCGATCCGGCAATAGGCGAGGGCGCTGCGGGAGAAGGTCCCGGCATTTGGAGACATTCCTCTCAATGAGGACGGCAAGCGAAAACAGTGGCCGCCATTCAACGACTCTCCTTTCACCTCCCCTTCCATCTTTTAGACATCAACCGCCACCGAATCCATAAAAATGAGCAACATTTATTGACTGTGAGGAAAAGGAATCTCAAGGGGAATTCAATATGCAAGCAAAGGCGAATGACAAGAGGTTGCGACGAAAAAAACGGCGAAGAACAACACTTACATATAACGTACTAAGAAATGTTCCCAGGTGGAATAAATTCCTCCTTCATGAGTTGAAAGCTTTCATTTTTCACACTCCCTATCCAACAATCTGTGTCAAAACAAGTAAGAAATCCCCGGTAGGGGTTGAAAACGTAGCACCGTTTAATTCTCTTTTCCGTTTCGTGAAAATACTCAAATCACGGAACACCACGAAGCACGACAAAAATAAATACGGAAATAATTTTTTTCATAAATGTTTTCATAAATTCATCGCGAAATAATCATTTAATGATTTAAATGTGTTGGGAAGAAGGAGAACACGATTGACGACCGAGATAATTTAGCAAAATGAGGAAGAAGGGACGAAGCGTACGAGTGAAACAATATTTCGAGAGGCGACTATCGAGGAAGGACTATAGGCTATAAATTCAAATCGACAAACACGAGGATCCATTTCATCATCTGCCGCCACCTGGATGCCTTTATTACGATATGGAGCGTGCGTGATACTACAGATGAACCAGAACATCTTCATGCAAGGCAAATACGAAACATTTAATCAACAACTCAAATTAAAAGTGCCGACTTCCGTATAACCAACTAATACCTAACCATACATAGAAGTAATTAATCTTGTTTTAAAAGCGAAATATTTCGCAACATATGCATGATCAATCTCATTAAAGTAAAATCGCGAAAAAGAAATATCTTCAAGTGGAAAAACATCCTTGCATCCTTTTGCACTTCGTGCACAAAACGCCTTGAACGGATTACTCCCGTTGACTACTCGTGAAACTCGTAACAACAATTTTAAATGACAAAAAAACGAAAAAGCATGTAAATTGAATTCTGAGCAAATTATGAACTAGGTGCCTTCTTGAAGTCAGCCACCGCCGTTCGGAGACTTCCTCTATCGGCGGGGCATAAAGGAGACCTCACGTCGTCCGGAGATGGGAGCGAGGGAGAGGTTTGCGGATGGGGTTTAATTCAATGGGGGGGAGTTGAGAGGGAAACAGCACAACGAAGAGGCTGCCAATCCGAGCGGAGGTCGAGTCCGATGCCTTTCGGTTTATCGATTTCGAGAAACGCGTCGGAAAAAGTGCAAGAGAATTTTGGGGTTGGGCCTCCGAATCCCACTCCCTTCCTCCAGAACACTAATGCCTGCCTCGAATCTATCCGACTACCCCAGGTTCGAACACTTAACTACAAATAATTGTGGAAGAATTTTTAAAAGATCAATTTGCAATTGCAGGCACTCGGGCCTTTGCGTTTAATGTCTGTTTGCGATCATAGTACCGGAAACTCCCAAGTTTTCTAAAAAAAATCCTATCTTCATTTTTCACCATTCGCCATAAAATTGTATTACCCAATATTTTACTCGGAAACTCTTCATAAACGACCGAGACCTAAAAAGGTTGACCATGGCCACAGAGCGTACACTTCTTCCACGGAAATGTCTTCTTTAAGAAGGGACCAGGGAGTTCACCTTAGTAATCTTGCTCCTGCGGGAGTTTAAATTTTCGCGAATACGGACAGGAATAGAGGAAAAGCCTCCCACGACCTCCAAAAGATACTTAATGACCGAAGGAGTGAATCGAGAGAGGACGCTCCATACTTTTAGAAGTCGCAAACCCCTTAAATGTTATCCAGGGCCCAGGGGGAACCTTCGGACTCAGGGAACCCACCTCATCAGAGGGCCAGAAATTATTAAGGGATCATCGTAAACCCAGACTACAGAATGAACTTCGTTTTATGAACATGTACATCTAAGTCAATATCCAGTTTTAATATTACCCTATGTTCCCTCCTATTAAAAGAAATTCAGTATTTCGATCGAAATCATTAACTGTCAAGAAAATTACAACCAACTAGAAATAAAATAAGCAATGGTAAAAATAATAATGATAAATATACTCTAAACAAAGTGAATATTCTGGATAAATCTGCGGCAACAATGAATAGGGTTGCTCTGTGCGACTCCTTGTCAATTGATATTTTTCTTGACGAAGCACTAGGCAACCCGGGTGCGATCCCTGTCACTCTTCCTCAATCCGAACATGTCGAAGTGCCCATAAATACCCATCGAGAAACAAGAGCACGTCGATGGCTTTTAACGGATAACCACGGAACGTCCTGAGACGACTTCCGGTAAGGCTGGCGATCCTATATAGTTCGTTAGTGTTACCTACAGGTACCCGAGTTACATGTTCTCTTGAGTCCTTGGAAAAAGTAAAATTTATACAAAACACCCGAAAGTTTACTTTTATCGGCGAAAGGAGAGCTCACCTCGTACTAGTCCCGAGACGTGTAAAATGCACACAGCACGGTGGGAGGTCAGATCTTTCCCTGTGCCACCTGCGGTTTACTAAAGATATCTGGCTTCTAAAGTTATCGGGAATCGAACCTGAGCCTTTCAGTTAGTGGCCGATCACTTCAGGCACTTGGTTAATACGCCCCTCATTTACAATTCTAATGGTAAATACAAACAAATCAAATGGTGTAGAACTATCGACAATCCTAAAATTGACGATTCATCTGTGGAGAATCATCTTACTACTTTGCATATGAATAAGGCATTGATAGATTCCTGTATAAACAAACCAATTCTTCGTAATGCATCGAGTATCTTTAAAAGCCACCTTTTCACACACATAATAAAAAAAGGTGAAATATTTTGGCCAGATGTCCAAATGGAGATTTAATAACTACTAGTATATAAAAACAGGGGATGTAGTCCCAGAAATGCAATACTTCCCCCGAAATGGGCGGAACACATTAAGTTTGTTGCAATTTACAATTACTCACGACCTAAAATGCGATAAGAAAAGGTGAAACGTAGAATATTTACTTGTGGGTTTCTGGACGCCAAAACACCTAATTTAACGATCAAATTTTAATGATAAAAAATAAACTACTGCCCAACAAATCATTAGGTACCTTAACCGTGTGGAAGACCTAGCAACAAGATGCAAAGCTAATTACCACATAATTTAGGCTTAGGAGATTGTCTCATTTCATGTGGAATTACGTAACGAGTAAGAAAAGCCGCAGGGGTATGTGTGGGCTTCGAAGTTTACTCGGTGCGAATGAAAGACACACAAAAACTGTTAAAAAGCCGTAGTGCAATGAAGCAATGAGTGGTGTGTTCAATAAGAACAGGAGACATCACAATTTATCATAAAAACAGAAGTTTTAGCCCATTACCAATTTATTTAACCATTTATTAACCATTACCAAATATTAACCATTACCATTTAATTTATTCAGTGAAGCATGTAAAATTTTCTCCATCATTTTTTTCAAATTTAATTTACGCAACAGTAATGCTCTATAGCCGCATTTCATTGAAACTTTTATTACGCAGGCCTGAATGGAATACAGATAATTCCTTCAAACCTTGAAGCCGGATGGGAGCGAGTGACACATTTGGCAAATTTTACTTTCAACACCCAGTTCGACTCGGGTCATGCTACTTCAGTACGAGTAGCAAAAGGTCATGAATTTGATTTTCAATTGGAATATGGCCACATTGTCGGGATTGGGAGGACGACCTACAATTGGGCAAAACCGGAGTGAAAATGAGTGCTCAAACGAAATCCTTGAGGCTATTAGCGCACCGCAAAAGAGTCACCGGGGATTTCCGGCTGATAGAGGAGGATAGGTGTGGGGCGGATGCACGTGCAAGGGCGCTCAAAATGCGACCAACACAACAGCTGCGGTGGATGATGGGAGGGAGGGAAGGGTCCGTGGCGCCGAAACGCGACTCTTCGCGGGGACAAGCCGGCGCGGGTGAGGGAGCGCAGCAGCAGCGGCGGGTAGCGCAGTGCCCACTGCGGTGCATTCTTCGACGTGCCACGTGACTGCGGGGGAGAGACGGGAGCACGCGAGAAGCACACGCGACAGGCGAGAAGGGAAGGGAGGGAGGGAGGAGAAGAGGACGAGAGGGAGGCACGATATTTTTGAATTCGGGCGCGCGCTCTCCTCAATAGCTCTCAATATACGTGAGCGCCCAGCGGCGGAAACACACTCGCCGCGTTTTGATCGGACGAGATGCATTCACGTACGCGGCGACAAACATGCTCTAGTATCCACTACACACGCGCTCCCGCCATCGGAAAAGGTTCGTGTGAGCTCATGTAATAAATGTGGCGAGGATGGGGAGTTTGTTTGTGTTTTCGAGGGGTGAGAGGTGGAGAGAGAGAGAGCGAGAGTTGCATATAGGGGGCGGCGTTGCCGGTTCCCTCCGGGGGGGGGCGGTCGATGAGTGCGGGGGTGGAGGGGGACGGGAGCACCACGGCAACACCGCTCCCGTTGTCTCTCGGCAGGCAGGCAAGGGGTAGGTAGTTCATTGACAGCGAGCGGCGCTGGCACTCTCGCTGGCTCCCTCGTCGTCTCAAGGTCGCCCGCGCGGGAAGAGGGAGGCGGGCCTACGCGCGCCGTCGCAGGGGCGGGCGGCGGGGAGGGGGGGGGGGGCGACCGCACCCCCGGAGTCCGCCTCTACCCCCGGACACCTTCGGCTCCTCCGCGCACCGCTGCACAGCATCCATCCCCCGCGACTCCCCCACCCTCTCCCGCGTCCGTTCCCTCGGACGTCGCCGCCAGGACCTGCCTTCTTTTCCCACGTCTTCATGCAATCGCGAGACCCGGGGGAGGTGGTATCCCTCCGACGCAGGAGAGAGGGGGAGAATGGCTACGCGGCCAGTCCGATCCCCCACACCTGAGGCCCGTTTCCCAAAGCTAAAAGCCGGTTTACACGTGAACATGCTCATTCGGGACATTCCAATGACAGCAATATATCAAAGAAACCACATGCCCTCCGCTACGGGATACAACTTGAACATTACTTTCCAGATCCTTTTATAAAGAGCACTTGTAACACTGATTTGTATCTCATAGCAGCCGGAGGGGGCTGAAATTATTGTCAAGCGCAAAATACGGAACTACTTTCCCATTGGATTCTGTTACCTCGACGGGAAGAATAGGCATGCAACGAATAAATTTTGTTTTGATATATGAAAAGAAATTTAATCACAGTCGTGTTACCATCTCGGATGATTTACATTTTATGACAACAAGGGCTACCAAAAACAACGAATCCCAGTGAGGAGGAAACTGACACAGGCGGATATTGAACCCGCGATCCCTTCAGTGTAAGGCGAGAGCGTTTACCCCGCCACCAACGTTTGAGATTAGAAGGAATAAATATTCTTAAAAGAGCATAAATTACCACGAGAATGCTTGATGGGAAAGTGAAAAAACAGTTTGAACAAGATATCACCCCCCTGCCACACATCCTAGCCGTGGCTCGCAGGGTACTAAATAAAACTACATATGCTTAAGTTAACCATAAGCCATTGAAACGAAAAGCAAACGTATTGCGAAAAGCTAATGCTATTGCAAATGTGACCAACGCTTCTTAAGGGGAGGAACACTTTTCCTAGTCCACACATGCAAATAAATATTAGCGCTCTGTTCTAAACAGTTTTATGAAAAAAAACAATTGATGAAAAAAGCAAAGGCATTTAGGCTAGAGAGTCAACCAGTTTAACGCCAAATCATAAAATGATCGGAGAACGAATAAGTCGAAGTAGTTACAGAGAAATTAGCTTTCTTTCTTTCTAAAAGAGCCAAGTCAGATCAAATATTTTGAAAGCGTACACGAACACGAAGACGCAAAACCAATCGAAAATCTCCCAGGCGACAATTTTCCGAATAGTGATGCAATCACATATCGTAGGGGATTAAGTTCAACAACTGCACTTTACCAGAGCTAACAAATCTCATTGATCGGCTGGTGTACAAAATGTCACCATTCCCAGAGAACACACGCAAAACAAGTCCTTATCGGACGGTGAGCGACTCAAACCTGGAAAATCGCTAAGAATATGACCCCTATTTGTGAAAGCGGAAATAAACAAAAACTCAGAAATTTAAATCTAAATCATTAACATCTAATTCATAGAAATATTCTTGAGCATATTACTGTAACATCAATTAACTTACTAGATATGCAAAGTTATTCACAAGCACATAAAAAGGGTTCCGAGGAAAAACTGGATACTGTGGAAAATATTAACTTGGGTTTTTCATCCACGATATATTCCAATCAGGGGAAACAAGAAAATAAGTAAACATTCAATTCACCGACCGATGTGTACTTGACAAAGCGTTTGTCAAGTACACATATAAATACACTACGTGTGTGGCAGGGGGTGATTACACACCGGACTAGACTTCAGTAACTCGTAATGAGATGATATAATAACCAGCAAGCTTTGGGGTTAATGACAACGTAGTGAACTGGGTCAGTCATTTTCTTTCAAGATGAAAATGGAAAGTAATGATTGATGGAATAGTCCTGATTTTGTGTTTGCAACCTCTGACAACTCGCAAGGGAGCGTCCGATCGGTTCCCTCCTTTTTCCCATTACACACATGAAATTGTTTCAAAATAACCTGCACTTTCAAACTACTATCTATGATACGCTCATCCACCGAGAGAAAAGTAATAAATCGAACTTTGATTTCTTACTAGTTCCCTCTAAATATTAATGATTATTTTCAGGAGCAGGGAGTCCACTTAAAATATTGCACAGCAATGAGATTATGGGAATAGAAATCCCTACACATAGACTCAAAGGGGTACACATGAGAATAGCGAATCAAATGAAGTAAATGGTAGTCATGACCAGACCGGAGAACGGAGCAGAGCTTCCTCAAGGGAACTAAGGCGCATCAAACCAATATTACGAAAATATTTGAGCGCAAAAATTGAGGAGACATATTATTTCGCGCTGTTTTGACCTAGACTTGAATGCGACTCGAGGGCCTGGAGCCCTAGGCAAAAGGATAATTTTCAAATTTAATACGAACACGAGGAAAAACTGCCCGCTTCTTGAATTATAATTATGAATGAAAATAACCATTACATTGGATAGCCTGGGTCGGGGGATACTGGAAGCACGAGGACTACATTCACCACTAAATAATATAGGTACCTATACACAAATAAATAGAGTTTAGCGCCGATTCCAACGAAATAATTCTTGCGCCGCATTGAACTACCAAGCAAGACCACAGTGAGAAAGAAATTAACAGCCGAACCGATCGATACAAGGAATATTATTTCCCAGACACAATTTGAGACTGTAAGCGTAAAAAACCCAACTTATGACAAACTGAATATTCCATATACCATTAATCACGAAGTATTCTAATTGACGCTGACCTAAGATTCCCTGCCACGCCCCCTCGTGGCGATTTGAAGGGTAAGAATTAGATGTTTTCTTTCGTTGAAACGAGCGTCTATAGTAAAGTTGATCCACATAAGAATCCATACGCAAAAACACTGGGAAGCCACCACAGTACCAGCAAATTGTTGTGTTGTGAAAGCCTCAAATATAAGAGATTAACCGAATGGTTGGTTTGATACCGTAGCTGATAGTGAAGCTCATTGTAGTAGGCCCTACGGCGATTGAAATTCACAAATCAGCGTACGACGGGCTTGGGGGGGTAGTTCTTATTCCTGAGGCACCTGCCGCGAATCCCACGTATACCTATCGGCCAAAAAATCACACTGCTTCCATGAATGTGGAGGGAATTTGGTCCAAAGACTCCGGGAACTGAACCCGAGTCCTCCGGTCAACAGTCAAACTCACAAGCCATTAGACCACCACGCCCATCCGCCTTAAACGACAATGAATACTTCAGTAAGTTGATTAGAAGTGAAAATAGAAAGCTTCTCCTAACACCAAAACATGTTGAGCAAATGAGGAGAAACGTAAAAAAAGAAGAGCTAAAGCGGCGGAAAACAATTAGCATCGGATATGGAAGAATGGAGGACTTCGGTCAACCTCGGATTGAAACGCTAATGGCTAAACAAACGGTGTTTCGAGGATACATTCTCATCTATAGTCGTAAAAATGAGTCCATTTTACATTCCGGAACATTTCCTTTCCAGAACTGATGCAACATTCCAAGTCTCCATTTCCAAGTTTATCAGATCACAAATTTCATCTTTCTTAGGTATTAGTTACGAATCAAAGCGTGGGACTCTATTACACATATTTCATTACATTTACATTTAGATTATTCAAGCGCTCCTCCCCGTTATAATTCATTCACTCCAGCAGTTTTCACGAGTTTTATTATTATTTTTTTAATCTTACTGGTTTTTTCAAGAAGAACCGTTACCTCTAGTCAAACAAAATTCTATTATTGGTAAAAAAAATCAAGTCAAAATGGGCAAACTGGTACTATTTTAGGGACAAAACCCATACGCAATTCAATCCCGACTGGTACTCTCAAGGGAGGGGCGTTTAAATCCCCAAAGCGCAGAACATTTAAAAGTCAATGCCTACGTGACCTCCAAGAGGTTCCCGGAGGAAAAAGCTAATATAAATGATCAGAGGCCACGAAATGTTTACCTTGAGGGGTGTTGTTTACTCAAGTCAGGCGATGCCGTCGCGGAAATTCCATACTAAATGTCACTGCATATATAAGATAATATAGCTAAAATTTTTCCAACCACGCAGCTGGCGAAGCGCCCGCATTTGTTGGAGTGTGGCGCAACTGATGCCGGTCAAATCACGAAAAAAACATTAAGTCGGAATGGGACAGAATAAGCAATTAAAAATGTAAACAGTGCAAAATTATTTGCATATTTGCATGCCTCCGGCATCACTATCCCAAAATCAACAGTATCTATGACGAATCCACGAGGAAAAATACTTATAAATGTGAGTACAAGCACAGAGATTCATTTGGTAATATCCAGGATATTTCCAATTAGGAATAGATATGCTTATAAAATGCCACAAGTTGCTGAAAAAAGCTCACGACTCCAGAGATTTTACCCGGAACCCAATAAAGCCTCTTTCTGGCAAGAGAACTTCAGAGACCCGTATGTCTCTGTGTGATCTAAAATGCCTTATTTTCAATTAACAAATAATTTGACCCAGATTTGAGTTTTTACGTCAGACTATATTTCCAACGTAGAATAAAGGCACATCAGATTCTAACCATGTGGATTAACTTGGGCTTCATACGTGACTTTTTTTTACTACTGTGATCACCATAAACCGCATCTTATTCCCGAGTCCAAGAAACCACTGCAAAGCTCCTCGAAGAATTGCTTGAGCAACAGCGTTTAATGCCAAAACTGTTCTCGGAAAAGAAAAAAAAGTTCGCAGGGCTAGATGAGAAAAATCAAAGAGAACTAAGAGAAAACAGCGGTAATAGCCTTTCATTTCCAAGACAACAGTGAGCTCTAAGAGTACTTAGTTTGCGGGCGCTGATGGCAGAGGGCAATGCAAAGGAAGATTCAACGAGTTTAATTCCAATCACCGCAACAAAGACTATGAGCGAGCGATACGCAAGAGCCCCTCGCTGGTGATTTCTTATTTTCGATTCAATTGGTTAATTGAGCTGACTATAACGACAAATCGACAAGTAGTCCTCTTTAACGGTTTATTGATTGACGGGAAACTTTTTACAAACCATACATAAAAGCTTCCCATCAACCAATGAAATTCAATGGAATAGCGCAGAGTATCGAAGGGGCGAGTTTTGTTCATTAGATGGCTTTAAAAATCTTTAAAAACCAAATTACGTACTGGTCATAACTTATCAAATTTTATGATAATCGCAATTTTTAAACCTCATTTTCTGTCGCTGAGGGATAGCGAAAAATTAACTCATAATGTCACGCCTTTGCTGCATTTTAGTATCCAGTTGAATTCGTATAGCACGAATTGAACTGTGGTAAAATAACATCTCGTTGCAGTCAGAATAAAACGCATAGTTATGTTATTTACCAGAATTTCTCAAAGAACCAGCCACCATACCAACGCCTTGGAAGGTATCGAACCACCGGCTTAAGGGTTAAACGCAATCCGGAACCCTTTTCGCCAAGGAATTGTGGTTCTTATCGAATAAAAAGCTCCGAGTTGTCACAATGTATCCTTATCACTGAATACTTCAATCACATACGCCCATATTTGAGCAATTCGAAGTGGGAATGAGAGTAGAATCAGAGGTAATGTTCCCACTTGCATACTTGACACTTTCAGGCTTCCCTTCCTGCAATTGTTTGATGACTGGAATTAGTTTCCAATTTTCCAGTCTTCCCGCTTGTCTTCATGCAGCTTATTTTTATAGAAATACAAGTCACAGCAAGAAAAACTGCGAGATGAAGACCGGGGAGCGATAAAATTCCCGAAATAAGAGTTTGACATTAAAAAAACATCTCGCCGACTCATAATCGCTATCCCGAGAGTTTTTAGATTGTCGCGAGATGTCTAAATTAAAAAAAAAAGGAATTACGGACCAAGGTTACGAAATACGGCCTTCCTGGAACAAATTACCAGCGATGTGTTTTAATCCTCGCGTAATAATAACAATACAATGAGAGAAAAAAATACAATAACAGTCGGAGATAACTCAGAGCCGTCCCGAGTATTTTCCGCTCGCCCGCATGAATCCCGCGACTCTGAATGAATCATTGTGACGGCAGAGGAAGCGGCAGATGGGGGAGTTGTGGAGCGGGGGGTAATGGGGTAGGGGGGGGTCTGCCTGCCTGTTTCTTGGGCGCATCCTCCCCGCCGTCGACGTTGGACTTGCCCGCTCACCAACACCCAGCGTCCCTCGGTAACGCCATCGCAATCTCCCACGTGCGTGCACATAATGTATACATGGGAGGGAATATACATACGTGAGCACATACATACCTGCGATGAGTAATTTAATTCCCGAGCGCATTCGTCCGCCGTGAGTTCTCTCCGCCGCCAAACGTTTTGTTTTGCCGCGCGGCGAATCGCACGAATAACATTTTGAGCATTTTTTTCTAAAGAAGAGAGAGAGACGCATAGGATGATGTATGTGATGGAAAGGGAGGAGTTGAAGGAGAAATATAAGCGAGGCTATATTTTCGAAATGCGACGAGACGACATTCAGACGTGTTCATCTTTCACTGGGAGCCATAATAATGTCCCCTTAACGGCGAGAGGAACATTTAACAATCCAAGGGAGTTCCAACGGATTCAATTTTTCTGAGTTACAGTTTTTAGGGAATATTCTAAAGCCGGCGGATTTGTAAAAGCGCGTATTCCTGACTCCGTTCCAAATGACAATTAAAAAAAAGCGTTCAAAAGGAAACTCATTTTACACGCAAGGTGTGTCTATCTCGATGGATGACGAGGTGGGTGAAGCTAATTACGCGTAGTCTCTAAATTAAGAGGGATGAGATCTGAATTAATAAACACCTATTCGTAGCGAAGGATGTAGTTAATTGGAAAAGGATTGCAACTACAGGCAGTGGGTGAAATTTTAGAGAAAGTTCAAAAAAATTATTACCGCAGTGGTTGCAACCGGGACGCGCCTGAGCTATGATTGACAAGACATGTGAAATTACGAAGTACAGTTATGAAATAATAAGGGGAGACAATGAAAGTAAAATCATTTAAAGTTAATTTTACCGGTGATCTATGGCGGAACAGCATTAGTAGGGGAAGTGGGTAGGGTTTATTCGACGGCCGTCTTCCCACCCCAAGGGCCCGGGTTCGGATCCCGGCGGCGGCAAAATTTTTTCAGTGGCATCCCGATACCTACGTGGGATTATATATGGAGAGCGCTTCAATTGCTGTACGCCGTCCTTCGGATAGGACGATTAAGTGCGGATCCCTTGGCGGCTTTCGTTCAGGGTGGACTAATTCCGACGCCGAGTCTCCTCCACTCTTCCCCCATTCCCAGAACTACCTCCACAAAATTATCCAAATATCCCTTTTTGTATAAATGACTTCAGTTCTCAGTCACCTGCCCTAAATTAAATGATGAAATTAACAGTTTTTAGTAATAAGCAAATTACTACAGACAACCGAACCCTTTTCACAAATTTCATCGTGAATTGTCGTCTTCGGGCGATGATTTATTCTCCACCAGCACCAATGACGACAGCAGGCTCTTGAGCTTTAAGACTATGCATACAACATCAGTGGCACCGAAATTCTTCTCACGGATGAACATTTCCATACTTGAATAAATCGAACGTAGCGTTTGCCGAGCACACCTTTCTCGAATTGTAGTTCACGAACCATCAGATTTTAACAACATCAGATTGACACATCTTTTACGTCGACTCATGCATCGGAACAGTGAAAAGACATAAACATACGACGCCATGTAGAGACGATAAAGATTAGTGAGGACTCCCGACTCTTGGGTCGACCGCTCGAGATTACCAAAGTAGAATATGACTTTTCAAGGGTTAAATCTGCCTAAACGAATTAAAAATTTTACGGTTACGACGTCCACTATATCTCTCCAACTCGAATGCTTCCTTTATGCGAGATTTACATGCAACAAGTAAAAATAAATGAAGCAGCCGGAATGTAAACGTCGGCGGAAGACCGTTTCTTCGATTAATGCCTCTTGCGCCGAGGAAAGGAACACACGGAGTCATTATTATTGCTCCGGAGTAAGAACGCGGGCAACAGATGGCAGCACGGGGGGTGCTGCCGAATGCGGGTGGGGTGCTGGGAGTGGAGAGGGGTGTTGGGAGGGGGAGGAAAAGAGGGAGATAGAGAGGGGATGCCGTGCACGGGGGATGAGATAAAAACACCCCCGCCCGACGAGGGAAGAGAACTCGCCTCGGACGATGACGGACGAGGCGACGCGACTGCGCCCGGTCAGGCGGGGGGTGGCGGTGGGTTGAGGGTGGCTTGAGTGTCGGCGGCGAAGGAAGGGCGACGATGGGGCTGCGGTGCTCCATATCAAAATGACGACCCTCTTATTTAAAAAACGACAACCCAAGTCGATCAGGATTTTCAGGTGCGGGAAAATCGACAAAATAAAAAAAAATCGTGTTAGAATCGCCACGAGTGCAAAATTATTTGATTTGACTCAGATTCGTATCCAATACCCTTGGCTATCGGTCAGCTGCGTCAGATGAGCTATTCCGCCCGAGCCATTTAATCCAGGGGGCGGACCTCACGGGAGAGGATGGGGGAGGGGTTGTGCGAGCACATGACATCGGAACACCTAGAAAGGGTCATATCATTGCATCTCGGACTTGCATCCTTAACCAAACCCTTGGCTCAAATTGGCTGACACACTCCGAGAAGGAAATTCGAAACAAGATCCGAGTTAATATCTTGGTGCTGGTAAAAGACTATCACGAGAAATTGCGATGTGAAGGGTCATTAATTTAAAGCGGGTACTGCCACTCAGGGGACGCGGCTGTCCAGGGATAGAGCGTTGGACTACTGACAGGAGGGCCTGGCTTCGATTCCCGGGTAGCCCTCTCTGGAACTGCCCCCCCCATGACGTGTGAGTTACACACTCCGTTTAGCTTAGTACTGGGTGAAATCTACCAGGCCGACCTCTGTGTAAATAACTGTGCCTATGGTTTTTTACTGCCACTGTTCTGGGGCAACGAGGAAACGGTCTAAGACTACACCACACCGGCAGTTCAGGCAAGATTGACGGGATTGAAATGGGGAACTACTTACAGCTATATCCAAGGACACGCTTAGTCTAAATTTGTGACCACGACGTGAAAAGAGAGTTCCACCAACTAAGGAGAACATTTCTGTTTGGCTGACTTCTTCCTCTCATTTATCAAGGTAGCCCTCTCCTCGCAGCCACTGCCTCACGCCCTCGAGCTGGTCTGCAGAGTGCATTGACGTGGACAGATCCACACATCAGCCGAAAAGGAGAAAACAGTGTGTGAGACAGCATCCGATGCCCACCAAGCCATTTCCCTTGGAATGACACTGTAAAGCATTGCACCCTCTCAGACCCATTAATGTACGTTACCCCCTACTCGCGATGATATGGAATGGAAATACTTACGTCGCGTGGTCATGAGCGAGGGGGATGAGGGGGGGATGAGGGGGGGAGGAGAAGGGGAGGAGAGCCACATGAATAAGTGATCCCGAAACTCGCCGTCTGCGGAGATGCCGCGGCACACGCGACCGAGGAAATTATTTCTCGCCCGAGGGAAGAGGAGCTGGAGAATTTCCAGAGATGTACGGATAAAACGAAACGAATTAAGCTCACTGGCTGGAGCGAGGGGCCAAATTACCAAAGGGTCGCCGCTTGCCCCAAAAGGGACGGAGTTTCGAGGGGGCGTGGGAGATACGAGATATGAGGCCGGAGTTAAGGAATTCCAGAGCAGGGGCACATTTTTACCAGAACCCCGCGCGCCGGAAATTACATTTAACCACGCTAAAACCAAAAGAGCTTTTAAATTAGTCGCTGTCGAATGTTCGGATGACCGCCCAGGTCGTCTCAAGGTCCTCGTGACACGAGGAAAGTTTTCATCGGGCCCATTTATATTTCTTGACTTTTGAATGTGCAACGCGTTCGCTATGGCACACTATGGTTCCACATAAAACATACGTTGACGATTTGTAAATACGTAATGATTTCCAAAATTGTAAATCTTTGCGTTTGTTTGACGACAAAAATGTTTCCTAGCTTTGGAAGCGGCGTTTAATAACATTTTAAATACCAAAGGCACCAAGAGAGACGAGGAGGAGTTAAGGCATTGAAACGGAGAGAATATGTATTTAGGAGAGGCAAGAATGCAGCAGGCAATCGATGCATCCAAAGGGTTGAAGTCTGGGAGACGTTTCAAAATTGCATTAGGGGGCGATGTAAGTCTGTAAGGCGATGTAATGAATGAACCTTTGGTGACTGAATGTTCTTCGAGTTTAGGTGATATTATTTAATTACAATAAAATCACGTTTTGGCGCTTATAAAAAATAATTTCCCGGTCAATTATAGATCTTATATCTAAGCAATATTTTCTAAACAGCCTAGAGAGAAGAATTTTTATGAATTTGACCCCTCATTCTAAATTATTGAAGACCTGAGCGCTGAAGTAGTAACTTGAAGCAGTCTACTGATTAAGCATAACATACCCTAACTTAAAAATAAATGTTTTTTCTCACATTCAAGGATTTAATGTATTGAACAGGAACTACGTCCGAGAAATCAAGTTTCAAAAAACGTATTTATGCCAACAAAATATTTACTGCATCCAGAGAAACAAACTCATTTGATTGGTACTCTGGATAAGTGACGCAAGACTAAACTGATGCTGACATAAGAAACAAAGACGATGATTTAATTCCATTCAAAAAGGCACTAAAATATGCTGAGTAACTCTCAATAAAATCGCACGTGAAGTCGTAAAGATCAATGAGAATAATCACTTCAATTTGCATCATGTATACACCACGTACTTAAAGGGAATGGGGAACCCTTTTCTCACGGCCTAGGTTGATTAATCAGCACTTCCATAACGTCAAAAGAATCTCAAAAAGGTTTCGAATGAAACTCGAACTTTCCATTTAGGAAGTTCGAGTTTGTAAGAAGGAGAAAAGTTGTGATTCTCAGATCTAAAAATCGAAATAAGGAAGAGGGAGTTAATTTAGGACAATCCGGCTTAACTACCATACCAACGCACCACCTCAAAATCCAAGACTCAAAAACAAAGCTTACCGTTTGTTAAATTTCAGCAATGCATTATTGCTCCGCCAAATTCGACACTCGATTGTTTTAGAACTCCATCAAGGAACATGGACAAAGGAAATTCGAGTCTTAGGGACCCTTTAATCATTCTCTACCCCAATACCTCCGCCACGCTAACATTTCAGTTGAGACAGCAAAGTGGAGCCCCATGGCGTAAAGAAGGCATCACGGCTGAGAGCACTTAGTAGAAGTGAAATGTCTCAAAGCTGCATGTTCAGCGAAAAAAGACAAATACAAAGGGAAAAAACGACTGAGCTGACTTTGAATTAGTGCCTAATTTTTCATGAGCACAAAGTTTGATGCCGTGAGAGGAGAGAGAATGAAAGACCGGGCGAGAGACGACTGTCAATCGCTGATAATGTCCAAATTACGATGAAGTCCAAATTCATTTAATTGCACGTAAACGTACTCCGCACCCCTCCATCTTCGTCCATACACTTCATCTTGAAAATACACCCAGGTAAGTATTACAATCTCTAAAATTCAACGAGGAACCTCTTCACAGCTGTCTTTAATTTAAGAACGTTACAAGCTACAATGTAAGGAATCCAACCGGGTGCTTCGTAAGAAACAAAAATCAAAAAGCACAATGCAAAAGTCAAAGAATGCACTTTCAAACCAATAATCAATATTTCATTCCTGTTACCAGGGGAAAAACTATGAGCATAAGTTTTTCAAACTATTTATTACGTGCAAAAATTATTATTTTTCGCATAGAATGTAGAACGCTAGAAATTGCACAATTACTCGGGAGAATATTAACGCAGCCACCTCAAGACCATAAGTCTTAATAAGACTAATGTACTAATCAACGAAAATGATTCACATGTTTGTCGTATTCAGACTACTTTTAACATTAATTTATTCGTTCATTTATTTCTTATATTTATTTGGCCATTTTGCTTGCACCAAAGTACGGAATTCAAAACTACATGGAAATCGATTGACGCCAGTTGAAAAGTAGTTTCTTTTAGTGTTTCATGGTGCGCGTACAATCATTAACTATTCTTGTGACAAGTCGAAGAAGGGAAGCATACGCGGGTAGACAGCTGCCCTCGGCGTTTCTTCCGCTAGTTATTTTACAGTTTAATTGTTCCTAAAGGTCTTCTTGCACAAAGTTCAAGGAGTTACTGCGCTAAGAAGGGCTAGGCGTTGAAAATCCTCGCCAACTAGTTCATCACTACAAGCCTGTCGGGGGAACTCTATGTGGGAGAACTGGTTCTCAATTAGCATAGTTATCTGAACTCATGAAACTTCATAATTACTATTAACCTTTTGGAAAAGAAATACCTGCGGTTTTTATTATTTCACACATCGCCATCCCCCCGGAAAACAGCAGTTGAGTGAAAAAAGAAGATACGACGCGAGATTGGCGAAACGGAATAACAAACCAGAAGCCTTCACGTAAGAGTTGGCGAAGAGCACATCCTCTACGAATGAAATGGAAAGAATCCTTATGAAGTTTCTCCTTTTGTGATGTTATACCTCATCGGTTCCGCGGAATATGAACGTTTTTTCCGCACACATCGGTAGCGCGATGTTAGGAAATCGATCTGCTATCTCGATGGATATTGAATTACATAATGGAGTATACCAAGGAGATGGTAGAGAGAAAAATTAAATCTTCTGAAGGTAGTAAGCCTTACAGAATACAGAGGAAACACGAATGCGTAGCTTCTAGCACGGAAACATTTCCTACATAACACACACGAGCATATGGGTTTAACTAAGATCCACAGGGCGTGGCAGGCGGCGTTGATAACCGAGGGCGCTTAATAATCCCTGGCGTCTCGTTGTCCTGGCAACTGAGTTTGTCCCTATCACACTCGGTGATGAAACATTATCCACATGAGAAACACTTCGACAACTCCCTTTGAACCTCCGGTAGGGTTCCGGCTTTGTTTCCCCTCGATTAACCATTCTTTTAGTGCAATACCAGAAACATATTCGACAGTTAAATGTCATTTCAAACGCATTACAATCTTTCATTTATGGAGCCACGTCACGCGAAGGAACGAAGTCATCACGTTAACAAAACGAACAACGGGGAAATTTTGTGCCAATTGTGGGTGTATTCTTTACATTCCGAGGGTTATTGGTCTATTTCATGGGATGCGACTAACTGCGCCTTAACACCATACTGCCCGGAGTTGGAACATAAAATAGTTAACCAAACAACATTTGAATCTTGAAATCGGCACGTCCCAATGAGAAACAGAAGCCGTAAAACTCAATACGTTTGAACGATGTCAACCACTACTGGGGGCATATTTACGTTTCAGCTCACGCTTAACGCAGCTTTCAACAGAATCCACGAGAAAGGAAGAAACTATTATTCTAAAGGACATCGGAAATCGGCAGCAAGAGTGCTCCTTCCTCCGTCATTCCCTTAGAAATCCCCCGGGTGTTTTTGCAGCAGCGTCGACGGCCGGGGAAAAAAGGCGGAAGTTTACTCCCGGAAGCGGCGTCGAGAGAGAATAACGCCGCCTCGGGAACACCCCCGGACGATTGGGAACAGCCCAGGGTCACGGCAGCGGCGCTGCAAGACCGTTGCCATGGCGACCGAGGCGTCGGTAGCGTCGGAGCGGGAAAACGTAGCTTTGGTAGGGGGTGGAATTGGTGGTGGGGGAGAGGTTGGGAGGGAGGGGAAGGAGGGCCTGATATTGCGTCGGAATGAGGGTTCGGAAAGGTCGCCCCGAAAATCGCCGGGAAGAAATCTATACAAAGGAATGGCACGCTTACATATCTCTCCGAAGAGGAAAAAGCAGAACTCTCTCCCACCCCTCTCTGATCTTTTCTCCGACCCCGGATTGATTTAATTATGAGCGACGGGGAACTTTACCGCCGAGGAAAGAGAGCGGACTCCGGAATTCCGCCTCCGGTGAGGCACGCCCTCTTCCAGGGGACACGAGACCAAGAGCGAAGAAGATTGAGCCCAACTTGCCATCACGACCAGTCATTATGACAAATAATGCCATATCACACGGACTAAGTTCCCACAAAAGGACAGAAAAGTACATCCTATCCGACTCGAAAGCAGCCAATGGTGCGACGTCCTTTCATGCGATGCAACTCCGATAATTTCACGACGACTTTGAATTGCTCATCTTAAACAACAACTCTTATCTTTGCTGTTGTGAATTCTTTCCCTCTGCTGTCAAGGTTATTTCTCTGACTTGGCAATTATTACTTCCGTGGACTCCATTCTGGTTCCTATATGCAGTTGTGGGGATATCGTCGCCCACGGACATCTCATAATTTCGAGCAGAAGCCCTTCCCTTTCTATTAAAATGGCACCCATTACACAATTAACAAGATATTCCCTGGGGAAATATTGTTAGGAGCCATGATTGTGCTATGAGGTGAACTGGACAATGCCCTAGGGTCTGCCAGAGGTACATGTAAAAACTTTAATGATATCGAATAAGTAATTTATTGAGAGTAAACCCCAACCTAGATTAGGCATGGAAAATTAAACCTAATTTTATTGAATATGAGTAATGTGCTGTTTCACTAAAATAATACATCTGAACATTGACGCTAATAGTGACAAGTTAAATTAAGTTTCTGTCGAATTAACATTTTATCATCGACGATTTCCTCCCCATCGATCGACAGGAATCCTGGACATCACCCACAAGCACATGAAAAAAATGGCGTTTTTTACTTTTTTGAAGCGTCGAGGCCCGAAATGAAATATTTCCGTTTGCTTAACAAAACTCTCAAATAACCAGGCACCAGGGATAAAATTCAAAAATAACTGTTAGAACGTGAAATAAAAATACGAAGCTTTATAAAATATTTTGTCCTTATTTTCGCGTCAAGCAAGAACTGTTGCCTCAGTACGGGATCTCAATGCGTAGCCTTACAACGGAGGTTAACGTGGGGTTAAAGTGTTCCGAACATGGTCACAGACACCCAGGGGTGGAGATGAACATCATCTCTCGAACGGATCTCCAAATTCAAAGCGTATCTACCATATTTTTCCAGAATATCCGACTAATTCCCTGAGTTTTCCAGGTTGGCCGACAACCTCCATTCACGCCATACCCTCTTCTGAGTGACACTTACAGGCAAAATGAGGATCAGACCCGAGTCTAACTCTCCTCTATACTCTTTCTCATATGATTCCAATAAAATTCAAAACGTCAATTATTATTGGTAAGTGCAGTGGGGATGCACGCTTGGGCCGTTTCACAACGACCTTCGATAACAAACAAGCACACAGGTATGTCAAAGAAAAGAAGTTCTCTATTTGGTTTCGACTTTTAAAAAAATATTCTATCCGAGGTTAAACTGAAAATTAACATATATTCCGGAGCCAAAAAAGTACTGAATTATTAATCTTGAAAGAAGAAGTCACTTCAATACTTGACGATGGGTATACACGTAAAATAATCATTACCGCTTAAATGGAGTAATATTCGATTAATCCCAAAATGTTAGAATAAAAACATCGAATTAGTTAAAAGATGAGAGTACTCCATTGTGATTTTGGTTATTGTTCTTAATCAGTATGTCAAGATTATCTGCTTTTGCAACGGAAATATGAGGCAAGTTCTCTGATAACAAATGGGAAAAATTGCATAATTGGCCAGAAGTTATAGTCTATTCGACTCAATGACCAAACTTTGATTAGGATCTTGTTCTCAGCACGTATCAACGGACGCATAAGGCAATTTTATGCTGAAAGGCAACCAGTCACAACTGTGGTCAGCGGCATTCACTTCTCTTTTGTAATTAACTCGAGACCTTTCTGTCTTATTTAGCCCACTTGAGCAAAAGAAAGAACATTTAGAACATTAAAACACCTCGTTTATCATATCCCACACTTATCATAAAGAGATGGGTACAATAGCAACTCAGATCTCTGTACCGATGCAAAAACACAGCTTTATTTCATCCGCGTTATACTGATTTTACATAGTCGTCCAAGATGAGAGAAACTCCATTATAGGAATGACTGAGTGTTGCTCCAGTTAAGGGTATTGATGAGTTACTTCACTCAAATGTCCGATTTTCCTATTACATCGATAAGACGACGGGCACTCAAAGAAGCGATTTTCGATAGAGTTAACTCTGCCCGAACTCTCCTTTGCTCTGAGTGTGCTCTAACAAACGATCCAGATGGCAACCCAAGTATTTGCTTTTTGGGACAGCCTTTCCTTAGTTACGTTCATAGATTATGGTAAATATTCCGGCCTTTCTAAAGACAGGCACTACTCCAAGAATTAACGGAGAGAGATAAATAAAAAAGAGGAACAAGGATCGTATGTATTAATACCTAAAGTAAACAGCTAGCTAAAAATAAGGAAAAATAACATGAAAACAAAAATTAATTTTAAACCACCAAGAAATAAGGACGAGACATATTTTCACATAAAATCAGGAGTCATTCGTTATATAACGTAAAGGAAAACACAATGGAGTTCCTAAAAAAAACCTCAAAAAAAGGGAATCAATTTAACGATGAAAGCTGCTGCTTAATAAATCTAAGGAATGAATATAAAATCCCAATCAGCACGCCGGAGTGGTTTTGCTTCGGATTTCGCCATTCCGAGGACATAATAGGAGTAATGTGTATGTAGTATTTGCAGCGTGTTATTAAGTTAGGAAGGCATACAAAGTCTTAAGGGAGAATCGGCTTTAATCTGCATCCATTGGGGTGGTCCTGCCACATACTCGTACATCTGACGCGTTCACATGACTTCATTAATTATTATAAGAGCGTCGTCACCTTGCACGAGAACACTTCGGTAGTGCAGGAGATTGCTAACGAAGACGGGTTGGTGCGAGGAAATGATTATGCTTTCCGGCGAACTAGGTTTAGAAATGGCTCCAGATGTGCCGAAGTTATATTAACGCTATGTTGTATTCAAGGTATAATTTGGATAAACTTGCCCTTAAAAGTCATTATTAATATAATCATATCCGATTGAAAAATTAAGCCTTTTAAACAGTTCATCACTCCCTATCTGCGCCACAGATCATAAATGGAAATTATTCGCAGAAATCAATGTTATTCACTTAACTGGATTTTTAAAATGTTTCGATAGCTAAAGCGGATTTTACCGCAAACTTTAAAAGCTATAAAACTTAAAATAGATGAAAAAGCGAGGCTATCCAATTTCCCCTAAGTTACAAGTGATCATCGAACTAAACTTATATTTATCCCATTCACTTGAGGCTGAAGCATCTTTTCTTCGACATTTTTTGACCCTTTGGATGAAACGAGATATTTTTGTGCCCTTCCGGAAACCCCTTCTAGCTCCACTTCCACCAGGCCCTAGAATCGTCTCCCTCCTGTAGTCACAGTCCAAGTTAAACAAATCTAGAGATAACCAATCTAAAGGCGGAACGCGAAAGGATATCCACAGAGGAGCACAGACACCGGCCGACACCCGATTCTTGCGTCACTCCGGTGTTTCGTGGGTAATGCATGGGGACCAGGAGGGCACTTCGGGGTGCAAAAAAAAGGTTGAAAAGAGTTAAGGAAGTTAGTGGGCACCAATCGCCATGCGCCCTCGTCGATATTCACTCTCTCTTTTCCTCGGAGAGGGCAGAAAGGGAGGCGCCCGACCCGACCTCTGCACACAACCGCCGAACTAAGGGAGAAGGTACGGTAATTATTCATAGGGCAATGCGCACACACATGACTTCCCACCCACGCGGCTACGTAGACCCTGAAAACTTTGACTATAATAAGAGACCAAAAGACGGGAGAGGACGGCTGATCGCTCGTGGGAGCATTAATAGTAACGGCGGTATCTCGGCGTAGAGCGATTTGCCCGCATTGCGACCCGCGCTTGCTTTTAAGCAGCGACGGAGAGCCGCAGTTTGTTTTAATGACCTTACCTTAGAAAGGTAACCGCCGTGCATGTCCTTCCTCTTTGAGTTACATATTTCCGGGAATATTAAAAAAAGTGGTTGTTCAAAACTCTTCCAAAGTACTCTTCCAAAGGATATCTCATTTTCAAAACGTAATGTGGTGATCCTAAAAACTAGGATAATTGGAAAGAGTAACTGGTGATCCTAAAAACTAGGATAATTAGGAAAGAGTGACTATTTAGGTCCGCTCATGTACGTCGACCATTGCGCACGACACTTAGTTTCCTAGATATTTACGCACAGTCGAGCAGCCGTGGGTTCTGGAACATACTGCGTGCATAAGCCGGTTTTCAGAAGGGATAAAACAGGCACTTATATTACGAGGGTGAGCCGAGTAAAAACCTTAAAACTGCGCTAGAATTTCGAAATATCGTGCCAGTGCCATTTTTCGTTTCTCACAGTGATAGGCATGATTTGAAGAGTGGTCTAGAGCCGTCAGCATGATACCAAAATCCAAAAATAATGTAAACAGGGAACTTTCAGCATGCACAGCAGATAAACAGCGATCTCTCATCCGTTTATTCAGGAGTAATTGGGGTAAAACATATCTAAATTCATCGGCGAATGAAACTTCAGAACGGTGAATCACCCATTTCACTTTAGCAATGATTTCTGAACTAAAAGTTCTTAAACAGTGTTATTTCTGTATCAGACTCCCCTCGAGTCCGGCACATCGTGCTGTGACGGCAGAGCCTTTCAGAGCAGTCAAAGCTATGATTTTTCTAGAGGTATCCGTGAATTTTCAAAGCACTGAAGTACTTCTATTGCACGCCAAGAGGACTGCATATGGAAATTGTTTGAGTGATAACTTTGAATATTCAAGAAATCATATTTTTAGGTTTTTTACAGTTTTCATTTGACTCACCCTCGTATGTAAGGGGAATCGACGCACTTGAGAACACAACATGAAATCACTCCATTCCTTCATGCATTATAGTTATTTAGTAAATGATTACGACAGAAAAAGCTTCCTTGTGTAATTAAAAACACGAGGCTAGATGATCTGGCGTTTTACATTGATGCACATGATAAGGAAAAGATGCCACTGTGCATAAAAAGCTCGAAGGAATTTGGGGAGTCACTACTGTGTTTGAGCTTAAATTATTTCTGCAGTCGCACTGGATGCTCATCACAATTTTACTTACGTTAAAAATTTAGTTTTATTGTATCATTAAAAGAAATAAACTTTAGAAATTTCATCAAAGACATTGCGTATTAAATAAAAACACTCAAAGAATAATTTCAGGTCCATACCCTCTAATTAAATGCCATTCTCCTCTCAAGAAAATGAATGAAGCTATTATCCTTAGCCATTGAAATAGATTGGCTAAGATTTGCAGTTGAAATTGTACTGACCCAATACGTTTAGTACCTAGTGAATTTTGCTACGTGGAATGTAAAAGTTGTATTCAAATAAAACACGAACCATAAGCTCCTCTTTCCATGAACTTTTTATGCGTCAGGCCTCGACTACGCATCTTACAGTTGACGCGCGAGCTTTTGTTGCGTTAGCATAGCGACGCTGGCTGTTTATCCACTAACTATTGTTCCCAAGGGCATCGATCTATAAAAGTTCAAGATTTAGAAGCAAGCAGAGTGTCTCTTTCCCATCAAATCAACCTCCCCCACAACCGAAACTCCACCTCCCCACCTATTAATCATCCCAGCATCACAAAACCTCATCTTTTTCGCAAACTTAATTAGCGAATGGCTCAATCGGAAAGCCTCCCAAATCATAAAGCTCCAAACTGACGTAAAGCCATTTCCCAGGGAATTAAAATGTCACATTTCCAACTTTTTCAACGGGGGGTAAACTTTATAAAATGATTACGAACAAAAAAAAAAAGACACACGGGCGTTTCATATTAAGGACAATATAGGATTATGCATTAGAATAAAAGCATTTAAGGGAACAAGACCTTAATAATTCTCGAGAAATTAACGAACACATTCGCACCACGTGTAATTAATCGATTACACATGGTGTGAACGACGGGCACGACCGAAAATACAAGTCCAATCTATAAATGAATATTTCTCCAGCGCATTCATCATGAATCATTGATTCTCTCTGCGCGACCTGTTTTCCCCATGTGCTATAACGGGATTACATAACGATATCTGTTAGCGTAGGCAAAGTAATTTTTTTAAAGAAAGGGCAAAGTGCGAAAGACTCGGAACATTAAACAGGCGAGGAAAGCGGGAAGGAGCACTTCATTACAAAACATCAAAAGTTCCATCGCGCCACACCAGACTACGAAAAACGGGTATGAAAAAAGGTCGCAAAGAGTGAACTCCTTACATGGCAGCAATGAGAAAAAATACTCAACTATAATAAGCATGATAGGAAGATCAACGATGTAAAATTTGGCTCCAAATAAAAATAGTAATAAGGCTACAAAAAAATGTAAATGACACTTCCGCAGTTCTGTTTAAAATTTCCACATTTTACCCCTTTGCACCCATCTTTGTATTTCAACTTTTTAATAAACAATTGCATTGAGACTATGAGCGATGTCGATTAAGGCTCATAAAAATCAAGAACAAAAAAAACACTAGGGTACTAAACCGTTCAAAATATGTAAAATATATCATGATATAGCCTATATTTGGGCACATAAGACGCAATGATATTTAATACGCTTCTTAATTTTGACTGCACATTCAGTATAAAGAAAAAACACAACTACCAATTTTTTTTCGCGCAATCGCCACTAGATCATTCAGTCGTTACGACTAAACCAACGAGTTCATCAAAAAATCAAAATAATTACACTTAGTCTATGTCGAACAAGCATCGATGATCATACAAACGACAGGAAAATGTGTTAAAGCTACCGACAGAGTGAAAATGATTTCATGGCTCTAATAAAATGCCTTATTTACAAATAACAACTATTTTATTTCTTACAATCTTATATTTGAGGAGAATTACACCTTTACAAATATGATTTATTTGGGGAGTACTATCCGGAAATATCAGATGCCAGTGAACCACAGGCTAAACCAGATCATATGGACGCAGCGTGGTTTTCTTGCAACTTCTCTGGGGGTAAAAAACGCTTTATGTGCCGCAAATAGGGTACCAGGCGATCTAGCTAATCCACACCGGTAAAAAGCTGATAGGTGGGTGAGCACAAAAGATGTAGGAGCTGCATCCACCGTATGAGACGTGGCAATATTGTATCATCTGGACGGGAACACGGAGCTGGGAGTAGGAAGGAGGGGAGCATGGGCTGGAGGCTCATGGGCGCGCGCACGATCCTCAGAAGGGGAGACGGACGGCTTCAGGAGGCGACCGCATCTCGCGGGGAAAGGGGAATGAGGGCGACCGCGACACGCCCTCGGGAAAGAGGCGGCGGAGGAGGGCTTTGAAAGGGCTGAAGGAGTGTGATCAAGGGGGGGAAGGGAGGTGCGTGGTGTGGAGGAGGCTTTTGCGAGGGAGGGAATCCCCAGAGACGGAGAAGGCGATGATATATGGGGGAGGGATTGCGGGGAAGGGGGTGTAGTCTGCGCGCCGTCGGAAGGAGGCTGGCGGCGAGGCTGGGAATAAGAGAGCCGTCGGGGGTGTTAAGGGGGTGGGAAATATTAAGGGAGGGCCGGGGAAACGTGTGAGGAATTAATGGGACGGCGGCGGCAGGCGGGGGATGCGGCTGTGGGCGAAGGGAGCAGTGGACGCGGGGGTTCGGCGCTACCTCTTTATGTCGCGGGGGGGGGGGGGGTTGGCCGGCGGCTATGAGGGGCGGATTGCGACGTCGAGGCGAAAAGAAGATTATGAGATAAACCTAAACTGCCGTAATAAGGCCAGGGTTAAAGGAAGTTTAGGGCCGATACTTGGGAAATTATGTTACGACGAGGGGACATTAATGGAATAAATTTTCGACAGCGAGCTGTGAAGCACGATAAATATAGAAAAGGAGAGTCTCGTAAGAGGTGAGAAAGGGGGCTCGACAGCACAGTGGGAGGAAACTCCAATTAATTAAGGCATATCAGTTTGCAGACCCTAAAGTATTTTCGACGAATACAAATGGTGACGATCTTCGGAGTGAGTACTCGGGAGATAACTGGCAATCGATCACCTCAAGCGAATTTGAACGAGAATTTCTTTGAACGTATTAATTTTGTTAAAATTTCAATTTTACAAAGAGGAAACAATAAAAATATTAGAATTTATGGAGTGCTTGGGTTAGTTTACAAATTTCGTACACATCAGGTAATGTGTGTGAGTGAATTAAAAGAAAACAAATACGTCAACCGAAGTTCTGCTTCTTGGAGTTAAAGGCTTATATCTATGAGTCTCCTCCGCAAAGATCCCATAAATCCGTAAAAAACGTCAGAGCCTACAGGGGAAACGGCGTTTTGGCCCACAGTGAGACATCTCGCGCAGGCAACGGAACCGTATGGGGACGTCGATACGAACAATAATTGGATTTTGGATGCTCTAATGTAGAAATTGAATGCCATTGCAAATCATACCTTATATAAAACTACTGGGAGAAACAACAACATCTATGCCCGATGCGAGGTTGGACCCCCGCGACCTTCGCGTTACGTGACGCCGCTCAAAAAGCGACGGGGCTGCAGTCACACCCAACGAGGGTAACTAGATGAGACACGCGGTTTCCAATTTTATCTATTGTTCCGCACCTGCTAATAGTTCATTAAATAAAGAAAATGTATACATCCACTGTTCTTCATTATTGTACGACTAGTTTCAACGCTTAGGCGTCATCATCAGGTACATGATGATGACGCCTAAGCATTGAAACTAGTTGTACGATAATAAAGAACAGTGGATGTATGCATTGTGCTCTTAATAAAATAAATAATGAACATGAACTTCCACAAAGTTGAGCTTAAAACAATAGAAAGCTGCTAATTGTTTCTCAAATAAGTTTCCGCTAAAGATGGGAGCACGTAAAAATTCTAAATTCTTGAGTACAAATGAGAAACAGAAGTACATTGAATGCATTGCTTTTACTTCCAACCTAATTTAATCTAAACGGAAAAGAGAGCCGCGTTGCTTTTTTACTGTCCTAGAATACGCAACTTCTAAATTCTGAAGCTTTAGAAACAAATGCTCTTCCTTTTTATTCCAAATTCATTCTTTTTAATTGCACGACGACAGCTGAGGTTCACGAAGAAGTGAAGCGAATAACTTGAGGATATTCACAGCCCATAAAAAAATGTTGGCATCAAAAAAACGCTCGACCGCTCATAAAAATAAGGTGTATATTGGGAATGGTATAAGACGGATAAAAATATCTTCCACTGGACATATCCAAACGTCCCTGTGACACAGATATTTATGCGAAACAGAATCAGACTCCTGGACTATATACATCATGTGCCCATGTAATACTAAAATAACTAACGTAATAATAAGTTCACGATGCACTTTCTTTCACCAAGATGAGGCAATCTTACCAGAGATGAACTACTCCCAAATTTAGTGATCTTCCATTAAATACTCATTTAGGTTCGAAATATGTAAAAAATTTAGAATGCCGGCTTGAAGACTGACAACCCATGCTAACATTTTAAATTATATTCGAGAAATGTATATTTATATACATTTATGTACAGATAAATATATACATATACACATACATATATATACACATAAATACATATATATGTACACACACACACATATAAAAATATGTATGTTTATATTCTTGATGTGCACTAGCAATTAATAAAATTAAACAAAAACAGTCATTTATGGATGTTCTCTCGTAAGCAGAGTGAGACAACGACATAAGCACGAGCAAGAAGGACGAGAGGCAGTGGAACTGTGCACTCGGGTCTGCTATTACCCCTATCTCTCCCTCTACTCCCCACCCACCGCATTTCCATACGTTACACGCACATGGAACGAACACCCTGCTTACCATAACAACAGCCGTTTTTTCTCCACTCCAGCACACCCTAACTTCACACGAGGGGATAATAACCGACCTCTGCCGGATGCACCATTCCTCCACGGGCAGGGCGTGGAAATCGCCCCATCCCACTACACCCTCCAAGAAATACACCGCATAAAAAGATCGAAAACCGCTGACCGGTGGCGATGAAATAAATCGAGAATTTATCAAAGAAGAAAGGCGTGTGCAAGTCCTATTAAAAACTCGTGAACAAACATCTTGAAGATCTTCGTAAACGGAGTTGTGCCAGGGTGTTACCGTCTCACGCACTTACCTGATCGGACTCCCAAGTTTTTCCAAACCTAACGTTACTTTATTGTCCCAAATCCTTGGGTGCAAAGTCCAGTGCACTCTTGGCGTCGTCAAAACGAGAAAAGAGCAAAGTAATTATTATGCTTTCCATGCTATTTCAAAAAATTAAAGAAATGATAAAGAGGTACTGGAACGGTGTTTTCCATTTTTAATAAATTTCCACAGGTTTCGTTCGTTAATTGTAGCAAGTGGGCCTCCTATAACAATGCTGGCGAAAGAAACCAGTGGAAGACCATGATATGTCCTGCAATCAACCGGAAGTTTGATACTGCTTCTGGGGAAATCAAGGTTAAAAAGATACAAAAGTTCGTTTGGGTGAATAGGTTCAAGGTGGTTCTCGCCTCTTTCTACGTTTCGTCGCAGGACGAATTCACAAACACACACATCCAAGGTAATAAATGCAATTACTTTTTCCTCGTGTCGCACGTTCATCTAGAGCGAGATCATCCATCCCAGAAAATTTCTTAAATTGCTGGCTGACACTGAACTTCACCCACTGAATAAATAAACTAAATCGACGGATAGGTGACACCGGTAGTAGGATAATCATTTTTTTGTGCGAAAAAATACGAAGTTTATTTATTAAAAAAAATTTCACAAAGTAGAGCCTCAAAACCATCGAATTCATTAGACTATTCATTAGTTTGGGTGCCCGGGACCTTTCGGTCAACACCGTGCTCAGAAACGACGGAGTCTGCCAACGGGGAGAGCTGCCTACAAGGGGATTATAACTTTAACTCCCAAGGAAATAATAACACGACCTTAAGCCACATGAGCTGAAGCCATCCATCTGTTAGGTTTGGGGTCCAACCGAAGACTTCTCTCACACCCTCGCACAACTCCTTGAGCTCCCTGTCATCAGAGGTCTTGTTTCCACTGCCAAGGGTAGTTATGGCAACCACTCATCGCAATGGAAGCGCCGCAGAGGGTTCACCAGAGGAAGGAAGGGACGCGGCGAGGTCCACAGTTAACGGCTCAGGTCGGAAAACGTCCTTCAAGGGTGAAGACGAGGTGGGGAGCTGTCGGACTAAGAGACTACTGGGGGATGACTAAGAGGGTGAAATTAAGGGGCGGAAAACGGGGAAGATGGAGTGAGTTAAGCGTGTAGACGACGACATAATTGCGAAAACCTTTCAGTGGTGAATTCCCACATGAATGAGTACTTATATATTCACACCATGATATAGCCATGAAATAAAAAGCAATTGCTTCTGCAGTCGAAAATGTGGAGATTTTGATTTTACACTTACATTTTTCGGAAATGAAGAAGGTGATTAATTTTTGAACGCTGAACATTTAGGTGCCAATAAACAATAGCGTTCAACACCTTTAACTGAACGTGAAGTCCTTCGCGACGCACGAAAACTTAGAATAAGTAAGGGACGCATGTTCACTACTTATGTCTAATGAAAATTTACCCTTCCGAAAAAAAATATTTGAAGATATTAATGTAGTTTCCCAACAGACCGAAAGAAATCGTCGCGCTTACTCATCTAATATTGATTCAATTCAATTCCTTCAACTCGGAAACCTGAAGCGCAAGACTCAAACGGGGATTTATTGACCTCCGATTTCCCATCGCCTTCCAAGTATTGATCCCGACGCCTACAGCCGATTCGTAGCACTCAACCCAAACCCAAGCAGTATGCTTTAAGAGACGTGATACCTAAAAACTATCAATAACTGAAGTTACTACACAAAAATATTTCGGGTACATTTTATCATTCGCACTGAATTATAAGCAAACACTCATGCTATCGATTACACGAAAGAAAATTAATTAAAAACTAAGGAAAACCGACCAGTGCGATATATCAACTACAGGGGGGTAGGTAAGCAATTTGAACTTAACCAAGGCTCGCAAACTTGCATTAATTATCGCTCCTTCCAAGGGATTTATGAGATGCAGCTGGGCATTATGAATAAAAAATGGTGCATACAAATGAATTGTTTTAACACATCCATGTTGAATTTCGTAAAGAAATGGATACATTATGCCAATAGTTAAAGGAAAAGTGATATTGCTAAAGCATACAGCTTTGGTGCGAGAGGATGACACGATTTCATTTTTAATTGATTAACGGGAGCAGTGGGCGGAAGGTACATAAGCGTAGTCTATGATACATACTCAATTCAGTATCCATGTATACGCCAAAGGGAACAGGAGCTGCTATCCAACAACACTGCTATTTTCCTCTGAAATACCACTAGCAAGCAAATATCAGGGCTTTGTTTTAATGGTCAATGATCACAAATGTTGACTCTTATGTTAACTTTTTGTGGGAAAAAAACCCCGCAAGCACAAAGTCTGTGCGCGCATATATAATTTGGGTGTGGGAATATTGTTATCCACAATTCTACTATTTTATTTGTAATCAATAGGGAGAGTTGGTTTTACTGTTTACTTTAGCGAAAGCAACTTAAATCAACTGATATCCCATAATGGAAAATTGGGGCTCATTTACTTGCGCAAGCATCCATATTCATAGTACCAAAAAATGATTTTAACAGCCTGGCTCTATTTACCTTAAAACCGTCAGAACGAAAACGTGGGAAGGATTCGCGCCACGTCTCCAAGGGCCCGGTCGGAGAAAGGGGCGCATCTGCTCCCCGTCATCTCCTTGCGGCAATTGGCAAAACGATCCAGTGATCTAGTTCCCTCCGAGGGGCGGGACGCACAAACTCCTGCGGGGTTCAAAGACCCTTCAAAAGTTGGCGTGTTTTCGAGGCGCCCCCCCATGGGCCCCTCCCACTCGCCTACGCCCTCTGGAGGAGGATGACATGTGCGCCATAAATCGCGTTTTTTTTTGCGCGATGCGCCGTATCGATTTCCCCACTTCAGCTGACCTCCGCTCGAGGAAAACTTCGGCGCGACCTCGTGTGGCGAAGAAGGGTGGGAGCGGCGACGGAGGCGCGCGTGGGGAGGGGGCGGGTGTGGCGTGTCAGCCGGAGGAGGAGAACAGGGAAGTATACAGTAGCCAGGATACGCGACCAGAGGAGGAGAACGGGGAATAATGACATCCAGCCAGGACGCCCACCGGCAGGTCCCAGGAGCGACCAATGCCCGTCCCGACAAGAGGATTTGAAGGAAGAACTATAAAGATGCCGAATGCCAGAACTTCGTGTATCCATTTTACAAGTGAAATGATACCAAAAAAAATACTTCATGGGTTTCCCTTAATATTATTTCCATGAGAGTTCTCAAAACTTGACTGAAGAACACTGAAACTTTATATTATAATCGTAATTAAAATTTCCTGGAACGTAGGAGAATCCCTAAAAGGTCATCCACAAAACTATGAAAACAAATCGGAACAGCCCTAAATTATGGCATCAAATTACAACAAAAAAATGAACGATCACTATGCAATGGGTTCATGTACGAATACGGTTCAGAGTTCATCCCTCTAGCAGACTGATCACTTGATCGAAATGTTAAGATCACGTACACTAATGGTAATTGTAAGTAGGAATTGAAATAATTGAAACGCTTGGATATGCTCTAGATAACAATTTTAGCTATGAAGTAAAAATGTTGAGAATAGTACTTACAGAAAGGCACATTTAACATAGTCGGTAACGCCAAATGTATGGGATGTGTTCAGCTGTCTTCATACACTAACGAGACTGCCGCCATTTACAATATTAATGTAACAGATTAGGATTTTCTTTCCACTTCAGTCAGGTTATGATTGATAGGCGCTGAACTGATACAAATAAACAAACTGCTCCAGCTTTTCAGAACAAAATAATACTACTGCCAACAAAACTATTATTCCAGTACGGTTAAATCGATTTTTTCCTACGTCCAGACTGAGAATTCAAATAAAACTAAAATATCTTTCAGAAGTTCAAAATAAACACGCGCCGCAATGTTTACCACCGAAACGCATTACTTTTCACAAGCTGAAAAACAATGCGGCATCACTACTAGGATTGGAGAATAAATGAAAATCAAAATACGAGCCACCAAAATATCTGATTGAAGTAATTATTAAGTTCTCTCAAATTAAGCGTGAACTAGAAGACTGGCCTTCGCGCCTTAATCGACTAGGAGTGGAATCCCCAAGACATCGCATTAGATGCCTAGGCGCCCTACTTTTCTTTGGTTGAATTATTGGCATTAGACCCGTCAGAAAAGACTTTTAAACAGACTGCGTAGCCTCCGACAAATGCAACGAGGCCGAATAGGATTCCTTATCAGTTCAGTGACCCTGAATCTGGCTGGAGAATGGTGGAGGTGGGAAGGAGACCGCGGATCGATAGAATAAAGAGCGATGCATTAATTGAAGACAGCAACGCCTCGGGACGGGTGATTCCATTTAAACCTACAACGTGGATAATTCTTCGAGGCGTGTTTGGAGTTGGAAATGTGTAGGCAAACCTTATACCATCAGCTTAGTTTTCGCATTGAAAAACGTAGCACCCTTCAGTTTTTCCGACTTTTAAAATAGCCAAGATCCCCAGGTCCCGGAGGGGAAGAGGCCTTCGTCACGCTACCACCCACGTTTCCAACCATTCTAAACTGTCATTACCGCCATGCGACATTTAAAAACTCTCGCATCGCACATTAATGGGCCAAGGAAAATCTAATCAAATTGACGAGCATAACTGCCGCAATGACTCAACTGAAAATGATCCACCTCACCGAACGAATTCAAGAAGAAAGATGCAAAGGAAAACAAACGAAATTTCGCGAGGAAAGTGCGCGAAAATTTTGCAAAATGTATAAGCCAAGAACGAGACAATTAAAGGAAAATTACGATAAAAACGAGGCGGAGAAAAAAGAGAAGAGGCGTAAATAAAGCAGACAATTTCATTCCGGCCATTGTGCGAAATTTAACATCTAAAGAAAAAAGAAAGGGAATAACACGGGAGCATTCGGCCTCATTCCTACCCCCAGCCTCACACCGGGGCGGGGGGTGGGGGAACCAGGGGGAAAAAATTTTGACAGCGTAGCTGAGGGAACCGCAATAACTCGCTTCGGCCGCGGCTCGCCGCCCTCGTCTGTCGGATGGGGGCGGCAGAGGGTAGGGGGATGAAGAGATGGAAGGAGAGCGGGAAATAACGCAGTAGATGCGGAGGCGAGCGGGAGGAGAGGGACCGTGGGGTGATGACGGAAGATAAAACAAGAGCCGAAGGACTTTCGGAGGAACTGGGGAGAAAGGAAATCTGCGCGAATTAAACGGCGGGAGAGAATAAAAGCATGGGAGGAAGAGGAGGAGTAAGGGAGAGAGAAAAAACAGGTGAGGCTCGCTCCCTCCGACCGCAATTTGAGTGTACGTGTCCACCTTCACATTCACCTCATCACAAAAATAAATCACAGCATCCTTTCCGTGAAAAATACGTCGTCCGGAGACCGAGGAAACAAAATAACTACAAATATACAAAAAACGACATAATGAATACATAATTTTAAAAAAATATACACAAAAATGTTCGATAAAGTGGAGTGACGTGGCCTAGGAGCGGCGAGTGACGTAGGAAGATAGACTTCTCCAACTCATCCTCTTCATTAAATAGCGTGAAAACGCGAAAATTTAACTTTCCGAAAACACGACGCGATAATATCCTTTCGCAATATCAGCCAACCTAGTTACACTAAGTGTCAAGGGTAACAAAATTCATAAAACACATTTTAACGTGAAAAGGAGTTCTCATTCAAGTTTATTACTTCGCGAAAGATAAATCTTTGGTAAATTTAGAAACGCCATGAGTGAACTAAGACTATTCATGAAATAGAGGGCAATTTTAAAACAAAAAACACTGTACCTGAGGAGACTTAAGCCAGAATTAAAAGCCATCGGAAGAATCCGAATCCGCAAGCAAAAAAACTAGCGCCCTCCGAATACACGCGAATATCTACGATTGAAAGGTAAACTTGAAAATTACAAATTGTCAACCTTATACTGCAGTATTCTCTGCATTTGATTTTCAACAAGTCAACCGCGAATAACGTTTATTCATAAGTTTCACGATGTACACGGAAAATTGTTTGCTAATCAAAATGACGTATTTTCACATGACATGGAAGAATAAAAAAAATAGAAATGTAATTAGCTTATTTATGCAATGCTAATTACAAATTTCATTACTAGTATGACATAATTTTTAGATTTTATGAGTACACTTTGAATAAATTTTTTTATAAACTAAGGTAATTAAAATTACATTTTATTGATATTAAAACCGATCCAGAGGAAGACTTTATATTATCGGCTCAACTGGATTTTACGATAAAAATGCAGTTTTAAGCGTCCTGTTTTTCTAGTACAAAGGGAGACTAACTTCTAGAAACTAACTTCTAATGATTATAAGTACTTAAGAACTATTTACAGTCATTAGTAGTGCTTGCCGTCAAAAGAGAAAACGTTAAGCAAGCTAGGTTAGGAGAGTTAAAGGATATACATGAATGTTGGACGAATTGAGGGGAATAAGAATGCATGCTGAATTGAAGTGGTTTATCGTAGTGTGTGGTCTCAGGTTGTGCCTTGTCAGGCGAAGCTAAGAAATGTTGAGATGTCAAGTTTGTGTCCATCCAAAATCTACCTTCAACGGTAGGATACCAATTAATAAGTATCATATCATATAAGTACGTACTTAAAATCAACTACGAAACGCCAATACATATTTTTAGCAAAGGACCGAAAGAGTTTGCCGAATCACATTGATTCCGCTGAAGTCTGCGGAACAGATTAAACAGTCCTTTCTTTCTCTTCGATAAAGGTAACGGTGAAACAAAACGAACCAGAGCGGCCGACAGAGAATAGAGAGATGGGAGATGATGAAATTTGAAAATCGGGGGAGGGGAAGGAGGTGGTGGTGGTGGTGTGAGGGCGGACGCATGGGCGCCCGTTATCAACACCTGGCCCGGTCGGGTGCCTTCGGAAGTGGGTGCGTTACAGTCGACCCGTGTTAAATGGTGCGGCCGAGGATAAGCTAGGCGAGGAGGGGGGGAGATGGAGAAGAGTGTAGTTTGGAGGCGAGCGGAGCGCCCACCTCCCCCATCGCAAAAGTAAGGCTCGGGTAAGAAGCGGGGAGGGGGGAAAGGGAGATGAGCGAGGGAGCGGATGGACAATCTAAGTAAGACAGGTGGCCCTCACACCACGAGCGTGTCGCACCGCAAATTCCCCAAGTTGGGAACTGCCGAACCCCGCCGGACGGGACACAACTCGCCGCTGCAATGCGACCAAACCTTCCTTCCCTGTCCCGTAGTTCGACATCGGGAATCCTTGGATTCGAGGAAAACTTCCACGAGAGCAATCGATTACCTCTCAAATGTTTCCCCATTCAGGAAAACCAAATATTCATTACCAAACGGCCACATGCCAATCCCTTTGCACCATTGTCGAATTTGTGTAAAACTGGCGAATTCTGTTGAGCTGTCATCAAAATTGTTACATTGCAACGCCTCTAAGAAGCAACATTTTTATTTATCATGTAATATACCGGTTAAGGTAGGTTTTGAATGGACACAACTACCAGATAAATATTTCGTGACTCTTAACAAAACACAATCCAGGAACCTACTCTACTCTGCAACCTTATAAAGGTATAAATTATTTCCAAAATAATTTATCAGCTACAATAAATCAGAGAGAAATGGGAAAATAGGGATACAATTCTAGAACACATATACTGTAGGATATACGTATAAGTAAGCAGGGTTACATCAAAACGTAAGATTCCATTTAAAATTGCGTGTCAAAGAACATATAGGAACACTCTATCACTGAGATATGATTTCTTTGGTCCACGCTGAAGGCGCAAAATGAAAAGCCTACACGGATATAAACGATTGGAACGAAACACTAGGATGTTTCTATTTCAATTTTAAATCGAATTCCTTGCGGGAGCAGAGGGGGGAATCAGGGTATCATCCGCTTTCACACAGTCACAAGCAGATTAACTGAGGGGAATCGTTCATTCCAGAAAACCAAACTTGTATTCAATTGTTTATTAAATGAAGAACACAACGTATATATCCACTGTTCTTCATTTAATCAAATAACCAAACTTCCTGTCCACATATGTCCGTCAATTTATTCTTAACATTGACTCTGAAATATTTGCACTATTCAACCAATGACTCCACATTCAATGATTTACAAAGGATGAAGTTAACGAAAAAAATCACATTAATTTTTTAATGAAATAATTGTCCTGACGAATATATTTTGTAACTGAAATAAAGTCAGCGTCTAGTAAATCTCAGCACTAAATACAAATTTTAAAGAAACAAGAAGAAAGAATGCTCTTTATGAGCACAGAAAAGGTCTTGTTTTATGATAAAAAAAGCATCTGGATACTTCACCTTAGCTGGACTTTTAAAACCTCTTCAAAACGAATGCAATTAATTTTTTGAACAATGTTGTCACTTAATTCGAGGACCTTTCATTACGCACTGGTTTTTAAAAATCAACATGAATGGCATGGAATAACAAACAGTTTAAGTGACGAGATTTTTTAAGTGCATGTAATTAAAATTAAAAACATACAAACAACTTAATTAATACAAGAGTAAGGGAAACATTATGCACCCAGTTAAATAATTGGAGAAAAAAGGTTTTTAAATAAGAAGCGAAACTAATAAACTTACTGAAACTCGCAATTCACTTTTACGGATATACTCGTATTATAACACTTTAAAAGAAACCCACTCGTGTGTTATTCATTACGGAACACCGTTCCCTTTTCCAAATATCTAGTTAAAATAACGGTTTATAATTATAAAATATTGTTCCCGGTGTTATCGGGAGGAACGGCTTCATTACCAAAGGAACCACCACCAGGAAGCATATCGTATGTCGATGCTGAACCACAAAAAACACAGGCCGTGTGAATTAAACATATTCAAGCGGAAAAACGAAATAATTTTTCTCTAGTAATTTCGGTTTCCTAGGGCAACGCGATGAAACATTTCAAAATATGACCGTTTCATTGGGCCACTGCCACAACTTCCATTATTTTAAAATACTGGACAATATTTACAGATTCACAAAATACTTAACTTTTAGATTGATTACATTTATTATCTCCACTGGTTCGGAGATTTCCTGCTCTTATAAATCATTTTCACCGCTTTTTATTGCACCTATATATTACAGATCAGCCAAATTATAGCCACCACTTTATTGCTTAGCACAAAACTTGTTATTTTGCACTTTCACCGATCGAATGTAAAGATTACCATTGTTCATGGTCACTATTTCTGTCTTCCTGGTCATAACGCAAATTCGGCCGTTACGATGAAGAAACAGGCGAGAATACCGATACTTTTTCTAAATCATAATTGTCATCAATCTAACACATATATCTGAATCACATTCGTTTCTCAACCATTTCATGCCGAAAATATAGTAGCATATACCAAAGTAGCAGCGTAAGCACAAAACTAGGGACCATGGGAATACATGTAGAAATGGCTTAAATAGTCTCATAAAGAAATAAAGAGATATTGATGTCATCTTCCGACCTTAGAAAGACACCAATTTCTCATCACTTTTGAAACTAGTCTTTGGAACGAGAGATTCTTTACGAGGGTGAATATAATCCGAGTGAGGTTGGAATTCTCTCACACGGACTGAATCCGGATTAAAAAAATACACTCTTTGCAAGAGGTAAAACGCACGTTAATGAGCTAAATTTAGGAATCATATCTCAGGAAAAGCTGGGCGCGAGGAACTTGAATTCAATAGAATACGGAAAGGTACTAACGTCCTTCGAGATTTCCTTTAACTTTCTCTTTACAGCATTAAAAATAAATGTTCACTTTAAAAATGGCCTCTTTTTAGAAAGGCTGAATAAATATTAAGGCTCATTTAAATGTTCGTCAAGAGCGTTCTTGATTGCATTCTTGCGAACAGATTACTTAGTTAATGGACATTGATATGAGAAAACTAATTTTTTTACAAACCATGAACAATGTGCAACGACCATACCCACACGTAAGTATTGACACCAATCAGATTAGGTTAAATTCGAATACCATTCTCTTTATTGACGACGTGATCGGGTCTTTTTACGTCAACTTTTACACTTATCTTTATATTTTTATATAAAAGATGCAGGAAAGTGGTTATGATTTAAGCCCTGGTGCACAACATGCCAAAACCGTTGTTGAAGCATTTCGTGCCTTAACCCGGTGCGATCGATCATCGCTAGATCGGAACTAACGATTAATGACATATGATAATTCACCATGCTAAAGAATTAGCCTATTACTGTGAACTTGAATTTCTTTGACTAAAATCCGCTCTCGATAGTCGTAATTACAACTGATACACGTGGCTCGAAGGAAAATAAGCATGTGACGAGAAAGGACCAATGTTTAATTAGGATTTTTTGAAAAATGCTTGTATCTTTGTGTGAATCACTAATATTTTATTGAACGACAAAGTATTCGATACAATTTTATCGTCTAGGTCTATGCAAATGTTTAGGGTTGGAATACTAGTGTCACAACCTGGTCGCACATTAACGTTGACTATACTCAACATTTTCATTTCGCAAATGAAAAATTAGATCCATTAAATGTTCGGTCTGAGATCTTATCGTTAGCAAAAATTACGAAAATTCTTTTTAACGTGAATTTATAAATCTACTTCCCATACGAAGGTAAAATGGAATGCCGATTTTTGGTCGAGGACCCATGAAATTAAGCCATTTCCTCACTCTCCTGTGACCTTTTCTCCAGACAAGAAGAAAACGCAAATGAAACAAGAGCCCAACTGAGATGCTAAAAAAATGCATCGGACGTCCCCGTGGGTGATGACGAAGAGGATAAAAAATTAATATTTCCAAGCGAGACACGCCTGAAGAACGGTGAACGCCCTTGATTGGGAGAGGGTATAAAAAGAAAATGCACGTGCAAACAAAATAAAGGGGAAAAAAACATTTTCAGTCTCTCGGGGAGAACAAAGAAAATCGAAGGGAGGAAAGTTCTCGCACGTCCGCGCGTTGACGCAAAAAATAATCCGCCGTATCAAACAACGTTGGGGCAATGAGGAGAAAATTGGGAAAAACGGGATGTCGAACGGGGTTGGGAAGAGGTGAATGCAAACTGCAATTACAGATTCAGTACACCCGGGTTATAAGGGTAGTAGATGTTTTCAGTACTGTTCCCAGTGGATAGCAATGAACTTGAGACTGGGTTTCTCCAGTGCGTCAAAAGTCTTAAACATTTATCGACGAACTGAAACGTATTATTTTCCAGTAAATTTTTCGAAGCTATAAATATCCTCCTTAAATGATGATCTTGTGCAATGCACCCCCATAAATGTTCCCCTCTTTGATACTGAGAACATCAAGGTTAATTACGCTTGAGGACAAATATTACAGAAATGTGAATACAACAGGAATTGCTGTTCCCATAAATTATGACAGCAAGCAATAAATTGAAACATTATTCTTTTGACTCCAATTCTCCGCTATATTTTATTGGTGACAGTGATATTTTCCCTAATCCTTTATATATTTTAGCAGAAAGAACTTACTCTATGATTGAACATAACATTTATAAAAAAAGTGACTTTTCCCTCGTGAGACCTGAATTATATACCTAACACACCACTACACGAACGGTGTCAACTACATTTAACTGTAATCTAAACCGATTTAGTACAACAAACCTCTTGATGATGCTTCATTTCTAAAACCGTACTATCAGATGAATTTCAGATGGAATGAACTTTTTTTTAAAAGGGTTCGAAGTGGAATGTTCTAAGCGTGAATTGAACTCGCGAGCTGATGATGTTCCGGACGGGGCTGGACAACGCACCCACCGAAGTGGCATGGCGGCGCGGGAAGAGTTTCAGACCCGCGATAAGCCTACCCACTGGTTAAACGCTCTTCTCCCAGTGCGTGGGGAGTGGTGGCGGGAATGCGGTGGGGAGAAGGGGAAGTCGGCCGGGTTGCGGAGATCCCTCATCCCGCCCGCTTTTATTTATTTTTCGCCCTCAACCTGGTAGAGACACGCCGAAGACCCGGCCCACCCCACGCCCCGCCATGCAACCCACCCGCTCCGCGCGCACACACACACACGTACGCCGGCTGCCGCCTCGGGCGTCCGCGGGGAAGGAGGGGCGAGGAGAACGGTTAGGGATGCGGGAGGAGGAGCCGAGGGGCCGTCAACCTGGGAGCCGGGAGAGAGAGAGAGGATCCCAAAAGCCGAGGGGGGGGTCGCCCACCCACCTCCCCAAACTCCCCTTTCTCTTGACTGGGTCTTGCGCGGACCCTCATAATATCGATAAAAGTGCGCGCCTTGAGAAGGAAAAAAATAGAAGAAGCGTACACGGAGAGATAAAAAGAAATACAATTTCCCCGCCGCGAGTGGAGTGATTTCGGCCGGCAGCGTGTGGCCGAAGAAGGTGCATCGACACCGGTTCTCAAGAGTACTCACGAAAACGGAGATGGCCCGATATCCAGGGAAAGGGGACGGAGGATGTACGTATATTCTCCCAAATGAACCAGTCGATGCATCACGACATGCTGGGGTTAGCAAGAAAACTCGCCTCACAAAAATTACTACTCGAGCAAAAACTCCGATGAATACATTATCTCAGCAAATAAATAAGTACCTCAATTGGCACGTGGTACACTACCGCAACTTCTACTGCTGTAATTACATTTCGAAAGCATAAACTGTCGCTTATGACCAAGCTTCCCTAAACAGGATAAATTGTGCGTAGAATATCGTGCCCAAACGGTCGAATGAACTTGGATCGGGGAGGAAAGAGACAAAATGGAAACGTCGGGAGTTTTTTCACCGATTAGAACACCTGATAACAGACTCCATAAAATGTCGCTACCCATTAAAATAACCACCTTAACCCGAATCCCGTTTTTTTTTGCGCCAACCTCCGAAATTATCACGCGTTACGGAGACATAATCATCCCCACAACATCTTGAATTTTCACCTTTTTTTGTTTCGTCTCGACCAATTGGGAGAACGTTCTCTCCGCCCGTATGTTTCGTGGCAAGAGGATCTTTAAGCGTTTTCTATTTTAGACCTAGGGTAAGGAGAAGTGGGGGAAGGAGGCACGACGACTACCTACATGCTTGTCCCACTGGTTGCCGACCCCTTGGCCCCACAAACCATCCGGGGTCATGCGAGGGTAAAGGGTCCAGGGGAACGGCTTTCGTAGGGAGGGAGGTCGAGCGAGCCGGGCTCCGCGGCGACCGGCCGGGGCGGGTAGGGTCGGGGCGGGGCCGGGCGGCCGGCATTCGGACGCGTTCTGCTCCTCAGACACACTCGCACGAACATCTATCTGCGAAGAGCATCAAGTAAGTGGACGGGAGGGGCGGGACGGGGCTGGGAAAAAGGATTCGGTAGCCCAACATTTGGGAATTAGGGAGGGGTGAGGGGGGGAAGAAAGGAGGGAGGGGGGGTGGAATTTTATGGAGTTTGAGAGGGGGGGGGAGGGGAAAAGGCGAACGGGTGACGTCACGCCCCTTCTCCCTCCCGAGAGCGCGTTCAACAACATCAATCGATTGGAACGCTTCCCCCTCCCCCCTCCCAATCCGCAAACACCCCCGCCCACAGGCACAAGGGCCTTCCCCTCCCCCCGCGTCCCCATCCAGGGCACCCAAACTTCCTTTTCTCCTCCTCCTCCTCTTTCTCTTGGCAACACACATCTCTCCGAAACCGGGACCGTTGAGTGGCCGGCCACACCCTAATAAGCGCCGCGCCACGCTACCGCTCTTTGCCCCCTCCTCCACTCCCGCGCCGCGCGAGGGGCGGAGCGGTGGGTGGACGACCTGGAGGATATACGAGGGTGGGCGGCGGATCCCTCTCCAGTTCCTCCCTCAACCCCTACATCATCATCATCATCAGGAGAGTTCGCAGCGTCGGGGGCAGGGGGAGTTGGGAGAAGTCATTGAATCCCACTAATTTTACGTCTACTTGTTGTTACCACGCCTCTCCCCTGCAGTTCATCTCGGAAGGGGATTGGGAAAGATGGGCGCGTAACGCATTTAGGCGCAGTTTCCACCGGATTAATCAACTTATGCCCGTCACCAGGTAAGCGTGGGAGTAGCCAGGGTAGGAAATGGCCGGAGGGGTTAGGGCGGGACCGTCGACCCCGGGCACAGACTCAGGACGTAGCTGAAATCACGAGGCTAAGAGAACACATTCTAAACCCTGTTATAACCAACATATTCCTTTCGGAACTACAGATCTGTTAAATTGCACGAGTCTTGCGCGCTCCGATGATCTCCCAATAAATTTACTGAGGGAATGATACTTTAGCACCCGTATAGATTGATGGCAGGTTTGGATGAAAACGATAGAAAATGCACGCAGCACTTGGGTAAACATAGCACGGTGGGATGGGAACATAGCACAAGGATGCGAAGTTGATGGAGGAGGGTTATGATAAACTTATGTGTATGTGTAATGCGACACGATATTACTAATAATCCTCTAATAATAATCGCAGGAAAAATTCATTTTTCCTCAAAAATATCTATGCATCGTTCATCCAAATCCAACCAGCATTCAATAATAGAAAGATAATAATAATATACCATTATCAACTTCCGGCTTCTGGCCCTGTGATGTTTAGACTAAACCTATTAATCCATTAGAAATTTTCGCTTTCACCTACGTTTTATTTTTTATAAAGCTAAGATGATCCAAAAGCTACTGTATCACAAATGAGCATCATCTCAAAAATGCGACTGGTATATAGTATAATGAAACCGATACTCCTGCAATGCATGGTATTCAATATGACTTCATTTCAATCGGGAAGGAAGCAAAATTACATTCCGATTCAATTTTGGAAGGGAGCTGGAAGTTTTTATTGACCCGGCCCATGGAGATTAATGCCGAGACTAACTCCTGGAAGTAGGCGAACTTTCAACTGATGGAAAGTTTTCTAGTTCATAACTCCTTTGCATCGTGGATGCCGGAATGATTTCGGGAAACCGAAAATAATTTACTGCGATTTATTTACAGCTACTTTGAAGACGAGGTATCTGTTCAATAGAAAATTCATGGTGGCCCAATGCCACGGGTAATGTCGGCTTCAGAGGGATAATAGTTTTTCTTGCCAGGTGAACGATACGAATCACGCGAAGTGAATTAAACAGGTGCTTCGGGAGGGAAACCTCACCTGCACTCGATCAAATGAGAGAACAGGTTCGACAACTAAAAAAGCAACTGTTCCTAATGGTCGAAATGAAACCATTTTCTTTGAACTGCCAGGTATACTTCCAGAAACTGTAGAGCATAAACAAATCATTCCATGTAACTGCGGGAGATGCCGTGACAGTAACATTTAACGGAGTCATCCGCTAATATGTACTTCAATGCAACAATTTTAGAGTGTGCAAATCGACCTCGGTCAAGGTGAATGATTTTTACACTCTGAAATTGTTGCATTAAAACAAATCATTCGCCCAAAGAAGCGACAAGAACGATCAAAACGTAATACGAGTGCCGCAAGAGTGACAAATTTTCGAGAAGACATTCTGAAAAACGACGTCTCGAGAAAACAACCCTCAGAATCGGTTTATTCCTCAGGAACATGCTCCAGGGACGGCTTCGCCCTCCCAACGGTTCCCCAAATTCTCGAACGGAGCGACGACATTCAGAATGGAGGAGGAATATCACGAAACAATTCGCCTCCTCCGTCGCCCACAGCTCACCGGCTGGGTAAAATTCCACGTGCCTCCCTCCCGCCACTCCAATCCAATCGGACAGACACGAAGCCCGCGCGCGCGCCAGGGAGAACGTGTCACGACGGACTCGCTGAATGCGGTCCCTCAGACCGCAACGGACGTCAAATCGTTCACTAGTCTCCGGAAAGGCTTTGATGGGAGGGATTTCCAGCAGAACTCGAGGGATTCAGGGATAACACGGGCGTGTAATTTCGAGTAGATTGCCCCGATCCCTAAACAAACATCCTCGATCAATCGATAATCCAGGCGAGGCGAAAATATTTGCACTGGGTTTAGAACGAACAGCCGACTTGAGGATGGGAAAAAGCCCGATGCCTTAAATTCAAACGACTAATTACACAGCAAGATGGCGAAAGAGAGATCCTTTCCATCGACAAAAAGGAAAACACGATCTCTGGAATGACGAATGATAGGAAAAGTCAACTTCAGGTGCAGAGTTTGCAGCTGTGGCCTAAAATGATGGGAAATCACGAAACTGATTTAATTTTGACGATTTTTTTAAAAATGAGAGGTAAGTACGAAAAGGAAGTGTTCATAAGAAAAAAAAATTCGGAAAATACGGAATTGGAATACTAATAATTAGTCATAAGTCGTTTTACTTGGAATTAAACGTAAAATAGTGCTTTTTGATTACCGTTTTCTTAAAGAGCGAGGCCGGACGTAAAATTAATCACGACGTTTTAAAATTAAGATAAACATTATTTTTACCGGACCAAATATTATGCATGTTACGTAGTTTTAGAACAAATGAAACTAAACCATATATAATTCCAAAAATTCACGAGGAAAACAAATATTTATGAAAAACGGAGCCAATTAAAACTTTTGCACAAAAAAATGAGGACAACCGTTCAATTGAAAGTTAAACTTTCACCCTTGCGTAATCGTTCTACCGACAGTTTACGAGCGCCTGCCCCCCAACAATACACCCCTATTCAAAACCCCCGCAACGCCGCGCCGGCTCGTCGCGTCGGTAGCTGTTCGGGACGTCGCTCCGACAATCCCGCGTTCCATAAACAACGTAACCCTGATGCACGTTTCCATTTCAGTGAGATCCTCCGGTTGAAAGTAAGGCAGAGGGGGTGTCGGATATTCGGATGTGGATCCGCGACGCGGGGAGGAATTCTTGCATTGGCGAGCGCTCGACGAGCGAACGGAAGTCGTTGCTAAATTAGTGAAACCCTCCCACGTGACCTTGCAGGAGCAGGTGTATGTCACCAGCAGCAGCTACTTATCGATCGACGGGACGGTTTCAAACAACGAACGCCGTTTTCAGAGGGGGGCGCGAGTTGATAGAGGGCGACGAGCACTGGCGAATCCTTTGTGGAGGGCAGGAGAAGGTGGGGGAGGGGGCGAGAGATATTACAAAAAGATGAAAGACCCCTCATCGCGTCCGTTTGAAAAGGAAGACAACACTAAGGGAGTGAGGGGGTGGAGATTCCGGACGCATTCATGGGTGCCCAAGTGTAATTTACGCCCGGAATGCAACAGTTTAACGACTGCTGAAATTCGCTTGGCGGTGCTCTTTCAGCGATTTTTTTTAATTTATACAAACGAAATTGTTTTAAAAGATTAAAAAAATTAACGAAAACTTAAAAAGTTCGAGCGATTAAAGCGGAGGATATAGATCAGTCAAAGTTACAAGTGCTAAAGAACGTCTTCATTGGCTCGAAAGTTAAACATGAGTATTTTGCAATAACCCAGTTTATGCGCGTAGAAAGTTACTGACAAAAATATTTCAAATAAAAAAAATAGAAAACACGTTAATACAAATGGAGGTCTCCGCGTTCTATTCACAGTCGCATTACTTTCCCGAAGTCAATAAAATCGCAATTTTACATAAATGATCAATTATAATGGCCTGAAAGAAAAGGAGTGGGCATTACCATGCGATGGCATTTGCATAATAACGGCCGACATGCAGATATCTAAGGTCGCAAAAAACAACTGGAATGTCTCTCAAAGGGTCAACCTTCGCATTGTGAGCGGCGGCATTCGTCAATAAATGCGCGTCGAAGAGAACGCCCGTGGCTCGCAGTTTGCTCAAGTGATATCGCTCATTTCACATTCACCAACTCGTTTCATGCATATGCGGCACAATTGCAAAAAAATAAAACGGCCCAGCGGAATGACCACTGGTTACTAAAACGTTATGGATGTGAAGACGTAGAATCTTGGACCCCACTCGAGGAAATCCAATGCCTATAAACCCAATAGACTCCACGGTAGAATGCGCGACCTTTCCGACTGAAATTTCCAAATTATAACGCATTGATTCCAGGGAAACCGTACTTCAGTGATCGGATTAACGGTTAAATATTGACATATCACCAAAACATAACACTTTTTGGCGATTAGTCAATCAATGAGAGCAAGCAAAACAGTGTAGTGCAATTATAATCACATAAAATGGGAGAATAGTACTGCAAAACTCATTCGTCCACTTTAGGCAAATTTTGACTACACACCATCATTTTATTAAGTCTAATAAAGTTACTGCTGCGGTATATATCACGTTTTTCTAAATTTTAATAAATTACTCACTTTATTAGATTATTTAACGTCAATTTAACCTTCCTTCCAAGGGGATCAGAACAACTAACTTCAAATCTGGCGAGTCTGCATACAGGTCGACATTTACTTCATCCAAAAAATATCAAAAGCAGTACCTCCTTGAGAAATTGACACTACAGGATACTTCATTTTGTTTACTACCATGGATATATCCATTAATCGCATAAAAATATTCACTATCGGTTCACACGGAAATATCCATAAATCACAGTGATATTAGGACACTTTTAACTCTCGAATTTTCAATTTTTCTCGGCCAATGCTAGCAATTTTAACGATCGGTTAAAAAAGTAACGCACATTAGGTCGAGTTCTTTGGCAAGAAAAACGATTCCAGCAACAAAACAAACAAAAAAGTCCAAATTTAGAAAATGAGCCTCAATATGAACGACACACATTTACTCCCTCAATCCACTGATGATTACTTCCAAAAAAAATATATTATATATTCCTGAACGCGCAGCGACGGACACACTTGACAGTAGTTGGTTACATTATCCGCTGTCGTTCCCTTACGGTACGTGAGTGAGGAATTACCGTACATTCAAGCATCGATAGTTTTGCTTCATTTTATATTCGTTTTATATACCCGCACGCGAAGCTTTGAGGGAGCATTACGATCATGTACATGCGAATATCTCGTGTGCTCAAGAGCATTGAAAGGGAGCGAGTGAACATAGTTCGTATACCAGCCATAAAAAAGCCATCGAGAAAATACCTAAATTTGAAACGGAAAAGGGCTGTTTTATTGGATTCCTGAAATTGTCAATAAAATACATTCCATCTCGGGTGGTAACAAAATCAACACTCATCGACAGAAAAGGAGAATATCGTGGGGAAGGAAGAGCGTGCAAAAGAATGCGCACCATTTCTGCATATCCACAGGTCCCACGCGGCGCGAATCACGCGGGTAGCTTAGTGTAAAGTCCCAACTTGCTCATATAATAAGCCATTAATGAATTGGCACGCTGGGGGGTGAAAATATTTAGCCGATTGAGGAAACGCTTAAGGAAAAATATAGGGACTCATTTTAGCGTCACTCATTTCCATATCGACATAGAGAATACCTGCTCTTTTATTTTTTTTTGTTTTTAAGTCATTAAAGGGTTTAAATAAAATTTTAAAGGGTTCAAATAAATTTTAAAAGCTAATTTGACTCATTAAAACCGCGATAAAAAAAAGCTTGTAAATTGTACAAAACTCAACAACAACCTCCAAATTCAAAGGGACTTAAAGCATATCTTGAATGTTAAGTTCCACAGGTAACAAACAATGCCGATCGTTTTCCGTTATGGACGTGTTGATATTTTACACACAATAATCAGGAGCAATCACTTATCATATTGTCAAGTATATGGAGACAAAATTGCTCATCGAACTGAGAACGAAGGAATAGGATGGACTACAGTGACACATTATTAATGTTAATGATTCATCATTATTGATTGACGGCCCATCAACTGACAAAATAGTTGGAAAGACCGGATCTAAAGACGTAGAAAATTAAAGGGGGGGGGGGGGGGGTAAAGAAACGTTTAAGACAAATCTGGTGACATTTTTGTCCTAGGAGACTCAAGTTTAAGATTGGGGTCAGGTTTAGCAGAATATTGGATGTTTTCATCGATTGATTCCAGCGACCCGAAGATTTGCGAGCTTCTTCCCAACTTCGATCATGAAAGACGCCAGTTTATATAGTAAATACCAATAGCTCTCCGCAAATACAAATTCAGGAAAAACAATATATTTTTATAATATCGAATTTAGATAAATGGATGCTCTATCGATAATCCATGACTTGCTCGGGAGGTCTCGAACGGGAAGTCGCAGAAGAGGGAAAGGGTCCATCCTTACCTGACGTGCTCCACGTCGAGTCTCTCCACATTTGATCGCCCAAGTTGAGTATTCCTCCACCTTTGGAGTCGTCCTTTTGCTCCTCAACACCCCATAGCTTCTTAGCAGACGGTGCGATCTGTGGGAGGAGTGAGAAAATTTAGAAATACATTTACAACAAACAATAAAAAAAGAGCAATTACGAAATATGTATAGCCGATTAAAAATAGCATCAGATTCTCGTTATGAAAATCGTATTTATCTCCATTTACACACGATTACAAGTGGAAGAAAGAAACGAAGGAGTTAAGAAAAGTTACGAGCATGAGAATACCACGACAATGAAATACATTACAACGACTATATTATGAAGCGAAAATAGCTATGATTTTGTGACGGATCGAAAATTCTATGGCACTACCCGAAAACGAAAATTAATCGAGGTACGAATACGTAAAATAGTATAAAACAAGCTTAAATAATACACACACTTAAAGACACTGAAAATAGTTCATTGTGGTCCTTTAATAGGCCTATGCGAAAATGTCAGTCATGGTCACCAAAACGGGGTCGCGATTACACATTGACGTGACTACCATCTCAATTACACATGCGAGAAGGTTAGACATATTAACTTAAAAGCGAACCATAAATTACATAGCGTGCTTCAATGGCGTTGGTGAACGGAAGAGACTGAGTAGAGCATTCATTCTGAAGGGTGTCGGCGTGACTGGCGGTGGCACCAGAGAGATATCTAACACACTTGATACATAGCGAAATGCTAATTATAAGATGAAAAGTTCAAAGAAACACATTTTTCAGCGCTGCTTATCACTCACTACACACAGAGCGCAACTTAGACAAAGGCGACACCTGGAATTGGTATTTCATATTTTGTTCTCTACAGCGGATGTGGAAAAAGAAATCCATCCAATGACGGAAACTTCAGAAGTCCACTTTTAACATAACACAGCAGAGATGGCATCTCTTCACAAGAGTTGAAAACTACTCATTTTTTGGGTCTACTAATATTGGAAGATCGCCACGAATCTACGTTTCTCAGGACAAGAATTAAAATTTTCAAAATCAGAAAATGAAATATCAAGTCGAATGCCTCTTTCTAGAATGCCAAATCAATAGGAAAAATCAACAGCAAGAGGAGGACAGGAGAAAAAATTATTTTTTTTTTAATTAGGGCTGAGTACACGCAAGACGACTGGAGGCCCGATGGTGGAGGATGCTGGCGTTTTCCGCGCGAGCCCCCGCCCACCCCTCTTCCCCTAAATATCAATAAGCGAGAAGAGTCGGTGACATTTTCCAATTTGATTCCGAAAAACTTTTAGGCAAGAGCTGAAATTTTATGGCTACTCCTCCGGTGAAAAAAGTGCTTCCGCAGGACTCCCTTTTTGTAAAAAAAGCATATAGTGTTACGTAACCTCATTTCCCGCCTTTGACGCAGCGCGACGCCCCGGGGATGCACAATTGGCAAATTGTTTTGTTTGTGATTTCGCGTGATGCAAAAACAAAATTCCCTGGAAACGAAGTGAAGCCACCGAATATTCGGCACGATGGGATATCTCGACCGCGACAGCACCCTGACGCAAGATCAAACAGGAATTCGGTGCGCGATTCAAAATACGAAAAATGGAGAGAGAGGGAGAGAGAAAGGACGAAACAAAAAATGGGAGATTTTTTTCCGGCCGAGAGCAGTGAGAAATTCCGAGTCGCCCTTGCCTTTCCGAGGCCGGAGGGAAAGAAAAGAAGGGCGGGTGGAAAAAATGGGGTGGAGCAGATCGGCTCCCCTGGGAGGTGAAAAACAAAAAGGTCCAGAAAGGGAGTCATGGAAGGATGGGGTGTGGAAACCCTGCCTCCCTTCGCCTCAGCCCATTTTCAGCGCCGGAACAGGTTGGGACAAAAAAATATACACATTAAGCCGGGAGGAGTGTCCCGTGGGAGAGGCTCCCGACCCGAGGGGGATGGACGCCCTCGCACCCTGTGCACACAATCTCGGCGGTGAAGGGCACATTACGTTCGCAAAATTACGCCTGCCTCTACAATAATTTACTCGGCCTCGAGCCAGAAGAGAGGGAGGGAGCGAAACTCGAGGAAACTTGAGGGTTCAATTGGGGTGAATCTGCTAGAAGTATTCATTATTCATGCAGTTTAAATAATGACTTTTAAAACAAAGTCAAAAAAAGACATGACAGAGCCACAACGAAGACCAAATAACTACGCCATTAAAAAATTTCCAATTTCAATTTAATTTTATTGAACAATACACTTTGCAATAAATTCATTACACAAAAGAAAAGGGCGCAGAGGGCAATTTTCATCCATGTATAAACGGTGGAATAAGCGCATGGCAACGAATGGAGAATACTTTGAAGGGAACAAAATCGCTGTAGACTAAATTTTGCAAAATAGGTTTTCAATGCCCCAGTTCGCGTATTTATTGGACATACCTCGTATGGGATGAGAACAAATGTACACGAAACAAAGGTTATGACGTTTTCGAGAAAGAGAAAGTCTTGAGTTAACTGTTAAAATAGGGGGAAGGCAAAAGCAGGTGGGGCAGCGTTTTTATACAGTTGCTTCTCAAAAACATCTTTAAATCGCACCAATGTTGATACGAGCATGCGGACAGCACATTTTTTTCCATCATCCGAATACCATTTTGGGTTTGCATTCCGGCCATAATAGCGTTTAATCCTTTTTTTAATTAATAGCTCTTTTTGACAGAAATAACTGGTGGTAATCCAGAATCAATTCAGATTACATACAGACTTAAATGTACGCCGGTCAATCAGCACTGACATGATCACAAACATTCTCTTTTCGGCTTGGCTGATAAAACTGTCCAATTTGAGGATGAACTTGGTGTTTCAATTGATGGATATCAATCACGTCATTTACTCCCACGCCATATTTTTGCAACACATACCCTTTCTACAGTTCAACAGATTAGCGATACATAAACTACAATAAATCGCTCATCCATTCATAAAAAGGATCGTGGTAAAACTTTACGCCTCGGACAGTAACGTGCATTAGCTATCGATACAGATCAATTAGCAGTCACACTGTCATTATAAGCTGGTGACAAAAATATCCGACGCAGTTCCACTTTCCTTTGTAAAGGAGAGAACCGCTTTATATCCCTACTGTTCTCTCTTTCATTTCAATCAATTAGTCTTCATTTTTATCGTACCGACTCATTCCCCTTTGCAATGGCGGGCGACATGTTGATGACCCCCAGAGTGATTCTTTCATCATTACCGAGGTGGCATCAGTCCGACAAGTGATGTCAGTCCAATGAACTTCCAGGTTACCTCCCTCTATGGATTAGCACCGTGAAAAATGTAGTATCTACGTACTTTCCACGGGATCAACTTTATGATTACGTGACTAGATAAGAATGTACACCACCAACAGCCACGGGAATCGGGCGACAGATAGGAAAAATCTGTTTTATAATTACTATTCCAAAAAAAATACATTCTCAATAGGGAGAAACTGATTTCAGAGATGAAATATTTTTACTAGACAAAATGGCACATTTATCACTCGTAAAATCCCAGGAGTGCCCTTCAGTATACGGGAGTTTAATGGGAGTAACGAACAAAGGTGAACATAAGAAAATAACAGGGTGTCCATTAATATTGATTTTCAAAATGATAGGAATAATGTTTCAACAATTCCCATATGGGATGGCAAAACTGATCAACGAAATAATAACTATGATAGTGCCTTACACGACTCTTGAAAACCCTGAATGAAAACCATGGGGAAATAAATTAAGTAAGGAAGGACTATATGGAATGGGCAGTGCACTGAAAATTCAAGGACGAGTAGTAATGAGTATTCGACATTGACCAGGCAAACTTCAAGGGTCGGAGGTGAGGTCGGGTTCAGAGGTGACTCTGGCGGCTTCGTTCGAGAGTTCACATTCTTTCGAATGGGCTTTCATTTTTTTTCTCTCGACCCTGCCGAATTGTCTCTCGCGAGTTTGGAAACACATTGCCTTCCTCTGTCTGTCAACGGAAACGATAGACATCGACTTCCCGGGAGACGATTCACGCGGACAGGCGGGGAGTGGAGGAGGGGGACCCGCGCCGAGTAAGTCCGAGGAAGGCGGCGGGGCCGGGCGAGTTCGAGGAGAAGTTGGGAGGAGGCGGGCCACTCGGCGCAGGGACGCAAATTAGCTCCGCTTTTACTGCTCGATCACCCTCGGCAGAACGAGCGGGGATGATTAATTGCCGGTCAACGTCCTAGCAGCAGCTTATAAAATAAGGGGTCTACTAATAAGGCTTGACGGATGGCTGACTGTAATATCTGAAGTGTGTGTGTGTGTGCGCGGCTGAGAGAGAGACGGGAGTGGGCGGCAAGGAAAAAATGAAGGCGCCTGAAGACGGGCCTGAAATCATATTTCACGAATAATTCGTGACACGAATAGCCACACGCAAAGCGATGACAGTTTCGTGAACATCGGAATGGGGAAAAATGGGAAATTATCCCACTGACTTCTTCAGGATTATTCCTCAATGGTAGTAAGACATTCGCTGAATCCTTTCAATCTAAACCCTAAATTCTCCTCTTCCCCCTCTCGAAATCCTTCTATCACAAAATCCATCTTTCCCCCGCCACTTGGGTGGCTGATCGAAGAGTTCCAGGTTCACTGGACTTTATGAGTTGCAACAGATCGTATCTAAAGAACACATTTTATGGCCAATCATAAAGCTCCCTTCAGTCGAAGTGGATTCCATGCCCTTTCGAAACGCAAAGGTCAGGAATACTTAACTCTGAGCACATGATTCACTTAACAGTTGTTTTATCAATTACTTTCTTTACAATTCAGCCAACAAATGAGATTAAATATGCAGTTTATTTTTGGTAATGACTCGTGATATACTGGCCACATCAAATACACTGTTAAAGATGGGAACATTTAAATTACCCATTCGAACCATTTTCAAATACCTCGCGCAAGCGAACTTAAGAGAAGGAAACTAAAATCAAGAAATGCATTGATTACTCAAGTTCCGATTACGCAATCTCACCGACTAAAATATACAAATTCCACATGAACACATGCATAGCCCGCCACTTCCAAAAATTCTTTTAATTGTAAGAAAGTAACGTATCATTAATGTTCTAAAATTAAGCGTGCTATCCACAATTACAACTTAGACGCTTCGCAGCCCTTGAAAGATCCCAGAATAAGGGGTTTCCTGGGTGCCGGTTATATCAGATTTAACCCTTCTCCTGCGGACTTCGTCATACCATTATGCTTGCTCTTCCAGAAACATCCAAAAAAATGTTTCAAAATTTCACTTTCATTGGATTTCGGCTCCGTCTGCAGCGCAACCATTCGTTCTCGAAGTAAGTGTTTGGAAGATTGTGATATTCGCAATCCATGACAAAAAATGTATCGTAACAATTCGAATTTCAGGGCGAAAGGCTGAAACAGGGTACACACAACTTCTCCATTCCCACCCTTGGTCCCGTTTAAGTAATACTTGAAACTCCTGTGCTCCTTCTCAACTCCCTTCCTCCTTTTATCCATTGTCACACATAACGAACGGTGTGACCATCCTGACTGGAAATGAGACAGAGGCGGCGAATCCTTCACTGCACATAATTCCATCTTCTCACGCGACCCCTAAACTTCACTTATGTTAGAAAAGCGTAGATGTTACACTTGAATATAACCGTATGCCTCTGAGGGAAAAAGCGCCGGTTAAGACCTCGCCTTGATATCAACATTCAAAAAATTGTTTAAAACCTACAGGGATCACTTGCAATCGATACCTGACAAATTTTCTACAGCTGCCTTTCTCATAGTCTTTTAGAAATTGAGAAAGTGGGAGGGATGTGGTCTAAAGATACCCCGTTTTGGAAGAAATAAGCTTCTATCATTTGGAGGCTAACGCGCAAATAATACGAGGAAATGGCAAACTGTACGTCACGCCAGATAGCGTGCACGCCTAGGTGGGTAGGAATGAGGAAATGACTCACGTTCATCAATGAACACGCCTGATGATGACCACCGATGAATTTCCCATCGGGATTAACAAATAAAAACCGCAGGTGTCATAGGCAGAGAAACCAATTCCAATTTTTTGAATAAATTGGAATGAAAAACAAATGGCCGCCGAGAGATGCGTCATCCAAGTAAACACGGGAGCACCAGATCCACTACCGCAGGACCTTATCAGGGGTCCAAGTGGAAACATTCGACGACGGAGAAGAATACTGAATAAACACACTGGGGTCCGATCGGAATGGGAGGTGGGGAGGGAAGGTGGGTGGGCGAAGGCTTCCATTCCATAATTCATGACGGGAAAGCGATCCCGGCGCATCGAAACGCCCAAACAAAAACGAATCGAGAGCTCGACAACAACGCTGGAGAACAGGATAGGGGAATGGTGGGAGGGGAGAAGAGAGGGCTGAACTCACCCACGTCTTGGACTCGAGGAAAAAATGTTCGGGAATGGAAGGGGTGGAGGCAGAGGGAATTTGACCTTGGGGGGGTTGTTGGGGAGGGCGGCAAGAGACGTTGGCCCTCGCCGGGATGGTGGGCGGGGGAGGAAGGGGGCACGAATAGACGAGGGAGGAGGATTTAATGATGAAAGGAGGCGAGGTGATGGAGGCCAGCGGGCCAAACGGCTCGTTGTATCACTCATCGAGTCGGTGGGGACCCGGTGGACGGGGCGGGGAGGAGCACTTGGGGGAAAATGAAGGGGAGGGGAATGAGGAGGGGGGTGGCGGAGAGACGGAAAGGATGAGCCAGCCAGCGAGGCCGTCGTCAGCCGTTCGTTAAAAAAGCCCCGCCACCTGTCCGTAGCATTAGTCACAGTTGATCGAATCACCGAGACATTATACGAACTGAAGCGATCAGACTCGTTGAATTATCTCGAAAAATCAATTTCCGACGCATGGTCTTCTGGTTGTGAACATAATAAAGACACGCAAACCCTATCGCTATTCGGACAGTGCGAACTCCGTCATGGAGTGAGTAACACGGCGGGTCCTTAGTAATTTGTACACCACTCTGGATAACAAAGCAAATTTAAAAACCGAAATAATAAACACCGAATTGAATTCGCAATTATTTTTGTCTTTTGAAAGGTCCAATAGATGATTATCAACTGGATATTTATTCACAAAGTTTCATCCAATACGTGCAGTAATCATCGGTTACGATCAACGATGCAATCCAAATAATCAGTGGGCGACGATTACTAAAGTAAGTATTAGAACTTAGGCATTTAAAAAAAATGCATGCACGTTTAGCAATCAGCAACGTATAAAAACACTTATTCAAACACTTATTCAAATGCCGACCAATTTAATAGATGCAAAACATCTTTGGGCATGTTAAGAAAACCAACAAACCTGATGTGTTTGCATTTTATGGATTTGTTAAAATTTTTAAAGGAGAGAGGCCCAACGATGAAAATACATGCACACCAATTGAAAGAGGAAGGATGTTAGACACATCGAGGAAACCGAGGGTAATCCGTTGCAATTCATTTCTGGGATACCTCAAAAGAACATCAGCAAAGAGTCACATAAGCCGAGGGTATGTAAAGTTTCTCAACAATTCAATTGGAACATTACAGTCAGGACTAACTGACATCTCTCTGTAATCTTAACTAAGCCTTAGGATTTATTTGGGAAATGTCTTCCTTTGACGGATATACTTCCTTGCAGAAAAATCCACATGGCCACCTTTCACTTCTATAAACCGTTCTCCCTTGACCTTTCAGCGTTCAACTAACAGTTCTGAGAATATAATCCCGACAACCATCAAGTCGCTAACACACACATCACTATTCCTTTTCCACAAGATAGATCTGCAGCAGATTTGACCGCATTATAAAAACTTCTAATCTCTCCGATTAATCATGAGTTTTCTTGATAACTTGTTACAAAGCAATTTAATATTAATGCCTATGGTAATGTAGTATGAGAATGCATAAGAATTACTATCTAATGCTCTACCACCCTAGCACACAGTTACAGCGACACCCGGAGAACTATGGAAGATTTATGCCACTAACTTCCACTAATTCCACGAGTTATGGAAGATTTTTACAATTAATTTTTATAATATATAGCAGTCGATATGCTAGGTTGACACTTAAATATTAAGATAAATAAAATAATAAAACTACATTGTAAATAAAATTTTGCAAAAGCGCAAAGAAGAAAAAAAGCAAAAAGGAAAACTATTCAGTTAGTGAAAAAACCATAAACACAGTAATGAAACCGAAGTTTCGTTTGGTAGGTGATAATAGAGTTCACCCAGTACCAAACCCAACGGCGTGTGAAATTCACACATCAGGGTAGGGGGGGCAGTTCCTTTCCCTGCACCGGGCTATGGTTTCCCTGGATGTTTTGATACCCGTAATAAAATCACACAGCTAGGATGAAGTGCCAGGAGAGTCATGCAATGACCGGAAATCGAACCTCCGGTCAGTAGTCCAACTCTATACCCCTGGACTAACGCACCCCCTGCAGTCAATGACATCTGATATTGAAAAATTGCAATAATGTAAAATGTTTAGAAAAAACAAGGACGCACCGCCATATCTGAACAGCACAAAATTCACGTGTACCAATAATGGGCTTGCAATTGCTTTGAAAGTCTAGTTTAATTCCCGTTTTGCAGTTCCGCAAGCAAATAAAAAAATTGGTTGGCGCAATACCTACACCACGATCTGCAGTAAAGTGTCTGTGAGTGAGAGTGAGTCGCTGAACGAAAATTTAAATGGCGCCAGAGACAATTAAGAGCGCAAATAGAGATGCGACTTGGCTGCAGTTCATTACAAATCCTATTGCCGGTAATGCTTTTCTCACGTAGGAGTTCCTAGTGGGTGAACGTCAGTCTGGAGGGAGGAGGGGGAGAGAGAGAGAGAGAGAGAGAGAGCTCCCGGTGAGGGGACGGCGACCGATGTTGACGTCAGGCGCCTTGAGTGGGGGGCCTACTGCTGCTGCCGCCGCGGCAGGAGCGGATGAGAAGGGAAATAAGGGAGATGCTGAATTCCTAGCAATGTTTTCGGTCCGAAACGAGAAATGACTCATCGAAAAGTTCGCAGGCAAAAAGGAAATAGTCCGGGACGCCCACGCAGCAGTCGCTGTGTACGGGACCATTAATGGAAGGGGGAGGGGGGCGGAGTAAAGAAGAAGACGGAAAAGAAGACGCCCGAGTCACAAGTCATGAACGATGACCCCTCCACGAAGGCACTAGCGACTCATTAAAAACGAGCGGGCATGGATGGTGATGATGATAAAAGCCACTGCGACGACGCACCAGGCAGGCAGGCAAGCATCTATTCCGTTAGACCCAAGGAGGAGGTCGATCGTCCCATTTCTTCGAAAAGGGGAAGATACGGTATTACCTCCCGACCGCGAAACTCTTGACACTCTTCGTTTACTGATGGAATTAACTGCGCATCTCATGCATTCACTGACTTTCGGCAATTAGCAGATAAGGGTGAAAACAAATGTCAACTTAACGGGAATCTAGAAATTATCCACTGAATGGATGTTTGTTAGATTGCTTTCTCAATAGACCTAGTGCTCAACCTTCTGAAAAGTCCAAATGCTTCAGAAAGGCTGGGATAATTTTTAATGGTTTGTCAGTCGAAGGTTTTTTGTACATTGAACATATATATTAGACAGAGAACATGCATACGAATCCTGCACTATCCAATATAATTAAGCATGTCATTCAATTACATCCAATGGAATTAAACAGTGGGGGAGTATAAATTTATATTAATATCGTGGTACGAAATGTGTCATACTGTTTCAATTTCGTGAGGCTTTTGAATTACGATCAGAGAATTTCAAAATGAACACTTAAAAAAGGTTAAACATAAATAACTTTTAAATATTATAACTAAGATGAGAATTTTTTCTTTTAAATCTTTTCCTGACAAGTCATCTAATAAAAGGGAAGTGAAACCCAAAAAACTTTGGGATTCCACAGAATAGATTTTTATTGCCGAATAGTTTCCTTACACTGTAGCATCATCGGGACTGGTTATTTTAGACTATCGTAGGGACTAGGTATTATAGATCATAAGCCTTAATGTGTCACTTCCCTTTCATTATAATGAAATTACACAAAGAGTCCAACTTAACCGTATCTCTCAAATTCAGTCTTAAGTACTCCACTGTAAAAAACGACAGTTCAATCACTGTAATCATAATCAACAAAGAGAATCCAACTATCGAATGTACGTTCTGGAACGTCTATAACAGCTATTGTGTATCTCTGTACTGCAGAGGAAAACTATCCACAAGAATTTCAATTCAAAACGCAAAACATAAACGCTGTTAGCATTGCTCTGGCTGATCGCTGTCACATGTAGGTGACAGTTACTCTCTGCTTCCTACAACACAACACAAAAACACGCAATCCAGAGTCGCGTTTGACGGCTCGTTTTTGTTTTTGACGAGCAAAATAATGGGGAATTACAGCGTTTCATCTCCCCCCCTCCGTCGAGAGGATATACTCGAACAAGGCGACGAGTGAGGAGACCACGGGGCAATTTCTTCAGTGGACGAATTAAAATGTAGTCGATGCTTAACGGAGTGCAATTTAGTCCAACCATCACCAGAGACACAATCCAAAACGGTGAATTATCGATTTTTAGCGCACTGAACGCCTACGCGAGACCTTAAGCCACGCACCTTTCCGCCGGCCAACACAAACATCAATTTCAACTCCGCTGAAAACTCTAAGGGGAATCATCATTCTTAAATCTTAATCAGTACAAGCACAACGCAGCTTGAAACAAGTCTTTGGAAAACGTGCCTATAAAACTACACGCAACGGCGAATTTAAAAAAAGGTTAGATTTCTATTTTTTTATAGGTATTCTACAGGTTAAGGTACAGACGGACGCAAGCTACCAAACGGTAAGGCGACAATTCTATCGACTCTCCTAACAAACACACCCCAACATCCTGTTCCCCATATTAGCCCTTCTTCAACTTGTTATTTTTCCTTCCTCCCTTCATTCCGCCCAACATCCCTCTCCTATTTCTGTCCCTTCCTCGTTTACCGAACATTCTCCCTTATATCTCAGTCTTCAATATCTCATTACTAATTAAAATACTCTGCATCCATTTTTCCTCCTTTGAATTTCTCCTAAAAATCCGCTCTCCTCCCCCATGCCTAGCACTTCTTCATTTGTTTTCCCAGCTACTCACTTCACCTTTTCCATCCTTCTCAACAATCACATTTCAAAAGCCTCCGATCTACGCCTATCATCCTGCTTCAACGATCATGTTTCCGCACCGCACAAAACTACGCTCCATATCAACGTTTTAATGAGGTTTTTCTCAACATACTTACACAACGTTCCAGTCATTAATTTCGCTCCTCCTCGTGAAAGATTCTTTCCCCAAAGCAATTCCTCTCCTTATGTCCTGACCATTTTGGCCCAAAACAATTGTGAGAAACGTAAACTGTTCCACCTTACCGCAACTAAAAAGTTGTGTGTTGAACAACTGAACTTGATTTCATCACCAATGTATCCGATTATTAATATTTAAAGATTGGTCCAAAAGCACCGAAATGCATATCCATATTGAAAAAGTAATGACGAGCACGAATGGAAAATAAGAGCTCATAAGGCTCTCGAGGTGGCAAATGAGCTAGATATGAAAAATCCAGTAATCCATTTTTTACCCCATCAATCGGGACTCGTAAATCGGCGTCGTTTTGACCCCAATAGAATAATTAAGTGAGACGCAGGCGTAAGCAATGAGGGCGGAAATTGTAATAAAAAAAGGAGAATTCGTACGGAGTTTTAATGGCGCTCTTGAATCGGCGCCCTGGATTCATGTTCGTAATCCCAATTTTCGAAGGGGAGGGAAGAAAAGGGAACGGAGGGAGGAGCTCAAGGGTGCGTTGAGGAAGGGCATCTAAAGGGAAAAGGGGGTGGGGATAGGAGGGAGTCGTTCGCCGGCGTGCCGGGGAGAGAGAGGATTAATGTCCCCGCCCTTGACCAACTTCACGCCAAACAATCCGAAGCGCAGGCGAGGGAGGGGGCACGCGGCGACCCCCAAATTGTTTTCAAAACGCCTTTTTTCCCCGCTTCTCCACCACCTCCCCGGAATTCCTCCGGAGCACACTAATCAACATACTTAACGGAGGAACGTCGCACTTTAAATAACTCTCGCCCGCAAATGACGCCTACCACTCCCCACCCGCCATCCCCCGCCTTTTCCCAACCAATACAAAAATAAAACACACGCACCACCCGACGAAACAGTCATGTGAGAACATACCATTCGACTAGGATCCAACTTCGAAAATCTGTTTTTGAACAGCACTGCAGACTCGTGCAATTGACCTGAATTATATTTCGCTTTATCATTAGTTAATGAGCTGCGATTTCACATTCCTCCTTGTTGGAAACGACCACGCAAGTGGTTTCACATCCTCTCGACAAAACAGAATCACACACTTTTAAGTCAAATATAATATAAAAAAAACAAGGATAAAAATCGGGACACACTGCACATTGCGGAGTAAATGCATTCCACGTGATACGTCCACCGAGGTCGGTGCCTCTGGAGGAGGAGGAAGGTGAAATCATGACCGAAAAAATCATTTCGTCGCAACAAGGAATTGTAGTAAGAAGCGAAAATCGAACCCACCGCCTTCAGGTTACGTGGACAGTACGTCATCTATGAAGTAACCAGGTCATCTTGCATCTTGGGCCGCTTAAAAAGACTGGTACACGGCATACATACGAAATTCACAACATGAAAGTCGACCATTAATTATATTAGGCTAGCGTCTAAAAAAATGATGCATAAATACAGGGATTATCGAAAGTGTACGAATTCGATACTCGATGAAATAAATTTCACGCGGCTGCACGCCCTAGACCAATCATTAGCTGAAATATATCGAAGTTACTTCATACTGAAGTTACTTCATATCGAAGTTACTTCATACTAGATTGATGATTGAATCTAGCAAGCGACAACTAACAGCAATGAATACTTACGTGACATTAAGTAATTACCGCGGGAAGCATGGGAAAAAAATGCTTAAAAATTATTCAGTTCAAGTGAGGCGCATTTTAATTACAGCACTGGACTAATGACCACCATTTTTGAGTATATATTTGACTGCCACATATGTACTACAAACTGTTTCTAAACCCAAATCAAATAGTAGCACGGGAAGCATTCTTTACTCCTGCTCGCAAGCCGCCTAACACATTCTGACTCAAATGGTGCGCTATAAATACTTCTCTGGGATGAACAAAAGCAGGCATCTACCCTCAGCCACCACGCAGGACAAGGCCACAACGATATCACAACACGGTGTCCCAATAATCGTACATTCGCACACAGAACTGTCTGGGTCACGTAACAATGAGTTCGGCATTTTAATTCATTCCTCCATCTATCACGAGTTCAAAGTTGACACTAAAAACGCGGGGTGTAAACACTGGTTGTTTAGAACATAACGCATTAATGCCACATGCAATAATATTACCAAACGTCAATCGAATTGTCTGGACGGGCAAGCAAACATGCATATGAATATTCAACGATTGCAATTTATTATCTCCGACAGGTGTCCAAAAACATTTTTCAATCGAAAAGTTAAAAATTTAATTAGATAAGAAAAATCTCGTGGAACTTGACAGTAACATTTCACGAATAAAATTACACACTAGACGGCAGTTTCATCATTTGTCGAATACAACCATAACCAAACGTAGGGAAAACTGTGAGCGAAGCGAATGATTAATTCCAGATCCGAGCAGAAAAGATCTTCGCCATATAATGAATGAAATTGAGCTCTTGGAAGATTCCACAACGTGATTAGTCCAGGGTACTTCCCGTGCTTTGTAAATGAAACGCGAATGAATTGGGTAGAGAAAACAAATGAAGCGCAGTCCGACACCCAAGGAAACAACTCCCGAGCACGTGCGCACAAGCGCGAATTACACTGCCACGACCGGTCATTCCCGTCGTGGCACATCTGCGGTTTGCGAGGGCCCGACCGCATTCGATAGCCTTGGAAAGATACCCTACCGAGACGACTACCTGAGCATTTTATGAGCGGCGGTCCCATTATCAATTCCCGGCTGCCGAGATAATGCAGCATTTCACTTTGCTCGTGGGCAACATTCGGCGAATCCATCCGTCTCTTCCTCCCCGATCCTCCTCACTTTCGCCAAGGATCAAAGGGAAGCCAAGGAGGAGAGTCGGGAGGGTATTAAAGAAAAAAAGAAACATCGGGGAAGATGTGAGGGGGGAGGAAGGCATTGGTAAAGGATACGGCAGGAGACGGAAAAGAGAGGGAGGGGAGAAAAGGAATCCGTGGTGGAAATGAACTCATGGCCTTGGCCGGGAAGTCGGGAGGGAGGGAGAGAGGCGGGAGGGTAGAAGCAGCGCTCTCTTGCATCGGATTGTTGGCCGGGGGCTCGGGAGGAGACCCCCAACAACAGCTGACGTGAGGGAGACAGAATGGATGGGGGCTAAGGAGAAGTGGAGGAGGGATAAGGAGCAGAATGAGGAGGAGGAGAGAGGTGAAGATGCGACTCTGTGCGGAGTAGCTGGAGAGGGAAAGTGAAGAGTTTAGAGGAAGAGAGAGAGGCAGACAGACAGGCGGAGACACGCCCGCAGATAAATGGTCGCTTTTGATTCGCAATTCTTTTTTCCCCCGCCCAGCGCTGCATGAGCTCTTCGCTTTTTGTGCATTCCGGCGCAGGTGTATCCGACCAAACGGCCACGGCTATTTGTGGATGCACATATACGTATACATTCCCCGCGTGTTTCAGCCAGGCGAGTTGTGCTTTTTTTTAGGATTTAGGAAAACACGTTTGCCTGCGTTTGGAAATAGTAATAATAAGGGTACTAAGATTTTTCGTGTCGTTAAGGATGTTGAAATGCGGATTAACGGAATATATGGACGGCTAGTTGTAAATGCTGGCGCCACAAAAAAAATTCGGAGAAATCAACACAAAAATTAAAGTCAAATTAACTTACCAAAACAATAGTTTTCAAAATAAAATTAGCGCGGAGAGCTCTGGTTATCTCTTCTTTAACACATGGATACCGTTGCCAGTAGTGTTCATGGAATTTTGCAGTTGCAACTCGATGGACGAGGAGTTCCTCTCATATTTCACTACTACATAGATTGAATATTTCTATTCCTGCAGACTCCACAGCAAACAACTAACCACGGTGAAGAGCGTAATTAAATGCTTATACAAGGGAATATTTCAATAGATTGAATAGAGTTTCAAACGTTTACACCTACGTAACGATAAAATTTCTGCTTTGATTATTGGTCCTTGATAAATGCTAAAAAAGGATTCACCAAAATAACGTTCTAGCCCGGACGTTAGTTTGGCGAAATCTTCATGAAATTCAAAGAGTAATAATTCAGAACAAACATAATAACTGGATGTGACAAAAAAAACAACACAAAATTAAACCGAAGGTTGGTGTGATAGATCTACCTTAATACACCAAGTCCAACGGTGTGTGATGCGCATCTATAATAGGGGGCTAGTTTCTTTCGTGTTGTGATACGTGTGGTTTCCCAGAAAGATCACGTGCCAGAAAATTCACACAGCTTGGACGCAGTCGAGGTTGCCCAAAGGGGAACCGAACCAGGGCCCCTCTGTGGGTTTCCCAGCGCTCTACCCACGAGACTAACGCGTAAAATAGGGAGAAGAATGGGAAAGCTGGGTAGTTTCACTCGTCACATATTGCTTCACCAAAAATATCTAATTAATTTCCTCCACACAAGAGGTCATTAGCACTTAGAATATAATCAAATTATGCCCACCCAGGGCTTGGATGTCCGTAATCATGTCCATTGTTATCACTATTAATAGTCCGATGTAAAAGCCCAAAAATGCTGTTTTCGGTCTTAGGCTAAATAAATAAATGTCAGAACAAGATTGGCGGGCCAAAGATAGCTCCTGGAGTAATTAAAGGGACTTGACCATTCCCCCTTCGGCAGAGGTGCAATTATTTTTATGCATGAAGTGCTCTGTTTGATTGACATTTTGTACTTTTTTGTCGTAAATGAACGCTTAGTAATCGGATTTAATGTTGTACATAGAAGATACTATTAAAAGACCTGATCTAAAGGAAGAAACCCGCCTGAACAATAAAGAAAAGCAAAATCGTTATCAATATCAACCACATAGATCTTAAATTTTCATTTGAAAATGCGAACAAAAAAATCATTTCACCTGAATTCGGAATCTTCTGTATAAAGAGCAAACATTAAAACTTTTACGATAAAAATCACAATTTTTCCAACGAGCCAATGAAGAGAAAACAAGTCAGGAAAATAAATGAAGCATCAAAAAATATATGAACACAAATATACAAAAAGCATATGATAATCAACCACTATTTTTATCCCATCGACCTGATAATCGCTTAAGTGGCTCCACACGAGTAGACGAAGGGTTGGCGGTCGAGCTCCCGGCAGTACTAACGGAGGGAGATGCAAAAGAAAACGCGGGAATTAAAGGATGGAGGACGGTGGAGGCGAGTGACGTAAAGAAAGGTAAGGGATGGATGGGGAGTAGCTGGCTGGGAAGGCTATGTGACTAATCTAAAGACGAAGAAAAGAAGTTAACTGCCACCGGCGATTAACCTAGGGTTACACTAATGGTTGTCGAAATAACTTTCCGTCATTCATTAATACAAGAACAAAATTTCATTCAAATATATATTCTTACACTTACCTCGAGGCTCAATATTCAACTAGGTAAATTTCCAATGCAAGATACATTACTTATTATTCGTCATCTCACCTGGTTCTTTCTCCCATTTACTGAATTTTTAGTTTTTTTTCAAAATATTATCGTCTACGTTGTTCCGCATTTTATGTACATTGGGTAAGATTGAAGGGCAGTCGAGGGGGGATCGATGCGGATCTTCTCCTAAGGTCCCGCTTGGTGCCATGGTTTGGAGGGCTCAGGGAGAGGAGAGGACTGAAGGGGGATGCCTTGGAAAGGGGTGCAGGGGGGCGTCGGAAGTGTCCTCGGCTGCATCAAGCGTGCCGAGGCAGACATCGCCGTCGCCGACGTGAGCGGATTGGCAAATGATTCGCTGACGGGTCGCCGGGGTGAAAGAGAGGGGAGAGGGAGGGGGTAGGACGGCGGGTACATGGGGAAGGAAAGGACACAAAAAAATAACGCTCTCGACAAACCTTCCCAACGCTTTTAAGCCCATCAAGCCGGAGGGAAAACATTCCCGACGGCGAATACATGCGAGACCTTAGTGCAGACAGTGTGCGCACTCTAACGGAGAAGAGAGGACCCTGGGTAAGTCAAAATCGGTTGAGTGAAAATTAATTTTTTGCGGAAAAATGTCCACCGACGGTGTGGAAAAACGGCAGGTGTGCAAAATATGCACTCCCAGCGAGGAAGGAAGTGATGATCCTTCCAAACATGCGATTTAAAATGCACGAGGTTATTTTACAAAAGTTATAGAGAGGGCGAGGATGGGATACACGATGAATTTGAATACGCTTTAAAGAGGAGGGGGCAAAACGAACAAACAGTTGTGTTGTAATGGAATTCCTTCAGAACGGCAGACAAAAATGCATGAATTATTTTAAGAGTATGTGCATATGGATTCCCTACATTTTATTTATGATGATAGTTATTCTTAGTAATATTCAATCATATTCTACGAAAGTCAATGCCTGTGTTTTGCACCGTGTCACTGCCTTAGGGATGACAGAGATTCAAAATTCTTTACATTTATTTCTGAAATTAAAATCAAAGACACTATCCAAAAAGATGGAAGTTTTTAAACTAACGATAAAAAAATAATCTAATCTTTAAATTGGATGCCATTCTTATAATTGTTATCAATATTTATGAAATACACGAGGTACACCAAAAGAAATTCTAGAGAATAAGAGAATTTACATAAAGTTTTTTGTTGCATGAATTTCGGAGGCAGTTCTGAAAAATAATAAAGAGTAATACGTGTACACTTTCAACGAAATACACCATACATATGCAGAGGCGATGGAATTCTCAATGCAGTCAACCGTATAATAGGATACGTAAACGGCTGTATTCCGTTTTTTTTTCCTTTAAGCAAACGCCAAAAAACATATTTTCAATATAGCAGTAAACACATTATACACTGCTATATTCATAATACACTATCTGACTGAGGATTTCCGTTGGATTGCACTGAATAAAAATGTAAAAGTGATGAGAGAGAAGGAAAAAGATTGGGCGACGGTTTCAACGGAGTTTCATGGTTCGATGAAGAGGGGCTTTCGTTTTTCATCCTTGCCCGTCGCCTGATGAAAAACAAGTTTAACGAGTGCCCAACCTCTTCAATCTGAGAAATTCCCATCCGGTCACGCAGTTTTAGGATCCACACGCTTTCCCCGCCCGTGATCTAAGAGGACCTCACTCTTCAATGGTTACAGACCGAGATCTGCCTAGATAAAACCGCGAAGTCGAGAGATTAAAAGTCATCGATTGAAATCCCACTTCGGAGCCCGAGAGTTGTGGCTCCCGAAATTTATGACTGCAGGTGACTTCAGGAGACAGGACAAAGGAGGATTTGCGGAACGGAAAATATGAATTGTAATCGATTACCTAGCAGACACACAAAAGATAAACCGAAGTAAATCATACGAGTATAACGGCTTGGTGACACTTGCAGAGGATTTTAATGCAAAAAATATAGCGCTTCGTTCACATCGAGTCCTCAATGCGGTTGCACAGAAATGCAATCGAATTGACGACTCTCCACTAACCTACTACAGTTTGAATACCCATCTTGAAGTAAAGGTTACTAATGATCGAAATGGATTACGATGTCACAATATAACGAAACCATCTTTTAATGAATATTTTGACTCGCATCACAGCGTAATACCCACATTTCTGCATCTCGTATATCAGGAGTCGGTATCAATATTTGCCGAGAGACGCACTCAAATACTGAATCAGAGGTCTTGGGTTCGATCCCCCTCTACGTAGGTTCCCTTTCTCCTTGGGTTCTGTGATTTCCTTTACCTTTTAACTTCTTTAAAAGCCAATTACAACGCTGTTTTCGTATCATTTGTTCACTTTTTAAAAAAGCTACTTTTCTAAGTAGTTCAAGGAGCTAAAATTAAAAAAAAAAATAATGCATCTTTAAATAAAATATTTTGGAATATTAGCTTACACTTGGAAAATTTTTAATTTGTCCGAAACTACTTTTTCTCGTTTAATTTATTGAGAAATACTAAGTAGAAAAGAAGGGTCTAGAAACATGAAATTTGCTGTGCCAATTATATAAAAAAACACGTCGAGGTTTCTCACAGCTCTCAAAAATTGATAAAATATAGACAGTTAAAAGTCGAAACGCAAAACGTGAGCAACGCGAACACGACGAACGTCATTCAATCAATTCATACAATCACGAGAAATGTTAAAAAAATTAAAGAGAACTAACAAATACGATGAAAAATTTGACAAAATATTTTGCCACTGAGATTTGCTCATCCCTGCATTCTACAATTTTCATTCAATCCCACCGCTTTCACTCCCAGGCAGCTCCTCTTCGATTTATCCACCTACGCTCGCTCATGGGCTTATTCATTCCTTGCTCCAAATAAATAGGCAGAGTAAATTGATTTTGAAAACATATGATGACAGAGTGTGAGATCAATGCTATTGCAAAAACTACGCATATGAAACAAGACCAGGAGAAAAAGCTTTAAAGCAATATTCATCTGCCACGGATTTACACGAAAGCCTACATGAAATGAAGCACAAAAACACGCTACCTGATCACTTCTGTGCGCTCAATGCTTTTCTGTTTTATTCCGTGTTGATGATCTCGTGAATAATGAAATTCCCGAAGTAATATTCCTGGTAACATGATTGAAAGAAAAAAATCAAAGATGTTTCTGCTATTCCCAGTGGTTCCAAATTACTTAGAACTGAAAGGATAGATAGATATTGTCTTTTTCCCTAAATTTACAACTGTGCTCAATTTAAGAATAAAAAATAATTTCGGAAACCACAGGAGACACAGGAACTAGCCCCGCTACTAAAAGGAACTAAAAATGTTTACTAAGGTGGATGCAGTTTTCTTGAAGATATCTGACAAGGAAAATTTACCTTAAAATATGAGTTCTAGGAATATTTTTATTTATTTATTTAACGACTTAATTGAGACGATATCGAGGCCTCTTACCGTTACATTGAAGACAATTACAAACACAAAAGCTCCACAGGGGACGGCAAGAAAGAAATGGAGACAGGACGTACGTGTTTTGACTTAACCTGAGATTAGTAAACATTAAAATGTAAGTTAGGCCGGAGGAAGTAACCATAGATTCGTATTCATGTCTCATTTTGGTTGCTTTTAACCAAATGCTAAAAACCAAATACAGCCTCCGACACATCTTTTCGAAAACATAAGAGGTGGAAATACGCAAAAAGGTGTACGTGAAATGCACATCAAACTTGCTGAGAAGATAAGAGAACCCTACTAAGACTCTCTAAGCTTAACCGCAACCTTAAGAGTAAAGGTTGACATCAAGCTGCTTGAAATTATTGGCAATTAAAATTTATTTCTGGCGCATCGGCGTCACTTATTTAACACTAAGAGGCCGCTTTAAAATTCGCTGAACAAAGTAAATCGTGGAACCGCAATTTCCGCTTCACCATTCAAATCGCTATTCAGCACCGATAATACTCTAGGCAGACTTCCAGTAACATGAACATATGCCGGTATTCTCTGCAGGATGTGGTAAAGGTTAAAGGTTACTGCTAAAGAAATTACTTGCGACAAAGTGAGAAGAAAGTGTACCAAAGAAAAGACGTAATACACTGTGTACATAAGTAATCAACAGAACTGAACTGGAAAATCGGGCAGATATTGCCACCATAAAGAATATAAAACGATCCTGAATACCGAAAACCAATTTTTTGCATCACAGGATACTTTCACGTAACGATCACTGACTAATGGCGTAACTTTGCAATGAAAATAAGTGGCAATTAAATATACAGTTGGCTTTTCAAGTTTAAGGTTAACATATCACTGCGCGAACAAAAGCAGATGATGAGTCAGCGAAAAAGAAAACATTTTTTAGAAAATTATACCAGTTTAGGGAGGGTTTTTGATGGACACTGGTCCTACACACTACTACGCTGCTAAGACTTAACTACCCTTCTTCAATTCCGCACAATTCCTTCCTCCTTCCATTCCGTCCAACACACATATCATTTTCCTAGCCTAACGCGCTCCCTTCAGTCACAAGTAATCATGATTCAAAATAAATCCAATTTTCTGTACTAATTGTTAAGAAGAATCGCTATTTTTTAACAAGACACGTGCAATGAAGAAAGGTGCCTTTTAAATTAATTATACGAAAAGTCACATGTGAATTTGAAACAATCAGGTTTATATGAACCAGTAAAATAAAGGAACAAGGCATTTTAAATTTTATGAGATGAGGCAAAAGATTTTACGGAGCAAGAAGGAAAATGTGAAACCTTAGAATAAAGTAAAGAAAAGGGCCGACTCCTTGGCTAGCAAAGTACAGTCAAGTTTCCAATTGATTCCAATCGTGTGTATTATACGATTAATGAGTGACTAGTATCCTAGGGTACTGAAAGCCAAATAAATAAAGCATTATTTTGTTCAACACACGAACATGACGTGTTTAGAGTGCACAGACCAGACCTTATGCATCAGCTAGGATCGTATAAACCGAAAAATGAAACCACAAGACGCAAATCTATATCTGTTCGACGAGATAAAACTTATTCGAAAGCAAAATAATATCTAAAGGCCTTAAATGCTGAAAAATTCGCAGCACAACTGTGGTTGATGGGTTACAGTTTGACTTTCTTCATAGCACCGTGAGCATAGTACTCTGGAATGATATAAATACGAATAATGTAGACGAATTTAGGTTCAACCCCTCATCGACTTAAATAAAATATAGGTTTCCTCGTGGAGTAAAAAATATAAAGAGACTAAAGGAGGTGGTCGAGAGAGAATCGGAAACTTCACTAATTACGGAAACCCAAACAATAAACCTACATCCTGAATAAAAGCGAAGTACATAAAATAACTGGAATGCAAGGAAACGAAATACGGAGATAGAGAAGAAGAAAACAATATTACTGTAGAGAGGAAACAACCATGGCAGGACTACGCTTACAAAAAATCACCCAACCCAAACAATTAATTCGGAAAATGACTTTCTCCACCATAAGCTATGCCAACAATATACTCGTAAAACGCCTTTTCATCATTCAAAGCGCGCAAATGCGCGGAAAAGGGTTTAGGAGAACAGAAGAGAGGAGGAAAGCAGGCGAAGTGCGTGCAAAAGAGAGAGAAAGAGAGGACGAAAAAAAGAGGGAAGATGAAGGGAGGGTGGAGAGGAGTGCGTGCGAGCTACACAAGCTCCTCGTTATGGCCATGGAATGCGTCATTGGTTCCGCCAGTAAGGGCGCCGGGTGGCGGGAGGAGAGGGGGCGAACGGAAGGGGGGTGCGGGGGGGGGAGGAACGCGAGATGGGGTAAGGGTCTCCCGGAGATGGAGCAACCAGTGTGCCTAATGAGGAGATGCGGTGGGAAGCAGGGCGAAGGAGGGAGGGCCACGGACGCAAGGGGAAACAGCAAGGATAAGGAAAGACTCCAAAGACGATAAGAAACCGCCAAAGAAAGAGACGCCGGAGGGAAAAATTGAAAGTCGGGAAAATGGGAACACCAATTGAAAAACGGGAACCCAGAATTTTGGGTCCGTTTAACGAGGAACAATGAATAATATTTCCCAGTCACGAGGCGTAGAGTCGAAAAATTCAAAATAAGGATTACGTCATAAAAATCAATAAGAACGGGAAATAAACCACATAAATTCATAACACTACGAGTATTATCGACAGTCAAGGGAAATAGCTCTTTCATTTACTGTGGACCGTAGCATAAACACAGAAGTTACCGGTAATTTGTTTCATCGAGTGGCACAGAATTAATTGAAACCGGAAAGTTATCCAAACATCTAGGTCTAACAGAACACAAACATTCTATTATAATCATTGAAGTTTTTACGAAAAAAGTAACTTGAAACGATGGCAACACGGGTGGGAGAGTGATTCTTGAAATATTTTATCTGAGATAATACATAATCTGATCTTAAAGATTCCATAGTTTGCCTAAAACAGAAAGAACTGGAGCCAAAAGGTTATTTACCCCTGTTAGAGTTACGGCATATTAGACAAATGCCGACAGTCTGGGGACCACCATGGGTGAGGGTGAGAGTTTGGACTACTGGAGTTTACCTAGTTCGTCGAAACCTCAACCCGAATTGATTAGAGTATAATGAAGTACAGTGTTTACGATAAGTGCAACCGTATTCTTCAATCGGCAAGAGGTAATGCCAGTAGAGTTTATACAAATGCATGGCCTGAACTTAGGTTAGTCTAACGTTTTTATTCGGGGTGCTAGCCGCCTGGTCGAATTAAGTAATGAAGAGCAAATACGCAACAGCCGACCACATACGGCTTCACTTGAAACTTCCATGCCCTAAATAATGTAAAAAGGTTCTAGCAACTCTCTAATTTCAGTCTAAAAGGAAGGAGTGGGAGTGAAATAAGAAGCATATTATTCATGGACCCAGATGAAATACCAGCACGCTCGTTAAGGGACTGGCGGTGAAAACGCGTGTGTACTTTTCGTGCATGCTACATTCGATAGAATGAACTTTTCTATGCATTTCGTATGAATAAATAATACGTATACGAGCACTGGTTAAACGAGATCATGCGAATTACGTCGGGTTTGAAACGACGAATGTGCGCTTTGAATAAGGGCTCCATGAAATCTTTATCTATTATTACTTTGACCGGAGCCTCGTCTGTTAAAGGGAACTCCATCCAACTGGAATCAAGATCTATCTCGTTTAAAATTTGCATTCTCCCGAGGGACTGGACTAGATATATGGAATAAGCATGAGGAAAAGCGGGTATTACGGGAGGCGGCAAGGGGTTAGCATAAGGAACGGGCCCGGAGAATGGCACTGTAATAAGAAAGATCAGAAGTGAAAAAGAATGTCTATTGATATGGAATATCGAGTGATACGAGCAAGGTTGACGGTAAAGTTTCTTACGAATGCTTCGGGGCGACAGGGCACGGTCACGGGCAACAATCTCGAACTTACGACACGCCCCGAGCCAAGAGAGTTCAATTTTGTTTTTACCGAGAAAATATATGCATTTCTATGGAGCGAACAGCATTCAAAGTTTGATCGAGGAATCAATTTTGATTCATGACGCAATACTGCACAAAGAAAGGGCGAGTCATTGTCTCCAGAGAGTGAACAACACGTGAGAGTCGAAAAAAGAATAAACTATTTTAATCAGTTGTAGGATTTAATATCGGAGGGATAAATACTTTCTTCGCCTGATAATCCGGAGGTCGTGTGTCCAAAACCCGCCTACATGGACTTTCTTCAACCAAGGACAAAGATGTTCACCATCAGCAATACTTGGGCTTAAAGAATTTGACTGGAAAATTAAATGTATTTCCGTAAAAAATGCTCATTTCCCATGAATTGAAACGAGAGATGGATATGGGTCATAATTAAAACCGATAAGAACAAGAAAAGTCAAAATCTGATCAAGTTTCGAGAGGTTCAGTAACACGGCCGTTTTCCTTATTTGAAGTGGCATTCCATTTATACTAATTTCACTAACTTCCTACGCTCATGATCAACTTTTCCACTCGATATAAGGGTAGAGAACATAACAGTCTGACGAAATTCAAAATGGATGGAGACGAGAGAGCAAAGTTAGGAAGTGAAGTGGAAGTTGTGAAAGTAGTAGTCAAGCGACGTGACGCAATGCACGGACCAAAAAAAAGGAAGAGTATGAAAGGAGTCGTTGGACACCCCAACCAACATAAGATTGAGGAGCCAAATAAGAGGGGGAGGGGAGGGGAGGAAGCCGAGAGGGCTGAAAGCGAGAGTCTCGGGCAATTTCTCGAGGCGCGTGGCAACGGAGGAGGAACCGGGGAGGATAATTCGGCAATGAAACTGGGGGGGAGCAGCGGCGGTGGAATATTCGACGGGTGGTATGGGGAGGAGGAGGAGCGAATTGGATGAGGGCGTTGAGGGATTACCGGGAGTAAGAGGGGGGGGGGGAAGAGAACGGAACTGTAATAAGGAGATAAAGGAGGAGACGATTTAAATGGACTAATGAGAAGAGAAATGACTGGTTGCCCTCTCGAGGGAGTGAATCTAGCGGACGAGCCCTTCAACATTCGGCGATGAAATGGTGGAAACGGAGGGGCCGAATTATGTTCGGAGACTACTATCGTTATGGTGATTATTATTACGGCTCCAGTGATGCATACCTTCTCTTCCACCCCCACCCCAAACTTTCTCCCTTCCTCCCCCGCTTTTTCGCTTTCCTCTCACCCACCCAGCCCACTCACTCACCCTTCAGAGCTCTCTCATTATCATTCCCAACATTCAAGTGGAGGAAGAATTTAAAAAAATATATATAAATGAAGACCTCACACTAACGCCAGGCCCCTCGCATTATAGATCCGCATGAATAAATTGCGGAGCCTAATGAGAGATGGAGCGAAATACACTGGGAATTCGAATAAAAGAATTAATTGTGGAGAGGCATTACAAAAGGATGGGAATGAGGTAAACGGAGAATATGAATGAAAATAATAATGGTTGAGTTTTGCACTTCATGGACGCGTACTATTATGAGGCACAAGTCAACATATTCGCTATTGAAGCAAGAAATCGAGAGACTATGAATTTTACGAATGATCAACATTTGCAGTCTAATGATAACAAACTTAATCGCGATGCTGATCTTGCAAAACATAAACGGGCATTCACTTCTGATCAGACAATTTGATATCCAGATGAGACGTTCCCGAGTTCAAATACTTTAAAAAAAACTATCCACACTTGACAAATTAAAGAAGAACTTAGATTCACAAACCTATTAAAACATACACTTCCTTTCGGTTTATCTTCCTCGCGTATTCGTTTACCATGTCAATGGCACGCAAAAATGCACTTCACTCACCCACTTCACCCTCAGTCTAATCACTTCAGATGATGTCCCAACAAGTCAAAGCTATTGTTGTTGGGAGTAAATTTTTCTCAAATTGTAGTCATGACAAAATTATACGACCCTTAGTGACGTTCATAAATAAATTGAAAGGGTAACCCCTGATGACTCGGTTCTTGGTTCTGCTTTGTTAAGTATGCCCCGCTATTGGCTTCCCCTTTCCCTTCCATTCAAGAAAGTTAATATCTTCTCTGGGCCTAAATGGAAGAAAAGAATATTCGATACAATTGGGCCTTAGAATTAAGTGAAACAGAAATCATTCCCCGCTCAAATTTTAAACATTTACGTGCCCACCTCGCTTGTTATACAACCCTCAAATTTTGAAGAGAAAAACTAGCGCTTACACTTCTCCCATTCCCTAAAAAAAATTAACAAACATTCTGGGGACGTGAATTAAACAGTATCCGGCGACACGCTCACGCCTATAATTTATTATTAATGACAAAAAATATTCATCGAACAAAAGAGTCCCTTCGTTTAAACGTTAGAATAACCTCAAAGGCAGTAACTCTTAAGGGATATAATGACGTGAGACGAACTACAACTGAAGCACACGCCTAAAACCAGAATAAATCGAAAGGATTCGCATGGAAACCAAAATTAAAAAGCAATTAAATGAGCTCAATTTTCCAACTAATACATTTCATACAATGCACCGTTCTGATCCAGGATTTTAATTTAGATTACATCAATCAATCATATCAATGTGACCAACATTTCCATTAATCGTGATATGCCGATTAATTTTCACCAAGTCACAAAGATACTCTGTTTAACAATTGAGACTGAACGATTAGCAGATACCAACTCTGAAAGCACTGCATGATATTGCTTCAATAACTCCCAAGGGATCTTCCAATTTTTGAGTGATGAAATGATCTATTACCTACACTTTCCCTAGATTTTTAAACTTTCCAACATTTTCACTCAACCTCATGCTTCTTAACGTGCCCTTGGCATGACGGAGAGATGCGAAGGACTAGCTGGGCATTAAAATATTTCACTTCAAAAACATGACTTATATTATTGTTGCAAAACTAAAAAGAGAATACGGAGGGATTCGGAAGGTGATGGTAACGAGTGTCTCCGACCACGATCACTCCGCACCATTTCTTAAGGCATCCCAGCAGCCTCTAATCCCGATTTTGTAGTTCCAGAGCACGAACGTACGGAGCTCCAAATGCATCGCAAACTCCCGTGGAAATCTAAGACGGTGATAACCCCAGGTAATCCATTCACTACCCGCCTGGTTGCCCGTAAACCGGAAGAAGTGGGCCACGGCTACCGGGGCAATCTTCCTGGCGATGTCGGCATAAAGAGACGGAATCCGAACGCGTGGGTGGGGGGAGGGAGTTGTCGAAGGGGGGGAGGGAGGAGTGGAGGCCAATGAAACACAAAAAGAAACGGTGGAGGGAGGGAGAGAGAGCTCTGGAATGTCTTCGTGTCGCGTGCCAAGACACGACCGAGACAACGACAGAGATCTTGAGGCTGCGACGTCAAGAAGTGGGGGGGAGGCGCCGGCGGGAAAGGCATATTACGCGAGGGGAAAGAAAGGAAAAGGGAGAATCCGTTGGCCGCCAATGGGGACGCCGACGACCGATGTGCATGACCCACCGTAAGTGGCTCTACACACCTTATAACATCCTCGCTATTGGCTTCCCGACGCACTCCCTCATAACCCGCTTCTTCAAACAAGAGGCGGAGATTTTGTCGCACCCATCGTCTCCGAAGGCGCACATTGGAAAACGCACCTGAAATATCGATCAAAGAAAACAAAATGCACTAATGTATTCCATTATGTAGACGCAATGCACATGAGCAGATTACCGAATGGTGAGACGTCTCGCCTAAGGAACAACTATCGACTGTATAATGAAGGAAATCTTGATATGTGCATCCGCATCAGGGAGCATACATTAACTCCGGACATATTGACGACGTTCCTCAAAGCGAACGTTAGCATCTTCACCTTTCCCAATTATATACTGCTATAACTAATGACGAAGTCTAATGGACTATGTCAAGGCACTGATGGAAACCTGGCAGATATGGTATGATGACAAATTAATGGGCTAAATGAGAAGAAAATAGCTCCGAACAACAGATCATCGGTCGGTCTTGACGATGAAATAATACCGCAGAAGTTCTACTTCTTAAGGAACAAAGGGGAGGAATTAAATATTCGTATATTAACGCAAGCTAACATAAAAGCCTTTTAAAATACATTAAAAAACAGATCTTATAATTGAAGTTCCATTTATGAAGTAACCGTATATGAATGAATACATTTTAGTACATGCTTCAAACGTTGCACGTCTAACGGCAACTCCATGTGGAGCGTCGCACACACGTTTAAATAGGAATTGTTCGTACCTGAATCGGGGAAGGGAAAGAAGGAAGATATCGTATGCAAGCAAGCAAAACAAAGAAAATTAAAGATATGAGAAGGATAAGAATACTTCTGCAAACTGCAAAGGGGAGGTCGAAAAATAATATAAGGGCAGTCAACATGATGATCCGGCTATTAAACATGCCACAACTTGTTTCCGATACAGTTCCTGCATAACTAATTTTCATTTACCGTAATCATATCCAAGAGCGGAGGAGTCCCTCGACTAGAGATTACACGGGTGTCATACACCACACCCGCGCGAAAATCAATGGTTTTGAAAGGACGAATTATAAAGGCAAATGAATCCCTCCACGCTGCACATTCGTTTTACTTCATTAAATCTATACATATATCAATTTAAACATGATGAAAACTTAATCCTGAGTTATAGCATGGTTCATTCCAAAACTTCGTCAACCGGGCAACCAGGCCGAGTAATTTACGTGGACAGCTGGTGCTGGTGGCCTTCTTGATGACCCAGTGGAATCGGATTTGATTTCCCCCACGGCCATAGACGCATTTCATATTAATTTGAATGCTACTACTCCCGCTATTTTTTGGGTACAAGATACACAATTCTACAAAACCCGAAGGAAATTCCTATCGCGGTGATTCGATTAACTGGTCAACAAATGAACCCCAAATACCATTTATTCTTCCTCTTCGATTCGAGACATATTTAAACGACATTTGCTCTAAAAATATATAATGACCAGAATTCAAAGTTAGAAACTGTTGGAAGGAGTATTTTGAGGACCTATTTTACTTTATTTACACTCGTGTATACCCTGCAAGACACCGCCAGGGTGTGCGGCAGGGGGTGAATTCACACCAAGATAATTTTACCCGAACATGACCCTACCGTGATCGAACAATGTTATTATGATCCCCTATCGTTCGTGGAAAAAATGACATCTGAAATCTATCTATATTATACGTCAGTGGCACATAATAAGAAAGTGAGGCCATCCCAGTAAACGATGGAAATGACTGCAAGGAAGTACATTTCGAAGAAATTGGGGTTTCAATCGCCGTGACGAGTAGACTGCAGGCGTGGACGTAATGAACAGACACTCGAGACCGAGAATATTAACAGTCACCAAAACGGATGAACATTCATTCAAACAATTAAAGAATTCCACAGAGGCGAAATAATTATCCGAGACTGGGATGTCATGGAACGATTTCGTAAAAAAAACCGTAAGCCTCCTTCGCCACCAATATAATGCTATTACTGTCAGGTTTTTGTCGACTAATCTTATAGTGGACAGGCAACCAGGGACCGGAACTACGACATGAAAGAACATCAAACAGGCCATAAAAACAAACAGTTCCGTTTATCACTCACCGCTGACCACATACTGCAAAAAAACCGCCAGCCGCCAATTTCCCAGGGTGAGTGACGGGACTGAAGTCACAAAAATTCCGCAATTAATATACGAATCTCTCCAATGCATTGAAGTGGATTTTCTCAGGCATCATAGTGCACTCGACAGACACAGAAAAGGCGTACAAAGCTTCATGAACGGTACTCAGACTCGCGGAAACAGACTGCGAAACTCTCATCCGACGAGATGAACCTACGTGAAATTCCAATAATCTTGACAGTGCCTCTCCTGAAAGGTCACGGCGTGAAGGCTATGTCTGAACGTTATATATACTGAATTATTTATAAGAGATTAACTGTCTAATAATGAAATCGAAGACTACCATTCTGTCATCCTTGGGTACATCGCTATGGATAAATCAAAAATATTCGTCGGTATTATTTCGTGTATAAAAATAAGGTACTGCGATCACGCATGCATTTCAAGTCGTAGTGACAATGTGTCTATTTCGAGCTCGTAAAGAAGCTTCAAGGGCCACAGAAAGCGTCAAAGAATGAGAGTCGGCGATCATCACACAAAGTGCGGCGTTATACAATTTAATAACTCCAACCTCTAGAATTCCATTTAAGTAACTCGAAAACTCCTGAATGAAGCGCATGACTACACTGCCAGCTTACTAGTCGTCCGATCCATATCACCTCCATTGTAGTTCAGAGAGTACTTAACAAAAATTGATTGATAAAATCAAGTGTACAATAAACTCTTGACTCGAATATCAGCTGCAAACTATGGCAAATATGCTCGATTAAAAAAACTTAAGGAATTGCTGGCTATTAATAAACTGCAGGTCAATTCGCATTTATGATAAATAAACCACAGAAAATGAGTCAACGCTGGCCACCTAACGGCAAATCTGGGCAGTGGAACCTCAAGCGCCAGTGGTACGCCACGTGCTGGCGCAACCCCGTCTAACTCTCGTGTGTAACACATGACAAAAATAATAGCACGAAAAAAAACCAAACACTATCCCGTAAATCCATGTTGAAAAAAATGAGACTCCGACAAAGGTGATGGTACTGGCGCTAATCCATGGCCGGCAAACATTCACCGCGCACACGGACACAATCGCCGTTGTGGAGTAGTCGTAATACTTACCTCAACTGCGTAGCGCCAAACTTCTCTCCTATTGTACTCCTCGGGAAACAACTCGATCATTGTGGCAAAATCACGCGTCGGATTATTCAAAGGAAAGACGCGCTAATGACAGCCTTCGACACATTTGCCCTCTGCTACGCCACCAACTCACGCCGTCGCAATCAACAGGAAAGTGAAGAACTAACTTCTGATTACAACCCCTGCGGCGATAAGAATGTAGGCACATACTTACTATCTGGGTCCCCCAACACGGAATAAGGACAAGAACACGATTTGTGTTTACAATGAAAGAGAGGCACAGTGTCGCAGCATGGACTCTTAATATGAAACAAAACCCTGACTGCCTTCACCACGTTTTATGAAACGCGGACTGTTAAGGCTTACACGATTACCATAAGAGTTTGCGTCATCCCATTGCGCAGAACTACTACTCGTATACACGTGTGGCTGAATGAGTGGCGAAGTGGAATTGGAGGGAAGAGCGGATCGTTTCGCGTTGCGTAGTAATTTTGACCATGCTAAACAAAGGTATGGACAAGATAAAAACTGATATTTTAGTACCCTGAAAGCCACCGCTAGGGTGTGTGGCAGGGGGGAATACCCACCAGACTAACCGTGACCCTAATATATTACTATCGCGGTCGGACAATGTTATTCTGATCCCCTATCGTTCGTGGAAAAAATGACACCTTAAATCAATCTGTTCTACACTCTCTAATTTTATCGACATGATCTCTCCTACAGTAATACGATGAGGACTATCACACATTTTCAACATCACTGCTAAAGAGACGTCCTTCTAATTTATGCAAGAGATTTAATCTATGATTTAACATTCGCTCTGTCAGTAATTCCCAGCCTAGCTCCTCTACGCTACACGCGATCCAATTCGGAAATCAAACCAAATTCATAGGAGGATCCCATTTACATGCGGCATATTCTAAATGAGCCTTAACCAGCTGAAGATAACATTTACCCTTGACTTTTTCATCACATTTACCCAGTAGTCTTCAAATAAATCCCAATTTCTTTTTAGTTTGTCCACATATTCCCCGCATGTGATTCACCCAGGAGAGGTCGTGAGTGAGGGTAACGCCTTGGTATTCATTTATGTTTATTTATGTACCCTACACGCCACCGCTAGGGTGTGTGGTAGTAGGTGAATACACACCACAACAATTTTTACCCTACCGAGGTCGGACAAAGTTATTATGATCCCATACCGTTCGTGGAAAAAATAACATCTCAAATCCATCCGTTCTACTTAATCTCTCTAATTTCATTAGCATGATCTCTCCTACCGTAGTACGATAGGGGTAGTAATTTATTTTCAACATCACTGCTAAAGAGGCCTCCTTCCAATTAATGCAAGAGCTTCTATCTGTAATTTAACCTTCGCTCCGTGAGTGATTCCCAGCCTAGCTGCTCTAATATTTTGGATACGCTACTAAGTTTATCATAACAACGTTTTACGTATCTAGCTCACCTACATTGCACGCGATCCGATTCGGCAATTAATCCATCGTATGAGGATCTCATATAGTACTAGAAGCATATTCGAAATGAGGCCTAAAGAGTGAGGAATGACATTTTTCCTGTTCGTCACAATTCTCCAAAACTCTTCTAATAAATCCTAATTTTTTGTTAGCTTGCCCATACATTCCCCGTATGTGTTTCGCTCAGGAGAGACAGTGAGTGAGGATAACACCTAGGTATCTAATTAAGTCTACACATTCCCAATGCAGTAGGCGTTCGGGGGGGAATTTCTGTTTTTCCAAAAATTTATTTCTGCGTATTTTTTTAAGCTTAATTCTAATTGCCAAATGTCGCACCAGATTTATATAGCATTAAGCATTATCTGACAAAGCTGCTGTGTCCTCGGAATCAAGGATATCACGGTAAATCACGTCGGTAGATAAAAGTATCTTACGTTTGACTGCGAAGTCAATGTCGTTAACGTAAAGTAGGAATAAAAGGGCTCCGATGACACTTCCCTGAGAAACACCAGAAGTAACTTCTACTGCCTTTGAGCCAACTCCATCTATCACTGCTCTTTGAACCCAACCATTCAAAAAGTCTTTAATCCAACCCCGGATATTTTTATCTATGCCATATGTTTCTAGGTTTGCGAGTATTTTACTATGAGGTACTTCGTCGAAGGTTTTCTGAAAATCTAGAAAAATCGCGTCCACTGGAATATTTCTTAATGTGTTGTATATATGTGGTATATGCTAAATGAATACAAGAATTGCCTAAACATTTCAAAATTTAGTTGCTAACTAATCAAAATCTTTTCAGATAAATACACATAATTTTATTAAGATTAGAGAGGAATACATATTAACAAAAAAAATTACTTAAACATTTAAATACCCTGATATTGTTTCTTAGTTTTATTTAGCAACCTGCAAAGCCACCGCTAGGGTGTGTGGCAGAGGGTGATTACACTACAGACAACCCTGACCCAAAAATCCTTTCCCCCCCTAATATATCGGAAGAAATGTTATCTTATCAAAGCCGTGGAAATTCACGGTATTCCAAACACAGAAGGCGGAATTTATAGGCCCCTAGTAGGAAAAGCAATCCTGGCTTTAAGGTTTAATCTGGAAGGGAATGACATGCGAGGTTTTTTGCAGGGATCAAGTTCACCCGCGACGTTGCTCCAAATCCCTGCCATGCCACCGTTTTAAGATTTTTTCGACCCAATTCTTGTTCCAACTTTTTGCACACCCATGGAGGGAAGACACGTATCTCTCACTATGTGACCTAAAACGCGAATGAAATGATTTTTTTAATGAAATGATAATGATGAATACGACCTAATCGTAATCAATGCGAATGGGTCATTAGCACAACTGAAGAAAGCTGTATGAATTTGCACAGGAATGAAAAGACGATCGGAAAACAAAGCATATATGAGCTCACTGTGGGCAATTAACCCGATAAATTTGAAGATAGCTCTTTTTCAAAATACAATTCAAATTTATAACATTTTTATAGAAACAATTCTTTTTTTGCCCCGCGTGCCTACCAATTTTAGGATGGTAATGAACGAAGAGTAGAACACTATGTACTCATAACACTTGAATTTTTAATACAAGAATGTATGAGAAGATGGGTATTATATGCACACCTGATGAGTCAATACAAAAATACTTAAGAATTAAAACAACGAATTCGCGTTGAAAATGAGGAAAGACTCGATCAAATAAGAGAAAATAATTTAGCAGACTGCTTTCCACTGACGTTGGAAAAGTAGAGAATTACCGCCGGAATCACTTGATTTTGCCCGAAAACGGAACAAAAATAGCATCCAGTAGAGAGGACAGCGGTGAATGGATAAATACTTAAATTCGACCGCGGCGGGTCATTGTCACCGCGAAACGTGGCCAGGGATATTTAATGGAACGTTGGTTCAATTACGCATGGCGAGTAAAACGGCAGCCACGTGGAGCGAGAATTGAAAACAAACCAGCCTAAGAACGCTGGCTAATAAATGAGTCGAATCCCGTGGAATAGGGAACAAGCAATATTTGCAAATGCATTCTTTGACATGATACATAAAATATAAACGGTAGATTACGAGACCAATGAGTCTGTGAATAAACGAAATAAAAAACAACTGCTTATTTCCATAGACACACATAGGTCCGGCAAGTCGAAATATCCGGCGTTCAGGTCCTGGTAAAGGAAATATTTTTGCGCTTGTGATTTGCTCGATTCCGCCTTCCCCACCTCTCCTGTGTTCGTTCTTTATGTGTGTGTCTATCCCTTTTCCTTAGTTCTATTTCCATGTGAATATTTGTTCGCCATATGGCGGGTTTTCACATCAGGGGTAGAGGGGCCAGTGCCTTTCCCAGTGCCGGTTAAGGTTTCCCAGGAAGATCTGGCAACGAGTACTACAGCTTGGGTAGAGCTGAAGGTGCCCGGAGATACTTGCCCGGAAATCGAACCCTAACCCTCCAGTCAGTTGTCCAAAACTCTATCGCAAACCCCAGCGGTGGCTTGCATCGTGATAACAAACATTTAAAAACTAACTTATTTTTGAAAAATAATGCAATTTAGAAGCCTATATTGTTTTTGATGCAGCAACAGCAATACATACATATTAACGTTTTAACGTTAATATGTATGTATTTTAACGTAACGTTTTTCGTTACATTAATCAAAGGATTTTGGGATTTAAATAATTCCCAATTGCATCAAGATCTGCTTCTTGTCATGAACATAACGGTACTTGTCAGCCAATATAAATGAGTGATTCATGTTCGATTCGTGTTTACACAATAGCTCTCTTATGCTCTCTCATCATCCGTTCTTAAACCGCACGGCAGAAGAGAATAGAACTGGGCAAACCGGGTACCGTTTCAGGCTGTCGTCTATTTTTTATCAGGAGGGCATTACATTTCCAAAGGAAAGCATTATTCGGTGTTTATTAGGGCGAAGACGGTCGTTAGTCAGAATCCCATTGTACAGACTCTGGTTCCAATTCTTAAATCATTCACCAATTCGCCTTTTTTTAATACAATGATTCAACATTTTAAAATAAGGTAAAGAGTATTGTCTTTGAAATTATGCACTTTGCAGTCATTTACAGAATATTTTCATTCTGGAGGATAGGAAAACACCCGGAGATACAATAAGCACGATTGATTTGATAAAATAGATTTATTTCGATGCACACCGTATGGAAGGATTAATAACTACGAATTAAAAAGAGTGGATTTGAAAAGTATACGAAGGTAATATAATGGATATTTTGAAAAAGGTCACATAGTGGGACAAAGAGAAAGAATGTAGGAATGGACGAAAAAGGAGTAAATTCTTCAAAAACGTCGGTACGGCATTTCAAAAGTATATGACACGGGACAATTTTCCGGAAGCGCATGTATCATGTCGCTCCTTGAGCAAAAATTCGTTCTAATAGGTCGGTTTTAAGAAAAAATGAAAAAAATCACTACGAAAACATGAAAAATTACACCGCTCTCAATTCCTGAAAAAAATAAAATAACATTGGCGACGGAAATACAACATAGTACTTATTTGTAACCAATCAGGAACGATATTGTAGAAGGTGAACATGATCGGTTCGTAGCAAATAATGATGCCCTATTAATAAATATTTATTTCGGCCTACGTTTCGACGTTAATCCTTCAGTCCTTGAAATTTCAGGGGTGGGGGACTATATAAGTTTTTAACTATTAATATTAAACACCTGATGGTGACGAAATAACGTCGAAATATAGGTCGAGATAAATCTTTATTAACAGGGGCTCAGTGCATTACGATTTAGTTGCTACGAATCGATCGGATACAAACTAATTCTGTCAAAACTTTTCAGACCATGCCAATTATAAATTCCAGAGAAGAGGCATATAGGAGGCCCAGATCTAGAAGGTGTATTTAACCGCCGATGAACTGCCAACGAGCAGAATTAAAAAAAAACATGGAATCGAAAACATATGAACGGAGAGGAAAGAACGAACACGAGGCGAGCATTGTTTCGGTTCGGGGTTTATATCCTTTCCAGCAGAACTAAAAAAGAGAGAACAAAGAAAAATTTCAAAGGATGGTCATTTGTTTGCCCCTCCGCCTCCTCTCCACTGTCCTCCTCCCAGACCTCTCACCCTCCGTGTCACACGACCGTGGTTGCCGCCGCGTGTCGCGATGGCTGTCAAAATCCGCTCGCGGACGCTTAACGACACGACGGTGAACCTTCACGACGTGTTTGATGTGTCCCGCCGTAAATTTCGTCCCAGGGAACATCATGAGTCCAATCCCCGCGGCGGTGGAAGAAGGGAGGGCACGCAAAAGCACACCAAACCACCGAAATCAAGGGGGCGGGAGGTCGCCGTCACCCCTTGCCCCCTCCCCTCCACGGCCGCACTCCCGCTCAATCCTTTCAAACGGACTGATTCTCCCTGGCACCCCGGGACGCCTCGTACTAATTCGAGGGAAGGGGAATAAAGGCAGTTCGTTTCGATCGAATAGGGGGCGATGGAGAAGGGGCGGGGGGCATGATCACAGAGCCAAATTGAACGAAAACTAATGCAATTTATAACAGATGAACACATCCCGCATCCAAAAACCAATAAAGAATGAGGCGTAATTGAGCGGTAATACATGAATGTTTTCGGTGTTGCATTACATTCAGTCAAACCCCAATTAAATATAAGACCGAGGAGGCAGGCATACGGTAAACAGAGTTTGTAATGACGCAGTGGCAATACTTTAGACTTACCACGCCTGGCTGATTATTCACTTGAGAACGTAGTGCTTTTTTAAAGGATTTTTAGTGCCCTGCAAGCTAGGTTTTATGAGAGGGTGAATACACACCAGACTAATTTTAACCTGAATATTTTACCCCTACCGTGGTCCGAAAACGTTATTCAGATCCCTTATCGTTCGTGGAAAATATGAAATCTTAAAATAATCTGTTACAGAATTAATTTCTCTAATCTTATAGACATGAACTCGAATACTGCACTACGGTGAGGGTAGTAATACATTTTCAACATCATTGCTACATCCTTTCAACTTATGCCCTTAAGCGATTCACCACTATGCGTTCGTTCCTGGTTTTTTTTTCAGTCCTTCCTCCCGCCCCCCTCCCCCACTCAACTGCTCGTAATCTCAAACAGGGTATGTGCTCGTAGCAGCCGTCAGGATTCCTCAGCAATTACTACGAAAACTACTAAGTACGGTGGACAGTTCAGGAATAATTAAATAAACCAGTTATTCCCAACGCTTATTCTTCCAAACCTTTGATTTTCCAGGGATCTTTTACATAGGACGAACTAGCAAAGATTCCACCATAACAAATGGTTACAAAAAAGCCAACAGCAACTAAATGAGTTGAACACCATTTTCCCATATTTAGAGAAGAGAGTAAGTTTACTCATACCAAGTAATGAGACACCTGAGAAGGAACATTGGACGAGGCAGTTGAGAATAACTGTAATTTATACGTACAGGGTACGGGAGTTATATTAATATGGTTCTGTAGAATGGGTGTCATTATCTAAAAGTGGACCGAGCCAAAATGTACCCCAACAGATTTTACATCCACAAGTTAATTTTTTTTTAATTGTCTTTTTTATCAAGTGAAAATATAACGAGAAAAATTAATCAAGACACAAATCACAGCACCAACTGACAAAATACCTCCCCTCAATGGAGAATTATTACGCCTTCCTCAATCAAAGCAACTTTAATGACCGTGCTCGGCAAACGGATGCGAAATTCAGAGCGAAATCAGACTGTCAACTGCGTAGATGTAAATAATTAATTACGATAAATACGAACTTTTATTAATCCGTGCCCTAACTTTATGACTACAAGGACGACTAATTTCAAAATCATAATTGAGGACACACTTTTCAAACTGACCTCGCCCACGGACGGCAAAGCTCTCGATACCAAAAGAGGACCACTCCTCATGCCCTCGAGATTAATCCTTGTAATCACTGGCGCTAAATGGTCTTACCCTCCGGAAATCATTTATCCGTCCGCCACGGGTGGTTGAATAGAATGGCGGCCATCGAATATCGTATCAAATACGGAAAATCACTCAATTCACCTTAAATACTTTCCGTCGTTCCCCAGTTTTACCTCTTAAGTCTCGCGTACTGCACACTGCCTACACAGCTCGAAATACAGTACAACATTCTGGGTGGCAGCAATGATAAAAATTGGAACATGGTAAATGCTTGGACGAATGTATCGAATAAAACGCAATATTTGTTTCTCTACCTTAAAACGCATGACGAACCAATTGAGGGTGTAGGGGACTCCTCTAAAAATGATAGCAACACTGTTTCGACGAGAAAACAATCAAGATTTACAGAAGACGTAAATTTCACGAAAACAACATTCACGTCACCAGCACCCACTCGTACCGAGGGTTACAGCAAACGGAGAGTAGGGAGAAGATATTGGCCCCATTACGCATTCCAGGGCCTGCTTCCAGCGTCGCTTAGGACTGAGATTTAGCCGCTGGAAACGGACAAATGTATAAGCAATCACATTTGCAAACAATGGATTTTCGCGGTTGGCAATAAACAAGCCTCTCGCATCCCTCGCCGACGGTTCCTGCGAATCTCGTGAAATGCGAAAGGAATGAAAGAAGAGGAGGGTTGATGGAGGGGTGGGAAGAATCCAGGTACGGGGAACAAGGGGGTGGGGGGTTGAGAGTGGCTGGCGGAGAGGGCGAGGGAGAGGACGAGAGAGAAAGACGCCAAGGATTGAATTGGGGGTGGGAGTGGAGAGATGAGATTTCTGCCTTCCTTGGCAAGACGAGCACGAGGGAGAATTCCCAAAGAGAAGGATCCTCGACGACGGAGCTGTGCGATGTTTCGTCCACTAAAACGCTGATCTTGTCTATAAATGAAAAACGGCAATATTATAATGGGTTCGCCAATGAAAGAAGCCTTCCTTCGGCTTTTTAGGCATTTTGAGATCCATCACGAGAACGCCGATTCAAGCATTGGACAAAACACAGTGAAAGCACCCACCGTTCGTTGAAAAACTGCCTCGTCACACTAATTACTACGTTTTGTATGGGTGCCTGTCTCTTGGAAACTCGGTAGACTTAAAGGGCTACAACTACAACAGAAAGGTCAATTCCATCCCTCCCGCATAATTCATAATCACGACACGAATGAGAAAAATAATTTTTCGAAAAAAGAAAACATCCCTTTAAAAACTTTTTCCACATTTTCATGTTCTAGCACGGCACATGGCGTATGCCCTTGGCGGAGGAATTTGAGACTTCATTTACGTGCATATGAGCTTTCTTTGGTCGCGATGAGCAAGGATAGGACAAGAAGCCCGGTCGAGTGTGTTTCCTTCTGCGGTTACCATATTTCTTGTTCGTCCGTCGACATAAAATATTCCGCGCATTTCGTCCGGCCTTTCTCACAACTGCTTATCTTTTTTATTGCTCCGATGAAATCGGATTCATCCTCCATCGTTTCATAATTCCTAGAATCTAGTTAACGAAGGAAAATAATGCAGCTGTAATTGACAAAAAATATATAGAACTCCCTCATGAAATATAGATGAGGTGATTTGGGACTGCTCGCCCGTCATGATTCAATTTAGGATCGATGCACCAGCTCTTTCCAACCCAATGGGGCACCACAAATAACTTTGAACACCTAATTGCATAAAGATCTGCAATGGATCAAAGTGATGCGCACAGCAGCTGGTTTTCCACGAGAGCTATGCCACTTCAAATAAATGCTAAGCACACTACTCCCTCCGCAACCTTCGGCTATCGGATAAGCATTTCGTCGATGTCAATTGGCGCGCACGTAATTCCATTTCGCGTACTCTCCCTTTCATTGGTCGTTCCGATGGACGACGTAGACGGGAGGATGGAAGTTGGGTGGTGGGTGGGGAGGCGATGGGCTCCCGAAATCGAAGGAATATCGAAAAACTACCCGGATGCCATCATCGACCGGGAGGGTGGTGGGTGAGTTGCAAATCAAGACGTCATTCCCCCTCCTCATCCAGCCCTTGCCGGAAAACTTTCCACCACGAGATCCGCTGATCCCTTTCCCTATTACACAGCGCATTTCACAAGAATACCCCCCCCCCTGTCGTCTGCCTACATCTTTCTACGGGGCTGCGGGAGACGGTTACGCCTACAAATCGGGATTCGTCCCTCCCCGAGGCCACATTACGCACTGCGCTTCATAAAATCACAACGTAAAAGACATCAGGAGAGGCGGATCAGTGAAACAAAAATACCATTGAGGCGGAAAGGGCATTCGAGTGTTCTTTATTTATTTACTATTTCGGTGTCGAGCTGTCTCCTACAGACGGGGCTACTAAAGAAAAAGTTTCATCTACCAGGTGAGGACTTATTATTTCCATATAATGTGATACGGGTTGGATTATTTGGATTTTAAAGTAGAAACCAGGCAAGCACCAAAGTGTGATTCCTTTCTCATAAATCATGCTGGCACATTATGACATCAATTGAAAACTAAGTTGGTAATATCCACGTAACATGGGCACTTTTTAGCTACTATAGATAAGAACTATAAAAATGAACAAATAATGAGGAGGTTGAAATGATAAAATAGCCTAATATCCAAGTAAAATGGACATAAATGGGGAAAGTCATACACTGAGGATATAATACATATCAGTCAGACAGATAAATTCAGCACCAGGGGCATACCACATTGTATGGTGCCCACAGGAAGCAACCAGAGGCTGGAGCCTTTTGGTCGGTCCAACAAAACCTTCACCTCGCCTTTAATGTTGACGCCTTCAATGTTGTCCTTAAACATTGCGGACAATATCATTTCAATGGAATGCTAAGCGTTAAATCAATACCGTCGCTCGCGACGCAGACATGAAAATACTAGTCCGAATTACATCTGGTGACATTAGGGACAAGATAAATCTGAAGCCACTCAAAGCAGATTTAACTGAAATTTCATCTCGCCACCATCACTAGACCCCTTGAGGGGATTAAGGCGCCGAGAGGAAGAGGTCACGCGTGGACCGCACTGTGAAGTTTGGACAGGAATAGGCATGTTGCGGGGGCGGAAATCCGTAAGGCGGTGAGGGGAATGGGAGGAAAGCGACGACTGTAAACCGGGGAGACCTTCGTCAAACTGCTGCTTTCAGTTTCGGAAAGGCGAGGACAGGGGGCCAAGGTCGAGGACACCGCCGCGTTCCGAGGACGTGAGAAGTGTGACGGGGCGGGGACGTGAAGAAAGGGACCTTGCTGACACAGGCCTTCGGTGTCGCCGGCCGGAGGCAAAGGGGAGGAGGCTGAGGAGAGAGGCACGTCGAATGTTTGGGGACCGCAGTCCTGAAGAGTTTAGGTTCAGGGCAAATGGAGGCGCTGGGTCAAGCATGTAAAACTGATCAAACCCATATTTCCAAACCCAAAGCCATGACAGGAATATGCGGGAAATTAAGACAACTATAATTTCGGGGAAGGGATCCATCTTGAGTAACACATTCTACGGAAGTTTACTAAGTCCTACAAAGGATTTACTACCCTGTTCTATTCCCACGCGTCTTGAGATATTCCACAGAAATAAAAGCTAAAAAGAGAAAAAGAGTGATTCAGCTCCAAATCGTTTGCAACGCTTAAAGCAGCCAATTTATAACCAAATCCTTGAGACGGATAGAATATGAATCTAAGAATGAAAAACCATGATTGGAATCCATGTGGGCCTTCCAAATAATGATAAAAGTCGTTATCAAATTTTAAACTTCAACTGAGATAACTAATGAACAGTGACAACGAAAAAAAAAAATTATCGCATAAGAGATTCAGGACACTTATTTTAAGGTGGAATGGTCAGTCGATAAAAAAATATGAAAATATACTCGAAAATTGCGCCATGACAATACTTTGCCACACAACAAGAGTTGTATTCGATTCATCGACCATTTATTATGATTGCCGATGAGGAACATTAACTTTAAAATTTACAAAAAAGGCATGGTTTGCAATGTCTCGGGGCTTTTTGAATTATTTGACAAAAGAGAGGCATCAGAAGACTCCCCCGGCATTTTCTCAGAAAGAAAATCAAATAACTACGAATATAAAAGATCAATGAGCAATATTGGGGAGAGGGTGGAGTAAAGACTATAACTTATTCGGAAAAAAATGGGTGAAATGAGATCTTTATTAGTTCCCAGTAAAACATTGAAGGTCTTTGGTCAAGTTCGGAAATTTCTCGAGTACGGCTTGTATTGAAATGAATTTTCGGAGACAACATATTTTACAAGTTGCACATTTTAAACACAACATTGAAAGCAGTTAAAAATCCATCTTCCCAACAGGTTTCAATCCAAGTAACTTACACTTCTCCTTTGCTAAAGCCGCAATTCAATAGGATATAGAGTAGTAGACGAAAGAAATTTACCTCTCCGAAACTTAGGTGATATAAAGCTAAACCTGTGGGGGAAAATATTTAAACTTTTATTCAAGGGAGATGCCGCGCCTGCTATTTAAACTGAGTCATCCGCTAATTTGCATAAAAATGCAGCAATTTCAACATGTAAAAAATAACCATTCGCCTTAACCGAGATTCAAACCCGGATGACTCGATTTTCGGCAGAGAGGTATAACCATTTAAGCTACCAGTCGTCCTCTTACGTTCTGCAATTCTAGTGAATTACTTTTAATTTCACTATGCTTTTCAACCGAAAAACCATAAGATGAACACACTTGAAATAGCGGTGAAAAATATCTCATAAATTACAGTACAAACTCACCAACCTACTTCTCTTCCTGTTTCTGCGACATTTTGCATTAAAAAATCAAGGAATTGCCAATTATGATACACCGATACCAATATAAATTTATGAAGTAATTTAACACGTAAAAATAACACTTCCCCCAACAAACAAAGAAGGGAAGAAGCCGATGGGTGACCATGCTGGAAAAGAAGATATTTATCTGGTTACGAATGCTGCGGCATTCTGCAACCAATAAAATAGCATATTCTATGGAAAACAAGGAAAAACTAGATGGCCATACATTTCTCCCTTCTCTCAAGATAGTTTTCCCGGTTATGTCTTTATTCCACCTACACCATCCAGTAGGACTGCGCGCCCGATATGAATAACGGGAAATGCCTTGGGAAAGTATGAGATGCTATGGCAGTGACTAATTTGGGTTAGAGTCAATGAGGGAAAGATGGACTATGGAAAAAATGGACGAGGAAGGGCACGAGGATTTGGAGAAAAAAACTGAAAATCGATCATTATTAGAATGGAGAACGTGTAGAGTTCTCACTCCATTCCCACTTCACAATTCCCAGGCGGGAAACACCCGGAAACCAGTTCCTCTTACTAAGATTCATCGAATTAGCTTACAGAATAATTTTTTACCACCGTCATCGCACAATTACTTTTTCCCTATTAGTTAAAAACCCTTCCAATTCGAAACGAACTGCATGACGTTTGTTCCTCGAACGGAATTAATTATGACGGCAGCATCATCAAATAAATTTTTTCAACACAGCAAACAATTTTCGCTTCAACTTAATACCAATACAAGCAGGCGGCTCCAACGATTCCAACACAAGCGCGCACAGATTCCAACGCAAACAATTCATCCAGCATCCCAAGCTACTTCGAAAACAATGACGGAAGTATTTTGGATGCGCATTCGATAAATATGAGCACTGTTCCACAGATAATAAATGATTTCGCGAGGAAGTAAAGAATAAAATACGGACAGAGGCGAGATCTAAAGAGCCCACAAGGAGTCACATTGGATTCAGGGGGAGGGAGGGCTCTCTTTTTACCGCGACAAGAAGTGAACCATCACTGGGGATGGAAAAAACAAAACAATGACGAAAAATGACTGATATATTTTTTTAAAGAAAGCCTTCGCCAAGTCATGCTGTTTTCTGCCGCTCACTCGAGGTGGAATACTGTGCCCTTGAGAATTTTTTACACGAGGCAAAAAATGAATCATTCATGCACGTAATAAAATATTGCAAGATCGTAAAATCCTTCAGAGTGGGATGACAGACCTTTCCCCCTCAGCATTTTACTGCCCATGGAACTCAAAATATAAAATAGGTGCACCCTACTACGGCTTGCCCGTGACCTCCGTGGATGTAATACTGAGGTGAACCTGTTACCTGTCTCCAGTATCAAAACCCACAAAAAAATGAGAGATCGTAAAGAAAGATGCATGAGTATTATGAAAAGACGGAAAAAATGAGTGAATAATTCCTGTGGTGAACGTAAGAATAACGATTTAAGAAATCTGACAGAAAGGTTCAATTTCCCTTCCTAGTCTCTAAAACGCACCGTCTCGAATGCCTGCGGAAATAATATTGAAGGGCTCTTTTACGGCTGAACTTTTAACGGCAATTACGCTCCCTTAAAATGGTCATCAAAGAATCATCGGCATCTCTGTTAACGGAGTAAAGGACCTTATTATGCCAATTTGAAAACGCACACATTTCCGAGAACGAGACACGTGTCATTTACTCGTAGAGTGAAATTATAATCAAGGGAATTAGCCCATGGCGCAGCTGTCAAAAGCGGAGACGCGAAGAAAAAACCACGCTGCGGCTTCCTTCACTCTGGATTAAAATGTTCCCCTCCGACCCTTTTCCTTTCCTCGAAGATGAGCGCTACAAATGCCAAAAGACGCAACCCCGAGAGACGTGCAAAAAGAGGTAATCGGTGGAGTGACGACAAGTACTCAGCAGAGTTGCAATTTGAGTCAAAGGTACGGATCAATAGTCGTCTCGGGTCGAATAAGCTCGGAAGGCATGGCAGGAGAGGGACGGGGAGAGCGGTGGGAGTCGCCGCATCAGAGGCAGGTGGGGATATGAGGTTTAGGCGGCAATCGAATTATTAACGATTCCCGGAGTTTCCTTCGACACCGACTATTGGAACATGCAACAGGTACAAAAAAACCTCGGCTGAGTTAATTAAATTGCCAAGTGGTGCGCGAAACTCTCGCTAGACAAATGGCATAGAGAACTCTCTACGAACTAAATTCGTAGCACAAGAATTATATGACATGGTTTTGGAGAAAAAATGGGGAATGAGCCACAAAAACAATTCAGCATTAAGTACTGAGGGTGCATCTGATAGAAACAATTCCCAGGAGCTACACAACACTTCCAGGTGCACTGAACATAATATCTTATGTGTCTACAATAATATTTTGTAAATAAAATTCCCATGAACATCTGAACGACAGAGATTTTAACTCGCAATCGTGAATATATCCCATTCCTTAAGCAATCAATCCATGGTGATACCGCAAATAAGGTATGAAAATGCTATCTAATAAAAAAGCTGGTTTATCTACGCCATTTGTTCTCATATTTGCATAGGGTAAATCCCCTAAGATATTCGACGAGATCTCCAACTGCTTCACAAATAATTAATTCCATCAACCAAGTTATTTTCCATTCTCAATAAAAACTAATAGGTTAGATTTGATTCATCAGAATTTTTATTGAATTCGGTTCGATGCTAACTGATAGGTGTGATTTCACATTAAATGTCTGTACCTTCCACGAAATATTTTGTAAATAAATCAATATACTAATCTTTTTCATGATATAGCTGAGAATAAATTTAGATAAAGAAAAACGGTTAAAGAATTTCGCCCAGAACCCTTTGGAACTCGAGAACAAAACAAAAGATATTAAAAGATCCGACTCAACCTTATGGAAGTATCCCAGTTTAAAATTATTCTTTCGCTGGAAAATCCGTCACGAAAGGAGATTAGGACGACGACGTATTAATCGAATGCTGCGTAAATATCGATCAATCGGCCCTGGACGGCCACAACGCCAAGTGGAAACGGAAATGAAAATCCAGAGCCCCGATGATGCTGGCACACGTAGCGGATAGGAGAGCAGAGGGGCGAGAGAGGTCTCTTAGAAAACATCGGCGGTTGCCAGAGATATGCGTGACGTAGGACTCCAGAAGTGGTACACATACCGTAAGCAGGCATTTCCTCCTCTTCTCTCTCCAGCGAAAAGCCGAAGGAAACGATATTCTGCAGCAATCTTTTAGGAGAACCTTCGCTCAACACGCAGATAAAGCCGTGAAACAACTAAACCCACAATATATATACATATATATATATATATATATATATATATATATATATATATATATATATATATATATATGCTCCCTGTCATACACTTTTATGATCTAGAATTTTCAACGGAAATCAATACGAAAGATATATTACTTACGAAATAGTAAGATCAAATTAATAATAAAGACCGCCGGCCCCGGTGGCGGCGGGGTAGCGTTCTCGTCTGCCAACCCAGAGGTCACGGATTCGATTCCCGCCTGGTGGTTTTACCTCCACCTAGGGCTTGGGTGTATGTAATTGTCAAATTGTTATATCAATGTTCAAAGTTTGATGCAAAGGTCGAATTGCTACTTTCTGACTAATGAAAAATACATAAATAAATAAAATTTACAGAATTACTTTCGAAATAAACCTAAGAAACTATTTGCAGTAGTTGCTATTGCGGAAAACCCTTCATAGATATTTACTAGGCCTACAATTAAACAACTTATCACTTATATCATATGGCCAACGGTCAGCAATAAAAAAATTGGGAGACTCCGAGCAACACTGGAAAACCAAAGAAATTGTACTAGAAGATTTTGTCCCCACTGAACGAATTCTGATTTTACTAGGTATACAAGGAAGGCATTGAGGGGAAAATATCCAACTGGGGAATGTTAGCAATATGAACAGTGAAAATGAAGTGGTAACAAAAAAAACCACTTTAATCTTTTATGCAACGAGGTTAGAAAGGTTATTAGCGAGCATCGCAGGTAGAAACTAAAGAGAAAATAAAAGGGTGCTCACTCCAATAAGCAAGTTAATGATCCGAGAAAAGTATCGGGGAGTGGGAACACCTCATTAAATCCACGTTTTCGCGAAAGCCCCAAGAGGGAAGACAAACAGCACCACCAGGCTGAGAGAGAGAGAGAAGGGGATAAAGAAAGATGAAGAAAACCAATGGCGAAACGCACGAGGCGACTCAAAAGACTTTTAAATGTACCTCTCACAGAGTCTCCTCGCGTATTCCTCTGACACCCAGATGACGGCAGCCCAAAAACGATTACGTCAACGTCAAATTTAAAGGGGAAAGAACAAAAGAATAATTGGACGATATCAGCAGAGAACCTTGACAGCGGTCCTAAGATTTGAAACGTGTAAAACTACATCAAATGAAGGATCCTCTTTCACCGCCAACTTAGAATTAAATTAAAAAATACAGGCCGAAACCACACTTGGCCAAAACGATAAAGATAAGAAAGCACTAACATAATGCATGCGTGACGAGAACTCTTCCACGTGATAACTATTATTTGATGAGGTCAGCCTACTTGAGGTCACATATGCACGACGCGCATATACACGCATATCAAAAGAAATTATGTGCTAGAAAGAAAAAAGTGGAATTTAGTTTAACAGAAATAAGATTTCCACTTCCATCCATTTTTATACCCAGAAAAGGCTTTTTTTTATTCTTGGCAATAATAAAGTATGTAGAATACCATACAATGAAAAACTTATTTAAAAACAAAGAAGCTACACTGGTCACTGAAAAGGCGGTGGTACGGCCCAACGGCAGCAGGTTCTTAACTCCTAAAGCACGGTCTAGACTAGGCCAGAATATGTGTACTAAACTAGAAAGTAATGTTTCAGCGATCAGTTAAAACGTTAGAAGGGATGAGAGGAAAATATGTTGAAAGTTTCCAATTATAATCGTTCTAAATAAGACATCAATGGGCAGAAGAAATGAAGAACCTCTACAACATTAAGTAAAATATGAAAGGCTTCTTTAGCAACCATCATCTGGAAGAAATCTGAATGAAGGGGCTAACAAGGACGACGGTATCCCTTCTGGGGCACCGAAGGAGAGCATCGTAACGCGTACCTCGCCGTCTACTTTGGGTAATCAGAAAGCTGGGCAAAATGTAAGATCCATGATTACGAGGAATTCAGTTTTATAAGCTATAAGATAGTCGCTTTTGAAAATAATTACAACTCATACGCCCTATCCAACCATAGGAATGGAAAACCCACGCTGCCGTGAAAAAGCCAAGTGGCGCAGAATACTTTGGAAGAAAAAATGTCAAGAGACAATCCCGAGATTACCTACGTCCCAAGCAATGAGAAACGAGAGGAGGAGGGAGAGCAAATCAGATAATCGAGGCATCCAACGCCGAAACCGAGTGCAACTTCAAGGGAGAATGAACTAGACTGTCGAGCGAAGCACACAGCAATGGACACCACAGCGACAGAGCGTGCACTTGTCACTTCAACTCATGCAAAAGACATTAAATGTGTTATAATCTTCTTGTAAAACCGTGTGATTATTCTGAAACGCATGAGTTTCCGCAGTTAGTTTCTCTGCAATATGTTCTCAAGGTTCGAAATAGACGCAACATTTATGGGGTTGAAAACATTAAAAGATTTTACGTCGGTATGCTTTTCATTTCCATTAACTACATTTTACCAATTTCTGACATGTAATGATAAAATATAATGCTACAGGTTTTATTATTTTGTAGGCCACTTTGAAAAATATCTTTTAAACGCTAACGAGTTTTCCAGGCTAGTCTACGCCAAGGCACGTGAATATGGATAGACCTGTGGAGCATAAAAGATTGGACCCAAGAGAATCATATCTCTCAAGATATCAAGATATTAACCCAAAGTCATATGGATCCATCGCGAATTGTATTTTACTTTCAATTACAGAAAAACTTAAAAGGTAGAAATCACCAAAAATCCATGATTTGCGAGTTAAACATCTGTTGCTAATGAGGGCAGCAATCAGTTATCAAAGTAAAAGACAAACAAAATCATTTTGGATTACACTACGGCGCGATGGTTAAAAAAAATTAAGAATGCATTACTCAAGAGTTTAGCAGCATGTGGCACAACTTGCGCGGCAACCATTCGATGCCTAACTTTCAACTAACACTAAAACACAAGCACCAGAATTACACGAGAATCAACAGGAATACTTAAAACATTAATGCCCCTGAGATGAGGCAAACGAATTCGCGGATATCGAATTTTCAAACTACCCATAGCTAACATTCGTAAATCATTAGGAAGCGGTACTTCATTCAATTGAATTTTAGTTCAGTAGGCCCCAGTAAAATTGTAAGGATAAGAAAATATTTTGACTTAGAGAGGATTGGAGAGTTTTTTCAAATTGGGTGGCCAAAAACAAGGTTGAAACACCCGTCAAATTTACGATCCTGCACTTACAGCAGATGTATGTATGCACATACATAACAATCACTTTTTAGACGGAAGGAAGAAGACCGTTGGATATATCAACGAAATATATTAAAAACACGCGTCTTATTTTAATGCCCTACTCCACGCAACCACAAAAATATCATAAAAATATATTGTAATATCATAAATATTGCAATAAAAATTAATTATTGGTGTTACAAAACAAAAAAACAGGAAACATTTTCACGTGTTCAGAAATTACTGCTTCGGAAGAGTATTCTTTGAGACGGACAATGGGATTAAGCCACAGAACTACATCAAAATGTGGCTGGACGCACGATTACCACGAGTCAGGGCCGTAAGAGTCATGTGGACATGTTGTCCATCCTTCAACTTTATAAGCGCGCTCCATCAAGCATAGACAACTATAATAGACGTCAGCGTTAACGGCTTGCTCGCACAAACGGCGGCCGATGTGACAGGGCCGGCCGGTCGACGGCGGCGTAGGAATTGTGAGGCCTGCCTCTTTCCCTCCCACCCACCCAACCCAAACCCTTCCTCTATCGAAATGGCCGGATGAGTCACACAAGTATACGGGGAGCAGATGGGGAAATTCCCCTCTACTATACACTTACACACACACACACACACACAGAACTGGACTGACGCACTATTCACTTTATTGATCGCCCCTGAGTTCTTCCCGCTCTCCCCGACTGCCACATCACGAGAGACGCAGGGAGCGGGGACGATACGATTGGAGACGCCGCGAAAACGTTTCGCGAGATAATGAAGAACGCACTACCGCTATATGGACTCAATTCCATCGGGATCCGAAAGAGATTCGACTTAAGGCGCTGTAACAACAGAAGAAAGTAATGGCCAGCATGCCTCGCGAGTACGTCACATATGTTTTGCTATTCTCACATTAAATATTCACTTGTTGGCCTGTACATCCAAAGGTACCGCGATCAGCTATTGTTTGGCGATAGTCCGTTAAAATATTAAAAGCGTTCGGAGAATTAAAACGATCGAGAATCCCATTAAGTCTACTAGGAACATGAAATGGGTCAATATCAATATTTTTTCTCCTAGGCCATAAAAAAACTTGTAATTTCAATCTCCCGCGTAGATAGGAAGAGTTGTAAAATAAATGTTTATTTTATTGACTCCCTTTTTTTTCATTACAATTTTTCACCATATTTTCCGATCTCCTACACACTTTGTTATTCACACTTTTCTAGCGTTCACCTTTTTTTTCTAAGATCTTAAAACGATTGCCGCTTATTGCAAACTCATTAAAATGTATGGCAGAGGCAGCAGAAGACGTGATAGGAACCGCCTTGCTAGGGGAAATAATTAACCCTCGAGTGTTTTTTTCACCGCAATATTCTGAATTTCACGTTGAGTAAAATTTTCTAGGAACGTTCCAAGAGCAGCGGCTAAAACCGCAAAGCGAAAGCCCACGCACCGAGTCGAGGACCGGAAATTTACGATGAGTGAACCCAAAATCGAGATTTTCCTCTTTTTTTTTGGGAAGGAAGCTAATCTCACTCCGAATTTTTATACGCGTTGGCTAGAAAACAATAAAAAGACGACACTCAAGAAATCACTGCCCCAAACAAAACTATGATTTTTAAAACCTGGAAGCGGTCTCATTCCATTCGACGATCTATCCTCTCATCGTTTCGTTCCCTTACGGTTCGAACCCCGGGTGATGCGAGCTCTAGTCCGATGACTTGTCACCCACCTCGACGACCTTTTCCACGAAATCGCCCCGTTTCCCCGAATGCCAGCGGCTACGAGCTTCCCTTCACCCAGGATTCGGGGAAGAGGCCTGTTTGGGATCCCTAAGGCCGTCGCCGCAATTCAGAGGAAAAAGGTGCCCGACGCCCAAGGCACCCGACTGCACCCCCTATAGGAAATAAACGACGAACGACGAGAGATTTCGCGGAAGGATCTCTCTCTCTCCACACCCTTCCATTCCCCTCCATGAAATTATTCGCTCGCTGCAAGCGATATGAATATCCAACTACTCGCATGGCGTGCGATAAAACTAAGCCTAATTGTAAGTCTAAGCCACCGCTTGCTCTCACTTCCATTGTTTCCCCTTCGAAAAGAAAATGTTTACTTGCTAACTCATTGAGCCTCCTATAGTATGCACAGCTGAGCAATGAGAAAGCATACTCGCGTACAGCACCTAGTTCAAAATCACCGAACGTGACACTGCGAACTCCTTGCCAAGTTTCAGTGAACAGAAACTACGAGTACAGTCATAAGTCCTTTTCTAGGGCAATGAAAATCATATTTTATGATTCATGTACTTAATAATTATTATGTACGCATTTTAGTCTTCATGGCGCATATTACCTAACTGAAATTGTCGCACAGCTGCATATGCATTAAAATATATTTCTGTAATAAATTCTTTACCAGCCTTCATCATTATTTAATTGCATCCTAAAGCATGGTCATATCATGACTACATACATTATTTTTTATTTTAGTGGGAAGCAAAATTCATTGAAAACTTAAGTTTAATTATCATTGGTATTCTACCGTTTAAGATAGGGTCTACACAATGGTTAAACGATACATCTACTTGACTCCTATGTAGAGGTACACTTTTAATTAGAGTTCTTCTGCCAGGCATGAATAACAAAGAATTCAATATAAGTTTTTCGAAGAAAAACACTCATTATTTGATATTACCTGAAGATGTCACCAATATGATGTAACCGGTAGTACCGTATCAATAAAAAAATATAAAATTGTTTGGTGAATTTTACAAAATTTGTCTTATCCCTAATGGATAGTTACCTAATCAAGTTCTGGTTAGATTTTGAAAGCATTTACAGCAATTGTAGCATCACACTACTGATTTAATCAGGAGCATTTTTAAACGTCGTTATTCTATTAATTTGTAACAGATCTACAGGAATCACTCCTAGTTTTGGTTTAATAGGCGAGTGTAGAGCTCACCTTAATACCAAGCTCTATACCGCATGTGAAATTCAGGCATCAGGGTAGGGGGGCCAGTTCCTTACCACATGGTGCATTTAGTTTCCCAGGAAGATATGTTACCCAAAAAATCACACAGCTCGTTTGAAGCCGACGGTGCCCAGAGGCGTCAGAAGCGGCAAAATCGTATTCGGGCCCTCCGAGAACTTCCTCGCTTGTGAATAATCCGTACCAGGAGCCCGTCGTTTCTCCCAATGGAGTACCACATCTCCGGCAATTAATTCGTAATGCAATGGGTAATTGTTAAACATTCACTAGTTTTCAGCCAATACCCTAGTTTAAGATTCACATACAAATTAAACAACTTGGCTTTTCCAATTAAAATTTTAAGTGGAAAAGCCAAGTTGTTTAATTTTTATGTGAATATGAAGATTTTCCACCAAGTTACGCCAGAAACTGTTTTATTTATCTAGTTTAAGATATTTTTGCATTAGAAATGCAAATTAAAATTAAAAATAATCATTAAGTCTTCTTTCATTCATGGTGAAAATGTACAAATTTTATGTGAATGTAGTAAAAGAGCAAACACTATTAGCCAGTCATTTTTCATACATAAACTGACGAGCTGACCATTGTAATAACCATCATGGAAACTTGTCAATCCACGTGAGTGGGTATGGAACACAGGAACATGGTTCAGATTTTAGGATAGTCACGGGGAGGAATCACCTACTCTTCATTTCTGTCCAAGCGGTAAGGTCCGCAAATCTTACCTTCAACTTTCAAGGAGATTGGTGTTGAACCTTGGATGAAGGTGAGGAAGGCCAGCACTAAAACTGCTTTCTTATTCACCCCTCGAGAGAAAGTTTCACGATGAAATCCTACGCTCCGCTGACATAATTTACTCAACCAAACGTGAGGTACTAGTTAACAACCCACAACTTTGAAAAGGTCAATACATGAAGCCGACGGCCACTGGGGTAGAAAATAACACGGAAGCCCACGTCTTGTCCAATATGGCATCAACTGCTCGGAAAATTACACCTCGGATCAGTTACAACACACTGACATCCATTAGGAAAGGAAGATTCGCAATTGTTTTTGGTAACCTTCAATTAGTTCAATTACCCTGCGTATCACCACATAGAACTCCGTTAACAATCATTTAATTGACAGAAGTTTAATACTTTCGACTGGAAGACAAGGGAAACCGAGGATCTAAAGAAAGAAAATCCGGTTACTCAACTAACAAAAATGGATAGATAAAAAGGTATTTAAAAAATTGAACTTTCTTTGTTCGCCCCTTTTGTCTGGTGCAGGTTTTGGATCTGGAAATTCGGCACGCTGCATAAAGTCAATACACGTCGTCAAGGAACCTCTTATCAATGAATTACTCCTCTAAAAACACGAACTTCCTCCTAATGAAACACAACCTATTAATACATACAGTTTTACATGTTATCACACACCGTTTACCAATTTATCAGCTCTTAAAGAATAATGTGAACATTACCATGTTAAGTGATCTTTATGCATGTTACATAAAAATTGGCCATTCTTAATTTGAATTATGAAATGTAACGGATTTATATATATTTATATATTAAAAAATAAGACTTGAAATTCAGTCTAGAAGCATGAAAGCATGTTTCCATGCCCTCCTGGTAAACACTAGGGTGCTAACGATTTGAGAAACTGAAGGCAACAAACGCTGAAACGAATTTTGACGGCGAATAAGTCGAGTATCCTCCCTAAAAAAAGGCATGATGAACACCCGTCCACGTTCCTAAACTCAATTTATTCTAGGCTGAGAGTGAGGCCATTGATTTTTGGAACAACATAATGCTTTTTTTCTCCAGTGAGAGAGATAAAGAGAGAGAGAACTCGAGACTTGATGCCAAATCTACGCAGCTGATTTCCACCAACGACGGTGCTCGAGAGAAAACTAAATATTAACAGGAAACTGGAAAACATAGGGGAAAATAGCGTGACGTCATTCTCAAACATGGAGCGACGGGGGTACGCGGGACGAAGAAACGTGACAAGCGAGGAGGAGGATTGCACCGGACGACGTAGAATGAAGGGCACCGCCCGCCCCGCTGGTAATAACCCCCTGATCGATAGGCCACTGCACCAGCGACACCGTCGGGAAATGAGAAAAAATAAGGAAACAATCTGACCAACCTTCCTCGCACATATGACCGTACCAGGAGCACGCATCGAGGATGGAGTCGATAGGCGGGGCCGGGGATGAGAGGCGAGGTCTGAGGGGCGCACTCGGGGGACGGAAGGAAAGATTGCACTAGAGCCAGCCGCGACACAATAAGAATCCGCGGTGCGGCGGCAAGGGAAATGAATGACCGATGTAATGGTCGACGATTTATGGCCGAGAACATGGTAGGAAGTTACGGAAAAAGACTTGAAGCGCACAAAAAAGATTCTCTTAGCGTATGAGCCATTCCGGTTAGTTCCCACGGACGTTCCATGATTCGTGCCCTCATATTAGAGGAGAGTTACGAGGAGGATTAACCACAACGAAAATGAATTGAGTTTTCTCCAATTAATTCAGCGAAACAGACGTGAAAGGGAAATCTCAATCAACTTCAAATCAGCATATGAAGAGATTATAATATTATAACATTTCACTGAATTTGTTTTTTTAAAAGAAAAAAATGAGCACTAGAATCAAACCATAGGAAAAACATAGATTTCACTTTGACAAAAGCATGATGCCGACAACAATATTATTGAACTTCTTTTCTGGTGAATGCAACCAAATTTAGAAATAACCTTTTTCGCCCTAATGAACAAATGGTAAGTATTTCTTTACGGCTCCTGAATCATTTAACTACAAAACCCAAAGGGAGCCGAAGGAGTTCGCTGTTCAAGGTCAGGTCGAAAATGGGAAAATTGAGCTGCCAATTTATGTATTGTCAAGCAGCGGAAACAAGGAATGACATTGCTAATTCCTTTTAGTTGACGTCAAATATACTCCAAATAACGGCTCACGCTTTTTCAAATAACCTAATTCGCGAGACAATGAAAGCTATCACAGTAACGAAACGTGCGAAAACATTCACTAGGTCTTGAAACGAGACGCCATTCAAACTTCGCCAATGCCAGTGCATTACTCAAACGTGATGCCCCTCAAAACACAAAAAATTGGTCTGTTTTCAAACGCTGGACGATGCACCCTATCCAGGAACGTCAATACGAGAGGGAGTAAAAAAAAGTACTTCCCGACGCCAGCACAGTGTTACGAAAGTTGGGGAAGGGAGAGAAAGAGGACTGCCGAAGGAACGAACGGTTCGCAGGAAAGGGAGAGTTAGAGGGAGGGCGCGGCTGGAGAGTGCGCGGGGATGAGTGGGGGAACTGCAGGGGGGACAATTGGTGAGTCGGGGGCGGAGAGGTTTCGAGAGGGGAGCGAATGGTTTTGAGGGGGCGGGGAGGGAGAGGGGGGCATGGGGATCCGCACTGCTGCAGATTTCCCCTTCAACCAATCCCTCATTCACTCGCCCCCTTCCCTCACACTAACAGCGGACGAAACCAACCACATCACCGAACGCCTCCGCGACACCCCTCCTGTCTGCGCTCCCCCTGGGATCAGACGGACGGACGTGGGGGAAGGGGGAGGGGGCGCGACGGGGGAGGAACGAAGCTTCGGACGAGAGGAGGGAGTGGATTGGGGGAGTGGGAGGGAAGGAAGGTGGGAGGATCGGGCAGCACCGAAATGGTTAAAAGGAAGAAGAAGGCGACGGGAATCGGCTAACGCGAAATTTATCAGGACGGCCACCAGCGACCCGCGTAAACGTGATTTCGTTCAAATCGATTTTCACTGTGTGGCAGATTTGGTGGAAACAATTCCACTCCGCCAAGAGCGGGGACGCAAGATGTTAGCAGATCAGGCAATAAAAAAGAATGGCGCCCATAGCTACTCTCTTCCCAGTCCTACATTAGCAATCGCCGTGGGAGGCACATTTAATTAGGCTAATGCAAGGCGGATTTTGCTTCCAAAAGTGAGCAAAAAGAATATGTAGATGGACGGCCATTTTTCAATTAAAAATAATATTTACGACTGAAAACACAGAAAACGCTAACTTAATCCCAGGAGTGCACTTTTAAATATGCAAAATATGAACATCAAACAATCAGACGACAGCGGAACACTGAATTGAAAAATAAGCCTAATTACATCTATGGATGCATCATTTCACCTCTTCTTTCACTCTGTTTTCCACGATGAATTATACATCTAATCGATGCTAATTCATTCCGATGGCTGAATTTGAAATCTGCTGATTGATACGACAAACCCTCCTTTTAACACTAACCCAATAACGACTGTATTTGAAGATTTTTCTTGTAAGGACTTTTACTTTATTGAATATCGACACAAAATCTTTCCAAGAAGAAATATTTTTAAGGAATTTACAAAACGCCGAGGCAATATCGATGGCATCTTTAACATAGCAAAAAAAAACAGTTTTTACGTACTTCAACACTCACACTTCTCACTATTGGCACTAACCATTTAGCCAGCACTCTTCACTAAGACGTGCGTGGTAATGTACGCGTATTTTTGGTAAGCGGTCTATTTTCCAGATATTCACTCGGCCGTTCATGACCAAACAGCAGCTTGCGTGCAAAACAAAAACATGATTATATTTCGCTTCTAATCTAAGCAAACATGGCTGGAGTGAAAGTCATGGCACGAGCACGAATACCATGCCAACAGGGTTTGCAAAAAAAAAACGGACACTATTCGAAACAATCAATTCTTCGATACTTAAAGTAATTACCGCTGCCGCCAACAGCATGCCGACATAAGTATCTCTCAATGCGTCCCAGAGAAAAACGCGTGCCGATTTATTTTCAACACTTATGCACAAAACTTCCAGGCATTACGCATATTTTGTCGCCGAAAGGCATTCAATTCGTCCGTGACATTCCCCGCCACACATACCTTCGCGAGACCTCACGTTGGTGTCCAGACGCAAGCGTGCTTCACGCGCGACAGAGAGGGCCGGGAGTGGAGAGAATGGAGGAATTATAATTAATATCAATTTCCTCGGGATTATTTCGTGGAAATTTGGAATATTCAGAACCAATAAAATGTAGCTTAATGGAATTCTTGGAATCAGCAAGTCCCCGATAACTAATATCCGTAATCGCCGAGCCGAAGAGACGCACCGCCCTCAGTGTTTCAAATTTGCCTTTCAGTGTGTCGGACTTTGGAAAGAGGAGATTAAGAAGATACGAGTATCTTTTGAATTTTAGCACACCTAATATTTAACTTCCCAGAATGCCGACATGAAAGGCATGGCGAGAGCTCACCTGACACTGGGGTGCTAAGGGAAAAAAATATATATATATTTGGCAAATGGAGCCCGGTTCGTTTCCCTTTGCCACCAGCAGTTTCCCAGACTGGTACAAGGATTTGGATTTAAGTGATAGCGCCAAGAGCCGAAAGCTCGACCCATTGTGTTAATACGTTACTCGAATCTGCAAAATTGCACAAAATTAGGACAATTGACCAGGGCTATTTCCTTCCTTTTCGGAAGGGACTGATGCTAATTCACATTTATATGCCGAAGTTTATTTATTTGAACAGAATTTGATGATACTCGTTATTGTGATTGATACTCGTTAAGAGTAATTTCACGAAACCAGGAGAGAACACAATTTAATTACGCAGCCGCATTTACATTTATTAATTTACGAATTAAAAATATGCAATAATCCTTTCCGGCTGTTCGCAAAATTATCCTGGCTACAAGGAATATCACAATAGCGTTCGTGACGTCTATTAAATACAGAGGCCACAAATGACGTAAAACTCGATGACAATGTGGTCTGGTAGAGATAGATACCTGTGGTTGCAACGAAATTGATCAAAGGGATGGATTAAATTATGCTTAAGACTTAACGGAAACTGCAACCTTAACACGATATCCAACTAAAACTCGTTTTTTTTTTCTAGGTACGTCTACTCTTAATCCGAGCTGCACACACTTAATACGATTTCAGAGACATTAGAAGTTGCTCTGGATTATCACATTCCGCAAATCCCTTTACCGCAGGACGATGATCCTACTCCCAACTTTATTTTTTCCCCATTCCTCTCCACAACATTCTAACTCCTTCACTCTTTGCATAAGGCTCCGAAAAAGGCCTTTGAACAGAATTATTGAGTTTCCTCGAGCGCATAGTTGTTTGGGCACTTGAGCCGATGTTACGCGTTGGAATGAACTCCTGCAGAATAGTTGTAAGCCGAGGAATAGCTAGCTGCTACTCCTCCAAAATTATAACATACTTTGAGGAGTTCTTAAGCATTCCATTAAAAATTAAGCACATTAAATGAGCAACTGAAAAGGAAAGAGGAGTCACAGCAACGGGAACACTTTTCCGCCAAGTGGGGCTTTTATAGCCAAGTTAGCGTTGCTTTCCAACATTTTCGTCCATTGAGGATTTTTGATTTATTACAATGTCTACCTAATTTTCTTAAGCACAAGAGACGCAGGAAGAGACTATTGAAACGTCCAGCGATAGCCAAGTACAGTCAATGAACAAGTGGCATTCAAAATAATACAAGAAGAATATTGTCATTGCTCTACGTTAAATCTCGAAAAAGAAAGACATTAACATTGATCAGCATTAATTTTTCCTCTTGACAATAAAGATGTTTTTAAAAGCATTGTAGGAAGTACCCGTATTACAACTCAAACTAATAACACAAAGGAATTTTTAATTAGAGAAGAAATAACGTTTCTGGATGAAATTCTATGACGACAGAAAAGTGGACGGAGGAAATATTAAGAGCTAATGGGATGTTAAAAGTTAAAGAGGGTAAAACGGAGGGTCAGAAACATCGGGAGGAAAGGCTTTCATACGAGATATCATTTCTAGTAGGTAGCATGGAATCAGGTGGCAATCATGAACGCCTGATAGAGCAAACAAGAAGACGCCTACTCGAATCGCAATGCATATTATGCATTTTATAGGAACCATACAAAACATCGCTTTATCAGGTATATTACCAATTATGATGATGATGAAATAAGAAGAAATATGCACTATCACAAAAATCTGAATCACTGTGATTGCAGCTCCACCAATCAAAAGTTACCGTTTCGGATAGTTTTAAAACATTTGACCAATCTCGATAACGGCAGAGTGGCAAGGGCATGGCAACGGCTTTCCAAACCGTCAGGGGCGTCGCCTCCCCCCCCCCAACCTCCCTAATTCCCCGCAAATGCGACGGCCCCTCTTCCAGTTTCCCTCCCTCCCTTCCCTGGCTCACCCTCGCGATTGGACCCTGCCCTTCAGTTCGACCTGCGCTCCTCTCCATCCCACCTCCCCCCCCCACCCCTCCCGTGTTTCCCATAATCCGCCGTCCGTCCATACAGTCCCTTCAAACCGCCGCCGCCGCCCCGCCCGAACCCCCACCCTCTTTCCCCCGCGCCCTCCACCACGAGTGAAGTTTCCCGCCCGCGCGTCCGGAGTCGCGAAACAATCGACGAACGCTCTGCGCCATCGAAATAAAAAGAAGGGCAAACAGACGGGACAGCAGTTTCGACGCGAGTGGGGCCGGCTCGAGCTGGGCACGCGGACGAAGAATGTGAAAAACGACCGAAATTCAGAGGGCGAGTTTAGGGGAATCAAACCTCAACGTGTCTTCCATTAAAATTCATAGGTACCAATCAACTGACAAAACGATTTTTCCGAAAGCGGACGAATTACTTTCCTCCGACCCAACAAGTTCCGACAAACGAAGGCTTTATTGTAAATTTTACACACTATATGCGCGTTCTCTCTCCAACCTCGACGCTGTCCAGTTATATATTAATAAAAACGCAGGTCGAAGGTTAACCGCTTAAATCCGCATTTATAAGATATACAAACTGGGGTTCCAACGTCACCCCACAACGCGTTCCACCTCGTAATGGCTCTCCGGAGGAAATGTTGACAAAGGGAATCTAACATTTCAATAGCCAAGTGCATTAAGAAATTGCATTTCCCCCACAGAATTAAGCTGCGTGAATGCTAGGTGTTACATTTACAACGAGCGAAATAAATATTCGAAACTATTTTCCGAAAAGTTAAGCGTTACAACGAATATTGAGCAAACACAGTAAATAAGAAAATAATTTTCACTACGAAGCATTTTATCTGTAAGTCGTATTTTATGTCTATTAAAATCTACTTGATACCTCACACAGCATTCCTTAAAAAATCACGACATTATTTAATAGTGGTGTAATTCCCATATAGCTCACCACCCGTAACATCAGGGGATCTTTCTTCATCCGTGGACTTGTAAGAATGAATGCGAAAGGTTTATGTAAAGGCCATTAACTCGAGATGAGTTCCAGAACCTTCAGGGGTACACCGCACAACCCCTGCCAAACGCCAGGTGGATTAACGAATCCTTGCCTTTTCCCCCCTCCGAGAGTTCATCCCCCTCCCAACCCCCGCCACCCCCTCCCTCGCTTTGCCCCCAGAACACGCCCTCACCGCTGAACCGCCGCGCCGCCTTCCACCACCCCCTCCCGCCGCCGCCGAGATCCAACCCTCGCCCTCCAGAGGGCCAGACAGTCGCGCTTCAAAAAAATAAATTCAACCCCGCTCCCTCTCGGAACACCCATAAAGAAAATAAAATCGGGAGAGGCGGGCTACCCGAAAAATCGAAAAAGAGACCAAGGTATAATAAAAGAAGCCATAAATTGTTGAATGAAGCTAATTATTAAAATAAACCTACACACATCCGACGGAAATACATATAAAATACATTTTTATCTGTTCATATCGTGGTTTTTTTAATTCAAAGATTTAGAAGCGTCGCGTAATGCTGATCACTTTTAAAACAGTCGCTTTTCACGGCACGTCCATCCAGCAACGCAAGATAACTGGTTAAATAAATTACGTTTCACGACATTGTGTTCAGGGAGCGTGGAGAATAAAGAGAGTAGAACAAACAATAGGAAAGATTTATCGAAAAAAAAGTGCTTAACTTACAAAGGCAACTAATAAATCATGGGGTTGACGACCATTTAATACTTTTGCCTTCCTCTCCCAAGCGATTTTATTACGCTGCAGGGGGCGCGCAATTAATGACGACAGACACAACGGCCATCCCGCCGTGCACAAGTCCGTGACCTTGAAGCAGTGCGAGGTTTTGAACGAGGGAGCGCGCGCCGCGCTCACGTCCACGTAGGTCTGACTCGCTCTACAACTGCAGCCCGGCCGTAATCCTCCCACCATTCATGCAGGGGCCACGCTAAATGTAGGAATGAATGAATTTCCTGTTACTAGACGTGCAGAGCTGCGATGAGCAGGTCTAGCAAAAAACAAGTCTAGGTTTATTTCTCTAAAGCAGGTCGGCAAATTAAGGTTTTAATTTGTTTTCACAGATATCAAATACCATCCCAAGAGCAATCGCTAAGCTAACCCATTCTTAGCTAACAGCTTTTTTTAATTTCATTGGAGTTAATAACATGCACGGAAAATAAAGATAGTCTTTTTGTTATTTCTCTAATTAGTGCCTATTAGCGAAGATTATAATTCAATTCACACAAGATGTACAGTTGATCCAAAAATTATTCGAAAGATGGAAAAATGCTATTTCATTCCAGTCCTCAGGAATCTGTTATTTTCCTTGATAACAATGATTTAAACATAACATTTTCAGGCTTTACTAGATTTAATTCCCAGAATTCCTAGATAGAATTCCTCCACGATGATGGCAGAGAAAAAATTTGCTTCCCTATAAAAATTTTAATTGGAATAGCTAAGTTTTTTCTCTACCACCAACAATGATTTGTATTCCACATAACTGATTAAGAGTTGGATCTTAAATGTTATATTACCTATTATAAAATATCATTCAGAATTTTTTGCCAATGGGGTTGACATGTACCTTTATTTTAAGGTATGAAAATTAGACACGTAAGTAGCAGAAAAATTGCCATCGTGTTGGAAATTATGTACAATGTAATTCATCACAGACCGATTAATCGCACTCTTGGATACCAGTAAGTTTGATAATCAAATTCTAAAGAAATCACATGCCTTTGAAATGAAATGACTTCAACAGCCACTAAAACTGTAAAACCCATCAAAAGAACGTGAACGGAAAAAATTACCTTTCTGCAGACTCTTTTAAAGACTCTTGAATCTACAATCGTTCCACAGCCCCGATAATTGAGATGAATCCTTGCAGTGATTCAATCGCCAATTCAAGGAATAAATTAAAAGATTGGCTTCTCTCTCCGAACTGGAAAAACCGCTTACACAGCCATGAAGCTCTACTATAATCATATATGTATTAATGAATCACCGAATTGGCTTCCATCCTCGAGAATTGACGGCTGATTCCACAAAAAGAGAGTCGTTAACAAATAAACAATGAAATTGAATCCGTGATGAGGTAGACCTTCCCGTAATGCGATAACAAAAATCATTACCGATTTTCGACGAATGACAGAAAGATCCCCAATTTCCTCGTTTACATGTGGAAAAGGCGAAGGCCACAATACGGAAAGGGAGTGGGGTATTTGTTCGCAATCCTTTTAAAATATTCAGTAAACAAAGGAACATTGCCAATCGGCGAAAAAAGGAGAGAGTTCCTAAAACCGAAGTGACTGTAATTTGGGCAAATTTAAACATAAATGGGCTGCTTTACAAACAAAATTGACCATGCGGAATTACGAAGTTTTGAATTTGTAAGCAACCAAAAAATGCACGAATTGCCATTCCCCGCGTGAATCACCCTTTGCGGTCCCGTCACGGATTCGCGAGAGAATAAATAGGGAACGGCCAAAAACTGGTGTTTCTTTTCTCAAACGTACTCGTACTATAGGAGGCCTTGGGAATATTGGGTGGCGGTTAGCGAGAAGGATTACACCACCAGGAAAATATCACCTGACTTTCGTACGAAACGTGACGGCACCGTGCAGGAAATATTTGCGAGTTTAAACACTAAGATAATTCGGAATTCTCGGGTCACAATTGGAAATTCAAACATACAGGGAAGAAATTTGCACCTGCATTGAACTGTGCGTCATACGTGCAATACATCACATTGTAACGTCGAGGCAGGCACTAGGGATCGTATACTACGATTGCGATTGCCAAAAGTACAAAAATGCGACACTTAAAATAAAAACATTTTCCCCAAGCATTCCATGTTCCTGGCAAACCTTTTAATTTTTTTTAAATCAACACATTGGTGAAAACAAATCAGTTATACGATGCCTTGGTTAGTACTAGGGACACAATAGGGATTAGTACTAAAGGATCTCAGGTTTTCCCGGCGTATGGTATTCAAGAAGTTTTCTCGGGTTTCCCACCGGGTCAGGTTGTAGTGCACCGACGTTTCGAAGGCTGACTCTGCCATCGTCTTCACCCTGATTATTATATTATTATATATATATTATTAAATTAGTACTAATCCCTGAAGGGATTAGTACTTATTTAAGCAAAGGCGCACATTGCATACTTATTATTATTAGCTTTAATAATTCTCAAGTCAAGAGAAGGGTCGATTAGAAATAATATTTTTTATTTCTGCTAGATGTTAATAGAGACAGTAATAGAAAACTACGAGAATAATTTCCTCGTGGTTTGAAAAAAAGTACGCTGGCTTTTAAAGGCGTCGGGAGATTACTTCATCCATGTCAGGACACAAAATCTCCTTAAAGGTACATGATCGCAAGGTTACCACGGGCACTTCAAGATGGAAACAAACAGGATGACAAGAAAAAAGTTCGCATTTACGAAAAATACTAAGCCCGAAACTATATATTTCCAACTTTGATGCAACTTCTTAGCTTTTTTGCTTCTTTATACTGCAATTTAAATAAGGTATGTCACGCGTTTTCTTACAAACCAATGAAAAGAGCAAATTTCACCCCATTCCCTGACTGAAAAATAAAAGATTGCTGACGGCCGTAAATACAGCTATGTTTTACGGCTTCGCCTCCACGATCGTAATCAAAAGCACGGATTCTTCCTTGAAACGACAAAAGGATGGATCCAACTGTTTTTATGTCTAAAATTCATATTTAGCACGATAATTGCACTCGGAGAATCCCTGCTTCCACAAAATTTTGACGTTTTTGCTGGTTCCTTTCGTCTTCTCGTTGCCCGGAAACCAGCGACGTCCCTCCTTGCCTCGGAGGGCTTCCAGCTATGATAAACGCGCATAGCCACGGACCGCCCGTGGACCGAAACTATTTCTATCTCGCCCTCCCTCCCGTATAACTTTGATAATTTAACGGAGGCCTCCAAAAATTATTTCCTCTCTAGTCCGCTGAATTTAATCTGCATCTTTTGAGGCGGACCATTACGGAACGCAATTATGTCCTGTCGTCAGGAAAAAATAAAATTTCACGTTAGTCGATTACTTCTGTAATGTAAGTCATTAAGTAACTTATCGAGCTGAGCCCTAGGAATGGGGCTCGCTTTAACGAAATAAAACAAGGAAAATTCCAAAATTCAGGATTTACTGTTTGATGTTATGCATATTAAAAGTCAAATTTAGAGAGATGTTGCTTTAGGTTCCTTACGTTTCGTAAAGAAAGATACATGAATACCAAAATGAGAATTTAATATAAAGCATACATGAGGATTGAACTGTACGTATTCACCAATAGTTGTTAAGCAAGGCACAAAACATGCCTTTAATAAGTGGATTGCTGAGGAAGGAGATTTGTTACCAATGTTCAGGTACCACAAGTGACGTCATATACCGTCAAATTAATCGGATTAGTGTTGGCAGCACTGTTTATTTGACCAACTTTTATGTGAATGACTCAAGACTATATACTAAGCTGTATAGAAGGCTTTTATGGCTAAATAAGATAAGGGTTGTCAATGACAATCTGTCTACCAAACCTTTTTCCCATTTGGACATAAATCGAGATACTTTAGACATACAAGTTTAAATTTCTTGCAATAGCTAGGTTGCTTGCAGTTTCAAGGAAATGTAATGACCAAACAGATGAAAGAATAGATGAAAGAACACAGAGTAGTTTTGATTGAAAATAATAGCATTTTCCCAAGTAACCCCGAGTTTATACTCCATCGGGTGCATTTTTCAACCACAAATAAAATGTTAGTCCACGGAAATAAAAACTCGGCTACCGAGATACATCGAACACGAACAACTTTTCCAGCACTGAATTATTACAATATTAGGCAGACTTAAATATCAACTTCCATTATTTCGCGTTCCTACACCGTAAGCACTAAATTATGCTTCAATCAAAATCATCCTTTTTGTCAAAAAACCACTCGAAACCCCCCAAAGTAAAAATCCCCTCACTTAATCAACCTACTCCCTTAGCTGTGCAAAAAATGGGGCGTGTCACTGCAGGTAAGGAGAGCGTCCTGCTGAGTCTCCGAATCGCAAAACAGTAATCAGCAAGCCCTCGTTCATTTACGGGTAACTCTGCCATCCCGCCCGCCCTCCCAGCCCCCCCCCCCCCCGAAAGACATCCTGATCCCGCGACGCTTTTCGAGGTGACGAAGAGGACGGAGAAAAGGGTTGAAAGAGAGAGAGAGGGGCGCCACCACCAGCAGATACGAGGAGAAGGGAGAGGAAGAGGATCGGGTTGGCAGGACGGAGGAGAAGGCGAAAGAGAAAGGGGGGGGGGTGGCCATAACCTCTCCAACGAGAAGGCGAGACCCCAGTCCTCGGCGTCTCGCTCGGCGGGGGAGGATGCGGCCGAGAGGGGGGTGGAGGAGGGAAAGAGGGGAGGGCGGAGGAGGGGGGCGTGGCGCGGAGCGGTCGGAAGGAAGGTGCTCACGCAGGAAAAGGGCGGGGTGGAGGCGAGGCGGCGGCGGCGGGCGCCCCCGCAGCAGAAACCGGTTTATTGAGCGGTCTCGTCGGGCGGGGACGGGTATGTCGGGAGAGGGGGGCTTTGAGGACCGGCAGAGGGGGTTTCGGTATCAACGGGGGGGGGTTTGAGGGTTTTACAGGGGGAGGAGGCGTTCGCTCCCCTGGAGAAGCAATACGCAGCCGCCGCTGTTGCCCATCCCATTGCCACGGGAACGGGAGGGGGACGGCGGGGAGAGGAGGGCGCCCCGCGTGCGGAGGGCTACGGGGTTCGAGCCCCACTCGGCGCCGCACAGGGGTGAAGGGACCCTTGCTCGGCTGCCCTCGGCTCCCTACGCTTCTACCGCAGGCAGAGGTGGAAGGTGGAGGGGCGCGCGGGGTGTATCACTTGGACTGGCTCGTAAATGGATTCCTACGAGGTGACTACGGAGTGAGCGTGGAGGGGTCGAGGGTTTTAAGGAGTGGGAGGAAAGGGGTACAAATGGGCAATGACGACTTCAAGCCGCTGGGAGATGATTCGAATAATTATGTCAACACCCCTTAATTTCTAGTTAATTTAGGACCAAGTACAGTCAACTGTGCCACGTCAGGAGAGGTATAACGTCGACGAAACTTTGATGGAACGTCAGGGTCTCTTAATGATGCAATGGAACGTTAAAAATGGGGAAAAAAGCGTGGAATCGGCGGCGATGCGACTGCTCGAAGGCACGTTTCCACAAAGGCATGGGATTGACATTCCACCATCAAATCGATCAACGAAACGAAATCATGAGATCTTGCTCGCGACGAGCCCTAAGTTGAGTTTAACCTTCGCCGCATTCCTTCCGAAAACTTGCGAAAACAAATATTATTAATTAAAACATTTACGAGACGTAGTCAGAGGGTTCCTGAATTTTTAATGAGTAGCATAGTTGGTTTTAGATGGACTCGGGCACTCTTCAGGGCTGTCCATATAGCTCCTGACTATTGAGAAACTATACTGACTTAGACCCTATGACGCGAATTACAGTCACCAGAACCGAAGGTGATGCGGAAGAAATACAGACTACGTGCGTACCTATTGAGCATGAATAAAAAGACTTTCGAAAGACAGTAGTTCAGGAAAGGATTGGGGCGAGAGGGGACGGAAAGACAACATAATTTGTCCTCAATTTAAAAGTAAGCTCAAAATTAAAACCTGCCTGTTGGAATAAAAAAAAATAAAAACTTTAATAATGTTCTGAACACGACCAAGTTATCGATCCTTATCTCAAGCAATCATATATGAATGGGTAAATTATTTATTAACTGGAAGACGTGAGGTTCAAAACATTCACAGGTCGTGTAGGGTGGACTTCCCACAATCAAAAAGAGCTTTATCTTTTCTAAATATATACATTGAAGCGAACGCGAGAATACAGTTTTACCCTCAATACTAACAACAACATCTCTTAACAACGACATTATACTTCGCATTCGCCCTTTTCTTTCTGATCCAAAGGGAATACCTACAAAGCGCGAAAAGCGACAAACAGGAGAGATTCTGCATGAACATGTAATTGTTAAATTGTTATATCAAAGTTCGAAGTCCGATGTAAAGCTCGAAGTGCTGTTTTCGGACTGATGGAAAATAAATAAACAAATGAACGCGGTTTGTGTTTCCCTCCCATTGGTCGATCGCATGAACGCATGGAAACACGACTCCCCCAAGTCACATACAGACAGGTACGTCTTCCGATGCGGCACGACAAACACGCGAAGGGAAACGAAGTTCTAAAGGCATTGCAGCACTCATTGACGAATACCATTCATCTCGCATTTCACTCCAAAGAAAGCGTTCTTACTGAAATTGCAGTTTACGTTAAAAAATGTGTTTTTATCAAGTTTTATAATTTAATGTGGCCATTTGGACATCAAAAGCAACTACTCATCAATTCGCAACCCTGCAACATTTGGGGAATTTAAAAAAAAGGAGAACCATCCAAGATACTGCATGTGCTCTTGGGAAAAATGCTTAGGCGCCACCTCGAAAAATCCTAAGAAAAATGTTATCCGGAAATCCTCCATAAAAATTATGCGATGTCAATTTAAAAAACAAGGACGGTCAAATGCTCAGAAGACAAACAAATAAGGACAAACGTATGGTCTGAGGAATGAGAGAAGGATAGAGAAGAGACGTTGATTAAGGAAGAGTTAAAACACACTCCAAGAAGAGGTAGTGGAAATATAGAACCGAGGGAGATTGATGGAGGAAAATATAAGATAGGGTAGAGTCGAAGAGCCTTTTGAAAACAAAAAGCCTCGAAGCGAAATCCTTGGGTCAAACGTTTGATCTGAATGGACAATTAATGCGTGGGAATAACTTTCACAACGTTACTAAATCTACCTGTGATGGTTTGGCTGGTCTCCTTGATAAAGCGAGTCTCGAACATAGAAATTTCATTTTCACTTAATAGGAATGAAAATCGTTCGACTGAGTTTCTCAGCCAAAAAGAAGGGAACACTTTTTTTCCATGTCGAAAAAATACGTAACTGAAGACATCAAAGAACCAGAAACTGCCGAAGTCTTAACTTCACCTTTATCCACTACGATAAGGACGGAAAGAAGCGTAAACCTCAAATAGTTACATTTTAAGACAGAGTAAAATATGGTTCTAACAGCAGCTTCTGTAGGGAATCATATAGGATGTGGATCTCAAGCCGTGAGAATCCCAGTCACTGCTGCTATAGCTTTGCCAAAGAATTCAGAACTTCGGTAATTATTCGAGTGTTTGGGAAGACAAAAGAGGCTTCGACTTAGGCTTCATGTTGCCTAAAAATATGGATGCGAGATAGAGGAAAAATAATGATATCCCGAAGTAATCGAGAAAAACATTAGCGGAGAGAGAAGACAAATTCAACTGAATCAGACGTGCCTTAGTGCCAGATGACGTTACCCATAACAAAATAAAATTGACACCATCCTAAAGAGCTCAACATAAGGTACATTTTTCTCGCTATCACTTCCTGCAGTTAATGAGTCTCAAGATAGCAGGGAGAACATTCTGTCAGACGACGAAGCACTGCCTAAGCATTAGAGTCTACCGATTACACTGCACACGAACCTCGTGGAGCTCTTTTATTTTTCCGTGATCAACATACAAAGCTAAAGTTTGGACCGGGACAACACACCTACGGAACTCATCGTCACTGGGTATCGAAACTCGGTCCCACATGCACACGTACAGATTATTCTATCGCAATAACACGAACGCAACCATAATGCTGTAGGTAAAGAGAAGGAAAGAAAGGCCAAAAAAATAAGATAAGGCGAGGGAGGAGGACTCGACAATCTGGAGTGCGAGGCTAAGGGAGGAGGCGGGTTTTGTGCAAAAATATTCAAGATAAAAGTATTCACAATTTCTTCCAAAGGGCGCAGGGGCGGGCGCGGTTTGATAACCACTGCGGGACTTGAAAACGGGTGGAAGAGAAGGAAGTGGATCGACGGTGGGAGTGGATGGGGAGGAACACCGATACGGGCGTAAGTGCTGCTAACAGCGTCACTGGACTGCAATGAGGAAAAGGCCAATGGGATTACACAAGTATTCGGGCGCACAGTGAAAGTGATTCACTCCTCCCTGAACCTTTCCCCCCGTGACGGAAGGGGCGAGGAAAACCTGCGGGATGAAAAAAAGAAAAGACGAGAGGGACCGGGATGGAGATAGAAAGAGGAAGCTTTTCCTTTCTTCGGAGTCAATTTCCCAGCTTCCAGTCGGACCAGATCCGCTGCCTACTCCCCCTGCCTCCGCCAAACCCCTCCCCCTTCAGTGCGGTATGAAAACCCGTTCTGTAACCTCTGCTAATAAATGGATCGTCAACCGGAATGCCTTCGCGTGGGCAAAAAAAGAACATAAAATCAAGAAGCGAAACAACCTGCGCGAAACGAAGGGGGGGAGGGAAGGAGGGAGGGAGGGAGGAGAGGGATGGGAGGAGGAGGCAGCCAAGAGGCTAAAAGATGGGAATATAAAACGACGAGGACTCGCGAAAAAGTCACGCTCCATCGAGAGATTGAGTTCCTGGCTGCTTTCATTCGGCACTATAGGAAGGGCTTTTTGAATTCGGGATTACTCCGCTGACTCACTGGCCATCAAGATGCAAATCCGGAGTTACCTTGGAGGAGTTCTTCAAATTGAACGCCGAGGAAAGACCGGAAGAGAATTCGAACTGGGAGGGGATCAATGCACTACGCGAAGTACACACCTAGTTAGGTACAACAACGTTGAAGCACACTGCAAACACGCTGAGAGTGATCCACATGAATGGCTTACTGCCGGGTGAGGAGTCACTGCGATGAGACCAAAATAATAATTTCTTTAGGATTTTGCATTAAGTTAGGACTGTTTACGAAGTCACAAAACGAGAGCGCAAAGACAAAATTTCTATCAATTTGATTCACTGGAGGACAGCTGAAAAAATGTCACCTTAATCACCTTAGTTTACGAATCGCTTAGACACCAGCGCTGTCGGCAGTACGTACATCTTCTTACGAGGCTCATTGACATTGATCATTATATTAATTCACCTCAATACATTTCCCCCATTATTTAAAACCTATTATATGTATTTCGATTTATGATTATTGAATGATCTTTAAATTCTCATTCATATTAAATATATTGCACATTGACATTGGTATACTTCCACCTTATTTGGCAAAGTAATAAAATTTCTTGTTGCTATTGGATAACAGGTAATAACGAAATCATCACAAAAGTTAATAGCTTCAAGCTTTTCTCATGAACTAACGCAAAGCATTTTAGCTTTTTCCGGCACCCTGAACTACCGTGAAATGAAAAAGTCTCACAAACGAATCAAACGTGAAAGCCTCCACCATTTGACGGCCCGCCGCTGCCACAATGGCTCAAAGGAGAGAGGAAGAGAGGCCCTCGAGCACGGGCCCCAAAGGAGAGAGGGACCCGCCACAAAAGGCGGCGGGAAGGATTATTGTTACCGAGCAAACACGTGACTCTTCAACCGTTTCCGTCGCTCGCAAAGAGAGACCGAGATAGATAGAGAGAGGAGGGTGGGAGGAGGTGGAGAAAGATAGAGGGGTGAGTTGTGGAGGGGGGAGAGGGAAGGGGAAGAACAGCCCCAGAGAGACTGGGGCGCGGGGCGAAAGGAGCCCGAAAGCGCCCTTACTCTGAAAAAACAGGCTCACGCAAACGCGAAACCCTCCCCCCAGTTTCAGAATCCTTCCACGCCATGCGTGGTATTACTCCCGCATCCATCATTTATCAATCCTCCTTACACACGCGCGGAAGTTGAAGACGCAGCCGCGCAGGCAGCGTTGGGTGTGCCGAGGAGGAAAGGGAAGGGGTGGGGAGAGGGAGGGGAAAGCGAGAAAGGTGGAGGACCGAGGGCGGGCTACGGGGGGATAATGGGGATACATTATTAATCCTAACAGCTCCTTAAGGGATAGGGCGCGGGGAGGGGGGTGGGGAGGTCGCGGGGGTGGGGACGCCTTGGCGTTTGGAGAATTGTGCGGTTTGAAGGGCCTCCTCCCCTCCCCGCTCCTACGGCTCCGTAAGGGCTTGCCCTACTTCTTCCTTCGCACAATGGGGAGGAAGAGTCTTGAAGGGGGGTGGGAACTACCTCGTGGACCTCACACCCCGGCTGCGGATAAGGCGGGATGGGGGGGGGGGGGGCACTCGCTTCGGGAGATCCAAACATACTCGCCTCCCCACTTCTTGGACACGATGAAATTCAAACGACTTCCCACTATTCAAGTCCCCTCTTCCCACTCGAATGGTGTTGGCGAATTTAGTTCCGACGATGACATCCAACGATCCAATGAACGAGGAAGTATGCGTCGCCGTGCCAATGGAAATTTAAGAAAACCCCTGATGATAAAGGCACGCTTTATCCCAAATCGGCTCACGGGCCCGAGAAATGAAAGTACGTCGCCCGGCGATACCGTGGGAGATTTGCGAAGAACTTCGGAGCTCTCAACGTTGGACCTACATGTGCATTTAGTTTACACTATGTTAGTTTCAAATTGTCATTCAATTCAATTTTCTTGTATATATATATATATATATATATATATATATATATATATATATATATATATATATATATATATGCGGGTCGCGGTGGTCTAGCGGGTAGAGCGTTGGACTGCTGACCAAATGGTCCCGGGTTCGATTCCCGGGCAAGGCACTCTGGGCACCTTCAGCTCCACCCAAGCTATTTTTCGGGTACCAGATCTTCCTGGGAAACCATAACTGGCACAGGGAAAGGAACTGGCCCCCCTACCCTGATGTGTGAATATTCACACGCCGTATAGGGCTTGGTACATGGGTGAGCTCTACCATTACCTACTAAACCGACCTTCGGGTTGATTACTGTGTTTATGGTTTATATATATATATATATATATATATATATATATATATATATATATATATATATATATATATATATATGCGGGTGGCGGTGGTCTAGCGGGTAGAGTGTTGGACTGCTGACCGGAGGGTCCCGGGGTTCGATTCCCGGGCAAGGCACTCTGGGCACCTGCAGCTCCACCCAAGCTAGTTGATTTTTCGGGTACCAGATCTTCCTGGGAAACCATAACCGGCACAGGGAAAGGAACTGGCCCCCCTACCCTGATGTGTGAATATTCACACGCCGTATAGGGCTTGGTACATGGGTGAGCTCTACCATCACCTACTAAACCGACCTTCGGGTTGATTACTGTGTTTATGGTTTATATATATATATATTTATATATATATATAGTATATATCGATGATGCGGAAGTACTCACGAGAGCAATACAACTTTTGGACGGCACAATAGAACACAGAATAAAACAGAATGTATTTATGTTTTATTCTGTGTTCTATTGTGCCGTCCAAAAGTTATATATATATATATATATATATATATATATATATATATATATATATATATATATATATATATATATATATATATATATATATATATATTCTATGCACAAAGAAAGTCATGAATTACGACCCAAAATTTAATAGCACCTTTGACCACTAGAAGCCTAAATCAGCAGCTGAACCAATCCATTCCTATTCAGATGTAAATAAATGATCGAGATACATCTATCGGAAATATTTAAAGCCCGCAGCCATTGCAGATATGTATTTGATTAAAAATGGAACGGAAAAAACACCTTTCTTCACATTGTTACACCTACACATAGGCCATTTGAAACATTAGAAGCTGACAGATTATCTTGAATCTACGACCGGTATATTGCAGCCATACATTTTTTCTTAATCTTGCGGAATATCGGACCGAAATTCTTCCCTTAATCTTTACAATGAAGTTAAAAAAAATTGACTCTGGGCAAAGAAGACATTTTAATTTACCACTCTACTTACCATTTCAAGCAGAGGCATTGGCACATTGTTATGAGAAAACCAAAATTTGCCCTTTTCCATAGATTTATTTGTGACGTAAAACGCGTTAATTGTTTTTCTCATAATGACGAAATTCCACTACATCTCGCCTGAATCTGTTGAATATATTGGCACAATCGTTAGGTATTGAGGATCCGAGATCAAATGACCATGGAATAATGTCCACACGGACATAAAATATCCGATCGGTATTTGTACTCGGAAATGCACTCAGTTCGGGCACATTTCCCTGCCTAGTCCGGATTCCCGAACTTTCCCAGCTCTAAAAACGAGATGTAAAATTATACGATTGCTTAAAATTGCACCTCCTTTGAGGACACCATTGTCACGAAACGCTGATCAACGCTTTTCCCTCTCGTTAAGACTAATCTCACCGACGCTCAAATTGCCTAATCCCAGAACAGAGCATAAGTGCTCCGACTTTTTTTTTGCTCCTCCCCGAGCAATCCGCTCGCCGAAGCACCAAACGCGGGTCGTCGGATTGTCTGCGTCGCCGTCCCTAAATCATCCCTCTCTTTCCCGGCGTTAGCGGGCCGGGAGGCGAGGTGTGGGGGGGGGGGGGTTGTTCAGAGAGGAAAAAAGGACCTTTTCGCGCGCCATAGAGGGAGCAGAGGTCGAGCAAGGTTTGTCTGTGTGTGTGAGGACACGTGAGAGAGGGGTTTCGTGGAGGGAAGGAGAGAGAGAGTAGGAAGTAAAAAATATATAGAATATAGGGCCAACGGTCGTCATGGAGGAGGGGCCGGGCGTGGTTGGAAGTGGAGACGGTGAAAAGGAAGGGAAGGCGAAGCGTGCAGGGGGAGGAGGAAAGGGTACAAGAAGGTGCTTATTGCTTGGAGGGAAGTCTGGCCGCCGCCGTTGAGTTATCACCCCGCTGCTCCTTGCAACGACACCCGGAACGCGGGGGAGCATACAGAACGTGGCATGAGCACCGAGCACCAGAATGAAAGAGCGGCGCCTCGCGCTGGTGCACTAAGTTGGCTCAGTCCTTTGATTCGCGCGCTCGTCAGGTGTGTGCAGGGAAAAGTGCAAATCAGCGAGTTTGCCAGCAAATACGTTCCTGCCCTCTAGTTCCAATAAAACCCATGCCACAAAGGGTTCTCCGGGTAATACTAGATGGAGCTTTCTTTCTCAACTCCTCCCCACAGGACGAACTAAAAAAAACACAATCATTGTTAGTGACCGCAGGGAACCAGTTTTTCTCGGTCAGAAAACCAGGAGCAGCAGGTCAAAGTTCAAAATACAGAGATTCGCAGGCTGAGAGATGAATAGTGTTTGAAAAACTCCCCTCTTCCTGGCAGTTTTGCTGTGTCGGAATACTAAAACCAGTAGAAAATAATTGCTCTTTCAAAAGGGTGGCATAAGGGTTGGTAGTGTTACGAAAAATTGCTCGCTTGTTTTCTTATTGTCTCCAGTTTACAATTTAATCTCTTTTTGATGCCACATCAGGGAATAGAGTATTTTGCCAGGACTACACAGTGAACTTTCACGAAAAAATACCGCTTCCATATTATTTTTCCAAAACGAATAATCTACGATAGTCCTGAACGCGGTAGTCTATCATTTAAGGTAAGTTTCGGATGGACACAGAAGATTCACACCCCTACATATCTAAGGTTCACCTTACGAGAAACAACCTCACACTCCACACTACAACAAATCCATCTTCAATTCCACATACCTCCTTCCTCTATTCCTCCCACCCAGCATGTCTATCCTCCCCCTCCGTCGACTGCCAAACGCTCTCCCTTGTATTACAATCTTCAACATTCAATTCCCATTCAATATAATCGACAAGCACCTCCAAAATCTGCAACCCTGGAGCACGTATGACCCTGAGCGTTGCAATTGATAGGCTCTAATTATAAAGTGGTGGTGGAAGCTTACGAGGGTGCTTCAATATTCTTTCACTCTATGACGATTAACTTCTCTACGTTTTCTTTTACACTTAAAGTGTTACAAGTTTGTTTCCCGCAGTAATGCTGTGATGCAAATTCGCCGAACATGAAAAACACATCAATGAGACGCAACGTAATGACTTCCAGGAAAGGTATTTGAAGTAGCGTACTAATACGTACATTTGCAATTGGGAATAACTGAATGAATGCTCCCACGATCTTCATTGCTTCGTAAACCGCACGAGGAGCTTCGCCCATGCGCAATGAAACATGGAAGATTCTTTTTCAATGATCGTATAACTTCACAAGGGAAGGAGGCAATAACTTTTCATTGCATTCAATTTTATGTACCGGAAATGATTCGTACCTAGCCAACAGAGCGACGAGAGACGGCAAAAAGTTCACTTCATCCGACCTTTAAATGCAAACGGGGAAAGAATTCCCAAGGAATGAGAGCGATCACCCGCTTGAAAGAGGGACATAACCTACACTCTCGTGCATTCATTTCTCCGGCGAAGAGGTACGCTTGAAATGGCGAGGCCGAGGAGTGGAAAGCACGGGATCTTGGAAGGAGAGGCAGCCAGACTATGTTTCATTTGTTCGGCAAAGAATGGTAATGCGATCGAGTGAGCAGCAATTGATTGAAATAATAACGAACACGCGCCCGTATTCAACTCAACGTTCGCACACACATTCACACGAACACACATTCGGGTGTTCCGTTTATTCCACACGGCATCTCAAGAAAACCCGGAACAAAAACTCTTTAAATCGCGAAAGGGGAAATTTCCGGCACCCTCAAATGTCATCTCAAAACTTCCAATTTTTTTTACGTCGGATTTAAACCCAATTGCATTTGAATGACATGACATCGCAGCAAATGTGAGACCAACCAAGGAATCGCCGTTGGGAAAAGGGAAGCTAAAAAGATCCTGTACTTCATTTTTGTAGTTGGAAACTTTTGAAAAGTGGGTGTGGAGAAGAATGGAGAAAATGAAATAGACTGAAACGAAAACAAAAGAGGAAGTTACACGCATGGTAAGGGAAGAGAGACGGCTGTAGGGAGGAACTCGAAGGAGGTAGGACAATTGGACGCAGAAGACACTGGGAGGAAAATGTGTGCTGAAAGGGGTAAAGGAGAGCAGAATGTCGGGAAAGCGAGTTATTAATTAATTTACTTATTAAACGACTTCTTTGGGTCGAGATAGAGACTTTATAGTTCTTTATAGACCTAACCCCTACATAGTGGGAGGAAGAAAATTTTGGAAAGAATCAAGAGAGGTAGAAACAATATAGAGTTCAAGAATGAGTTAACGTAAAGCGTAGCATATATTTTGTCGTGTTATTTATAACTTATGAGTACAATAGGGTGTAGTCCCCGGGCCCATTAGAAATATACTCAAGCAGGGTAAACTAATGCCACTTATAACTTCATATTTGTTTACTTTGTTTCTAGTGGAACATAATTACCATCACTTTTTTCTATTGACTACTGCATTAATTCCGAATTTTCAATTTACATAACTGATAATAACAAAATCGTACTAGATTCCTAACAAACGGAAATATACTGGCCATATTCCAGAACTCCCCGCTTGTGTATGCTCGTCAACATTTTTTAAATTTCAGCAGAATTTTAACGCCAATAAAAAAAATTAAAACGGATATAATGTCATTACTAATGAATTTTATTTTCAACGGAATTCGGAAAAAATCGTGACACCATTTCTGTGTATTCCAAATTGCATCCTTCGTGTTGCTAATTGCAAATCGGACAGTCATGGAATTTTAACGCAGCGAACCCCCACCGAAGAAAATCCTCCCCCTCAACAACTAACTCACTTCCTTTCACCAAAATAATGAAAGCGAATGAAAGTCATCAAAAGTGGGAGGAACGGAAAAAAAGTTCATATCCAGAAATAGAACATAGAGCGTTGCGAGGTATTTTCGGCATTATTCCGCAGCGAGCGGAAGGCGCCAGTGGCATCGCGTGCCGTGACATATGCGTGCGTACCACAGGTTGCCGATCCGCCTCCTCCTATTTCACATCCCATTCCCTCCTCTTCGGGGAGTGGGAAGGAAAGGCATGAGAAGACGACCGCGGAGGTTGGCTGAGAGAGGAAGGAAGCCTGGACGGGTATCGGCGAGACGGGGTGGAAAAAAAGGCCGGCGATAGACCGGTTGTGAGGGAAGTGGACATAAATAGAGACGGCATCTAAAAACATCAAACTAAAATATCGATACAGGAGTATCGAAAACTCTCAAACATCGACTGCGACCAACAAATATGCAGGGTTTGGACGACTGAGAAATGATTACAATACTAAACCTTGCGACGAAATTACATGACTGCACGTACTCCGTCTATACATTGAATATCAAAATATTTTTTCCCAGCCACCCGTTTTAGAAGTGATAAATTACACAGGCCTTCACTCAACAATCAAATGTTAAAACTAATAGTGGAAAAGGCTACTCGGGTCGTTCCTCCATCGGTGCCGAGGTCATGGCCATGTGTATATAAACCGGCCATTACAGTCTCGATATCATCAGCCCTGGGGATGGAAATCGACTTTTTCCCTAAAGTTGGCGATCGATGGAGGAACTGACCCGGTGGAAGACAGTGGACTTTTCCAGGACAATAGGCCGGGAAAGCACAAGTACATAATTAAAACTAATTGTTTTTCGACATTGTATTGGCATAAAAAAGGCAACAGCCATCGACATACCGCTTCCCATTTCTGCTAGGAGGTGATCCGTAAATCAACATCGTCAAACTTTCTTCTAATTCAATCAGAACATTTCATTTGAAGCCACCATTTTCGATACCAAAATTTGCGATGCAAAAGGAAAGTCCTCAACCTCCGGTTCCAAAAACATCGATGATTTTTCGTCATCAGACGGGCATTCTTTCCACCACCCTTGGCTCTTTTAAAGACCCGGGGAGAGCTCTGCGGTGGCGCGAGGCTTGGCGGGCTGGCGAGAGAAAAGGGAGAGATGTGGGGGAGAAAGAATCAACCGACACCGGGGGGCGCAGCAAAGGGACGAGCGGAATGGAACGGCTGGGAGGAAGTCGCCTCCCCTGCAATGGAATACTCGAGGCGAGACGGGGAGCGTTAGGAAGGAAGAAAACGAGAACGGGACAGGTTGCCAGGTGGGTAAACATTTCACTGCCGCGGAGGAAAATTACGAGTCTCAGGAATTCCTTTGAGGAAGACATGGATGGAATCTTGGTAAAGGGTAACGAGTTTGAAATACTCACGGCAAATGATACTAACAGTCGAACAATTCGAGTCGCAGTCAGCTACGACAGTTCAGCCTCGAGCCTTGGGCAAGACAATACCATCACATCATATGAACGTTCATAAATGGCTGGGAAACGAAATGAAATTTCGCAATTATCACTTTTTGTTCCTGCTGAAAATTTCTGAATGGAATACTTTCAAGGACGGTCCAAAGAACTTCATAAACGCCCACTGCACACCAGATGAACGAAACAAATTTCATCCATTATGGACAGGGTACCGGAGCCGTTTAGTAGACAAAATTAATCAGGGGAAATTAAAATTCAATTAACTATGTTTGGGATTTGAAGCTTTTCGTTTAATCAACCAACCCTAGCGGCTCTCCGCGTGTCCGAATCACAGAAATAGCTAATTTGTGTGGCGTACCACACCGATAAAACTAATTAATTAAAAGTTGTTGAAATTCCACCAGCGTCGAGGAAATAGTTCACGATACAACAGGTCCATTGGATGTTAAGAGGATTATCAATTATGAGGAAAGATAAAATGTAAATTACACTAAACATATGGCAAGTATATAGTCCAAATTAAAAAAAATATATGGAAATAATTGTGATATTAACGCAATCAAACAAACTCCATTGCTGATTACACTGAGAGGATGCATCCCTCCATGGATAATATAAGGCCATACGGTTGAAATTATGAAAAGGGATCAAAGTGTATGAGAGAAATGCTCTATTTGAGAAAAGCATGCAAAATATCAACGTAAAAAAATAAACGCCCTCAGTAACAATAACAAATGACACCGAGATAATGCCTCGTAATCACAGTGGGCTTAAAAACTGAAATTCTAGGATCAAATTGTTTGAAATTCATCATGTGACACCGCGGACTTAAAAAAATATAATTCGCTTTTTGAAAACTCGTCACAATATTTGAAAAACTATAGTATCTTCTGTGGTTATGCATTATAAATTGAGCGTGGGAAGACAGTAGCCAAGCCACAATCCAATACGGTTATGCATCTGTGTACGGGTCGATCCAAGCGTAGGAACAACGATGTAAATCTAGCATACGCGACTGAATCTCTACAAATGATCAATATTAACATATCCACTGCGGCTCTTTTGCTGACTTGTATGTAACAGCAAACGGAGTTCAATTAAATGAAAATGAAAAGCTGTCTAATTAATTCATTTTTTAAATATATTAACTAACGCTTCACCATTCTCGGTATGAAAATATATCACGTGGATTCAGTATGCTTCGACAACCGCTGAACCAACAGCCACATTTTAAATGCTGGAACGATAATTCTTTCACAGCGACAATTCGCAATATGTCTAAAACTGAGCACGTTATTAAATCCCAATTGCAAAACCTAACTCCCCAAAGCGACAGAAGATATCATGCTAGATTGCGAAGCTTTGATTTAATACAAAATTTTACAGTTTATCACAAGGACGACGTTCGTGTCCGCATAAATTTCTTCCTGTCAAAATCTGGCCTTTCAACTTGTCACATTTGTTAAGTGTACAACACATGTACATTACTTCTCGGAAACAGAACACTGGTGGCTCGTGGAAGAGCTCCCTAATTAATACAGAATTCGTCGCCGCACAGATAACTCATTAGACAGCGGAGCGGCGTGACTTAACACGCAAACGTAGTCGGATTAATCTCAGAGTGATGGGACGAGGCGGAGTGGAGGGTGAAGTGAACGCCTACAGCTTGGAAGCACATCACCGGCGGTCGGGTGCCGTAAAATAACGCAGGATCATATCGATTCGAGTTCGCGTCACGAGTGTCCCCATTGCACCAACATCATAGAAATCACGTTCCGTAAAATTAATTTTCGGTCCATGGTAGACTAAAGTTCCACGGTTTCCTACCTCTTTGTCTCTCCCATCCTCGAAAGAAAAGTCATTGGTACAAATACGGATAAACACCTCCGAATGCCACCCGCCGCCAGTGACGTATTGTATACTTCATTTGGCGAGGAGAAACGATAGGGTGAAAGGTCGCAGTCCATCTACAACAGTGGCCAACGGACATTCCGTCCGATAAGCCGCCAATAATGTCGCGAGTGAGCGCTAATTCTGTCGTCAGACTCCGCGTTCTGCAGCTGGAATAAGAGCGGTCGGGGCGAGTGCGAAATTTAAAACAAAAGAGATGCAGTCATTTCTGCACCGGGCCGGGAAACGACTTATTCGATTAGCAGGTGTCGACTATCAACCTCTCCCCTATTCGTCGATCAATTTCGGGAAGCCAGAGAAAGTGGCCAACGCTTTGAAAGCATGAGAGCTCTCAACCTAAATACATGATTAATTTGCTGGGCATATTTGGGATGGGAGGGTGGAAGGAATGGGGAGGTGGGAGCACGAGCAGCGTCAAGGACCGCCGAAACAGGTTTTGTGGCGGGACGGAGGCGTCTCGAGAGAACGGTTTATCAACGTTCCTCGGGATGGACCAGTCGTCCGAACTTCCGACCACAGTTTAAGGAGATCAACCAGCAGCTTCTTCTTACCACTAATAATCGCCATGACAATACAATAGCTACGAAAAAACGACTCATTGTGGTTGGCCCCCCCTTGTAGTGAAATAGTATAATTTCATATCAGCAACAAGGTAGATGAATAATGATACTGAATGAGTACGGCTGTTCTAACAGAGTCCAAACCACCAAATTTTTTTTTAAAAGCCTTCACACAGCAAAAAATCACGTAAGAGTGCTTAATAGTTTTTCGCATTTATCAGCATTATAACATAAGCGGTTCTTAAGATACCCACTTGAATTAAGGTCACCGTCTAGTCTGAGTTTTGCCCGAGGCGTTAACTCCACAATTCCAGCTTCGTAAGAACACGAACATGACTAACCATGAGCGAAGAACACCACCACTACCAGAGTAATCGAACAGAAGGTTGATTTTTAACGAGTGAGCGGTGAGCTCACCTTGTACTAACCCCGACCGAAGGATAAATTAACCCACATGCAACGAGGGGGAAGGGGAGATGAAAACCTTTTCCTGTGGCACGTGAGATTTCCCACAAAGTTCTGACCCCCCATAACACTCTGGTGGGTGATGTTCTGAGGCATCACCGGATTTGACCCCGGTGACCCCTGTTTGGCATGACACGCCGCCTCAAAAAATTAACAAAAATACATTGCAGGAGCGACACAATTTGCTAATTAATTTTTACCTCAGCGAGTCCACGAATGAAACAAAATGCACACGTATTTCGATCAATAAATGATTAAACTTGAGATTTCCGCCCACAAGCCAATTCCTTGGCCTCTTGCCACGTCTTTCATCCCTTCAATCCATTCCCTCGTCATTCATCCTTTTTACTCTTGCTTTCCTCCCCTTATTTGTCCGATGAACATCAGAGTGTTATCACAACAACATCGATAAGAAGCAGAGAAAAGAAACCGCAGCACCAAGAGCCACTGTATACTTATTGGATAATTAATTTGGTGCCGATATACAGTAAGAGACATTTTCAGGAAAATTAACTAAAATATTAACGGGCAACCATGCCTTTGTTTTGCCGTGGGAGGTTTGTCGACAGGTTTCCCAGTGAGTTAACGTAATATGCTAGTTAAGAAATATTTTCCAATGGATTATTAAAATGTTTACTTTATTACCGAAATATTCGAATTCACACTAAAGGAAAGCGACAAGATACGGCCAAGCCAAGAATATAGGCATCGGGAAACGACTTTCCACTGAATGCAACGATGAGAGATATGAATTTACTTATTCTCATTACTTTTACCTTCATCTATAACTTAAATAAATATAAACGGAGGAATAAAGGAAAAATGAAAAGAATACCAGGTCGGACAAGGAAAAAAATCCCTCAAAAATAGTGAAACTCCCACAACAATATGGGAGTCTACAATCTATCCATTCTAAAAAAAATTAATACACCAAAAATAAGAGAGAAAAAATGCTTTAGGCTAGAAAAAAATTCTACTTTTACATTCTCAAAATTCGTTCAATAATTGTGAATTCTACCTATAAGACAGACGGAATAAATAACTTAAATAATTATTTTGTCATTACACTATATTTGTCATTGTATTATACTATTTTAATGACATAAAAAATACCTAATTTACAAAAAGAGAATTACTATTAAGGGACAATATTAATCACACAATAAAAAATATCAAACAACTCAAGGTAGAAGAAAATTGGAGGTTACTTTACCTCTAATTTTTAATCAAATGCCTAAGGATTTTATAATATTATAGTCAGAAAATGCTGTGAAAGGTAGCATAAAAAATTGGTTATTACATTAAGGGGAGTAAGACTTGGAGCAATAATTGACACAATATTGGAACATTCTATTGTTATCTTTTTGGTTTATGTTCCAGCTAGCAAGCCAGAACTGACTGGCTTAGCAGGACCAGAATGAGTGTTTTCAATTTATACTACTATTAAATACGACGGAGATTGTCTGTAAATGTCATTCGTATTGAAATGTTCTGTTGTATATGATGAAGAAAAGAGAATGATTTCTTAAAAAACACGTGATTATACACGCAGGAAGGAAATGACAATTGGTGAAAATCAATACATAAGTGGACTCGATTCGTGGAATAACGGGCGCTTCTCGACCGAAGAGCGAAGAAAGAGTGCTTGCTTGATTGCAATGGACGAAAGAAAGGACGCTTATGAGGTTAGCACGGTTGGAAGAGGGTGGGGGAAACGGGGGGGAAAAGGCAGGAGGAACAAGGCGAGGCAGAGGTTTGAGTGAGGACAGGAAGTCGTGTCGGTCGGAAATAGACCTCCTTGTGCTTTGGGCGGCAGCAACAGAGAAAGAAATAAATGAATGCCGGATGTAGTTTTGCGGAGGGAAGAGGCAGAGAGAGAGAGCAACAACTGCCGCCGCGAGTGCCGGAGGAAGGAATTGGGGAGGGAGACGAAGAGGTGGTTACGTGGGAGGCGAGGGTGGGGGCCAAGGGTTTTGCCTATAACCGGCTCCGCCGCCGCTGCCGTGTAACACGCTATCCATTAACGACCTCATCTCCACTCCTTTTGTGTTTGGCGTTTTTTTTGTGCATATCTCGCCGCCCTACTTCGGCGGAGGTGACGGGAGAGGGAGAGAGGGTAAGGTACTCCGCGCCGTTTTGCGGATTCGAATTTCCGAAATTATGGAGAACATGTAGATGCGTACGAACGTTGGATGTGGGTTGCGGGAAACAATCGTCATGGAGAAGAGAAGCCCGGTACCTCGGCCCCCAGAAGGTGGCGCCGCCTTTGATTCCAGCCTCCAAGTCCGAAGCGAGTTACCCACTTGGGAGGCTTCGAAACACTTTTATTCCGGCATGAAATGTCCTGCCTGAAGGTCGACTGACAACGATCTGGATTGTTTTTCAAATGAACCATCTGGATAAAAAACCTACCCTACATCGAGTCCCTCTTCATCTCTGTTTACTTCCTTCCTCCTTTCATCCTATCCAATATCCCAATCCCACAGGATACAGTATATTCCTGTATTCCCGACCTTTCCTTAATAATATGAATTTAATCACTGTTTCATCAGTATTATCCGAATATTCTTCGATTCCAAATTTTAAAAACTAAAATTAAAAATTTTTCTAAAAATCAATGCTTTGACTTGTATTGATTTAAAGTTGTAGATTTCAAAATCGCATAAAAATAAACAAAAACCCTTTTTTACGACAAACTTCCACTTTTTACTTTTACGACATTTACTTTATTATATTTCTTATATTTATTATATTTTACATTTACTTTACAAACTTTACTTTTTACGACAAAGTTCCAAAAACACTTCGGCTATCAGGATCCCCCCCCTCAGCTCCTTAATAGCGATCATCGCAAACCTAAGTTGCAATTTAAAAAAGTTGTAAGCTTTAATATCCACGTAATCCAACCTTACATAATTTTCATTCGAATATTTTTAAAATTTATTTGCATGATTGACAAATTATAGAGCTGCGCCAGTATTAACAAGCTATAAAATTTAATTACAGAGAATGATAAAATTCTATTTGAAACCATGGTTGAATAGAAAACAATTTGGTTTATAATGCTTTGACGGTCAAGTCATACTGACGAAAAATGGATATTTTTTTATTCAAATGGCTTGAGAGAAGCAACGAAAAAAAGAAGCATTTACCCGATTAAGCACTCAGGGGATAATATTTAATTTTGAAAGCTGATATTTTTTTTATTACTCGGAGCGAAAAACTGGGTGAGGCACGTCGATGATTCGAGAATTGAAATCATGAATTTTGAGATCCACGCCTCCGTGAAGAAACAAAAGAGAGCCGAATCAAACGATCAAGCGACCTTCGGGAACATTCACCAAGCGGAACTCCCGATGAATGACCGCCGAGAGGGAAAGATCCGGTTCGGGAACATGCAAAGTCATTCGCACGGGAAATTTTTAAAGCGGAGGGGGGCCTTCCATTATGCGGCTTAATGACTGACGACAAAACTTGTAAGAATCGAAGCAGTCACGGCAGAGTACAGAGGATCCCAAGTGTTAATCCGTTTGGTGGCGCCGGAAACTGAACCAAGAGAAGAGACCTCGCGCCTGGTTGACGGTGCATTGAAGCTGAAGCTCAGTTCCATTGAAATAATTGCCGCCCCTTTAATATTAAAGATCACATTAGGGATAAAAACTAGTAAATCTCATACGTCGTCGAACTTGCCCAGTGAGAAATCTTATTCAGAAATAGGGAAAAAACCGCCTAAGTCATTAAGGAGCTCGGCGAGGACAGCAGAGAATGTATGCACCAAGTAATACGAAAGTAAATACTTTTAGGCGTTACCGTCACTCACGACCTCTCCTGGGGGACACATATACGCGGAATACGTGGACAAGCTAACAAGACATTATGGTTTATTGGGTAAATGCGATAAAAAGCTCAAAGATAAATCTTATCTTTCCCTGGCTAGGCCTCATTTAGAATATGCTGCAAGTATATGGGATTCTCACGATTGGATTGATAGCCAAATTGGATCTAGTGGAGCGTACCGAACCAGATTTGTAAAATGTTGTTACGATAAACTTCAAGAAACTGTAACAGTAACTTTAACGGAGTCACCCACTATGTGTGCATTATAATGCAATAATTTCAGAGAGTAAAAATCATTCGCCTTGACCGGGATTCGAACCCGGATCCCTCGATATCCGGCCGAGTGCTTTAACCACTTAAGCTACCGAGACGTCCTCTGGGTTTTGGGGGGTTTAAAGGAACAAGATGTTATGACGAAATACCGTACATACAATGTCACAGGCATTCGTAGTCGTGCGCGACGCGCCACAGTCCACGATGTTAATAAAGCCAATTTCAAACACTTAGGCTGTTCATACCTTAGACAAATTTCAAGAAACAGTAACAGTAACTAAAATGTGTGCATTATAATACTTTGTTGTGTATCAAAATTATTAGAGCAGCTAAGTTGGGAATCACTCACGGAGCGAAGGTTAAGTTACAAATTGATGTTCTTGCATTAATTGGAAGGTCACTTTAGCAGCGATGTTGAAAATGCATTATTACCACTAAGGTAGGCGAGGTCATGTCAATAAAATTAGAGAAATTAACTGTAGAACGGATAGAGATAAGATGCCATTTTTGCCACAAACGTTAAAGAATAACATTGTCCGTCCGTGGTATGAGTAAAAACATTCGGGTCAAAATTAGTCTGGTGTGTATTCACCCCGTCATAAGGGTGGCTTGCAGGGTACTGAAAAATACTGAAAATATTGATGGCTGAGTAGCTCCCGCATCGTGTCCAAAACGTTATGTCAGAGCGCGATATCTATTTGAAGAGAGGGATGGAAAGAAAAACAATGCGGGGCGAGTGAGAAGGACGACGGGAACGAGGGGCGGAAAACAATAAAACAAATCACCCGGTAATCACGCAATTTTCGCGAACCTGAATGACACAGCCGGCTGGGCACGCATCCGCTAATTGCCCCGGGGCCATAAAACACTATTACGGAAAGTGAATTCGCTCCTCCAGAGCGGAGGAAAGGGAATGAGGGGCGGGGATGAAAAAAAAGAGAAAACGAGGGAATGGAGAGAAGAGAGTGGGAAGGAGGATTGAAGAAAAAACCCGAAGAAAACGGGAGCGGGGGCAGGAAGGAAAGAAGGGGGAGGGGGATTTTCTTCTCGCCACTTTCCCTCGTGTCAGGCGACGGAGAGGGGGGAATGGAGGGAGGCGGGGGGGGAGGGGATCGTGTCATCGCTCGGCCCACGCATGCCAAGGCCAACTCGTCTGTCTGCCTCCCTGGCTGGCATGGGTTGGTTCCCCCGCGATCACCTGGCCCGGTAATCGGTCTTCCAGTCGCAAGGTCTGCCGGCCTCTCTTTTCTCGACACGAGTGGGCCTGGCCGTTAAAAACCACTGATAGAGCATTTGGCAACATGAATGAAACACGTCCACGCAAGCCGAAAATTTTACTTACAATTTTTCACTCTAAAATACTAGTCTGGTGCTAGATTACATATCGTATGAACATTAAATTGCACTGCCACAATGAAATGTACGCAATGCCTACACAGGATACCACTCGAAAACATTAGTATATGGGTTCATTACATAAATAGACGAAATTCTATCGAAAAACATTAATGAAAAAACGATATGGGTAATAAAATGTCAAATTCGTAAATAGAAATACGTAGGATGAGGTCGTACACCAATTTCGACTGGAAAGAAATACGAATCATCCATAACATTCATTAAATTACAAGGAGTAATCGATATCTTTCCTCTCTCCCAAAATTTAGGGAATCGCTCACAACTTGGGACCAAGACTTGATAATCGACTAGATAATTTATTCACTTATTTGACATAACGATATGTGGGTTTCATATTTTGCAGTAATAAAAAAACTGGCATGTAATTAATTCATCGGTCTTTGGAACGAGAGATACGTATTAGCAACAAAGTGAAAAAATCAGTATTACATTACACATGCACTCCAGTCATTGAATTTTCTCGTAAATATTAGCCGTTTATCATTCCGACCTATAGCTATACTATGACGATACGTATGGATTTTTTCGTGGGTTGAAACCCATTCAAGTTATTTCCCAACAAGCATCACACCAAATAAAGCCGCGCGTGAATCTAGAGTAAGAACAAAGTGCTTACATCCCGGAGATACGCCTCCGTTTCAGTGTTGGGGAATCTCGCATCTCGATTAATTCCATTAAATAAGCAGCTTTCGGCCATCCCCATGACGATGGAGCACTTTCGAGAAGGTTTTTCATGACAAGAGCTTCTGGCTTGACATTGCGATATTATACACCAGAGAGATATTTTAAGAGACTAGAGTCAAAAAGGTCACTGAAAAAAGGGCACGGGAAGTGAGCTCACATGCTATCGCTAAAGTGACAGCGCAAATTTAACAATTCACAAACAAGTACCCAAGATGGCAATCCTTACATTTCAACACAAAGTGTACTCGCCACATTAACATCCGATTCAGGCTTCCACGGCAATGCCAAATAGGGACCGGCGACTCATTTACATCAGCCCTTTCGGAATATGCGCCATGAGACGTAAATGCACGCGCAAAAAACCTCAAAATAATGGTCAGGTTGTAATAAAGACCGCAAAATCCCTTCCATATAAGAAAAATACATGTACGTCCATAAACTTGAACTTTGAAATCCGTACAGAAATGAGGACGGGAAAATCAAAGCCTTAACTACTAGTGGCACATGAGGCTAAAACAAGATGTATTAGTGAAAGATGAGGTGGATTTATATTGCCACTCTAGCATATAATTTAGGCAAACACTGGGGCAAGAAGGGTACAGAGAGTATATGTGAGCATATAGAAAGAATATTTTACGAGACTTCCAAGGGCATATCCACGCATGCAACACTGGATCCACGGAACTTTCGCGGGATTATGACGGCAAACTCTGAGAAATTCTTTCCCATTAAATTCACCAAAAAACTCCCCTTTGTATTCAAATCCCCATTGTTCCCGGAGACCCAGCTGAGTAGAGGCAGGATCCGGCAGCGCTTATACTCCCCATCTGTTTTAACAGGACGAGGGAGAAAAGTCTCTCACTGAACCCTATCAAAACGCTTGCTCACTCAAGTGCAATGGCAAACGGTTTATATAAAAAAAATAATTAAATACCGGCGAGTAGTGTCTAAAGTATTCCACATCATTTCACTCAAAGCTGAACAAGGTTTTTCACGTCGCCGTTAAGCAAAATAAAGTAAGCACCCAAAGTGAAGTATTTACTCACATCGTTACCATTTAACAGCCTACAGTTGACGTCATTAAAGAAATGCGCCTTCTTAGCTTTCGTGGACAAGTATTTCGTTTTATCTTAAATACTTACTCGAAAAAAAACTCCCAGGAAATTCATTACGTATATTAATGAATCACTTGACACCTTCTTAGCAGCGATTGATCATTGCATGCTAATAAAAATAGGACTGTACCTCCAAAGCGCTGCTAAGCGGGATTACCTTAAATAAATACGCAAACTTTCACAATAATGTCGGCCCCGGTAGCGGCGGGCTGCCGTTCTCGCCTGCCAACCATTCCCATCTAGAGTTTGGGGGTTTGAAATTATTTATATGATTATACCATCGTTGAAAATCCGCTGTAAAGGCCAAAATGCCGTTTTCGGATAAATGTGAAACGAATAAATAAAAAACGGGAATCGCGAATCTCATCCCTCCAAAACAGACTCCACTCTTTAAATAAGCACAATTGAATGAACAAAATATTTTAAGAATTAATGGTCTATAAATGTAAGATATCCAAAAGGTGCGACGGGAAAGGAAATAGTACGAGAATCAACTTTGAACCATTTTCGCTCCTGAACAATCCATTTAAAAAAATAACGGGATCCGCCAGCAAAGGACCAATTTCCTCAGTTCGCAGGGATTGATGATCGAATCCGATACGCAAACTGGGTACCTTGACACGAATCGGGAGACGAGTTGGAAAACAACGAGCAGGGAAGGACGTGGGTTGAGGTTTGCCTCCACTTCGAACCGCATTCTCGGAGCTGCAGCCTGGCTGCGGGGGCGGCCCGGGGCCGAGCGACACCCGCGAGACGGAGCGGGGGAGGAGAGAGGGGGCGGAGGAGATAGGGGGCAGAAGAGAAAGCAAACGCACGCACGGACCCCCAGATAACGAGCGTGCCGAGGAGACAACGGCTAAACGGACCACCGCGGTTCTCCTCCGCACTGCACCGCTACACGGGACCCGGGCACGACTTCGACCCGTGACTCATGCACGGGATGGCTTTTTACGATCGCTCTTCGACGCGTGGGCGGCAGCTCGCGAGGCATAAGGGCACTCACGTACCTCCAACGCGTCCGGCCGGCCGTTCCGCTTTTGCGGAGGACGGTCGACTCATGGAAAGAGAGCGGGCGGTGAAGTTCAGCCAATAGTATTCCTCCGCAGCCCAGATGACGTCCCCGCATTGCATTAACGAAATCCTGAAAGTTATTCCTTTTTTGTCGTCGCACCGATTTGGTTAATTCACGCAAATGGCCCTTTTTTCCAGAAGATGCGCGCGTGAACATATACGCCGATAAACGAGCCCAGTGAAACTTTATTTTATCTCAGAGGTGTCACAAATGAAAACTGGCGATTTCATCCGTGAGACCAAACGAAAACAAATACCAAGTCCTCAAAAATATTTTCTTACACATTAAGTTCGTTATCTCTGTGACACCTGAAGATTTCTTATAATGCTCAAGGTAGATACGTAATGAACAAATGTTAACCTAGAACCACAGAATGAGTATGCTCCTCTTTTGCACGAAAGCATTTCCATTTAATTGTCCACTCTTCTACTCCCATTCAATTATTTAAAAAGTCCCACCAATAAGTCTGTGGAATGGGAAACGGCGCGTGGGTATCCAAAGCACTCATTCAGCTGGAAAGCATATTAGACTGGTTAATTCAAAGCAATCTTTTTTTGGTCCAACATGGGTAGTGCAAGGTGGGTTAGCGCCGCTGTCCTCCGGAGCATATTGCGGGCGGGGGTGGATGGGATAGGCTCGTTTTCCGGAGGGCGTCCCCGCTGCGGCGGCGCCGGGACTCATCGGAGCGTTGCAACGAGTTGGGCTGCAGGAGCGTTATGTGCAGTCGCCATGTGTGTCGACGATAACATTGTCGCCCGGCTGTGTTGCCATTCGGATTCGGAACTTCCGATTAAATGATTTAAGGGTGTGCCAATCACTGAAGATAATTATGAGATGCGTCAGAGGTCTAGTGTGAAAATGCTATTAAATTAATTTAACCAACACCCGTTGACAGAATCAAATTATTTTTTGACGAACAACGATGAAAATTTGGAGCAGAGTTAAAGGCAACGGCGACATTAAATATAAAATAAAACGGGAAAGGATTAAACTTCTGGTACCGGGCTTGAGGGGCACTCTTACCCATATTTTTTCACGGGGAATAAGGAAGTGGAATATATACCGTAGTGCCAGAGGAACCTTTCCTAATTTTTAAGAGGGCAGAGGCTCACAACGAGGAAATGTCACTTAATAAATAAACTTGGTATTTTTTCACACAAAAAACTTTGTTATAATACTACCGATTTCGACGTATAGGCGACATCATCAGGTATATCCTATCTATATTGATCTAGGTATATCAGACATATATTGAAACCTGATGATGTCACCTATGCTTCGAAACCGATAGTGTTATAATTAAGTTTTTTTGTGTTAAAAATACCAAGTTTATTTATTCATTGACCATGAATTTTCACTAAGTAGAGCCTCAAACCACCGAATTCGTCAAGTAAATCCATTAGATCTCATTGGAGTACAATGGGAGTACATTTGGGAAAGGGTTCACTGAGGAATTACATTTGTTTCCAAGAATAGCAACTTAATCTCTGAAATATTGCTACGAAACATAAGTAATTGTGATGATGGCATTAGAAAACCTAGGACGGTAGTCATTTCAGTCGTAAAGAGATCTAGCGAGACTATCAATATTTCACTAAAGACAATGAGGCAATTACAGAGACCCAATACTACGGAGGATTGAAGCATCCAGATAAAATAGGATAGACCCATAGACTCCGGAACCAATAGATTTCAATGCTCATTCTTCCCTCGGACCAAACCACACAACTCCAGAGCCAAACCATTGTTAATCACACTAAAAAACTTTAATGGAAAATCCCTGTTGCCATTGACCGGCCACTCTTTTTATGACCACTTCACATTTACTCGCAATCAGGTATAATAAAGGCTAGGGCTATAAGAGCCCTCCCTCCATTGGCACGGCGGTTTCCCGCACCGAGGGCCCGGGTTCGACTCCGATGGTGGCATACTTTTTCAGTGGTCTCCGAACCGTAATGGAGTATACTTACGGAGGATTAGGTCGTCCATCAGATGGGACGTTAAAGTTGACTCCTTTCTATGAATGGCAAATACTAATGCCAACGCGGATCTCTCTCCACTATTCCTCATTCCTTACTTCTACCAAATTACCCACACTTCAGAAATAAGTCGCCTCTCCTAACAGCTACTTCTGTTTCAAACGCTGTAGATAGGGCTCGTAGGGTATGATGCGGTGGTTAACTTCGAAAGAATCCACCTACAGTTACTGAATCTCAGACAATAGCTCATTTCCTTCTGGTTTGGTAGTTCGACACGCTATGTTACGCACCGAGATCGAAATCTCTCCTCCCGCATCGAGAGCCCCTTCGCTCGACTGCCAATGCCCAACACAAACCAAGTTATGCACCGTGCAGTTTTTATCACTCGAACTGGGACAAGTGCAAGAGAGAGAGAGAGAGAGAGAGTGGGTGAAGGGGGTGGTGAGTCAAAGGGAAGTAAACAGGAACGGAACGAGCCGAGAAGGAAGGAAATTTGCAATTTTGCCAAGACATCGAGCTTTTGCGTGTTCCCGTCCCAAAACATGCCGGGTTATTCCACACGGATAAGCGAAGAATATTAATAAAATATAAGAAATGGAAGCATATCGCAATCACCGAGTTGTTGGTCCCGTAAAATTATTTTTAATTAAAGAACCAATGATAACTAATGCCACGTGGGGAAATGACGCATTTTCTCAACACTTGGGACGAGTTTAGCAATTTATGAGAAAATAAAGTAACTAACTTTGGATAAATAATATCTAAGTATGTAAAAAAATCCAAACTTAACTTATTTTGCTTGCGAGTACATGGCAAACTAAATGAAAGAGAAAAATCGCATTAAGCGGTGTAAACCGGGTAAATAAACAATGAGGGATCTTATATAGCGATCAAGTGATCACTATAAAGCATTAAATGAGTGATTGGAAACCGACGACATTCAACCTAATTCAAACCTTAATTACCAGCTCTCCATAAGCTGTGAGAAAAGCAATGTCAAGACGACATCTATTAAATAAGAGCAATTCAAGGAAGTTAAATAACTGTCGCAATTACTGTTCTAAAAGAAATGTATAGAAATTAGAAAACACACTATCACTGTAAATGCTAATGTGTCACGCTAAATTTCATGATCTGGATTTGTGTAATTAAACTTACCCATTAAATCAATCTACGAGTTTTTTTTTTATTTGTCTGAGTGTTGTATTAATATTCCCTTTGGTGTCAAAAGTCGAGGACCCTGTTCTTACTCGACAATAGAGTATCCCGTAATTGTTGGTTCTACAGGAAGCCCAGGGTGATTGTTCCATAGATCCTTTATTATTTTCTATCTCAATTAAGAAACACATTTCCGTTCGCAGGTTTAATGAATCTACGTTTTCTCACAATAGTTAAAACATTATTTCCTTTGAGAAAATTACTTAAATATTTCGTTTGTTAAGCGCCTAAAAATAGGGATAATAAATTCGAAATTAAAAATCAAGAGCTAAAAACTCACTCGCGATTGGATGGAATAATCTTCTTCTGAAAGGAGGGGAGAGAAGACGAGAGATTCAGATAATCGGAATCGGTAGAAACGGGCTTTTTCCAGGAGCACGCTCGTAAAATTCGCGGGAGAAGACTCAAGAATTACCTTTCGTTAACGGCGTCATCTCTGCCCTGCGTCCCTTTCCATTCCAGCGCTCGGTCCGTTTCGCCATGGACTGAGGAGAGGGGAAGAGAAGAGCCTCTAAGATAAGCCTTGCTGTCGGCAGTGAAATGTAATGAGCGACGCCGATTATGACCGGGGGAGATCCTTTACGCCCTCGCTTTGACGTCCGGCAAAAAAAAGCGCGCTCCCAGAAAGCATTCCTTCCTAATGCAATGACACACACACACACACAATATCTCTCTAGAAGAGGAAAAGCTGAACTCCCGAGCCGCCTTTCAATCCCCTTTCTCACCACGACTCGAATCGGAATATTTTTTTTCTATTCCAGGTTACGGCATCAATTTCATAACTTGTTGAGTGGGAAAACAGACAGAAAGAGTCGAATTACTTGAGCCGGAAAACCCAATTCGGCCGCAGCTATGAGGAGAGATAAGTACAAGATTTCATAAACGACTGATCATTTAATTGATATGCCTAATAAGATGGCACCTTGAAATTACAATATTGGCCATAAAACGTTTATTTTTGATAACGATGTTCGTGATTATACCATGGCTCTGAAAAGTGCTGGAATAAAATACATTTACTGTAACATCATTATGAGGGAAATTCACTGAAAATTTAACGCCAACAGGTACCATAGAGTTCTCTCGAAGGCTTTCTGTTTTTTGACCGAGGGATTTTCGAATGAGTTAATTTAAATTATGAACTGTCCATCAAAGTATAATCCATAATCTCCATCATGATTTCGTAAATCAGAAGGAAAAAGCCCACTTTCGTCAGTGCTAATGTTAAACAATGACATTAAAAAACGAATGCAATAAGCTTGAGTGTCACAAAAAAGCAACTCTCATAATAAAAATAATTGCAACCGATGGCATAATGACACGATCCCCATAACCACCATCCGCACAATAGTGAACTGAGCAATGAACACACAGTAAAGACATTGAAATCGCACATTAATGCCAATCATAAGCACCCTGCTATTTCACTCCCAATTCATTCTCTGGAATGTAGTCGGACACAAAGCACATACGTATGAAAACGAGTATAGGAAAAATAAACAAAATATACCACGCCTACGACAATGTATTGTGCACATAAATAAATATTATGGTTAACGCCAGGCTTGGCTCTGGCGATATACGTGTATGATATTTCGGATTGGCGACGGGGGTTAGCGGTTAGAATTAACCATAAACACATCGTATAGTCGCAGGTTTCCCTTAGTGGAAACTTTCCATATTGGAAAAGAAATAAGGCAAAACACCATTAATTTCCACAAAAATTTTAATAATAAAACATGAGTTTTGACTCAGTGAGTCATTCTGAGGATCCTGAGGAGTCAAAGCCAGTATTTTGTCTATTCCCTTTCCGATAAACAATAACATGTGTACAGCGACGACATTTCGGATCAAAATAAATGGGGGATGCGAATCTATATAGAAAATTGAGCGAATCGTACCGAGTCAAGAACTAGGGTGTTACACTCCCCTCCAGCCCATCGAAGTACACATCCGTTTGGAGAATTTGTGGGCCCGTCATGGAAGAATTTCGTTCAACTAGACGTAATGGACGCAAGTGCTACAAAAAAGTAATGGAGAGATAGATGGGTGGAACTAGGATAGGAGAGTTTCTACAAAAATGAGGAAAGAGAGCAGGTTCGACAAAAACGATTAAAACGATACAGAACTACATGCGACAAGGTAATCATAAGGCACGACATTACCTCAGATCAGATAGCACGGAAAGACTCGGATACACTTTCTTCCCTCGCAAAATTAATGGTCACAAGGGGAAAAAAGTCGAGTATCCAGCAGAATTACCCAAAAATCTAATTCTAATCTGAAATTCTTTTAACGGACACATTAAATACGCGTGAATTCACGTGACAATGGGTGGTGCCCTTAAAGCCCCCTCCTATGCCCCCGTGAAGGCTTAGAGGGTATAATGTTGACGTACGTGTTCCATGAGAGAGTTTCACGCCAGCTGGGGTTTTCGACATCGAAGAGATTAGACATAAAGATAAAAAAATATATGATATCAGAAAAAAAAGATTTCACCACTCGGGTATATTTCAGCCATCCGCATCATAAAAAAAAGCACAGAGTTGAATGAAAGATAATTAAACCTAACAGGGGATATTTAAGTAACACTAAGGCGCGAAATAATAAATTTCCACCAGTTTCGACTGAACAAATGTCATGCCAGAAGCAGTTTATTTTGGCAGCAACCCAGGTCTCAAATAAAACGCGCATTAAACAGCTTGGGCCGTTAGTTAGTGGAATTTTTCTATCGCAAGGTCAAATAAAAGCAAATTAATTACATAAATTAATTTTCGTTTTTTTTTCAATTCCACGACTGTGCTTTCTTACCATAACTCTGTGAAAACACCTGACGTACCAAACTCCACCTGATAATACCACCACATTGTGAGAAACCATGGTCATGGAAATGGACAATAAAAATTAATTGGGGGAATCATTAAGTTTTCATCCGTCTGTAAAATGTAATATAGGTACACGTGGTATGTGTAATAAATGCGCGAACTGATGCAATCTGGCGGCCATGACGAGGACTACAACCCCGCCCACTAGCGGCTCTAGTTGCCTGACACCCAATGAGCCGTCTGTGCTTGGCGGATCGTCGAGCTGTGCGCATGGTGCCAGTTGTGTTAGTTTCTGTTGTATTGTTTAAACTGTTCGTCGCAAATGGAAATTGACGAAATCACGGAGCAACGAATCAACATCAAGTTTTTTGGTGAAGTGCGGTAAAAGTTATCAAGAAATTACTGAAATGTAGACAGCAGTTGATACGGTGATAATGCTTTGAAGAAAATATCCGTTTTTCAGTGGATTAAGAGTTTTAAAGATGGCCGACAAGACGCCACGGATGATGCAAGGCCAGGACGACCTTCATCCGCCTGTGTTGACTACAACATTGATCGTGTGCGGTCCCTTGTTCTTATAGATTGTCGAAAAACTATCCGAATGATAGCTGATGAACTGAATTTAGGAAAATCAACAGTGCACACTATTTTAACCGAACATGATCAATGGATCCTTCGCCATGATAATGCACCTGCACATTCAGCATTGATTGCTTGCCAGTTTCTAGCAAATTATTCATTGACTATCCTTGATCATCCTTCTTATTCGCCAGGTCCTGTCCTCGGCGATTTTTTCCTATTCCCAAAATGCAAAAATTTGATGAGGGGACATCACTGGGAAGATGTGGACACAATTAAGCAAGAAACGACGAGACAACTAAAAAGCGTAACTGCCGAGAATTTCCATGGGTGCTTTAAACATTGGAAAATAAGATTGAATAAGTGCATAGGAACGAATGGATAATATGTTGAAGGGGACAACATCGATTTAGATTATCTAAATTTTGGAAAAAAAAACATTTTTATGGCCTTTATTCACCTGAGTACCGGAGTAAGGACGACGCCGATGCATCGAAACTAATTGTACCAAATACAAAATTTACTGGAAAGAAACTTTGGTATTTTTTACTCCAGTGTAATACACGTTTTTTTTCTAACAAATTGAAAAAGATCCAGACTTATCTCCATTTTAAATAGGCTCGCGAAAGCTGTCCAGGCGACTAAGTTAGTCAGAGACAAGCTTGCAATCAATTACGACGAATCAAATTAATGAATAAAATTATCTCTTCCAGAAAATGTATTAAACAGCCAACAGTCTACGGACTTCTGCTCAAAGAATTCCTAGTTTACGACAGAGAAACGGGTGACTCTGAATAGATGTCCTTTAGAATGCCATAACCTAACCACATTTTCATACATTTCTTTCAAAAGTAGTCCCGTTGAAGACAACGTGTGACAACAGAAATATAATAGCTGTTACCCCTGAGGCTGGACTCCCAGCGCTGGTAAACGAAATTTCGTCAGCGAAAGAAATACCAGCTGGCGCGGGCCAACACTTCTTCTGCATCGATCTCAAATTTTCCCGACGGTAACCCGCGTCCAACAGTGACCTCGAGGCGAGCCCGCCGGGGCATCATCTGCTGGTTCGGACCTGCACCTGCTTTCGACAGCGCGGAGGAGTGAGAGTGAAGAACTTGATCTGACCTCGTGGCGGCGGATAAGAGCGGGAAGGTGGAGTGGGAACGGGAGAAAGGGGGAGACGAGGGAGGAACGTGAGAGACCTGGCGAGAATAAAGGAGCGAAGAGGGGGTGGAAATCACGGGGGGTGGCGAGAGGGGAACGGGCGAAACTTGATACGGGGACGGGAGGAGGGACTCCACCCACACGGGGCAGGCGAAGGTGAACGTTGTCGAGGGGGAATGCGGGTGAAAGAGAGAGGGAGAGAGAGGAGGGGTTCAGTGCACCCTGCGGAAAATAAAATGCGAAGGGAATCCTTTTCACACCACCCCGCGAGCCAGTATGCACGGTAGGCATTAACAATAAGACCTGCTGAATGCGAGCACGCCGCCGAACCTGCCGTCTCGTTTCGAGTCCAACGTAGCATATGAGCCTTATAAAATCGCCCCACAGCAGAGAGCCAACTGAATCCATTTTCATCCAATTTCGGAGTTCAAAGAGTTGAACTTCCATTTCGCACTTGCGTGCCTTTATGGAGACCCATCCATTAAAATTACGCCCTTCCCTCCCCCGGGTCTCGAAAGGCGGAATACGGTAACGTAATAAAGAACTTCAATATACAAATTATCCTTGGCAATAAACTACCGAAATGCTAATCACTGCAAAACGCATACAAACAGGGAGGAATATCGAATAAAGAGAACGCCTGAGTGAAATCTTTGCAGGTCAGGCACTCGGGTGCCAGAGACAGCCATGGAAACGTAGGCAGCTGGTTGCCTGGCGAGGGAGAATACCCGCGGACACTTCGCTCTGCCATACGCCAGGGAAGCACCGAATCCTTCATGAGGACCAGTGTTACAAAGTTGCATTCACCGAGTTGCTCGTCAGAAAAATCTTTATTAAACAAAACTCGCGAGTCGAAGAAGCCACAATGACATCTAATACAAACTAATACACCTAGCAAAAATCGCTAACACAATATTAACATTAAAAATACTTACGCATTAAAAACACAAAATTATAATACGTTCTAGTATAAAGCAATACTTCTCACACATTTCACATAGTTTTTGGCCTAATACTACGCCGTACTACAGAGTCCCAATGGTCAGCTGATAATCATTGCAACTAGAGTCTATCGTTCAGAATGACTGAAAAATGAAGCGAATACTCGAACCGGGGACGAACACAACACATGACACACAGTTAGTGAGTACTTACGATGCTAGACGCATTTAAGTAGCCGTTCTGGGTCAAGCCAACAGATGAGTCCATATAGTGGGTCCCGTTACTTACCTGAAAAGAAAGAAAGGAACAAATTGAATTTGTGAACATGTTCTCCATGTCGTAAGTAATCCCAGTCACTCACACATTGTTTGAATTGCATATGTAATTTCTCAATTAGTTCATTACCATTCAGCATCACGTAAAATGGACCATGAATCACAGGTGAGGAATCCCCCTTAGCACACACTATCCCAATACCCTTGCGGTTGACATGCACACGTAAAGACGCGGACGACCTTAGTCGAGCAAAATATTCAAAGCAAAGAATGATTTCAATAACACGCATTTCAAATTTAGAGCACCGTTGCCCTCAGATCGTATCAATAACATGGCCATAGCTGTTGACAGTTAGCTGGCAAAGTGGAACGTTCCGAAAAAAATAGCCAAGACTACATTCTCACGTCACACGCTCTGCTTTAGTCGTTAAATGCACGAGTGCCTAACAACTCCTCACCATTTCTTTCTTTGAGGACTACTTGTATATAAACTGAGACTGCTGAGACAGGCTAAGGCAAGCCGGCCACAGTCGCCTCCACAAAAGACAATCCTGAGCAGCGTTAGTGTTTTCGTGGTGTCGCAGAATGGACTTACAACTTTTGCCTCCACGATTCGTAACTCATTCGGCTGCCAAGATAACGTCGGGTTCTGGTACGTTTAAGACATTATCATATTTTTAAAAATTGTTCACGGCCCGACATCACTGAAGTTTCAGTATAGTATCAGCGACACTTTTAAAAACCCCATCTAAAACTCGGCCATCGAGGAATGAACAAACAATCCGAGACAAAGTCAATGAACACTGCAAGAAGTTACGAACATAATACGCTTCATTTGCTGATGAGAGAGAGACACGGGACGTCAACTATTGTCCGCCAATTCGGAGGAAATGTGCTGCAACACAGGTCATTGGTAGCCTAGGAGTAGACGAGCACCGCTCTAATTACCCATTTTGAATTTATTTCCTATATATTACATAATGCCGGAGTCATAATTAATATTTTTCATACCCAGGCACTAATTTCACTACATCACAGGTCTATCGAAAATACAATTTAAATATCAAATTTCTAATTCTTTGTTGTACAAGTATTTTTCTCGTGTAGTAATTCCTTCGGGTAGAATTCCTTACACGAACAACTGAAACGAACTTCACGACCACAATTAACAACGAAATCAAGTAAAATATAAACCTTAAAGAGGTTGCATTCTGGCAGCATTCATTCACTTCAAAATACAAAGACTTCCAGATTTCCAACACCACGTTACTATTTCCATGCCAATAACTTAATAGCCCCAAGAACATCCCACACTGTCCGACCAATGGTCTAAATCTCTCTAATGATATGCAAATTGGTGAAACACCTATGCACCCATTTCACCACATTTTAAATGCCACCTACCTGTTTTCAGCCTTTCTGACCTTACGGGTGCATTTAAAATGATGAGAATCATAATAATTGGCCCGAAGGTTTAATCACTGGTCGAATTTAACAGTACTTTTCCCGCGAGTTTTCATTCCTACAGCGTTTGTCAGGCTTCCCCGGTTTTCAAATTTTCCTGGGAAACCAGAACGACGGAACTTAACACTTTGATGACCTTTCATTCTGGAAGATTGATAAAAATTGAACTTCCGCAACATTGTAACATAATTGCTGAGTCTTTCCCTCTGTGATTTAAATTGATTATCCCCGGATGGAAAACCTCTGCTTTAAATTAAACCCTACCTAAAATGCGCCTAACATTCTCAATACTATCTTCCGCGAAATTAACATTCAACGGTGAGTCATTTTTTAATTGAAATTGAGGGATTTCGTTGCTCGAGTAAGATTGTTACGTTTCTATCACGACGAAACTCATGATTACTTAGCACATCGGAAATAAATTAAATCAATGGGTAAAAGTGACTTTATACTATCCCTTTCAAAGAAACAATGTTTACAAATTCATTTTGCGTGAAATCACAGTGGGACCAACATAACAAAGTTATAGTTAGTAGGGATTCCTCAGCCTCGTGAGGTATCAGCCTCCAATTTTCAGATGAGACTGACTGTTGAGCTAGTTCCCTTTGACGGGCAAGTTTCTCTCCCTTTACAGGAGACATCATCGGGCCAAACTTGACCTATCGACGCAACCAAGTCCCGAAAACGGCAATTGATGTCTTACAATGTCATCTTCTGGTTCTAGGATGTGGACGATGATTTAAGTGTCGTAGATTGAAATAGACGAAGGCTATGAAGGAACTAATTTTCCTTAGGTATCCCAAAGTCAAGAAAGTGACGGCAAAGATATCGTTTTATCATACGAATGTACTTCAAGGAGTTAAATGAAGGAAATCCTCTATTTTTAAAGATTACTTAGGCTTGCAACTTTTTGTTGACCAACTTTTGCAGTACTTATCCCGGTAACCGGCGATTAGAGCACGTAGTCGTCGCAACTGACCAAATTTCATTTAAAATACATGCATTCTTGTACGTCGCGGTGTTCGAACATACTAGAAGACCAATAGCTAATATTTTGCGCCGAGTGAAAACCCCACTCTAAGCAAAGACAAGCAGCAAAACGTGCAGTGGAATCTCACAGGTCAAAAGTCTTATAATGGTCCATATGTTCCACCATAAGGCGGCACATAATTGATATCGTTGTGTCGCACTAAATGAGGCAAGTCGAATTGATGGTTTGTCAAAGTGCCAAGGTAAAGATAACACATGCTTACACAGGAACATCACTTTGATAATTAATGGCATGAGTTCATAGCATTCATCCCAGAAACTACCCCGTAGTGAGACAACGCAGTCACACTTTTCAAACATGGAAATATATAAGGTCGCTAATATAGTAAACAACGAGACTTGTGACCCATTTGTCTACCAATAAACTTATTAAAACTCCATCCCTCACATCCATTTCGTGCAAGATTATGGAACATATAGTTGCTAGTTCGATCGTGAGAAATCTCGATAATCATAAGTTATTGATGAGAAATCAGCACGGTTTCCGAAAAGGTAGATCCTGCGAGACACAACTTGCGCCTTTAGCTCATGATATTCTTATTTCGGGGAAGAGCAATGGTCCAGTGGACGCTTTTTTCTAGATTTTAAGAAAGCCTCCGACAAAGTACCTCATAGTAAACTACTCGCAAAGCTAGAAGCAATTGGCCGAGAAAAATATCCGGGGTTGAATTTAGACTTTTTGAATGGTCGGGTACAAAAAAGTAGTCGTAGATGGAGTTAGCTCAAACGCAGTAGAAGTTATTTCAGGTGATCCCCGAGGATGTGTCCGTTGAAAGGAAGGAATCCCCAAGGAAGTTGGATTAATTGCCGAATTGGATTGCATGCAGAGTAGAGGAGCTAGATTTGTAAAACGCTGTTATGATAAACTTAGGAGCGTATCTAAATAATGGAGGAGCTAGGCTGGGAATCACTCACGGAGCGAAGGTTAAATTACAGATTGAAGCCCTTGAATAAATTGGAAGGTAGTCTCTTCTACTACAGCATGAGAGATCGTGCCAATAAAGTTAGAGAGATTCAGTGTAGAATAGATAGATTTAAGATGTATTATTTTCCATGAACGATAGGTATCATAATAACATTTTTCGGCTGCGGCAGGGTCATGTTTGGGGAAAATAATCCTGGTGTGTATTCACTTCCTGCCACACACCCTGACGGTGGCTTGCAGGGTATATATAAATAAAAAAAGAAATAAAAATTAAAACTACCTCAATTGTCGCGAGAGAATAAATAAAAAAACCTACTGGAATGTTTTCTGACCATATCACTATGATGGCTTGGTTAACATTTATCTTGAAGAAACGTTCCTTCGCTTACTAAACTTGTCCCGAGTACTTTTTGTGGGAAGAATAATAACCATAATCCAACGATTGGGCTGAAGGGTAAGTCAGTAAGTAAGGAAAAATATTTAGTTTTACCAGTTTTGACGTAAATGGATGGATGAATGGAAGGCGTCTGCAATGATACTTCCAGGTGGAGGAGGAAAAAGTAAACTCGTAAAGCAGCAATGTTACAGTGATAAATCCATGCGATGCTTGGTATTCCATCAAATTGTTTGAAAGTTAGCACGTGAGGCCCTCAACTCCAGTATTTGCGACCTAAGAAGAAGCTTTGCCATTCATCGCACACCTCACCGCAACGTTCCTCTTCCACTCCTCTTCCCTCCCGCCGGTCCGCCGGCAGGCCCCAGCGTGCACGAACGAATCCAGACCGGAGGGAGTCACGCCAAGGCTCCGCCGCTAGATAGATCACGGCCTAGAGGGAGAGGAGACCCGAGTCGAGGGCGGCGGGGAGGCTGACAACCGCAAACTGTGGGAGGAGTTAAAAGCGGAGGGAGGGTGAGGTGCGAAAATCCATCTTGAGGCCTTGCGCCACAGCTACCAATTATCCATCCATTGCATCAATTTTCATCGAGCTACATAACAGAAGATTCTTATTTCAAACAAAAAATTAAAGCAAACTTAATTGCCAGTGTTGCCCATGTCCACTGAATATTCTCCCACTAAATTTTCAGTTTCCATTCAATACCTAATTATCTTCAATTAATAAGTTCGATTCTCATTCTAGAAAATCAACGAAACGTTTGTATTTTTTTGGAAATATGGTAGACATTCACTAGCTGCAAAAGCGAAAATGAAAATTATATTGAAATTATTATAATTAAAAACTCCGGATAAAATCGTGCCTCTCATGTAAAACGGCTCAAAGATGAGGGCTTGAATTCCCAAACAGGCATCAGACAGAAAGGGTCAGGTTTATGACTAACCTTGTCTGGAAAAGAAAAGCAAACACTATAGAATCCACAACAAGACTATTCTTCTGCGATCCATCGCAACTGATATGTAAGTGAAAACTGTTTCTCGGCTAATGTCCAGGATTCCCAGCCCGAGAACCCGAACTCGAATCCCAATGGTGGCGGGATTTTTCAGTGGCATCCCGATGCCTACTTGGGGTGGGTGCTATGTGGAGAGCACTCAAGTGGATTAAGATGTCCGCTGGATGGGACGATAAATTGTGGACCCACTGGTCAAATTGTTCAGAGCAGGCAAATGTCGATGCCGGGTTTCTCTCCACCCTCCTTCCAAACTATGGACATCATACCCCTATCGAACAATCCACATCTCTCTCTCTCTAATCCCGCAAATGAACTTAGCCCTCGATTGCCACCCTTAATTATTAATATTAATACTCTAAAAACCCCAATACATGTGACTTCACTGTTTTAATACTACGCGAATACAATACGGTAATTTTGAATGGTCAGATGACGCGCCTCGTATGGAAAATCGATAGGGAATTTCACAGATTTGCAATCAAGATTTTTATTCCGTTATCAGGAAACTCACCTGCTAACCATCTTAAGAGTTTGTCCCCCAAATTATCTAGGAGGCCCTCATTTGTTTTCAAGGTATGTAACAAGGAGCTACGAAGCGGGAGATATACAGATGGCATGCGTGGGCGGGACAATACCGGAGATGGGAGGGTGACCCCGTCCTGGCACTCCCCCATGGCATCGGAGCCGCCCGCGCAGCAGCCCCCTGCACCGACGGCAGACTTCCAAGGCCTTCGGGACGGCGGTGTCAAGTCGTGCGGACTTATGTTTCGTCTGGGCCAATAGCAACTGCGGCGGCGTTCGCAATGTCGGACTCCCGGAGAATTGGCCCTAATCAAATACCGGCTACAGCGAATAAAAATTGACTCACGCCGAAAGTGGTGATATTTTTTTGAAGGCCAAAATGTTTCCTGAAATAATGTTTAAAACATTATCCGATGAACATTGCTTCGGATTTTCATCTTGACAACTGCTCAGGAACTATGAAACTTTTTCGATTTTTTTTCACGGATTTAAACCAAAGAAATCTGATGTGTTACAGAGACAGAGAAAGATTGAAACAATCAAAGAGAAGATATTTCATTTGGTCCAAAACCTGCTCTTTAAAGGGTATATTGCAAATAATAATGACATTGCAATAAAACGAGGGCTTAAGGAAACCCTACAGCTCAGTTAATTTCACGGCAACTTCAAGTATCATTCCCTAAACCCTTAAGGAAAACTATTCATTTGTCATGGATTTATGGTACGTGCTTTTACTCATATGACGCCCAGTTTTCTTATCAACAACAATTTTAGTTAACCCGGGGAACGATCCGGCATAATGTGTATCTGTGATGAAAGTAAGTGGGAATAGCGTGAAAACATTGGAATTATAATTATTTCAAACATTCAGTTCCTTAAGAGACCCCTCGTGTCTATCATACATTAATTTAACTTAGACAATGTACCTTGACCTCCCAATTTACAACTTTACTCCAGAAAATTTAATTGGACACAATTTAATATTAAAAAGCAACGAAGTTGATCCACAATGCAAATTTACTTTGTGAATTCAATTTTTTTGTAACAATTCCTAACCCACAGGATATCACTGAGGCTATGGAGACGAACAATTCCCGAAGAAATCCCTCCCTTTGAGCAATTATCTCGCCAAAACTGACGTTCGAGCAGTTAAAATTTCAGCAAGCAAGAATCGCACATCTCGCTCGAAGACACAAGCGACAGTCTCCTTCGATAAATATTCATACGGAAAACAAATAACGGCAGACAAATTGAAAAATTACCCAACCTGGAAGACTATTTGAAATTCTAACGGTGGTTGCTGAAAGGGGCAACGAAGGGGATGACAAGTGACACCACTCCTTCAGCCAACTTCGACGAGACTTGGTTATTAAATAAAAGATACAAGTTCTTCGACGGCCATTTCACCAGCAATTCAATACTCGAAACCTGGGAGTTCAGAAAGGAGTGGTCTATCGATTTTACACCAAGCATATTGTCTGCAACACTTAAAAGTACATAAGCGACCATTGTCCCAAAACGAGTACAGAAGAGTTAGACCGATTACGGAGCTTTAAATAAGATTTTACAACGATTACATAGCTAAGAGCCTAGGCGGAGGAAAAATAAACAAAAGTCTCTCGGATTTACATTCTGAGGTTTCGCACTCGGGCACCCATAAAAGTACATTTTTCGAAATAACGATGTCTGAGGAAACAAATGAGAAAGCATAAGGATTCCATGGGTTTTGTTACGGGTCAAGTTTTTCGGGTACAACACGGGGCCGAACGTGATGAATTTGAGTTAATATCCAATGGCCTGTTAAAAACGCAAGGCACCTAAATGCCCACGCAGAACATTAACTCTGCGCCCATACAGGGTTTTTAATTATATGGAGGTGGCTGGGACGACCGAAAGATATAAGTGAGTTGCTTCCCTTTTGGTTAATCCTTTTTATTTTTGCTAGACTATAATGAAATGCCTATGCATCAATCATTGGTGGACGCCATAAAGGTGCTACCTGTACTACCTGCACACACACACACATATAAAAACCATAAACACAGTAATCAACCCGAAGGTCGGTTTAGTAGGTGATGGTAGAGCTCACCCATGTACCAAGCCCGACGGCGTATGAATATTCACACATCAGGGTAGGGGGGGCCAGTTCCTTTCCCTGTGCCGGTTATGGTTTCCCAGGAAGATCTGGTACCCGAAAAATCACATAGCTTGAGTGGAGCTGCAGGTGCCCAGAGTGCAGACCCCAGTAGAGTGCAGTAGTCCAACGCTCTACCCCCTGGTCTACCGTGACGCACGTCACCTTGCGTATGTATATATATATATATATATATAACTGGCCCCCCTACCCTGATGTGTGAATATTCACACGCCGTCGGGCTTGGTACATGGGTGAGCTCTACCATCACCTACTAAACCGACCTTCGGGTTGATTACTGTGTTTATGGTTTATATATATATATATATATATATATATATATATATATATATATATATATATATATATATTAATAATTCCTAATTCCTCTTGAGAAAGGTGGTTGGACCACCGAAAATTCGAGTACCAGTGAGTCCCTCTTTTGTGTGTTTTTGGTTTCTGTGTTTGTTATGACTATCAGTGAATTTATATATATATATATATATATATATATATATATATATAGTAAAAACCTGTCGAAGGAGGAGCATGTCTTATCAGCCACTTTTTCGTTCTCCTTGACGGACTCCAGCTGCCATTGTCCCCAAAGAGAGAGAGAGAGAGAGAGAGAGAGGCAGGTGTCCATGCTCAGCGCCGCGCGACAAGGATGTAAGGTGGGAACAAAACGCACAGGCATATTAGCCGTTATAAACAAACCGAGGAAGTTTGTCCACGTGCTGGCATTGTATACGTAAACTCCTAGCCGAAAAAGCATAGGCTAGAAAATTCACTCCAATTTTACCACTAATCTCCTCACCATTTAAAGAATAAAGCCCATTTGTAAACCTTAGTTGACTTAATAAAGGCAGAGGATATTATGATCACAGAAATACACTAAAGGAAAATAAATATTTTTCTTAAATTCCTTCTCAGCGTATGCTCAGTATGCAACAGCACCGAAAGGTAAATTGCATAACAATCAACGCAGCTAAAACCTACATTTCAATTTTCTGCTCTGAAGTTCAAACAGACTTCAATCCAATTTAATTAAGATAATATTGCAAGAATCTCAATCAATTTATGACACCGCTTTGACCCACAAACACGAAATGCAAAACAGCGGTGAGACTTATCGCAAAGTACTGTAAGACTGTAATTTATGGGTAATAAAACTAATGAATGCATGATGACACAACAGTCACGTTTTGCGATAAAAAAAGCATTTTGAACCAATTCGAAGTATATCATTCAGTGCTCCACTTTTTTATTTTGTGCCAACATTTAGCCCAGAACCTAGTGAATTACTGCCGACGGTAGCGGAGATAGTCATGTATATATAAAAAATAAGATGAAGATCACACATAAATTAGGTCGAATCAATTTATTTAAAGCAATATAAAAACAAAGTTATCATGAAAAACGTGTACTTGCGAAACATATAGCAATTCCATTGATTCGCTTAAGGTGCACAAGGATAAATAATCTAGGTGGCAGTTGAGAGAAGTAACACCATCAAAGTTCCAGATTGTTAAACGAACTGTAACTACGGAAATATGATAAAATAATGATAAATATGAGATACATAGAATAAAATTATTATAAAATGATAACTAGAGTGCATCTGTAACCCTACTCACCAAAGGGTTTCATCTCGAAAGACGAAAAGGGGGTTTAAGCAAATTCATTCCATCAAAACACTAGCTCTTGCCACGAATTTAAATGCATTAGGCTCTCGCGAACCAACGAACGTTGGAGATCGTGCATATTCATAGAAATAATGTCTGGAAAAGCAAGGAACATTGGGTCGTTCAGGTTCAAACTATCCCGATCTCCTTTCAATGAGTGAAAAACATTCTCCTCCTCTCAGTAACTTAAGAGAAAATTCTGCCATATATTCTATTTCAAACTAAAAGTATAACAATAGTAAAACCAAATGACTTGCAAGCTTTTATTACAGCGAAAAGGGTGGGTAAGAAATCATAACTTATTAATGATGCATAGAAGGGACACACAGTGCAATTATGGATATGACTGCGTTCAATACGACGAAAAATATGAAATTTCCCGTAATAATTATACGTTTTCCCATGGAATTAATATTGGGGCAATACATCGAAAGACGAAACTGTACAGATGAACGTGCTAAGAAGTCGGCTTAAACACGAAAGAGTTTACCAAAATTGAACAGTAATATAATTAAATTTAGGAAAACCTTTTGATAGCGATCATAAGTCATGCTAGCCAAGCAGAATGACTACAACAAATTACTTCGGAAAGCTGTCAAAGGTTAGTACGTAATTCGGTTTTCATTGAGCATCACAGCGCACGACAACAATCTGAAAGCCCCGAGAGCACGAGGAGGAAAATAACAAGAATCCCGTCCCAATTAATTAAGACAGCGCAGAGCATTAGTCGGGATAGCCGTGGAACAATCAAAGAGTCATCTGCTCCTCTGCGGCGCACGCATCGTTCACGTGGGGGGAGGAGGGTGGGCAAGGGGTGGAGAGCAGCAGTCGGGTCCTAAGTGAGGGTGCTTGGGAGAGAAGAGAGGGCGCTTTGCATTCCGAGGCGATGCGACCGAATGCGAAAAGCCAATTACGCCCCGCCCCTCTCTCCTCGCTTCTCCGCCCCCACCCTAGCCCGTCGACGGCCCGCGGTTACGTGCTCGAGAAACGTAAGGGACGAGTCCAACGAATCCACCGGAAAAAATCGATAAATCACGACGCGGAACACGAACTGCCCAATTTTATGGTTAGTTCTCATGAACGAGGAAAAAATAAACTAAAACAAAGCTCCCGAGGTATGGAAACGTTGAGGGCCGTGCACGGATTATCTTCGCCCTCCACACAGCCCCTCGGAGCGATGTAACGAATAGCAGTAGTAGCATTTGGGGGAGGCGACCGACATCTGAGGTCACTTGCGCCATTAGGGATGGACAGAAAAGGACGAAGGGTGCAGAGAAACCCGGCGTCGGCATAAACCTGCTCTTAACGAAAAACCCTCCACAAAGCACCTAGGGTAAGTAGGGATCGGGACACCACTTAAATATATCTGTCGTCATCGGGATGCGAAGCCGGGCCCTCAGGGTGGGGAAGTAAGTAAGTTAGCCACCGCACCATCCCGATCCCCGCGGCGTAACGAAGGGCGCCTGGAAGCGGAGGAGGGGATTACAACGGAATTATCGTCACTTGGTTTTAAATGTCAGCATTTGAATCGCTTCCGTCATCTCGAATTCAAGGGGTTTCATGGGCGGAATATACGCCGATGAGAGGGAATGAGAAAAGGCAAACTAGCAGCTTACTCGACTCTAATTCCATATTATCCGGAATTCTGAGGAAGATTGTTTGGAGAACTCGCGAATCCAAATGGATGAGGCAGCAAGATCGGCGACAGCTCCGTGGAACGCCTAAAATTACGGTGAGTACTTAAGAGATTGATTTACAATGTCGAATAAAATTCAAAGTACGTAACAGTAATAATAGTTTCCCCACAGCAATGGAACCCACGCCTTACAAACCCAACCACACCAATGAACTCTGTAAGAGCCTAATCAGCTGTTGCTCCGAAGATTAATCCCCCATCCCCGCTCCGTTCTTAGGGCAATGACACCTTACGGTAATCACCCTGGGGAATTAAAACTGATGTTCAGAAATCAACGAGTGTTATTTCCGTTACACATACCAAACAACGAAATTATTTTCTGGATATTATTCACGACGACAGCGAGTCGGCTTCTAATTAGATCAGACGTTCTCTAAAGGCAATTAACAAAATCGAATTTGAAACCAAGGTTGAATTTAAAACCACTCCATGAAATATGTAACAAAACCTTGCTTTCTAAACTAGATTAATTAGATTCTATAAAATATGCGAAACCATGGAGGAGATGACATGTAAATCAACATCCGCATGTTATGCGCATAATACGCATGTCATTACCCGTATCCACAAAACGATTTTATGAGTATTCTACCAGAGTACTGATAAATGAAGAAACAGCTATGACGAATGATTAAACATGAAAACATGCCCGTGTAATCGTCCGTGCCCGATTGCATTGCACGTCTTCAAACAAAAGCACAAACATAAACTGAACATATGATTTCTTAGATGAGAAGTGTCGAGGATTCATCTCGAAACCGTTTTCTACATTTCGTATACCATACGGATGAGCAGAGGAACTCGAAAGGCAAATGCGTGCATCCCCCCGAGTGTGCCGGCGCTATTTAAGCGTCCCAAGGAGGCCAGGATAGCCGCAGTATGTCAATCGATCCCACTCTGATAGCAATTGTTCCGCCCAGATTACGATTCGCGAGCGGAGAAGAGTGTACCTATGCCTGTTGACACAGTTCCTTGGCCTTCAAAGTAGACCACCACCATCGCCTTTGAGAACCACACCGCAGAAGAGGCGCGGCGGCAGGAACACCGCGCGCTTAGGCACTGGGGGATAAAAATATCCCGAGAAAATATTTACAATGTCGATTTCTCACATCTGTCGATAATCCATCAAAAAAGAAGGAGGCGTGGGAAGATAATGAGAGGCTCCAATACGACTCTGTTTTCGTGAAGTATAACATTAAAAGGAATTCTATTACTATTTTAAATCTTTCTAATTTCATTCAAAAAGTTTCCTAGGTCATGAACCTTGAAATGTGTGCATTCCAAATAAAAAAATTACGCAGTAGTACTATTTTCGTTAGAGTTCGGATGGACACTTAGTGAGCATGTCTAAGCCGTACCTAGCAAGACAATCTACGAGTTCGTAACACCCCACACTACAAAATATCGTGCGTCAACTCCGCATCAATTCTTCATCCCTTTCCTACATGCCTATCCTTTTCCTCCCCCAAACTCCATCCATCTTTCCTGTTTTCTTTGGATTTCTACCAACAACGCTTTCTCCTCCCCCACCATGCTTACTATTCCTTTGATTGTTTTCCTTTCTGTCCATTTCCATACTATCCCCAAGGACTACTACAACCTTAAAGTGTTGGAAGGGCTCGTGCATTCTAATGACCCCTTTGAGCTACACAGGCTGGGGCAATGATATTTGTGGGGTCACCCATGTCACCCAGATAGGTCAAAGGTTAGGAGTCAGACGAAAGGTAACCCGCGCAGCGTCTGTTCCTCCTTGAGGTGGCTGCAAAGACGTCACCACTCCAGAGGGGGCAATTTAAATGTAATAGCTTCACGTTAAAAACACTATTGAGAAACGCAACGGGAAACCACCGCAATTATTTCTCGCACGATTTTGTGATTCAAACCATCAATATATGAACAACTGATCAGTCAATGTCGTTCTCGACTAATGCATAGAACGTCAAGGTCAAGGACTCGACACGAAATAATGAAACACTATTACATAAATATCGAGTGCTGAAATTAAGGATAAACATTCGGAGGCAATGACTGTTTTTCACGGATAAATTCTAATGAACCAGTTTTATGCTACAATACTCGTTTTAAATCTCTCATAATAAAACACCGCGTGCCATGCATGCTTAATAACCTGCCTTATTTAATCCAATCCACACTTGGAACTTTTAAAGTACATCGCAGCAAGCTATAAGAGTCACGGCGTGGACATCAGAATTTTTCTGCTCTTTGAACGATATGCCTTAATTAACTCACAATGTATTAATTGCATAAACCTGAATGCCATACTCTTAACCAATTATTGAAAGAGATGGTGAATTATTGAAACAGCTCTATTTGTTACTCCGTAGTTCTTCACTCATTTACGTTAATCTCATCATCCGTACTCTCCATATCCTTCAATTTGAGCATTTTTAAAATTTTCTTTGAACAACATTGACAATAAAACTACAAGATGATAAACCAGTAACTTATTATTGATCTAAACGTTTTATTATATAATAGAGGAAACTCACCGAAGAAAGACTACCCAGATTCATAAAGATATCAGAATTTTAAACTATTTCATGCAAGTGATTATCTTACCATTAAAACGACAGTAATTATCCCGAAAGTAGGTTTGATAGGCGAGGGTAGAGCGCGACTAGAACTAAGCCCAACGACGTTTAAAATTCAAACATTTGGTAACGGGCGCTGCTTCTTTCCCTATCCAGTTAAGGTTTTCCAAGAAGCTAGTACACGAAATGCCATGTCTTTTGTAAAACAGCGGCGTCATCCGTAATCGAACCCGGACCCTGCGGCAAGCAGACCAGCGCACTACCCACTCCATTACCACGCATATTATCGCACCATATGACTCTATAAATAATTATTCATACTGCAAATAGAATACGTGTACGTTATTCGGTCCCTTTGGAAGAAATGAGTGATCAAAATTAATAGAGAGTTTCATTTGGACGACAAAACAAATTAAAAACAGTAATATTTTACGTACTTATGCTCGAGGTCGAAATTCTGAAACACCATCAAAATAATGAAACGTAGTCGTACCACAAACGCTGCGAAGTACCATAAGGAAAAAAATTGGATTCTTTCAATTCAAAATCGAGACATGTTCGCTAAATAAGCAAAAATCGAAGTATTTCCTAGAATGCACTGAGCTTGAATTTTCTCTTAATTGATGATGTGTGTTTCCAAAACAGATGATCCCATCCTTTGAACCTCAACTTTCAATGTTGTCCTTCTATTGTACGCACCGCTGGCAAGAGGTGAACGGCACCGCCTAGCACCGACCCCCATACTCCCCCTATGCACACACGGCCAGAGACCCACGGTGCTCTACCACGCAGAGCAACCGGCCGGCATTTCCTGTTCCCTTTTTAAATCCATTTCATTCTACGGGCAATTCCCACCCGGCCCCACCGCGTTCCCTGCCAGTGACGGAAGGCCATTGGTTGAGCGGGCCACACACAGTATTATGGGCGTGCGTGCGACGGATATGGGGGAACGCCCGCCCGCCTACCCTTCATAGGTGTCCCCCCCCTCCAAACCCCTAAACTTTCCTACTTCGCGGTGTCCCTCGGAGCGGCACGAAAGCCGAAAAGGTGTGCGTCTGTGCGTGAGTGTCGGCGTGTGCGTGTCTAGCGCGGCGCACTCGGATGCACACAGAGGAGGGGCAGAGGTGGTGGGGGAATGGGGGGGGGGTGCACGGCAGGTGCGCCTCTGGTCACGTGAGGGGGAGAACGGGTGCCCTCCACGACGGAGATAGGAGGGCGAAAGGGTACGGAAGGAGAGCGAGAGAGAAGGGGAGAGGGAAAGGAAAGAGAGGGCGTGTGCGTGGTAGGGGAGACAGATGGCGGCTGGCTGGTTAGCTCGCTGCCGAAGGACTGAAGGGCTTGTGCTCGCGACGAGGAGAGCGCGGGAAAGACGCGGGGAAGATAGGGAGAGTGTGTGTGTTTATGTATGTGGTGGGCTCGCTCGCCAAGGTTGCCAAACCCAGAATTTTGACCCGGAATATTCAAGATTAAAAATACGCAACGCCTACGCAGCTCCGGAAATCAATCCGACGTCGATTTAAGATCGAGCACATCAATATGCTACGAAATGATATTGGAGAAAACGATGTAAATAACATCTGCGGAGAAAATTTGCGAGCGAGAAAAAAATCATATTATTAAATGCCTTCGAAATTTTCCACGGACTTACAAAAGAGCAATCTACAGCCTGCAAGCCACCACGAGGATGAGTGGCAGGGATTGTTAGAACGCCGGCCATTATTATGAAATTGCGGTGCAGTGTGATGAGTCTGTATAGCGCGACGTCAGACCAAAACTACAACGTCTTTTCCCCACAAAAGCTGTTGGAGGTGTTTGGACCAAACAAACATTTTATTATGGTGTCACTTTAGTTGTGATCATCAATTAAGGAAAGGCAATTGAACATGTAAGGCTGAATCGATTTCTCTGATCTAATTTACCGATGTAAAATGGCACGATAATAATTTGGGTCCAAGTAATACATTGAAAAGTCACATAAATATCAGACCTAAACCTGAAAGAACAAGACCTGAAAGCACTTCACGAATACATAGTGAACTGCTGTAAAGAAATTTGACTTTATCAAAGGAACAGGAGACGAATAAAAAAGGAGACAGTCTTTGGTTGGTCAGAATTGGCCTCGAATAACGTCCAACATTTGGGACCATGCCCATGATGACCTAATTCCAAAACGAAAAATTATGTAGGGAAAGAGTTCGCCCTTTCCGTGTTAAGTTTTCTGAAGAGCGGGAAGTGCAAAACAAATATTGAAAATCCTGGTTTGGGATACATAGGATACACCAAGATCAAATACATTAAAGTTCATTGCCCATAACGGCTGTTGACCTAATACACCCTGAAATTTTAAGACGTAGCAGACATTTCCTCGGTGTTAAAAGTAAACTCGAGGGTCTGTTAGCTTTCTATAAAAGAATCTAATCTTTACCTTTCTTCTTCTATACTTGTTCTCTTCATATTTTGAGGGCTAACCATCCAAGTTTCTTCCGTGAGGGGTGAGCGATTACTGAGATGATGATTATTATTATATATAATATATTATGTATATTATGATGTATATATATTACGAATTGGGATACCCTGAAAACATTTCCGTAGTCAGGAGAAGAGGACAACAAGGAAGAAAACAACCCCATTGTCCGTTGAACCGAAGAAACCGACAGGTCCACGAATAGCCATTGCCACATGAGGCTGAATGAATTACGACATTGAACTGCAACTGAAAAACCCGCTCACTCACGGAAAAATTGGAGCTGAACTTCGGAATGAAAAGCAACGGACTGATGAGCTCACTTTGGCCTCTTCGATGGGATTATTTTGAATACGAACTCAAACCCAACCACGATAATTCATATCTAAGCTGACATCTTCATCCAATATGCGGCATTTTAATATAAATAAATGTCAGCAATTGTCCTCCTTTTTCCTCCTCGGGCAAAAATTATCCTCCAAAACATTCAAGCAAATGCTTTCAAATTAATTTTTTCCAGTCAAAAACACCCAGCCTTATAACCTCCATTCAATCAAGAGAAATAACAAGGATTTGGAAACCTTCCAAATGGAAATTAAAAATGGCATTTCATGTGGAAAAACTTCACCCAAAAAAATAGGCAGATAGTCAAGGAAACAACTCAAAAGTGATATAAGGTAATTCAATTTTGCATTTCCCAATTCAAAAGTGCATTTTCTTCATGAAGTTATCTTTCAAAGCTGACACAAAAAATGAACTTACTGAAACTGGAATTCTCGCCAATACAATGTGGATGGCAATAAAATTTCTTATGTTATTCAGGAAGGCAAGGGTTCAGTTATTCCCGCGGAACCATTTTTAACTCAGTTCCGAGCGTGGTTGCCCGACAGCAACAGAGAGCGTTCGTAAGATGAAGGCGCAAAAAAAACGGCAAACACCCATGAGGGCTGTGAATGGGTAATGAAGACGACTCACGTTTGACGTGGGCACGCTCAGAAATGCGACTCACGAAACTTGGGCAAAGGATACGGGTCCATGATTCATCGCAGTCTCTGGCGTGAATACTAAAATTTATATATGCCTGTACCGCCGTAATAAAAGGTAATTCGCCAAACACCTCCCGGGCTACAAATGAATAGTTAAAGGAAGCAAGTTAAACTAGATGGATGAGAGAGAAAACAAATTCCGCAAGAGTACCTCTACAAGCGACTTAGTATCACTTAGCTCAACGCAAACATGGATTAAATCAAAGCAGAAAAGCAGTGTGGTTGGCTCGATTGCTTTTATGAGAAGGTAGCAAATTAAGGGAGCAGACTACAATTTCGTCAGACACTCAAAGACTAAACTAAAATAAAATTTTAATCAAACTTGAATTATCAACCTAAACCTAAAGATACGTGGCGTGAGATTAATAATTTTTTCCCATTTAATAATGGTCACAAATAAGATGCAGTTAGGTATGGAGTTAAATATAAAAAACAATTATACTTTTAATTAATTACCTTGTAATATTTTTTAATTATACGTTACTTTTAAGATCCTACATTTGTTAATTTAAACCTATCGAATTTTTAATTCCGTTTGCGAAGATGGTTTTAAAACGTTTATCAATACTTCTTTTAATTTCCATGAATCATAAATGGAGTCTCTTTAAGACTGTATTAATCATTTTTTAAACTTGAGTACGCATGTGGACACATAACCGAATAGCATATACGCTTTTCTTTACTTGACAAAAAACAAACCTGGCCCTGATCGAGAAATTGGAACTGACATCCACTCAATGCGTGCGGTTACACGCTTTCCCCAACGTCGTCCACGGAAAAGGTTTACGGCAAAATTTTTCGGGTGGCAACTCCGACACTCATGGCTCAAGGTAGGGCTGTAGATAAGCGGAAGGGAGAGGAGGCGGCTGCAGGAGTGAAACATGTGAAAACCAAGAGGAGCGGGGAGTGGACACGTATAAGGGGAGTGGGGGGAGGAGAGGAGTGAATCCCCGTCTACCCGCCACAGACCTCCTCGGAATAAGAGATGTGGAGAACGAACGCGGGTGAGAACGGACCATTACATTCTCCAGAGCACGATTTCTTGGGGCAGTCTAGCTGAACTTCTTACAGCGCGGGCAGAAAGGATTCAACCTGCCCCTTAGCCACACAACGTGGGCCCTGAGACTTAATCTCCACAGCAAGGGACATTCACTAAAGTTCTCCAGAGGTTCACCAATAAACAAGGTGTCGTGCATAGTAATGTTAGTAGAAGAGTAAAATACTTATTGTGATAACGTTTTGATAGAAATATACATCTATATGTTTGCCAAACATTCCCCCCTCTATTACAGACTTCAACATTCCACTGCCGATCAATATGCCCTTCATCCATTTTTCCTGCCTCTATAGGATTTTTCCCAACAAACCCCTCTCCTCGCCCACCATACCTAGTACTTCCTCATTTGTTTTCCTTTCGGTCAATTTCACCTTCTCCATTCTTCTCCACAGCCACATTTCAAAAGCCTCCAATCTACGTCTATCCTCCTGCTCCAGCGACCACGTTTCCCCGCCGTACATAGCTACGCTCCATATCAGAGTTTTTACGAGTCTTTTCTTAACCTCCCTACTCAACGTCCCCGCCATCAACTCCCTCCTCCTTGAGAAAGCCTCCTTGCCTAGCGCAATTCATCTCCTTACGTCCCTACTACTTTGACCGTGTTGGTCCAAAACACTTCCGACATATGTAAACTGTTCTACTTGCTCTATTTTTTCCTCTCCTATTTTAATGTTAAGCTTAGCCTTCTCCTTTCTAGAAAATCGCATAACCATTGTTTTATTTATATTAATTAATTCTCCTCCCATATTTATCACACTGAATTTCCAATTCACTCAGCAGTGCTTGCAACCCCATGGCTGACTGACAAACTGAAGCCTGGTCATCAGCAAACCTAACTGATTTTACGAATTCCCCTCCGACTTTCATTCCCACCTCCAGTTTTTCCCAAGCCTCTTCCATCATTTCCTCCAAATTTACGTTGACCAGCACCGGTGAAAATGTACAACCCGGCCTTACACCTCTTCTTAACACTGCCCATCCGGACTCTCCGTTCCCTACTCGCACCTGAGCACTTCTGCGTCTGAGACATGTACAGGTTGGAGATCAGTCTCCTGTCCCTCCAATCTATTCCCATTTTCGGCAATATACTCATCAGTTTATCCCTATTCAGTCTTTCAAACGCATTTTCAAATTCTACGAAACAGGCAAATACGTCCTGATTGTATTCTATATTCCGCTCAATTAGTTATCTCATTACCGCAATGGAATCCCGCGCACCTCTCCCCTTCCTAAATCCTAACTGATCATCCCCTAAGTAATCATTTACCCTACTCTCTATCCTTTTGTTGATTATCCAGAGAAATTTAGCTCCGTGGGAAATCAAACTTATTGTTCTGTTATATACACAATCATTTATTTATACGATATGAATTGATCCGTCATTATTGAAATTCGACGTGTTTTGCGAAGGAATTTTCCTTCGAGGTATTACAATAATGCGGGATTAATTTTGTACAAAAATTATCATTAAGACGCTGTTTACATCCAAAACTAGCAGCCTGTTACCACTACACACAGTGAAAAAAGCTTTTAAATTAGCCCAATTAACTCATCGTGCTTCACTTGATAAGTTTTCATATTCATTTACTTTTAAAAGCGATGTTCAATATTTCCTATATTATATAACCCGGGTAATTGTCAATCGGTAAATAAATGTATCATCATAGTAAGGGTAATCTATCATGTAAGCAATAAATCAAATATTGACTTGTGTGAAGTGACGATAACCTTAAAAGGGTTGTAGTTAATAAACACGGGGGCTTAATTAGTATTCCCACCCAGAGGGCCCTCGTTCGAATCCCGGCGGAGTTAAATATTGTTCAGTGGGATCTCGATCCCTGCATGAGCAGCTTTGTGGAGGGCACTTTGAGAAGAGCGAGTACCGCGTCCGTCGGATGGAACCCCTTGGCGCCTTTTGACAAGAGTAGGCTAATGTCGGCGCGGGGTTTCTCTCCACCTTTCCTTTCCCAACCATACGTAATGGCTCAAATGGCCTTCGCTATCTGTCGCCTCCCCTAAATACTACTACTTAATGTAAAGGGATTGATAAGAGAGACGAAAACTATTAGAATTTCCCAATTGATATTAAGCGGAAAATTGTAATGGTTTTAGTTTCTGTTGGAACACTTCCACCACATTACACCTGAATTTTTATTTTATAGTAAATAGATTCTTGGAATCTTGTAAAAAATTACAAAAGAGAGACATAATCAGGCCAACAATGTTGTAGCCACCAACTCATGTTTTCCGCTATTATATTTCCGATCATCAGATTTCACATCTCGCTGAATAACATCCTGCAACCTGTAAACGAAAAGTAATTCAACTGGTACAAGGGTATCCACTTCAATCGGATGGAATTTTAGAGGCCAAGGTAATTAAAACGAAAATGAAACGCCTCCTCCGAAAAATATATTTCAACAGAAATACAAATAACTATTTCACGCATTACATCCCCAAGAAAACACTCTGCAGGAGAGAATGGCGGCGCTATCTAATCAAAATCTAAGTCATTTAAATCGCATGATTATCTAGACTCGCGCTGGAACTCCTATGAAAACTTATTCAACAGTTTTTGCCGTGAAAACCGCTAATAGAGGAGGGGGAGGAGACGCTCCGATGCAATCCACTTTCTCGACTCCATCTCACCTTGAAAGAAGTCATAAAAAAAACCATGACAGCGAAATAAAAGCCACACGCGATCTCGAAGCGTTATGCCAGCAAAAAAATTAAACATTAAGAAACTTCACTTAAAATAATGGCAGTTCCAATTGTAAAAAAATCCACCTTTAATTATTTTACGAAATTTGTAGATCCAAGAAAAATTTATGGGGTGCCTTTTCTTATAATTGAGTTACTCAAACAAAACTAACTCTAAATAATATGCAGCGGCATTGGGTTTATGACGTTTTTCGACATTTATTGAATTACATACAAACTTAGTTGTAAAAGCAAACTTAGTACTAAAATCGCCCTTGATTGATTCCCCAAATAATAACATAAATTATTCTAGACTGGAAACATTAATTTATACAGTAAGGATGGCTAAATAGATACATTTTGATGAATGGATTTTTAAAGTGTAGATTTTCTTGTTCTCAGGAGGTGCCAGGGAAGTGCGAAGCGCTTCTTCGATGTCTCTCTCTTAAAACCGGTCTGTCAACGACTTTATTGATTCAATTGATTGATTAATGAACTTATTGGGGAGGTCGCGGGGGATGAGGTGGAGGGCAAGCAGAACGCTTTCAAGCGAGATGCGAGATCTATAAGTTTCGGAATCCCGATTTAAATAACTCGACTCTGTGCAGTTTAACGCATTCCTTCTGCATGCTGGATACTGGATAGGATTAGGTACGATCGTAGAGCAGAACATTAACTGATTAAATCCATAGAAAATGCGCCTATTAAGTGTACAAGATGATGATTTTAAAATTCCTCCTCGGGATAGGATTTTCCTGATGTAGTGCGATGTAATTTTTTTCTGTTTACCTTGAATTGTGAACTCAGCCACTGGAGCACACAAGAAATCCAATTACTACGCTAATATGATATGTTTTCGGAGAAACTGCTAAGAAAGGCAAGCCCAGATTCGTAGCATTGAATTTCATCCAACCAAACAATGTGTTTAAAAAAGGCAGAATCGGTCAGAACCTACTAACCCACATCGGTACTTTGATCACCCAAAGTGATTGGAGTGGTATCCACCATTAACGTATCCATACCTTGAATCTAGGCATGTGCTCGTGGGAGGTCAATCTACCTAGGAGGCAAGAGACCGAGACGGGAAAGGTGCCACTGAAGAACCCCGGGGTATCACTTCCCCATTGGAAGGGTGAGTTAAGGGAGTAAGTCGATGGCTTCCCTCCATCGCAAGCCAATGCGTCCAGGTACAGGAGATAGGGTGCGAGCATGCAGTCACGCTAAGGCGGCCATGGACAAAAGGCCAGGAGGTGGATGCAGGCATGCGTATTCAAAGGAGAGCGGAGGGTGGGTGAATGCCGGTGGGGAGAGGCGGAGAGGGAGGCAGGAGAGGAGGAGGAGGCATCGGAAGGACGGGGAGATCGTGCAGATAGGGACCCCCTTGGACACAATGCAGGGGAAGGATGGCATGCAGCACAACGCCGCCGTGCCCATCACATCCTAACGCGCCGGCGGAAAGGGAGTGGACAGATGATCCTCCCTCCGATCCCACCTTTTGAATGCCAATGTCCAAAAATTAGGAAAGTGCGGTCATCGGCAGAATACTCAAACTGGACGACGTGAAAGGGGTTAACGGCGGCGCCTTTGTTGTGTCTGCGCGGTAAGAAACCGACGTGGGCCCACCTCCACTATTTCTTCCGCCGCCAAGCGACGGATAGCCGAATCGCGATCCGCCGACCTCTACGATTGAAAAATATCGCTTATAGGGATGGATTCTCACGCGCCATGGACTCGTCGCTATCATCATTCCTCGTCCTTCAGAAACGACCCCCCTCGGAAACATGACGGTAGAGGGGGACTACCAACAGAGAGAGTTGGTATGAAACAAAGACCGCGGGTCGGAATATTTAAAGAACAGAGTACTGCATACTCAAACATTGACCACAACACTAGAACAGCGAAGGTAGACAGCTAGACCAGGATGACGGCGAAAAGTTTTTTAATAAACCATATATTTCGTTAAAATAAATTTGAGTAAAAACTTTCGAAGAACATTTATGATATCCTCGTATTTCACGTTAGAAATCATTAAATCTAAAGAAAAAGTAGTTTTATCTTTTTGCGCCCCTCATGATGGTTTAAGTTTCAACGTAAACATCGTACAAAATGACATAATATGCAATCTAATATTTCAGGCTTCACTTCGCGGAAGCATTAATTATCCATACTAAAAATACTGTACTTTTCTACAGAATTTTATCATATGGTAAAAAAAATAAAAGTTTCTGGCGTACCTTGGTGGAAATTCTTCATACTGACGTTTTTATAAATCAAACCATTTTACTTTTCCACATAAACTTTAATTTTCACGACCCAGGTTTCGTTATAGCATAACATGAATTAATTATGAACATGAAATTAATGAGTTCAGTGAAATATGCTTGGCATTGCATTTGAAAATAAAACACACATTTTACAAAAATTCACTCGGCTGACTGAAGGAATGTGGTGCTTACCAATGAAGAGGTGACTTGCACATACCGTATTACGCTAGAGAGATATGACTGCGGGTTGAGTTAGCTAACATTATTACACTGTTAAGAAATGCCATGGAGTCAGATAATTTTTTAGTGAGGCACAAGTATCAAAGAACTAATTCAATCAAAATGTTTGAGTAGAGTATTTAACTAATAAGCAGCTAGTACAACATACATTTAGGGAACTTCACGGAAAATATCACAATATTCAAACTATAAACTGGACGAAATAAACTTGGACGCTTGACATCGAGGGTCCAAGAAAAACGGATGGGGGTTGAAGAATTACAGACACGTACTCCACTAAAACCTCTAAACGACAGATATGGAGACCACGTCAACCGCGTTCCTCGCCTCTTTAAAATATTTCCCCCTCCCCTTCCTTTATTTATTCGCCTTGGCAAGCTATCAAACTGCTTCGTGGATGTTGACGCGCCCACAGAGGCCTCTTCCTTACTCCAACCCCGGCTAATGTTACGCCCGTCTTCAACCGATGTCGCCGGTCTCTTCATCTATCTGCTGCCCCCATCCCCTTTCTCTTTCTCTCTCTCTCTAAATATCCTACGTCATGCGAGCACGTGACCAAATGAGATTGCCAGGACGAGATTTCTCGCAAACTTGTAAAAAGGAAAAAAAGGCATTCTCTTTCCAAAATAAAACCCCACGGTCGATTCTGGCGAAATGACCTTCCGGCGGCCTTTGTCATGACAACGTTGATGACGGGAGGGGAAAGGAACGATGTCCGATGAGAACTATTACGGATTATTGTGAGAATACCCATGTTAACGCAAGATTGAAGCCATAATTTCCACTCAGGGTGAAAAAAAGAGGATAGCATCGCACCACTGGTTTAAAACCGCCCAACGTACGAATGTGCATCAATATTTACGCAGAAATTCAACTAAAAAAAGGAATGCATGAGGAAGAATAAAGTGTGAAAAATAACACTGGTAAAACTAACTGGTGGTGCACCTCTTGGCTGGTAGCTCTTGGTTTATAACAACAAGGTTGATGGAACGGGGGGGGGGGGGGCGTGATGGACACCCAATCAGCGAAGAGCCTTGTCATTGTCCATACGATGAACCTTCGTCGACCGGATTCATTATTCGGCATTGCATTAACGTCACGACTCGCTGACCAATTAAATCGCTTATAGCGACGTTGCAAAGGGATTTCATCGGCCGGTGTGCCGAAGAGTGAATGCAACGCAGAACGACGAAGCCGCAGAAACGACACTAAAGTCCGGGGGAGGGGGGGGATGAAAGTGGGGGGCAAATAAGTCTGGGACCACACCCCCTCAACTATCTTCTTATCACAGCCGAGCTACATAAATAAATATTTTAAAAATAATTGCAGCCCCTTAATTCGAAAGCAAGAAAATCGGAGCTGAAAAGAGTTACGTGTACAAACTTTGCAAGAAGTAGATGACTTTGAAACAGAAAAAAAGAGAGCCTACAAAGGTGTGGAATTACAAAAGGGTGTGTGTCGGTGCCCTTGAGGAAAACCACACCGAAAAGGGAGAAGTTATATTGAAATGAATACACTCACAGGCAAAAGGTGGATTCTATCCTCGCTTTGAACAGCACGTGAAAAACCGGTCGTCATTCTGCGAGGTGTACTTACCTAAAAAAGAAAAGAAAACAATGGTAAACAGAGGTTAAAGGCAGAAGAGAAATACACAATGCATTGCAAGTGAAAGTAACGCTCTCAAGACATGGTTAGCTAAGAGGGCAAGTATAAAAAAAAACTATCGGATAGGTGAAAAAAGTAGGGTAACTAGATACGCGACGCTTACTCATTATCCAATTGAACACAAAGGACCAACATTAATTGCTAAATTCGTTAACAATTTATTACCTGTGTTTTCAAAGGCAACGACCACATTCGGCTAGAGTAACATAACACCGCTATCCGATTCCCTACCATTTATATATATTTAGAATTAATAGTGCTACCCAAAGGTTTTATCATTATGAATAATTTTCAATTCAAGGGGTTTGTCCTCCAACTTACAAGAAACGCTTACAGTAGTTTTCATAGATTTAAATAATTTATTTCCAACACGAAACAAAAGAAATGGGCTTTACATTTTACTCTGAAAATTTATTTCGTCTCCTCGCCAGGATAGCGGTAGTTGATTACTGATTAGTAAAGGAACGTGCCCCAAATTGACAAATTATAATTTACCAGCCAATGTTATGCTTAAATACACATTAAATAGTACACACAACATGCCGAAATATGCGTTCGGAAAGAATTGCCAGTGTAATGCTGGTTCAAAATAATTCGACTCGAAAACCAAACGATAATCAAATATGTACAGGTAGTATTGCCAACGAATAATAATGTGTTTTCTTACTTTTAAAAATTTTGCATAAAATTTGCTTGAATGTTGCAATATATTTGCAGGATACTTGTGGCATCATAAACTAATTTAACGGATAAAATTAATTCAGTTGTTTGGGTAAAGGCTCTGCATTGTTTGTGAGAGGGCAAACCGTCAGACACACTTACTCGTATGATGCCGACCACGGCAGAGGAGCAGTGAGCGAATGGAACGCGGGGGAGAGAAGAGCAGGGGGCCGGGAGGGAGGAGGCGCGCGAGAGGGCAAACGCCATGGGAAAATCCAGGCGATGCCGCAAGCGGATGGGGGGGCAAAGGGCAATCGGCTCCAACTAAGGGTCGCTCCCGACGTGCTTCGACGAAACGATTAACAGCAAACAATAACGCGTTAGTTACGACGGAGCTGAGGAGCGATTTGCGCAAAGATCCCTTTTAACACACAATAATACGTACGTACCTGAATCAATTCGCTCTCTTTCGTCAACGACCTCTTTCCCGGAGTGAGGGCAGAGAATAGTGGATGACCCCCTGAACCGACGGATTCCGTAAAATATGAGCATGTATATTAAGCAGCATATGTGTGGATGATTTAACTAAGTTACGTGCAAATGCATTGCGATTGAAACACTAAACATCAGTACACGTTGAAGCTACTAGGATGTCTTTTTTTCACGACTGCGTGCTCGAACAATCCTAAAGAAACATTTTTAATAGTGTTAGGCTTAGAATTGAGGGGAATCTCGGTAACTGATACACCAAAAACTACCTCGTGAGAATACTCTTTTTAATTGTCATATCACGTAAAATGAAGTTTACTCATTCTTCCGATGGCATGCAACGGATCTTTTTGATTCGTTACTTAGAAAGTAGTAAGTTATGAGAAAAACAAATTTACATTTTTCCAAAGATTTATCTGTAATGTACAACGCCTTTCAGTTCATCGAACCATCTTCAGGTACAAGTCTCCAGGTACCTGAAGATGGCTCGATGAACTGAAACGCGTTGCACGTTACAAATACGAAAATCTGTGGAAAATTGCAAATTTGTTTTTCTCATAACGAAAACTTCCACTACATTTCGCCTGAATCCGTTGCATATATAAAGTATTAAATGGTGAAATACACCAGGGGTAAAACTAAAAACACATTCGTGGGCTGCTTGACCCTAAACCGTATTTTAGGCATTGAATTATAGAGATACTTTGAAACAAAATTATGAGACAATGGATGAGAGGTCTATAGCAACAATTTTCGGCAAACGTATTACTATCTCCGATAAGACGAGCGACTTTAGATTGTGTGGCAGTAATATAATCATAAGAACTAAAAACGCTCCACTAAACACTTCAGTTTGAGAAGACTCACTACATCCATAGGTACATTCCGTAATTTTTATTTTGATTCGGTGGAGTCCTGTGGCTAAAAATGAAAGCGGGCAGTAAACGGAGCGGAGGGGACGATAACAAAAGGGATAAACGTAGAAAGTAACGAACACATTACCGTAAACCAGCGTCAAAAGAGACGTCCCCGTGAAAGAACTCGCTAAGCAGCATTGAGTGAAAACGGAAGAGGGGGCAGACGGCAGAGGAGGCCGAGGGGCGGCGGGAGGGTGTGGATGGCGAGCATAATGTTGCGGAATGAGAGGCAGGGGATCAAGGGTACCCGCAGCAGCCAGCCGGAAGGTGGAGGAGCACCGCCGGAGGAGGGTCAGTGAGAACTCGCACCGCGTGCACCACCGTGAAAAAGAAAACGGAGGAGAGGGACACAGAAGAAAGAGACCCTTGGCTTGAAGGGGGTTGGTTTAGGATGGCGCGCGGGATTTTTGGGGGGACCGAAAAAAGAGAGAGAGAGAGAGGGTGGCCAGGGCCGGAAAGGGTTGGCTGAGTGGAGGCTGGAAGGGGGACTATAATTAGAACGGGGGCAGCGCGGCTGGAATCTCAAATGGACTCATTCGACCTCATTCCGTCGGGACGAATTCGAGGCACGGAGAGAGGGAGGTGGGGATGGGGCAAAGGAGGGAAAGTGCTGAAGGGTGGGGGGGGTCCAGCCCCTCCTATCCCTCCCCCCCCAGCCTTCGTTGCCCTTAAAGCTCTCTTTTTTTCTCCTCCTAAAACGACCGCTACACACACAGAGAGAGACACAGGCGAGGGAGAGCACGCCCCAAGAGACGATTAACGGGTGAGGAACAACATCCAAAAGGAGCAAGGGGTCCTTCTCCGAGAGAGAGAGAGAGGAAGGGGGGGGGCAGGGTGTGAGAACCTCGGGAACCATTCCGCACTACAAGTACTCGTAATCTGCAATCATCACAACTACGATGTGCATCTCTTGAGATACTGAATCCCCCGAATCACGGAGTTTCAATGTATTTCGACGAATTGTTTCCAACATCGAGCAAATACTGGTTTACGAACGGACTTTCATATTCACATAAATTCGATTTCAACGGAAAGAGATTACGTATGAAGCTAAAATCAAATAAACACTTTACGAATCCATTAATTCCAAAAATTTTACGGGATTTCTTTAAAAAAGGGAAAGATTTTCTCAGTTCGCATGAATTGCTGCTCTACATAGATGACGGCTCAACGGACACGTGGTCTCGTGCTAAGCAATATCTCACATAATGCCTAAATATCTTTATTCGAAACCCTTTTTTCCTGGTAGAACCGCACATTAATGGTGCTCAAACTCGAGGCGATCTTTTCCAGCAGCCAGTATCCTGTCCTGCGGTAACAAGCAGTGCTCAAGTGAATCCGCTAACACGCTTAAATCTTCCAACTATGTTGGAAGAAGTAAAGCTGATCAACTAAACCACGCTTTTCTCTAGTGCATAATGCTGCACGCAGAATCACCCTCCATTGCGGTGAATACTCAATGATAAAGGCGGCTTGATTCAACATAACTGTATGAAGAATTCCCTTAATGGTCATTTCTATACGTTAAAGATAACTTCGATGAAGAACAAGAAGTTTTCTTCCACAAGTATTGGGGATTCTTGGGAGAAAATATGGCAAAAAGAAAAACATAAAATCCAGAGAACAACCGCCAGATTGGTGAAAACCTGTTATAATAAGAATACGAATGTGACGGGCCTTCTAGGGGAATTAGGCTGGGAGCCACTTGAGATGCGAAGAAAACAAGCGAAACTGAGACTTTTAGAAAGGTTCAGGGCAAACGAGTTTAACTAATACAGGGATTATTAAAGGAATTATTATTGCCCACACTACTCGGGTAGATCAGACCACAAAGATAAGATAAGAGAGATAGATTCCAATATATAGATAGACACAAATACTCGTTCTTTCCCCGGACAATCAGGAATCATAATAGTAAGAAAGCAAACTCACTATAGAAATATTAAATATTTAATATTTTTAAATTTTAATGAAATGTGGACAAGATTAAACGCTGCGTAGACCTAAGGTATATTACATGCATTCCTGTAAGTTATAAAGGTTTTTGCATAAATATATACGATTTTTTGGGTGTATCTTGGCATGGATTTGTGGGTTTTGAATGTGGTGTAATTCTCTTTTACAGGTGGTGACCTATCACCCCCGCCACACGCCCTTGAGGTGGTTTGCGGGGTACTATGTAGATGTAGAAGTGTGATGACTGAAGAGGACGGAGACTATTGGGGTGTGAAGGGGAGGAGAGAGAGTATCTTCAAAGAAATAGGGGGTTCGTGTATACAAGGAGGAGCACTAATTAATTAAGTTAATGGAAGAGCAGATTTTAGAGGGATTGCGGAGAAGGGAAAATGCACACAGTAGCACCTCCATAACCATTTTGTTCAGTTGGAAATGGGAGGGATACGCAGAGCAGGAATACAAAACGTGACCGCTATCTTTTCATTGGATGGACCAAAAGGAAATGAGTAACTCCACAGAGAAAAGAAGGACTTTGACGGTAGAGAACTTGAATTGAGAGCAACCTTAGCACTTACCTAAGCACCGCTATTGATCATCACATCTCAATTCTAATTTCTCTTAAATACGACGCAATGTTCGTAGACAAAATGTTAGAGTACAGGATATACGTTTTAAAATAGAACGGAAGAGTTAATTATGGACCACCAAAATCTTTATAGACCTACATACTATAATAATATCTAATAATCTAGTATATAGATACTAGTATATACATACTAGTATTATAGAGGCACAGAGGAAAGGAATATTCTTAACATTTTTAACACCGAATAATTATTAAGGTTTTTACACAAATTAGAAGAGAGAATATTCTTGATGTGATACAAATTACTTCGTAATGGAGCGAAGGCAGTACAACGCGGACGTGTAAAATGAAATCACTCTTAACCCGAAAAATGGCATGTATAAGGAAAACAAGGCTTAAGGAAAGACTTCAGTGAATAGGATAGGTTATATATGGTCTGAGAGAATATCACTTGTGATAGTGATACTAGTGATATTAAGCTATTAGATGGCCAAAGTGGCAATGAATAAATCTCTTCTTAAACAAAAAAATGTTGGGAAGAAAAATCATAAGCTAAAATGAACCGTATACTTGGAATAACAGAAGAATTAGGAAATTTTGCGGAAGAAAAATGTAAGATGATTAAATATGTATTCCATATTAAGGAAAGTTGATTCTCTGAATTGGCAAGGCGACAAATCGGAAAAAATATAGGAGTAGCTATAAGTTTCTTCTATCCAGCAATTATTTCAATAAAAGAATAACTATTGTTACATGATTACTTGGAGTGATGCTCGAGAAGAAAAGACATAACACACGGGAAGAGTCAACCACCACCTGCCAACCCAAGCTCAAGACTTCAACAGAACGCTCCTGATCAGCTTTCCCAACGTGCTTTAGAATTGTTTTCCAAGCCCGACAAAAGGAACGATTCTCCTCCCCCCCCCCTCTTGCCATTTTACGTTCTCAATTAACACGATGGAGCACGGTAGTAGGGCGCATGCTCCGTCACCACAGGAGCGAAACCGCTTTTCCCGCGCGGGGCCAACTTGCACATTAACCTAGCACTCGTATCTGCGCGCGTGTGTGTGTGTGCTACTCTATCCTTTCCTCGCCAGCACACAAAGAGATGTGCGGAGGAGTGAGAGGCACACCACGGACGGCATTTTGGCGGCAAAGCGAAGGCCGGGGCGATGAAACCCGGAGTGAAAGAGTGTGTCGAAACAACACCACTCACTCTATCTCCTGGGGGGAGGACGGGGACGGTCTGCGGGGGGATTGGGAAAGGGCGGGCGGGGAAGGAGGTCAGATGGAGAGGCGCCCAGGCCTCCCAACCGGGTCAAGGTGGCGCCCCGCAGAGCGACCGCGGGAGCCGCTTCGAAATAAAACTCGCGCCTTTTCGAGAAGCTGACTGGTTGATTCGTCGCCGTGAGACTAACACTTACTTACATAGCATCAATCAATCTCTCTCCCCTCCCCATCTACATTCAGCAACCCGACAAAGACTACTACCCTCCTACCGAAACCTCTCAGCTCGAAGCACGCAAATGTACAACAAAGGCACAAAAATCCAGACCGTGGGAGGGCGACGAAAACCACTGTTTCCTCGTGGACTGTCGGGAAAGTTGATCCCTTTGAGGTCATGACAGAAGGCGTCACATCAGCCCGGGCCTTGAATTGGTGCCCTTCAAACCATACGGTAAGGGCCGACGGACAGGAAGAGATCGTGGACAACTGCTGGTTTAGGACGAAGACGTCATCGTAACGGTTTCTGCATGCGTGGCCTGTGCAACACGCGGAGAAAAGGACCCATGCGATGACAATGTCTAGCAAATAAGGGGGAAGATTACATTGTATGTCCTTCCAAGGGAAAAAAAAGCTCCAGGGGCACTAGTCAACATGTCTTATTGGATATAATAAGACGATCGTGGGGAGACTGAATAACTTTTATTCCTATTTTGAAATTTTTACGCTCGACGAAGGGGAGTTACCGTCGCAATCTGCCAAGGAAAAGAAATTATTTCCGATTTTTCAGCATTGAGATTCACTCTTTTTCTCCCTCCACGACATGCCGCACGGTTACTAATTTGAGTAAGCATTCGCCAAGTTGTCGGGCGTTATGAAGAGCGTTAATTCTGCTTTAAACGGTACACCAATTGATTACCATTCCGAGTAACAACCGTCATTTCCTCGGCACTCAAAAAGCTGGCGAAAAAGCCATCGTCATTCTTGCGCGACGGAGCAAACCGAGAGCCGCAAGTTCGGCTTGGTCAAATGGCTACTCGCTAAACCTGACTAACGAGGCTAGGCGAGGTTTTCAGGTTTGGGAGAACGCCGCGGGGAAAAAAGCCTTAATATTTTAGCCAACTTCCATTCGCAGGGTTTCCCAAGCCAGAGGGACGTCTCATTATCTAGTTCACTTCGGAAAGAAATCCACCGGGATGGAACGAAGTCCGACGGCGGAGGAGGGCAGCGTTTCCTAACCACAAAACGGGCGCTGTCCAACTTTTGGACGGCGAATGAGGCTCATGAAGTAGGGCGCCGAATTTCGAAAAAGAGTATTACGAAAATAAGGGAATTCAACGAAAGAAAAGAGAAGAAAATCGTGATCCATCGTGTGAGGAGTACTAAAAATAAAGGACGCGTGACCCAAAGGGTCTCCAATGGATACAGCCGGCTCCCAGGAAAGAAAACCCATCAACAAACTTTCGGCGCACGCCGTCGGACCCCTGGGGCAGGGTAAACGGACGACAGGAGAAGGGAATCTTTACAGCACCGCGGATCCACGGGTGGCACACGGAGTTGGAAAAAACTTTACGATCGCCAAGGACCATATGCACGGTGAACATGACACGCATTCCGAGAAAGTACCATTACTTTATGTCAATAATTAAATGCTGAGAAGTGGAAATTATGAGTCACGTATATAGTCCATTACCTGGCGAAATCGAATGCTTCTCGAGACTTTTATGCCTTAAATTCAATGTGTGCAAATCACCAACTGAAGTTTATTCCGAATGAAAATATGCAGAAACACTTTCAAGCTTCTTCAATGCAATACATCGCTGGCCACGATTAATGATAGTAATGGAGGGGACCGGGATGATGCGGTGGCTAACGTACAGGCTTCCCTCCGAGAGGGCCTGGGTTCAAATCCTGGAGGCAGCAGATGTTTTTCAGTGGTATCCCGATCCCTACTTGAGGTGCTCTGTGGAGAGCACTTAAAGTGAGTACGACGTCTGTCGGATGGAAAGTTAAACTGCAGACCCCCTTGCGCCTTTCGACAAGAGTAGGCTAATGCCGACGCCGGGTTTCTATTCACCCTTCCTTCCCCATCCATCCCTAATGGCGCAAACGACCTAAGCTGTCGGTCGCCTCCCATAAAAACTACTACAATGATAGTAATGACTAAATTTATGATTTAAACTTTCAGACCACGAGGGAACTAATTACAACCGGTTCAATATTGCAGGGGAAGAGTCCACGGAAACCAATAATGTAAAATTTAAATCAAATACCAAGAACAGTACAAGATTTAATGTTTATAAGTGTGACTAGTTTGAAGTCTCTGGACGTTAAGCGATACCGCTCCCGTTTTTCACTTCATTTTAACATCAGAAAATAATACTTTTTCGAAGGGTGTGGGGTGCGAAGACGAGTATCGCGATTCCGATGATAGCCCAAAGGCCCTAGAGACGCCCAGCGTTTCATTTCGAGGAGGAAAAACCAAGGGGAGGACGCCCGTCCCGAGCGGCTAGCATTCTCTGGGATGGGGGGGGGGTTGGAAAAAGAGACACCAGGACGGATTTCACGTCCGTTACACACGCAAGAAACGGCAGCGATGGGGGGGAGGGATGAGGAGGAGAAGGGGGGGGCGCCGGTGAAACGCCGAGATTTCACAAACGCACACTTGAGCGATGTCGGAATACCAGTCTCGACACCCGCCCAGTCCCTCCCGCTCTCCATCAGAAGCGCTGGGAAATGACATTCAGGCGATAAATTCGGCGCTTTATAGACGCACTTCCGACTCGAATACCGGTTCTCCAAACGACGAAGACGTTGGTGCCTTGTAAATGTTAATGATAAAGTGGAGAAACTGTAGGTGGAGTCTCCAAGTCGCCAACCAAGCGATACGAACTTGGGTTTAAATGTAAAATTTAAGGTTGACCTTCACCATTACTTCCCCAGTGATCTTTCTCACTGAAAAAGTAATTGAAACACTCCAAGGGCTAGATGACGCTTAAACCTAAATCTGAAAACCGTGAGGTAGGTTCACCGTGGACGTTCATGAATAGACATTATGGGGAGAACAAGAGAGAATGTATGTATAGGAGAAGACGTCCAAGAGAAGTGTATACAAGCAGTGTAAGCAGCGCTGCTGCTAGCTGCCGACAAAATGCGATAATGACAAGTTGGTGTGAGACTTATTAGACAAGCTTTACATTCGAAATATCAGATATCAACTAGAATGACCCAGAGTATTCGGGATCCACAAATATAGTACATGAAAGTGGAAACTCTTACTTTAAGGTAACTATTATTTGGTAGTCTGCCTTTTAAGGTACGTATGTTTTGGATGGACACAAAGTTAACATCCCTAAATTTCTTCGCCTTGACTAACAAGACACACCCTGACATCCGACAACATAACAAACCCATCCTCAATTCCGCGTAACTCCATCCTCTCTTCATTCCGTCCCACATGCCCATCCCTTCCTCTTCCTCGCCCGCTCAACTACGCAAGATTCTTAATATATGCAGAAATAAAGAACTGGAAATTCAAAGCATTAATTCTCAAATTCCCGAATTTGTTCCAACTCACACAAGTCCCAATTGGGCGTCCAGTATCAAATTAAAATTACCAAAACAGTTTTAAAAATTATTGGTATGTTAACCAAATTTTGAAAATAATATTAGTCTTGTCAAGACTATGTGGTAAGTAATCCAAAACAACGTTTATCGTAAACAATAATAACAAATGTGTCTAGTAAAATGAAGCCCAAGACTTAAGCTAACTACTTAATTAACTAACCAATTAATTATTTTATTATATTTAATACAACTTCTCATTCCTTATATTAAAGGTGACCATTAGTAATTAGTGATACCATTTATTTTTTCGCATTTTTTCATCATTTTCATACATTTTCGATCATTAATTAATCATTGAGAGAGATTGTCAAGAACTTATCTCTGTCGCCAAAATACAAATATTACACACTTCTGATGAGGCATTAGAAAAAGGTAATAAGTACATAAAAAATAAAATTTATATTATTCATGCAAACAAACAGATGTTGGCCTGCGATAAAATATTTAATCCTATCGAAAGGTAAGTTACCACTGTAGCATTCATCAAATACAAGAAAAGGACTTGAAAACGATTATCAGTGCATGGGTCACCAAGTAATTCATATTAACCTTGCATCTTGAAATATAGATAGAAACTTTTTTATGTTCACTTTCAAACCAGCAATAAATGAGAAGATAAAAAGGAATACATCCACAATATTTCAAACGAAGAACATCAAAAAAGACACCTTCTGACAAACCAAATAAAAGTCACTGTACGAACGAACTTTGATTTATATGGAAATCAACGTTTCTAGACGAACTACTATGTGTAAAATGATTCGGTCATTGCGTGGGAAGTTTTTATGGCAACTTTCGAAAGGAGATCAGGAGAAAAATCCCAATTTCGGATATTTAGGCCTTTCGAAGGATTTTTATCGGGTGAACGCATAACGCCCCACGATCGCTGAGAAACTTCGGTAATAGCCCAAGTAATCACGGTATATCGAAAATCCCAACGAAAACATCTCCCTCTGATAAAGCAAACGACAATCAATCCGATCTAGCTACGAATTTTACATCGACTTTTTCTCCTCGAGCGCGATTAGTCAGTCTTTCCCATGGACTATAATGGCACGATCTGACCTTTGGGAGAAAGCAGGGTGGGACCCATAAAATGTGAATGTGTGTGTGTCGAGAAAGGCGGGGAAAGTGAGGGACGCGGGGCGAGTGGTTATATGAGGTTGGAGCAGAGGGGGGGAGGAGGGGGAGAGATTGGACTCCCTTCCACTCGGAATTAAACCACGGGTTTCCACGGAGGGAAAAGGTATATTTCTCCCTCTTGCTTAGGCTCCATTACGTCCCATCGTGCGCGAAGGATCGATTATTACGCAAAGGAAGAGAGCAAGAGATGGAAAGAAAAGAGGTAGGATTCCTCCGAGGGACCCCTCCCACGGGCCCTAAAGCCGAAAATTCAAACCATTGGAATCCGAGCGACCGTTGGCAGTCACGACCAACCGCAGAAGGCAAGAACGGGAAGGATGACCGCAACTTGAGGATGGTGGATCCGCCCGCAACATCACGAAGAGCTCTCTCGGCAACCACGTTCAAAAATAAAACGATCCTAGACAATTTTTGCGGATATGTGTAAATTAAATCAATCATCCGCGGCGGGACTCGCCCGGAAGGTCTTTTACGACCCGTCCGTACGATTTCACCACACCGATCCAGTCAGACAAGTTGACCAGTAGCCACGGCATAAGACGATAATATTTTTATCACATTTCCGCTGCTAGCAATAACTCAAAAAAACCCTATATGAGATCGAAGAAATCGTTCTGCTAGGACGTATGACTGCGAGTTCATCACCGGACCGTGGCGCAAGTCTGTTGTCGGGTTCGATGGTTGAGCAACGGGGAGGATCAAGCAGATCACTACGCCACGGAATCAGCAGACAGATCTTGAACGTCAGTCCGAGGAGTCAGTTTACCATCAGCATCAGGAAGAGTCATCTGCAGTCTTCCTGACGTCATATTTTCATTTGCGAACATTTTTCTTCCCCTTCCAAGGCCACTTTATTATCCAACAGTTAAGGAGCGCTTTGCTCACAATGCCTTTTTTATGTCTGGTTTCACTGAAACGCGATTCCCAATGTCAATCATAAACGTAAGTATCAATGATAAATAAAGTACCTAAAAGTCACCACTTTTTGGCTGATTTTTTTGCTATTGGATAAATATGTCGTCAAGTGTGATCGTGATCTCAAGTCCTCGACCATAGTGAATTCTTAACTTTTCAAATCTTGAAAAGTTGAAAAAAGTCTAAAAATAATGGTGAGAAATGTGCACACAGGTAAAAGAAATTGTGACTTTTAATTAATTCCTCTCGATCGTTTGACGTAAACTTCGCAATAGCACCGAGCGAAGTTGTGGAGTTAAGACAGATTAAGGCGATTAATCGAGAAAATTTTGTATTTGGCAAGAATACAGTTGACTCTTTTGACAAACATAATATTAAGACACCATTAGGTAGCTTTGGAAACTTGAGCCATTAGAAGAATCGATCAACTTCACCTTTATAAACATTTACCCCCTTTCTTAAACAAAATATTCAAGGTGGAATTCAGAACGTCTAAATTTCTATTGTCAAAAATGGTTGTCTCCACAGATCATAACTTAATAAATCAAATAAATGACTCATTGAAGCTCAAGAAAAATGACTTTTGGTCCACTATCCTAGTGTTTTAAAGACAACTAATGATGCCAGGAATTCGGTAGACAGCCTTTTCTAATTAGGTTTCATTTTCCCTACAACATACGACCAATTTCCGAAAGTGTAAAGTTAACTGTAAAAAAAATCATTGAGACCTACCTACAGAGTACAACTTTCGCGCAAAAAAATATTGAAGCACCTAAGTGTGATGAGGCCCGGAAAAAGATTAGAGGGAGCTTTCGTCTTCTCTTGATCACGAAATTGGCAGCTTTACTTCACAGCATGTACTTAAGCGACTAGCCAGCTATCTATCACTATCCGGAAACCGTATAAATGAAGCACGAATGCATCCTGTCGGCTCACCTGGGTGAACGTCCCCACTCGACAAATTCGGCCGCTCCGGGAGTGGGGCCGGGGGAAGCCACTGCGCCACCTGGAAATCACGGAGTGCGTGGCCGTGCGTGTGGCTTCCTCTCTAGCCCTTGCACAACTTCCCGCCGATCAACTCCGAAACGCAGACGTCTTCGAAGCACAAATCGGAAGCCAGCGTGCACGAAAATGGTGGGGGGCTGCGAAGACACGCCTGAGGAGCCATTTCCACTGAGTGCACTGGTTTGGTGGCCAGCATTTTCCAAACTTTGTCTTTCAGTCATTTCATGACCTCCGCTCCAATCAGATCAAATTAAGAGTTTGTTCTTTTTCAGGCAACAATTGAACTAGTACTAGAGGTACTAGTACTAAAAGAGTACTAGTGCCCCATCCATTTAACATCTGCTATCACTACGGCGAAAAAAGTACAGGACTGCATAATTAACTAATTACGAATATTCGTTTTCACGGATTGAAACAAAACTCACAAATTTTTTATAGGCGCTTAAATTGAATGCAAAGTGAGTCAACCGTGACTTTGTGCATTCGAGTTAATAACTGATTCTAATTCTTAAACCTGATAGGATTACTAAATAAATATAACATATTTTTTCGTCAAATGTTTCCTTCTTGTAGGAAAAACCCATCAATAAAAAATTTATCGGTGTGAAAAACCTTTGTCAATCATGGGCGTGGTGCATACTGGCAAGAGCCACCTCCATCCGTCGAAGGCCCATGAGACTCATCTATAAAAAAGTAAATAAGTACAAACTGATTCCAGGAAATATAATATAGACTTAAGTGTTCCTATTCAATCCGCAAAGTAGACTGGTCGCATATTTCACCAGTAGCTCTATTCATATCTCATGTCTTAGATCGGAACCAAATCCACTCAGGCGAATAATTTGCCATTGCTTTTACAATGCTGCAGAGCGATGAGACTAACTATTAAATTCAACCTCCAAATAATGACCAGTGACAATGTGATATGGCCTATTTTGCATTCGTCGTTTGGGAAAACATTTCTCCAAAATCTCCCGCGCGTTCTTATGGCGTATTTATAGGAAACGGACGTTCCGATTTCCTCATCTGTGAGACGCACTCCGACGCAGATCAAGGCCCTCCTCCTATGAACGCAAGCTCAAAAACAGCGAGTACATTCCGTAGAGTGGGCTATTTCTCGAAGTGCGAAGCTGCAACGGAATTTACGGATACTAAATAACCTCGAGCGACGCAGGCGGCCGGCGCGGTTGCCAGCGACGTTTCGGCGAACGCGCGCGCACGCACCGAGACCAACGCAAGGACACGGAAAAACGTCTGCGGCACGCACCCTTGTATATGCTAACATTCCGTGGAAACTCCCTTGTTTTTTTTTTTGCCCCCCTTAATGAGTTTCCCACAGCGACTTCCTAACCTCATCATTGGAACCGCATCTTCTCTGCACCAACCCCTCGGCCCTAGCGATGGTATTAAAAAAAAGATCGCCCCACTTCCTTCTCTCACACCATCCACCTCCTCTGCGCCACCCCCTCTTCCTCTGACTGTTCTAAAAATACAAGAGCGTGTGTGTGCGTGTAAGAGAGAGAGAGAGAGAGGAGTGGGCGGGGGTGTGGGAGGAGAGTTCGGGCGGGGTGGAGAGAGGCTGGGAAGCGGAGGGAGGGGCGGTCGCCACGTGCGCCCACAGACGCTTCCTCCTCGGGTCTCCTGTGCACGCAAGATGCACGCCGCTGCTGGGGGTTCCTGGAACACCCCTCGGCGAACATCAACAGCACACACTTGGATCGCTGCTTTCTTCGGCTTCGGTCGCAAGATGTTCCGTTCGCTGCGATTTGTTGAATTTCTAACACCAACGTAATAATTTCACTCCACGCCAGGCCTCTGTGTTTCGTTGTAATTACTTCATCCACAACCGATAAAGGCGCAACCTAGAAGAGTACTGGATAGTTCCAGTATGACTTCCCCTAGAGGACGACAGCGGGAATCCTTTGTACTTGGGATCCAGTACGGTAATAAACACCATTTTTTTCTGAGAAATACGTGGGTGATCTGAAAAGTTTCCGAGCTAAAAAATTTCAGAAAAAATGTCTTGTATCATTGTTAGGTCGGAAACTTTTCAGACCACCTTTGCATTTCTATTAGGCGAAAAGGACCAACCACTGTGCAATTTGTAGTTTTCCACCAATGAAATGTTTTTATTTAATAGAGCACGAAAACTACTAGCCAATATCATGGAGTGCTTAGATTATTATTAGGTAAGGTTAAGGTAGGTTTTGGATGGACACAATTCCCAAATATTTTTTTCTCCCAATAAAACACAACTCAACATCAGTAAAGATTAATTCTTTTGCCTATCTCTGTTTGCTTCTAAAAATTTTCCGGTCCTGTTTTGATATTTCCCAGTTTCAACAAACTCACCACAACTGTAGGAATCAGTGAGACGTCGTCGTTAGTCTGGTGCGCATTCACCCCATGCCAAGCCCCCTTGCAGAGGGTTCCTGGGGAAGCTTTTGGACACCATCAGATTCAATCAGGCTGCGTAATTTTTCGAGTGCCGGATCTTCCTTGGAAACCGGGAAATAAGGAACTGGCCACCGTGCAATGACATAAAAATTTGACACGGCGTTGGATTTTGGTATCGTGAGAACTTACACTTGACAAACCAACCTTCTGGTTGATAACAGTGATCGTTTGGTAGGCATCGGAAACGTTTAACCCACAAGCAACATCGGCCCCGAAGACGATTGAACCAATCTGGAGGTCGTCACTGCCCAGTTTAAGAGAGCGGCGCCTTTGAACAATTTTTTTTAAACTTCTCCATTACGAAAGCTATTATTTATAACTCCTTCACCGCACAAGAAGCCATTTCACAAAATGGGAGGAGGGAAAAAATGGAGCCGCCGTAGGTAAGGGTGATCGTCCCTTATGTATGCTCTTAGAGATCACAAGGAAGGTTATAAAAATTCTCTTCATCCTTGAGTAGAGTGCCGAGTAAATTGGTAACACCACTGGAAAGGTTTTCTACTCCCGCCCCATATGTTTAACTCTTGAATCCACGGGCGTCCTTCGTTAAGCCCACCGTCCCGAGTTTCTCTCCACGCTTCCCTCCATCTAATTCCTAGCCTAAATTGCCCACCTTTCCTACCTGCCGCACATATAAGAGCTCAGGAGTCCCGCCATCTACACAAATACTGCTCACGTAAGACCCACCACTTTCTAAGCTTTCAGACGAAGGCGAAGAATCTCTCCCCGAGAGCACGATGAGGGAGCTCTCGAATCTTCTCGGCTTCCTTTTCTCTATTTCACTCTCTCCCACGCAGCAGTCGGACGGCCGTGACCCCATGGAAGAGAGACCGGGAGAGGAAGGCGGTCGGAGGACAGCGGCGAAGACTGGAGCCGCGGCGCGTGGGACCGGCCGCTCGGCCAACGGAGAGCATAAAACCAGGCAAAGGACTCGACAATGCGGCAGGAAATGCCACGTGCACGAACTCAGATTGAAAGCGCAAGTGTCCACTTTGGAAGGAAATGTAAAGATAAAAACTTCGGCGATCGGAAAACGTTCCAAAGCGTTACGGACGTCGGAGAAAACCGAGTTGTGAGCGGATATCCTAAAAAAACACACAAGTCGGGAAAGGATATTCGCTTTTTGGAGAATTTAATGAACTCAGAAAACAGACACACTTGTAAGTTTAAGCTCTAGAATTAATGGCCTGTTACGAAACGACTATTCTTAAAAGACAGGCTGAGAAGCGTATCCAAATTATTAGAGAATCTGGGTTGGGAGTCACTCACGGAGCGAAGGCCAAATTACACATTAAATCTCTTGCATTAATTGGAAGGATGTCTCTTTAAGCGATGATGCAGAAAATGTGTTATTAGTCCCGTCTTCTTACGGTAGGAGAGATCATGTCAATAAAATTAGAGAGACTAAGTGCAGAACAGATGAGGATTAAGATTTCATTTTCCCCACGATAAGGGATCAGAATAACAATGTCCGACCGCGTTAGAAGGGAAAGGTGTTTGGGTCAAGGGTAGTCTGGTGTATAATCCCCCCTTGCCAAATACCCTAGTGGTGTCTCGCAGGGTAATAAATAAAATAAAAAAACATCATACTAGTGGAAAATAATATCACATGCTGGATGGTCGTTCAAGTACCCTAGCTTGCTGGGTACTAAAATATAAAAAAACTAAAAATATCAAATAACATTAATACTAAATCAATAGAGCAATTAAAACTATTCATTGGTAATAAAATCATATGTTCAACAATCTGATCATTTTATCCATTAATGACTGGATTATTATGTGTTGACACTAACAGAATGCAGTATTTTAAAATTTCCATATACCAAGACCCAGGAATCAGACTTAGCACCTACATGTGATAAACCAAGATATAATTTAGTGCTCGACGAGGCATTGATAATTGAGTAATTATACATAATCATAACATAGTCAACAGCGAAAAAATATAAGTTTTCGGACAATTTTCATTATTCTGTCGAAACGAAACGATGCACCCATTACATTAATACCGAAAAAACATGCAACGGCTTCAAAGACAAAATAAAAAAGATACTAGCACCTCTCCGTTAGTTAACTCAATGAGCCAAATGATATTTTCAACCAACGATCGGTTTGTTCCACAGAGTACAATAAAAATGACGTCGTCTACTTTCAAAGGTACACTGATATGAACTATAATTTCTTAAGGAAGTGAGAATCATATAAAAAGTAACGATGCGCTACTTTTTGCCTCGAAAAATTCTTCCTCGGAGACCACCAGTGTAAACGCGCCCGGATTTCTCGGTTCCTCCAAGTAATATGCTCAACTTGACATTTCAGGGACTTAATGGATGCGTCTTCGCTCGAGCGTGAGACGCCACGTCTAGACTGCTTCAAGAAGAATTCTTACGCCTGACGCCGAAGCTTACATTCATGTCCCTAGGCGCGTCGACGAAAACGCACTTTAACCGCATGGAAATCGAATTATAAGAGAACTTTCGTCGGAGCATTTTTTCTCTCTCTTTCGACCACAAAAAGAAAGTGGGAAAATGGTTGCGGGGAGGCTTCCTATGTAATATTCGACCGACTACTTGAGAGGAACGAGGAAAATGAAAAGGATGGCTATGTCTACCGGCTTGGCAGGAAGGGGGCTCGAGGTTTGTTGCGCGTAATATCGACTTGCAAAACCACTGCACACGGAGGGAGCACCAACAAAATTAATTGATTGATGAAGATGCTGCGATACTTAAGGTACGCTATTCCGACCAATCACACGGCTGAGATTTGATCGACGCTGATCTGACGCTGAACGAGAAGAAGTAATTATTACGATGCAGGATTTACACATACCCAATCGAGATATACGCTGAAAAATACCGAAAAAAAACAAATTTTAAGGGGAGTAAATATTTTTGTGAATTTTGAAAAACACACCTAACTTGTTTCAATCCGGGCAGGTCAATCATTTGCTATAAATGACTTCGATACCACCTAAAATTGGTAGTGAGTGTTTACGTTCCAGATACCGCTTATGACAGACCAAAACCGTACTCCCAATCAAAACCAAACGTTGTAACAAGTGGGCTTTCAACCGGTCCGCAAGCCGCACTTGGCAACAATTTTCGAGGCTTTTGGGGAAATCCATCAAGGCCCGGGAGCGAACCTGAAACACGAATCCAAAGAAAACCCGCAGAGTGCCTCTATGTCTTCGCACCGACAGTCGTCCTGTGCAGGAAAGCGATAAGAAGTAAACTTTCCAAGTTCATAACAGCATGGGTCGCACCGCAGCCCTAGTTTCGGTGGCGTAGAAGAGTGGAGGCGGGGAGTATCACCTCGGCAAGGGCGCAGGGGTGGGGACTTGAGTTGATTCAAGTGAAAAGGAGCGACGGCGAGCATTGGCATTCACGCCGCAAGGCATTATGGGGCGAGCGGGAGTGAAGGCCGCGCCAACACTGGCGATTATATCCGAAGGTTTGACTGGGGAAGATTGCTTTTTTTTCCCCTCCCCTTATCCCTGAGGCCGTGGGCATTATACCTTTGAGAAAAATACATATGTGCTCACGTAAACTCATTTTCGAAGTTCACACTATATTTATTTTCCCGCCCGACTCGAGGCTAAGACAAACTCAGTCCAAAGTGATAACTTAAACTCTTCTTCGAGGTAGTAGGAGGACCTGGGGACTAAAAGAAGCAAGGGATCCCAGGAAGGATGACGAAAAGCCTTATTAAAAAGCTAAACTAGGCATTATTTCCTTCACTGTACGCAAGGAGTTTTCTCCGCTAAATGAGTACATTACCAACATAATATGTAATGTGCGACACGTTGTCTATTACATACTTAAGAGGTAAAACAGAAATAGCAACTGCTATAAGACCTTTCAACTATTACTCAAGTTCTTTCTCGGAGCGAAACATATTAGCAGAAAGTCAACAAGAAATTATGATTTATTAAAAGTTTATTGGAACTGAACATTATGTTTAGCAAAAAGAAGTTAATTTCTCGTTCGTTGGGACAAACTTAAACAGTGCCATTAGAAAATGAGATATTTAAAAAGTAGATAGTTTTGGGAAATAAATTGATTTCAATGAGTGAAAGGTAGATTCGCATAATTACCACATGATAAACTGCGTACTGTTGACCAATGTCAAATGAATGACTCTGGGAATTTTTCAAAGACCACAGGTTAATATATGAACAGAATTATCACACATAATAAGTGCAGATATGTTTCAACAAAATTATGAATAACTAACACAAGCGTCATCACATCACAGCACGAGGAATCGTTAATATAATATTATAAAATGCGCAAGTGAAAATATATTTTCCGCATAGGGTAGAAATCGAGAATAGCCCCCACCGAACATTGTGGAACACCCTTGTTGACTTGGTTGCATGATTTGTATATTACTGTTATTGCTTTTTTATTAGCTCGAACCGCGTGAATAGGTCATTAATTGCCAAATATGAAATTGATATACCATGAATAGCTGGGACTTTAATTATCTGGATAAGACACCTTTAATTTCTAACTATGCAGTCGTGCACGCTGTGGGTATTGCATGTCTATCAGGGCCACATGTAGATGAATATAAGCCACATGTAGATGAATATAATACATCAGTATACGATGTAAGCGAACAGAAAATTAAAACTCATTGAACATCGTATACTACGAAAATTGGGAGTTAAAGATCATAAATGATACATAGTCCATATCGGCAATAAAATTCACTGATTTTCAAATTTACGCACATAACGACAAATTACTATCAATTACGTACAAGAAGATTGAATAAAATAGCTATTTTCGTATAAATTAATTCCCACTGGATAAGTAAAATTATGATTTGAACAATGTACATTCTAGATGGGCTAAAAAAAAGGAAGAATATAAAAACATACGCTTCAGTGCGCACTAAATATTCTTTAAAATAATCCTAAAGATAAAATTTTATTGATTATGGTTAAAATAGAGAACGCTGCGGCTCATACTTTCTTGAAATATTTTCCCCTTTAAGGTGTAACCATACTTCAAGCAACGGTGTGGCTCTTGCGAAGGTAGTAAGAAACAGCTTTCAAAGGTCAACTTGAGAGCAAACTGCAAGAGCACCAACGCAAATAACACCGTTCCAAAAATAACAGGTTGCTTTTAAACAGAAGGCATACATGATAACACTCATGAAACTGGTAACACGGTGTTGATTTAACTGGTCATACCAGGAACGTACTGGGCACCATACTAATTGACTTAATTGACTATTAATTACAAAATCAGTTTTAAATGATAAAATTAATGCTTACCTAAATATGGATGCCTATACGATAAATATTTCATCTCGAACACATGAAGTGAAAAATATAAAATAATTTGCTTTGGTACCTCAATAAGGGGAATAAAAAAATAAAAGTAAGAAATTATCCGAAATTATTAATTTTTTTAAATGCCATCGAGTTGGTGGGTGAGGCTGTGCTGTCCGCCGTAATTCTGACAAAACAATAAACAATCTTGAGATACCTTGCGATAACAACCGAATCACGGTTTTCCTGCATTGAGCAGGACTGTAGCGCATTCGGCTCGCGACCCATGGCATCAGGTAATTACTCGCGAGCGATCATTCTCTCGATCTGCGTCGGGCGGGAGAAGATGCCGAATAAACACTCATTGTGTGCTGTAGGGCGTCCATAAAGAACACCTTTGAATGTTCTTATCTTTGGATCGGTGAGAATAAGTCCTTCGCCACGACCCCGGGTTCCCACGTTAATCTAACCCGTGAAGTCATTTCGCACTAAAGTTCCCACTGACTGCCAAAAAAGGTCGCCTCGAAAAGGACCCTAAGAGGTGGGTCCGGAGAAAGGAAGGCTCCACGGGGCGGAAAAAGAAAACGGCCCCGCGATGACAAATCACCATTTAATGCACGGAAACTGAAATCGCCCTATAAGAAGGCCGAGGAATTGCTCAAGCAGCGTGAAAAATAAACGAACAAAAACAAAACCAAAAGGGTCGAGAGAGACGTTGAGGGGGAAGAGAAGTGAAAAAAATGAAACGCCAAGCAGACCATCCATCCGTGACCATCCGAAGAAGGCGCCTAGCAACGGAACGGCAGGACAGGATAAAAAATACACATGGGTGGGGGAGGAGCTCGCGCGTGTTAGCGGCGGCAAGCTAGAGGGCCCAGGAAAATGACGCGGAAGCTCGCCTCTCTTCTCATAAGGATAGCTAAGGGACGACCGTTCAATAGGAAGAGTGACGGCGCCTGTATACACGTTCCCGGCGCCAATGCATGGATAAAGCTCGCTGTGGAGACACGACATCTCAGACCGGACACGAAACACTCCTCCTTCCCGACCGAAGATTCCGTGGCATCACACGTCCAACTCGTCGAAGAAACAGCTGACTATCGACTTCGCATCAATCCCGCCGTGACGTCATACTATATACGAACGAACTCCATCCGCCGCCCGGTGGAATTTCCCGCGGCTCATTCGTGCGTGCCCCTGGGGAGAGCCCGGCGATGCTTCCCGCAGCACACCAGCGTATTACGAGGGTGCAAGGTCACAAGGGGGCGAGCGGACAGTCACGGCACGCCCATAACAAATCAAATTGGAGAGCACGGGCGGGAGTTAATGAAAGGCGGCTGGCAGGATCTCTCTATGGGGCGAGCATCCACAACCCTCCCATCAGGCCCCTCCCCACTTCAATCTCCTGTCCTGAGCCCGACCGACGAAAGACGAAAGGACGAAGGGGTGAGGGAAAGCGGGGTGGGGCTGAACGCACCTCGCATCATGGGGACCCGGCTGGTTTTCGGTTTGATTACAATTACAATCTACTGGTGTACCGGAAGTGGGAAATAAGCCGTTAGGAGAACCCAATTTACACACCCGGACCGATGGCGACGACAGTTAGTTAGGACCCGAAAAGTTTACGTTTCTGCTCCAGTTACCGACCCTAGCGTGGGTGAATAACTGGAGGTTAAGGTTAATAACCCACCTACTAAGGAGAGTTAGGACACCAGCCAGAAATGATATAACCCACCAATAATGTACATATTGGTTTTGAAATTGTCCTCAATAAACTTTCTGACAATAGCTCGAACATGTTTAAAACTTAAACAACCATTAAAACATAAACAGGATAGAAACTTAATATTTTCTTTTGATAGCGTTTGTAGACGAGACGCGAATTTGCTAGTGTGTCGCACTTTTCCTTGTGATCATAAATTTCACGAGGGAAACATATCTTTCGTAATTTATTGGTTCCACACCAAAAATATCTATTTTTTTCAATATTCGCACAAGAACCAAAACATGGTGGTGCCTGAATAAAATCATCGATGTGTATGTTAAACCAAACCATTGAAACCTGTACAAGCTGTTGTATAATAAGTTTAATCAGGAGGCTGCCACTCCAGATTGTAGTAATGGCGTCTTCGTACGTGTATTTAACTGCAACGTACTTCGTTCGCCAATTAGGTTTTTTCTATGAAATCGAGTAGCTTCCTGTGGAATTTTTTCGGTTTGTGTTGTTCGATTATCCGCGCAGTCCACTTTGAAACATTCGAAACCTGAACGGAGAGTTCAAGCAGAAGCAATAATTTTGAGATGGAACTAGAATATGCTTCCCAAGGACGTGGCTGGATGCTGCAGGATTGACGTAAGACTTTTGGGGGCAGGGCAAAATAGTGCCAGGGGGCGATGGATAAAATTACGGCAGTGGGAGAGGGCAGTGTGCTGTCGCTTGGACCGATTAAACTCGAACTAAAACCGTGTCCCCCTAGAGGATTCTCGGCGGACCTCTTCCCATTCTGCCAACTATTCTACCAGCGAACACAAGACGATGCGAGAAGTTAGTTAAAACAGTTTCAGTCCGAGGGCAACAATAAGTCAACGAGCCCTACAACTATAGTCAACACATTTCCTCTTAACCGAAACACTTAGTTCCAATTTAATCCCAAAGTAATCGATAGTGCGTAAATTCAGCCAGTTGTGGTCGGAGAGAACCCCCCCAATGCAGTAGGCAATCCTCCGTTTCTAATATTCAGTGGAGCTCTAGATTTGGAAACGATCGATCCCATTTTTGGGAGGTACAGTAACAAGTTTGTCTTGGTGAGATTCGGTTTGAGAGAACATAAACAAAATTAACATAGAAGGAGTTGGCGATTTCCTCACGATAATGGAAACCCAAGTGAGGTCATCACAAGCACCACATAAGGAAAATCTATACGCGATGCAACGCATCGTCCATGCGCCTCAATGGGTCGATGGTTCCAGGAGTCATGTCCCTCACGACGCCAGCGACCTTATCACCGCTTCATCGCACAGCCAGATAGCGAGCGAGCTAGTTGGCCCTCATGCCCCTCCCCCCCCCCCCGCTGCCCACGCAATTCCACGAGAAAGTCTGTTGGAGGGGGCGGGGAAGGAGAGGAAGAGTTTAGTGTGCCGCCGATGGAGGAGGGCCGGACGGACCTTGGGTGGAGAGGAGCATGCACGCATGACGGCGCGTCGTAAGGGAGGCCGATCGAAGACGCCATAATGGCCCTCCGAATTGACGCTACGAGTTTCGGAGGAGGGTTCTGGGAAGGGAGCCTCGGGATGATCTGGCAACAACGGGCCCTTGAATATTACGCGTGTACGTCCCGGGGCGCACGCGGGAGGGGGGGAGCTCTTGAAAGGGGAGAGGGGGAGAAGCGGAGCCGGAAGATGAAAGGACAGAGGGAGGAAAGAAAAAATGAGGGGAAAAATCAAAAGAGAAGAGAGACCGCGCACGTGGCCCAGTTGGGAACGAGTTAAAAGAGTGGGAGAGAGAGAGAAACAAACGCAGGCTGACGGAGGAAGGAAGAAGAGACAATGTCATTAAAATACTTTCTCATGTGATTCACTCTGCGGACACGAACTCGGCGTGACACGGCGCAAGTGAGGCGAACGATAAGAATGCGAGCATTCAAGGAAGACATTTCATCCCCCATCATAAAAAATAATACTCTGGGTGAACATGATAAAGCTTCCAAATGTACTCGAGCCACGCCAGAGGGAGGATACGGATCGGCCACTAAACGAAAAACCAAACGAAGACGACCGAAGAGGGGAGGGACTGGAAAGCTGTGTCTGCCTGTCGGACGCAGTAACTTCCCTCCAAGGAAAATGGAGTTGTTTCTTTCGTGAATGCAAACGTTTAAGAGGGCAGAGATTGGATCCCAAGAAAACTACCTCCCTTCAAGTCAAAATAAAAGCCAGCATTCATATGGCCATGATGGAGATGACTATGAACGCAATGTGAGTATATAAGTAGAGTGAAACTAACACCTACGTTTCTATGAATGCAGGGCATCCTGTGGATAAAATAAATCGATACATTTACGAAATAATAACAATATTGATTGAATAACAGATTTAATACTTCAATGCTTAAATTATTTGCATAAAAATGTAGTACAAATAGGCAAAACAACCTGACGAACTTGAAAAAATTCTCACAATTTGGTCGTTAGATTGTAATCAGAAGATGCACTGAAGCCTAGATTCGTTGTACTATTCCCGATCAAGCCCTTTACAACTAGGCCAGGCGTGCCTAATGAGGTGAGGCGTATCAATCCCAATCCGGGTTATCGGTACGCGATTCTTTTGTTCTCAATCTTTTTTTAACGGTACGCGATTCTTTTTATGGACTCGAGAACTATTATGGGTGACCAAGCCAAATTTTCCTGAACGTTAACCAAAACCGTGAAAACTGACACCTACAAATTTGGACCAATACAGGAAATTTTCTCAGGCTTAACTACGTGGAATTTCTACAAGTTCAAGAAACGGTAGAAAAAAACTCTACAATTCCACTATTCACAATTATTTTTCACAAGACCATGGTTTCGTTTCCGCGTCGCATCATCAGATTCCTTGGAATATGGAGAAATGCAACCGTGAATTTGTTTAGGTGAAAAACACCACGAAAACGACAATATGACATTAAAATTGGGTCAAGAAATATTCTTCACAATACGAAACGATTAGTTGACAAGACATTTTTCGCCCGCGAGCGTGATAAAAACGCGACGGGCCATTTGTCGGTCATCACTGACATCACATTGAGGAGCGTTCCATGACATAAAATTCCACTGATTAGTTGGGTTAGTATGCCGTGCCCAGACTTCTTCCACTCATTTGCTGAACCATTTACCCCATTTAAAATCCTCTAAACAGCTTTAAGGTCTATCTGACGAGCAAACACATTAGCAAACTGCAGACAAATCTCGTCACACTAGATAAAAAGGATAGGATTATTGGCAATCGCATGCTATGAGTAGTTGCAACAGTATAATGAAATAAGAGTCAAACATAATAACAGTAAGGCCGAAAAATCTGATGCTTGACAAAAAAAACACGGAAAAAATAAATTTTTATCCTTACTACAAACAAAACGCTAAAGTAGCAACTACGAAGATCATGAATACTATAGTATTTCATCGTTCTCTCCGACGGCATTGAATAAAACTATGATGTACATATGCCAACAAAGCTTATCAATAATAAATTCCCACAGTTACAAGTAAAATGACAATAAAATAAGCTTCTCATTGACCAGTGCACTTGAACCATTGTGCTGGAACGGGTGTTTGCTACTCGGCGCGAACACACAAAAGACTCCACGTGAAGGAAAGAAAAAGAATTTCTCATGTTTGGAATCAAGATGGAAAAGTAGACAAACTCCGAGAGAGGAAGAGGAGAACAGACCTTCTCGACAACTCCCTCGACAAATGATCCGGATGGAGAGACAAGGCATCGGAAGTAAACAAACCTCGAAAGGAAAACCTAGGAACGAAAAAGTTTTCGTATAGATGCTCTCGTTGACATCTCGAGTGTGTGTAAGTCTGCCTTCTCAAGGGGAACGGACGTGAGCTTAAACGGGAAATTAAACGCGAGACCCCGAAATATGAAAGACAAGGATGAGGAGTCCTTATCCAGGAGGGTGGCAAAGGAGGGAATAAACTAGATGAGAGAGTGTGTGGTTGGGCTCAGAATCCGATAGAGTCAGTCAGAGTCAAGGGGAGATCCTCGCCCTCGGACGTCGGTCTTGATTACCTGAACCAAGTGAAAAGGCAGCGGGGGAAAAACAGGTTTCAATGCTGCACCTCAATTCGCAACGTTTCCTTCCCTCCCGAGTCATCCCTTTCTCTTTCACTTGGGCAATGACTACCGACCGCTTGGGAGGAGAGAGAAAGAGAAAAACAGCGGCGAAAGAGAAAGAAATAATGGAGGTCGCGGTTAGATCGCACACTTCTGGAAGGCGCTTTTTCCATTCCTCTCGGTGGTGAGGGCTAAGGGGAATTTATGGTTTGAAGAATGGAGAGAGACGAGGTTAGGAGAAAAGGAACAAAGAACTTGACCGAGGGCACGTGTCTACAAAAGAATTACATTGTTGAACCGAAGAATGATGAGCCAGCCCAGCGGCATACAGGCCTGTAAGTAAGCGGCATGGGAATGACTTGAAATTGGCACTCCTGGTCATAGATTCCTCATATATTATCTTTCTCCGAATGAATATAAATACTATCGTCAACATCAATCTTAAATATAATAAATTAATTTGTTCCAACAGAAATATTTACATTCTTTAAAAATTATTTTATCAAAAAACCCTTAGGTAACCTCAAAGAAAAACTGTGAAAATACTATCAGAACGTAGGACTGTCTAATGAAACGTTTTTCATAATGCAAATATTTTTAATGCCTCATTTCAACGTATTTGATTTCGGCAAAAATAAATTAACTCAGGCCACATGTCACTGGTAATTAAGAAAATTTATAAGGAATGATAAAACAACAAAATCTCTAAATTAATATGTAGAGAAGCTTTAATGGAATGACTGGGAATATTTTAAGCCTTATGAGGATATTAATTGAAAACAATTAAGCAAGATAGCGTAATCTAAGGTTTTTATGTTCCACTTCAAGTATTAAAAACCTTCGTGTCAGTAAAACTAATCACATATCGACAACTCAAGACGAAGAAAACGCACATGGACAAGATCTTAGTGTATTAGCGAACCCCTCCCCACCCAAGCCATGAAATTACGCGTCTAACCCGATCCAAACTAAATCCAAACAAAGTTTCCAACAACAAATTCCCACGAAAACTATGGAGAAAAAATTGATGGAGGTTAAAGCATTAAACCGAAATGGGCACTTAAAAACCAATGCGATTCCAAAGCGCACACTGCCTTCGCCTCAATATCACGTGCTCCTCCAGACGACCGGATGTTGTCGTGCTCCGCAAAGGAGTAAGGCCGTGACTACGAATGCGGGCGGAAGATCGGCGTTGCCAAATGTAGGAACCACGAAGGTGCGCTACGGCTTTCATTGCTCCCGAAATGCCGTCCACGCGACAACATTGCTTCTTTCGGTAAAAGCGATTACTGTGCGGCGACCGTGAAAAATAAACGCGATCAAAAAAAGAAAAAAACAAGACTGTCGATAAGAATCGGGCAGGTAATCAAGCTGTGTATTAAAATTGGAGTTGAAAGCGTAGGGTCGGAAGAGATGGAATGGATCGTCAGCAACGAATAGACTGGAAAAGTGAGAGAGAGGGATCAATGATCGGGGATTAAATAAATGGTCTCAGCAATCGAATGAATGCCACAACCATTTCCATTTTAATCCATGGCGGTGCTTGTTAAACAAAGCAAGCTGCACTTATTTAAAATATTAACGGGACATGGGATGGATTTAGTCATGGGTTTCAAATAGATGAAACGAAGCCTGAGGCCTCAGGCTCAACTTTGTGGAGATTCATGTTCGTTTTAAATGAATATACTTTGTAACTTCCACACAATTTTTTATTCGTAATAGCGGTTTCAACGCTTCGGCGTCATCATCAGGTAGAAATATATTTCTTCAGAACAATGTTTTCTTCAGAACCCTGTTCTGAAGAAACATTTTTGTACCAGATGATGACGCCGAAGCGATGAAACCGGTAGTACGAATAAAAAATTGTGTGGAAGTTACAAAGTATATTCATTTAAAACGAGACGAAGCCTATCAGTATTAGGGAAAACATCAACATCACAGTAGCCAATTACAAAATACGTCATCGATATAACGGCACATAACAGGTTAATTCCGTGGTTACTGTCGTCCCCAATGAAGTCCACACATTTTTTTGCACCTTCCTGAAGACAGGAGGGCGAAAAGACCACATACAGACAACCAGCGCCTGAACAGTGGTGCCCGACAACTTACGTGCACACTTCAATGAAAATGATGCCACGGGGTCATCTCGACGGGTGGACTGTGCAATGGGCCAAATTACGAATGCGATGCTGCGATGCTATCATAATATTTCGAATATCGAATCCTTTCTCCCACGCCGCCAGATCGACGAACTTGACGGTGATCGCGAACGAACGTCGCCGCGAGTCCACTCGAGCGGGTCGGGAAAACGGAAATAAGGAGGAGAGGGCAGACGGGAGGGGAAATAGAGGGGCTGTTTGGGTGCTCTTGTAGATCAGTTGGCCGTAAATCTTTCTCATACCCTCGTGCCGTATATATCCAGAACACTTTCCTTTTAGAGCGTCGCGTGTTCCTCCCGCGCCGTCAGCTGTCCGCCCGCCCTCTCCTCACTTTCGGAGCCTTATCCGGACGGAGCGGCCAGTAATGCCGCCTATCACGGACAATCTAAGCCCGGGACGTGAGTTAGAGGAGAGCTCCACGATTCGATTGGTAAAACGCGAGGCCGGGGCGGGAGGGGGGGATCGAAAGAGAACGGAATGTGGATTAATAGCGCGGTGGCCGGAAACAAGCCGAGATTGTTATATTTTTCTAGATTACAATCCACACAATGGACCTGCCAGAACTCGATGGACTTTTACACACGAACCAAAAACCATTCCGAATTTCCAAAGAACTTTGGGTAATCATTAATACCAAAGATACATTGTTGCTTCGTATATAACTCTGGCAGGGTGATTGACCATTTTTTTGCTAGTAATAATAATATGCCGACGCCGGCGCTGAACAATTAACGCTATAATTAATCATTAAACAAAATCTAAAAGATGAAATTATCCTAGCTAATCGAAATTGGAATTTGAGACTCAAGAAAACAAATTAAATATGTAATACACTAACTTTAGTGAAAAACCCATTTCCCAGAGTGACGCCAAAGAAAAGAACTAGGAAGTATTTGGAAGAAACAAACAGAACGATAAGGATTCAAATTCTCTCATCCAGCTTGAAATGACAGCAGAACAACACTTCGACTGGAAGGGATATAATAGAAAACGATTCTAATATACATATCTACAGCCTACGAAGAGACAAGTTCAAAGTCACTAATTTTACTTTAATTTGTGATAATTTTCAATTTTTCACACACACCCATTTTCTAAAATAACTCAAACCGTTTCAAGTCAACACGTTCCCGAAAGAAATATTCCCTATAGATGAATATTCATCAGAAAAATTCAAGGGTAAACAAAAACGAGTTCAAATGATTGGCTTCCTAGATGGATATCTCCAAGGCCAACATGGACGTCTTAATTAACACATAGATATCCCATTACATAGATACCACTCATATTGCTTCATTTCGGCGTCTAAAAGGAAAAATGTGAAAATTTCTCACCAATCTCAATTTCGGAAACGGCTTATAAGAGCGAGAATTTCGGTCCAATTGCAAAATGAAAAATCTGAAAATGCGGCCAACGCTTTAGTTCAACGGTGCGAATAGGATGGTTAAGTACTCCCGGACGAATAAACCCGGCATTTCCACGACCGAAATCATCCAGTACCCTCCCTAAGCCCGCTTCCCCCCCGCCCCCCAACCACTCTACCCCGACGAGGGAGGGATGCGAGGCGGGAGAGTGGGTAGGAGTGATGGGGGAGTGGATCCCTCGCGTGCACAACCCTACTCTCCGAAGGGATCCGCCCGTCCCTGCAGAACGGGGGCCTCTCCCGCCGGCACAAATGCCCCAATCGCCCGCCGATCCCCGCCCGCGCGGCCCTCGACCCCCCTCCGTCCTCTCGGCATCCAACCCTGCCCCAACTCCCCGAGACATCAGGTTACCCCGACTCGGGGACTCTCTTTCCCAGCAATCGCTCGATAGCGCACGGGGGGAGGACGGGGAGGGTGGAAAGGGAGGGAGAGGGGAGAGAGAGAAAGGGGGGCGGAATGGAGGGGATAAAGGGGAAGAGGAACATTTCAAGGGCTGCGATTCTTTACGACTCACTCCGAAGACGCGTCGATGTGATTTATTGCGCGTGCAGCTCCGTTTTAATTAGTATCAATGGACCGGAGACAATGGTGAAAGCGAGCCGAAGGAGTGAAACTAAAAGTTCCCAGCGGCACGAAGGCAAATGCAAGAAAGGCGGGCTCCGATGCCATTTGTAAAGCAGCGCATGTTCGCATTTCATCTGGGAACGTGAATCAAGCTGCGGACGCGGAAAGTGAAAATCCAAGGCACGCAATTGAATATGAATAACAAGGAGCGTGCTCAAGAAGGGGCTTTGGTCGATGAAAGTATGACGTAGAGGCTAAATAAACTTGTGAAACTGGAAGATAATGGAATGCAAGGCACATCAACAAAATATTACTACGAATAAAAAAATATATTAGCCATACCAAAGTACATTTAGGTACAAAAAATTCTAAAGCAATATGAGTAAATAATTTAAACGACAAACTAGAGTAGTGAGTAAATATGGAATTTCCCTAATTGGTTGAAAGTATACGACCAAGCAAGTTTCCTTTAATTTTGGTGGACACACATTAAAATAAGGGAAATAAAAGGATAGCATATAATAATGCTTTCGGTTGTAAAATCACGACCACAATAAGAAGGGCAAAATTCACCAGAAGATATGTACCCCTTCCTGACATTTTCTCACGGTGATCGCGGAGAATCACGGGAACGAATACGGAGGAACGCAAAAGAGATCCGTGTGCAACGCTTACATCCACTCACTCACTCACTCACTCCCTCTCTCGCAAACACACACACACATCGCCTTCTCCTCGCTCCTTCGCTCTGCAGGAAAAGAAAATACAAAAGACGCTCAAAGAGGCTTGGCGGAAAACGAGCTTACGCGCTTGACTACGGAAGCTTACGGGTCAAACTTATCCATTCGACCGATTCCAGCTGGTAATTCCATTTCCTGCGATATGCGTCATGGCTGGGCGCTTGCCGACAGGTTCGATACCCTTGCACTTATGAGAAACAACAAGAACAGCAGAGTTTAAAGAGAAAAAATAAATTAGAGCCACGGATGGACGTAAAAATTACGAAATAGCCTCCAGCGAAAGACGCGCACACAAATAGATAAACACCGAGGGAGGGAGGGCGTAACCAGACAACTTCCTCAAGAGGGAACTGGAGAGGATAGTCTTCTGTCGTATTTTCATCGACATCCTCGCTCCCTTCAAGGAACATGAAAACTGCGCTAGCATTACCAAACCGTAGCAAACTTCACGTCGTAGCAACAAGTACATGTCACTGCACTAACAGGTAACTAGTTATATTACCACCGGTGATTCAAACTTGTCGACTACCCACCTATTTGCGGTAGAACTAAATACTTGCACAGTTACTAAATACCTTTTACATGATTGATTTTAAATTTCAGTTTGTGTCATACGAGGAACTAGTATAGACATCGACTAAAAATTTATAGGGGAGGCTGCGGGAGTCTCCACCATGTAAAAATGGAAACGTTATATTAGACTAACATTTTGCTGCAGAGTGATGATAATGACGAAGACAATAAAGTGAAGCAAAGGATAAATGCAACTTTAATCGATCAGTGAGAACTTCACCTCTATCAGCTGAGGGCAATGCTAGAGAAGGAGGAGAGAATCTTTAAACTCCAAATAGTGTGAATGAGTCAATGTCTCTAGACCTCTCGACAGCATTTAAAGCCAAAAAAAGCATCGATTTGCGAGGATTTCGCAAACACTTCAATTTCGCAGAAGGCGCAGAAGGGTAGATGCATTTTGGGTCGAGCCACGTCGACATTAGAGGGACGAGAAATGAGACTTCTTGCACGGAGCAAGGAAGGAAGCGAATTGAATTCCCTCGCTTAAGTCTTCTGGTATACAAAAAATATATTTATTGACCCTACTTGGGAAGAATAAAACGAAACGTAAAGAATTTCTGGGAATTAGAGACGAAATAATTGAAATATTTACAATTAACAATTTTTTTGCTGTAACTTAAAAATATATTATTTAAGTAACTCGTAAATGAAACCTTCACGGAAAAAATAGACTAGTCGTCGCTCACTCCGTACGCAAAAATAAAATACATCCTAATGGAGTCTCAAATAATTAACATTCTATTCGATTTGTGCTGGGGTAGCCAAACACAACTTTTTACGGGAATTCCAAGATGGCACAAGAAATTACAATTACGAGACCGCGAACGAAAGACGTAATTTAAAAAATTCACAGCAACGTCGCTAATTTAGTAAAAATCACATCTCCTTTATTGATACGCGCTAAAACTTCAGGAGTATGGGATTAAAAACATATATGCATACAAGCGATATGGCCAATTCCATCATTTAAGAACAAGGAATGGAGGATTCCAAACAAATAATAAAAATCAGAATTACCCTAAATTCCTAAAAAAATATACAATTAGGTGGCGTTATTTACACACTACGAGAGTGACATAGCGACTGTCCATTAAATAGTTTTAAAAATTGCGAATAGCCAACATTTCATATGTAATCCACGTCAATTCCTTGTGCAATTTTCTTTGACGAGGAGCGTATTGCAAATCTCATTACTTAATCGCCGCACTTCGTACTATCTGTGGGAACTCACCAAAAGAAACTAAATGCTCGCATTGACATTCTACCGGCAATAAAAAAGGGTAAAGATTAACGAGTTATTTAAATGAAACATTTCATGCGAAAGTTGGCAGAAGTTGTGTCACATAGAATTGAAATAACTTTCGCTTCCCAAAGTAAAACTTATCAGTTTCACAACACGCCTCAACTCTCCAGAAAAATTTTCGAACAAAAAAAAAAGACTGCTTCGCTGATACATACAATGGCACTCTCTTCGTTACTATTCCGCTTGGCAATGAGGAAAGAACGACAAAACGAGTATTTGAAACGAATTGCGGTTTAGTATGATACGCAAACAGTTATGCAATGGCCAAATAATGAAGAACCAACTCCCATTGTCTTCTAACATATTTATATCATACATCATTTCCTCAACATACGCTGCACAATATCGTGTCCAAAAACTTTAGGAAGAGTAAATGAAAATTACGCAGATTTTGGTAATAGCCTGTGGCAACGCGTTGGTACTCTCCCACAACGACACAGCTTTTAAATGGGCGGTCCTAATATTACCAATTAATGGAAGATTACCAGATTTAATGGAAGCTATTCAAAACCGATCGAAAAACAATGAAAGTCATAATGGAAATCCTGAATTTAGGGTATTTTGATTAAATTTGACGCATATTCATTTAACAAGCACCTCAGGTGGAGTATGCTACCAGCTTCTCACCTCAAATCATATTTTTTGGAGGAAAACCCCACCCTAAGGCATTTATAATAATACGAATGCATTCATACACACACGCACACGTGGGGACGCCACCTCCGCGGAGAGAATACCCTGATGTGAAAGCGAGGGAAAAAGAGAGTGGAGGGTTGCGGGAGGGCGGAGGCTGCCCCTGCCGAGACGCACCCCGCTCCCTCCCCCCGCCTCCGGAGTCCCGCACCCCCGGCTCACCCCCCGCCAACCTCCCGCCAACCCCCGGCGCCGGCGGCCGCACTCCCAACCCCAACCGTCTCCAACCATGGAACCAACCAACCCCTGTGCGTATCGATCCGGCCTCCTCGCGTGCCCCCGCTACTCCCCCCTCCCCCCGCCTCTCCCACTACCACCACCACCACCACTACCCTCCACCATACATCCATCCCACGCCGCCGCCTACCCAGCAAGCACCGCCGCCGACGCCGCCACTGCAGCCAACCGGCCAGCCAAACCCCCACCTCCTCCCCCTGAGTCTCCCCCTGCAACAACGCCGCCACCACCAACCCCCTCGGCCCCTCTCTCCCTCCCGAGGGTGCACGTACACCCTCGAACACACACACACACACACATAAAAGCGCGCGCCACCCAACCCCCGCTCTCGAATTCGTCTGGAGCGGGGGTGAGTCCACGTGGAGAGGGTGTACGTGGGGCGTTGGAAACGAGGGGGGGCAGGAATCCGAGGGATGGCAAAGCGGGCGAAATTGAGACCCTCTACAGACTCTCGGAAGTCCTGGGGTCCCTGTACTTGAGGCATGCCGAGGAGAGGATCTAAACACGTTGTCGTGGATGCTCGCAGGGTAAGATGTACCCTCTATAGATGATGACTGATGGCCATATATTAGATGTCATCTCACAAAGTTTTTGGAACGCGAGGTTCATTTGAGGGCTTTAGGATAAGTCCCTATTCCTCCATTGCATTCACATTCGAAACTCCGGGCGCTTTTTCCTTGATTTAAGATTTATTCCCAGGCATAGGGAATTCATGTATCATTGGCCACCCGGCCCGCCACTTTTTTACATACCCCAGCCAGTTCGTTTACGAATAATACCATCGACATTTACAGAATCATATTTAGCCAATTCTTAGCAATTGAATTGGCTTTTATTTTAGTCAAGTCAATTTTTAGCAATTGAATGAATAATGACACTCCAATAAAATTTGAAATTCCAGATTTGCTACCTTATGCAATGAGATCTGACAGAACTCAAAGCAGAAATAACAAGTATTGTGGAAGCTAAACAAAAAAATAGTTAGCATCTATCCAATGAGGGAAAGATTATGAAAAGTAAAAGATTGTTGTTACCGTAAGTTATCAAAAATTAACGCTACGGGAGGCAAAAATTTCTACATCTCTGTACCCTCAATATTTTTCTCCCTTGTGCTGGGCAACAACAAAACTGCATTCCTAAGAAATTTATTTACACTGCAAAAGAATTATTTCGAGGGATGAGACAGCTACGCCATGCGTTTTTAAGGAAACAAAAGGATACAGATGAAAAAATATAACAAATAAAACAGTTTTATCTTTCTCGACCTGCCCGAAAATTATCACGTGCACGAGTTGGTAGCAAACAGCACCTAGCATGTTCTATTTCCGCCTTTGGAACGAAATACCTGCATAGGAGTACATCGTGCATAGTAAAACGCGCCCTGCGACCATACAAACGAAATCCGTTGCTGAAATTAAATTAACCAACACGATAAGTGAGTGTAGGAATAACGCAATCCAAAGTTGCCGACGGAGTCAGATATCACAGAGGGAATAAAGAAATAAATTAATTTAATGGACTGAATCAGTATTAAGGGATTAAAACGGAGCATTTGGGGAGAGGAAGAGAGAACAGACAGAAAACTGAGCCGAAAGAAGAGCGAGCAAAGAGTGCCGAGATAAAAATAAAGAGATTAGGGGGAGGAGCGAGAGGGAGAGGAGCGAGAGGAGGAAGAGATCAGCAGGGAAAGGCAAAGGGCTAGAGACGCGGAGCATAATGGGAAAGTTCCGTAGGTAGCCAAGATTTTCCCCTAAAATCAAACAAGTTACACTTTCTGTAAGATCTCTTAACTTAAACTTTCATTTTATTCATTAGTCCGGCATTCCAATTTACAATCTAATTTAGGACATGGGATGTTTTCCCTTAGCTTCAAGTATTTACACACATTAAGTCCAAAGGAGAAACTTTTCATCTCATTCAGGGGAAATAATATAAGACTAACCATAAGGATGGACGATTAATTAAAATTTGAATGAACTAATGGAAATTTAATAAATTTAAAAGAAAACTTAAAAAGAACAGTAAACATAAACGTCAGATCCATTTTCACCGTCGAAATCAATGTTTATTAATTAAATTCCAATTTTCTCACTGCATTTCCGAAAAGTAGGGGGGCAATCGCCACCATACGCTGAGAAAACGGTATGTTTTTTTAGAGTTCCTCAGTATTTACGAACGGCAATCCGACGTGCTCGAAGCGAAGCGATAGAGCAATCGCCCGGGAAAGCAATAAGTTCCCGTAATTGCATCCACTGACCACGGTTGTAAAATGAAGTTACGCCGCGATTTGGAAAGATACGGGGGCGACATTTCCCAACGATGGAAAGCCGTACGACCCGTCGAGGGGGGCGGGGAAGAGTCTCTCTTTGACGACGCCGCGGCATTTTCATTGGATGCGCTCAATAACACGGAAGCACCCTCGCCAGCATCCGCGATTCGAGTTCGCACGTCATCTGTCTACATGATCGTCGTAATCGAGCTTCGCGTAAGCACCTGGTGCTAGTTTTCCTAAGAATAAAACCCTAAAATTCAATGCTAAATAAAACGACCTTCAAATATGCAACACCAGAACTAAAAATACATTTTTCTTCTAATTTCTTAATGCATCCATCGATAATGTCTCCATACTTCCACTGTCAGAAAAATCATTTAGGGCACAACCTGCAATCTTTAAGAACCCCTTGGGCATATACTCACTCGAACTTGCAATAATACGCAAACGACATATGCTCAAAAGAATATATTTTCCATTAACAGTTGATTTCGTCAGATTTTTACTTCAGCAACCCACACCCGGGGGAAGCATACTTTAAAATTGGTAATGGAAACTGCTAAATGTAATGTCGAAACTGTGAAACTTAGTTAAAATGGTTAAATTATTTGATTTCATCATAACCTTACCCTCACACATTATTATTGCAGCCCTTCAAAATCTACATGAAAATTTCATCGAGCATCAAAACTAGTTAGTCACTTGACCGACGCATTATCGGTGAGTAAATAATTATGTTAACAGAATCGGCACTTGCTTTGATTGGATAAAAAAAAGTTTGCTGCGACAACGAAATAAAATTATAATCTCGCGGAGGATGCGTGCGCATGGAAATTTCGCTCGAGCCGAACCAGAACTTTTTCCCTCAGAAAGTTAACGGAGTTAACTTTGTACAACAAAATCAGCTGGAGTAATTTCACTCCGGCGAAAGGGGGAGGGGGCCAAAATTCGCTCCGCCTAGGGTCCTAATTACCATGAACGAGGCCCTGTGTGTTAGAGGGAGTGGTGGTGGGGCCTGGAAGGTCGGGAAGACGTTTTCGAGGGGAGGAAAATGGATGATGGGATGCGGAGGGCGGAAGGAGGAGGGGGGGGTGGGAGGGAACGCAGAGAAAGCGGCGAGGGTTGGGATACATTACGGACGAGACACACGAGAAGTGGGGGAGTGGAGAGGAGGTACCCGGGGGGGGGGGGCTGGGAAGTCGGCTGGGGGCGATAGCGAGGGTGAAAGGATGAGAGGCTGGGAGAGAGGTTGGCGAGAGACGCGAAGAGGTTTGGGAGAGGTTGTAATCCACTGGAAGGCAAACAAAGAGGTAGGCAGGCAGGAAAGGAGATATAAGGAAAGAGAGACATAGTGAGAGAAAGAAACCAAGATAGAGAAATGACTACATTATTAGGGAGAAACTGAGACCTTCAAGTTTCTTCTTGCAAGATGGCTGGAAGAAGAAAAGTGAGACAAAGAGAGTAAGGGAGACAAAAGAGACGAGCGGGAGATTAAATACGAGTACATTTGAGGGCGAGACACTGTGCTGCCAGTGTACGATTGGGAGGCAATTTTCTTTCACTAGAAAACCTTAACACGAAATAACAGTATGATAACAACAGATTTCCACCAAAGGGCATTTTCCCAACTCGTCACTTTAAAGCAATGCCCAATGGGATTAAAGGATTACTCCAAACTATGACCAATGACTGGGCCTTTGCCAGGAGGAAGGCATTTCCGTCCGCTGTTAGAAAGCTTTTAAAAATATTTCGACCACAAAAACATCAACAAATGTAAAACTTACGGAACATCACGAATAAAAGTTACATATGGATTAATTAACCCGCAAATCTGAGAGATGAAAATATCTGGAGGAGTCAAACCCTTTTGTTAAAATAAAAACTCAACAAAATATTGGAATCCCTCCGCTTTGGACTCATGCATATTATACCCGATTCGAAAGGCCGAAGGTTCGCCACTAACCCTAAGAGCCGAGGGGTGTTCCAACAAAAAAAGTAATTGCGTACATCAACTACTTCTGATAATCTGAGGGAAAAAAAAACCTTTTTATGCGTATAATAACTTTTATGAGATTTACATAACATAATAATAATTTAAATTTATGATGGCTATGCTTTACGCTAAACGCTTCAAGTCGAAATTAACATTATGACGGGGAAGGAAATGTAGAGCAAAAAATTCTCACTGGGAGGGAAGAAACTTCATCGCGGAGGAAGGAAAAACTAAAAAAAGAGATAAGAATGGGAAGAGAGAGAGAGATGGAATAATGCGGCGCGAAAGAGAATTTTCCGCGGAAGGGTAGTAGATGAAGGAGAAAATGAAAATGGACGGGATAGTCAACGGGAAACGGGCGAGAGGAGAGATGGGGAGGGAGGCTGGGGTGAAAGGGAAGGATGGGAAAGGCATTAGATGATGCGGAGAAGGGAATGATGAGATTCCGCGAGGAGAGGTGGAGTGCGGGGGGGGGAGGGAAGGGTTAGAGTATTGGAGGAAGACATGGAATCCGGGAGAGGGACAAGGAGAGGAACGAGGAGGAAGGCGAGAGGGAGGAGCTAATGAAAGATTTCGGGCAGAGGGGATGACCGCGCAGAGAGGTATTATGGGACGGGGAGAAAAATGGGCGGAAGGAGACGGGGGAATACCGTAAAAAACGGGCGAGATGAGAGGGACCATATTTTACGGAGAGGGGGGGGAGAGAGAAGGGACGATGATTGCATGGAGCGATATCCTGTTCTCCTGCCCCGCTCGCTCGCTACATGGCCTAGGAATCCACCTAGGATCGGTGGAAGGAAATAAAAACTTTTTTTATATAATTTGGCAGGAAATAAGAAACGGAACGACAAAAATGGCGACATGGCTCACTAAACAAGATGACAAACTACACGTAGTGCGCGCCGAAGAAAGCAACACGGAATTCCGCGGAGCGCGACAGACGCCGAATGGGGGTTTACACTTCATTGTCTTTACTCAGGGGATGGCAATCTGGAGGGGAAAGGTCAAATAAAGGCCTCGTAAATATTCACAAAATCCATGACGATTTTCACAAAATCCATGACGATTCGCTGCATTTAGAAGTGAGATAAACAAAAAAGACAAAGGTTTAGATTGGTGGATTGATAATACAGCAGCCGCCTGTTAAAACATAAGTTACAACAGCACGAATTTCGCTAGAATGCCACTGCTTGTAAATTTCAACTTTGAAAAATATTACGCTTGCTCAACACACTACTAAAGCTTTCGATAGCATTAAAATTAAATAGAACCAGAATCAGTACTCTTATTCCGAATGCTTTTAAGTTTCCAACCAAAAGAAAAAGATATACACGTGGACTTAAAATGCGTACGACAGAAAACCTCTACACGGAGCCAAACCCAATTTACCAAACACTCTAGGAACGACGACGCGTACAGAAAAAATACTCGAGGTCCCGTCGGAGGGTGAGGAGGGACGATTTCGAGGAAAAGGCCGACAGAGAGCGAAGTGCGCGCAAGTGGACGAGCATGAGGACGACACGAACAATCGGAAATCAAGAGACGATGATTGTGATGAAGAGGACGCCGATTGCGACAAAACCCTGCGCCTCTCTCACCCCCACCCACAATACTCCTCCACCCGCGGAAGCTGAATAAATGAATACAGTGCCCACGCGCGTAATTGGAAAGGAAAGAGAAAACAAGGCGACGCATGGGATATGACGGGAGGGAGTGCTTGGCGGACGGCGCTCGCACGGGAAGGAGGCATGAAGGAGGAGCTGCGAGCGACCCCGCAAGTGGGTTTGTGTGTGTGTGTGTGTGTGTGTGACGGCGGGATGGGTGCTGGGGGTGAGACCCCTCCGTCCAGTCTCAAGGCCCATCTGCCGAGGGGAGAGGGGGTTGGCGGAGAGCAGTGAGAGTGAACGGGGCTTGGAATTGGGGAAAGGGGCGGCGACTCCAAATCGAGCAAATTGAAGAGAGGGCGAGGGAGGGAGGGAGAGAAGGGGTGTATCGGTCCCAGGGAGAGAGGTGTAGAGGAGGAGAGGGTGAGGATGATGGGGGAGTGTCACACGGCCCGGGGCGAATGATCGACCGTCGCCGGGGAGGAGGAGGCGAGGTAACGAATTACATAACCGTGATGTTATGGCGAACTTCGAGGGGGGAAATGAACAGAAGGGGAGGGAGTGGGGGGATGCTCAGAGAAGGTGCCGGTCGACGGAGACGGCAGGGGGGCGCGCGGGGGTTGGCGGGGGAGAAATGGGGCGAGGGGGAGCGGAATTGTTGAAATTAGACACGCACACTCGCACGCACATTGACGACGCGAATCTAGTCACCCGGAACCGACTCGGGCTGCGTTAAGTTTCCTCTCGGAAGACATTTCAACGCAAACGTATTTAGTATCGTACGAACAGGTCGGAGGTCAAGTGTCATGGCACGGTCGAGAAAAACACATCAAAGCAACACGGAGACGATACTCTCTCGAGACAGTAGGAATACCAAGTTTCCCAAAGGACACGCATGGAGCAAATATATTTAGCAGAAACAAGCGCCGGAGAGAAAAGGCGATGGGAGACTTTTTCACGCGCTGTCAAGTGGTAAATTGCGCTATTCTGGATAGGTTTGAGACCGCGGAGACACTAAATCTACCACTAACTATTCTTCAAAATTATTCTGAGATGGGTTTTTGCACATAGACTAACCAAACTATTAAGTTGATACGTGGAGAAAGGAAAGAATGTTAAGCAGTATAAATTTTTTTATTATAATTATATCCATCCCTCAAACCTTCCTTCCTTACTCAGTTACTTCTGTGCATAGTCCATCTACCTTCAGAAATATGTCTCTTTGTCTCACACCAAAAGCAAAGCCAGTGAAAATAACAAACAATTTCAAAATAAATATGTAGTAAAATTGTTTTCCGAAGCAACGCGGAAGAAGCTTAAACATTTCAAACAGTTTCAGCATCTGAATCGACTTCATTCAAAGCAATCATTATCGTTTTGATGTTATAGGACCACTACGCAAGGGGCAGTTTAAAAAAACGTAATTTTCCCTACGAAAAAAGATCCAAACCATTCACGAATATTAATAATAGCATTCATGATGCCTCCTAATTAACAGACTAAAGTTAATACAATTACCAGTAATGGAATAACAGATAAAAGAAAAAAGGCATAAATTGCGAAAAGTGCTAATGTTCGCGGACAATTCTCTTGATGATGACAGCCAAGCAACCTTTGGGTTTTTTCCTCTCGATATTTTATCCTTTTACCACCAAAGTACAAAATTTACAAAATTAACTATTACTAGCCGTACAGTCGAGTTACACAATATTAAGGACTTTCTAATTGTATACTATCTTCAGTATTTAAATAGAATTAATGCATCTGTTAAAACGCAAACTCTCTTGAGGCACATCACTAAATTGTTCAATGCATTTAAACAGTAAGCACATAAAACTCGGCAGAAAATTACATAAATGTTTAACCTGAAAATCTGAGTGGCATCTGTTAAAAACGAAGAAATACTGTTTGTTACTAGCGCTGGGGAGCGAATAGGTCGTGATTATTGGCAGAGAAAACAATTATCCAAATGTCTTCGGGATGTAGAATAAATACTTTGCCTCAAACAATGAGCTACCCAACAACTAACGGTTAAATGACGCCGGTCTTATCACAATGAGACCAAATTCACCACGTAAGGTGGAGCCCGTGTACAGATTTACCGCGTTCTATGTGCGCACTCTTGGAAAACGGAAAAGTGTCTCACTGGCCTCAGACCAAGGGAACAAAACAAGTGACGAACGAAAATGGGAGCGACAAGAAGAGAAAAAAAGAGCAGTCCAAAGAGGTGTGAGGGAAGGGGGAAGGGGGTCGGGGGAGATTCACCCTGTTACGACATAACAGGCGAGCATGCAGACAAAAGAGGGGCGGGGTGGGGGGAGGGATTCGGGGCTGATGAGGCCTTAGGAAGGGGAGGGGGGCGTGGAAAAACACGGAAAGAGTCCCGAGTCGATGAAAAGACAGATAGAGGGAACGATGGCACAAGAGGGATGACGAAATAATGGAAGACGAAAGACCTGCCCATAAGAAAAAAAACACGTAAGGTAAGTCGGGGGAAGGCATCAAAGGGGACTCACGACAGAGCAGTATCTAGGAAACGGCGTCCGCGCACCGAACACGCCTCTACCACCGCCAATAATGAGAAGAATAGAAAGAAAAATTTGCAATTACTTTTACTAACAATTAACTAAAAACAATACAATTACATTGAGTACAATTAAACAAGGAACATATTTTTTCTTAGGTACTATGGTAAGTAATAAGATGAAAACGTGATTTACCGATATATTTTGCCAGACAGGCAAAGGTTTCTCATAAGTGCACGAACTACGTAGGAAATTCTGACAAGTATAGGCCAGAAACTGGGAATTGCCGATAAAGAAAGTACTGCTGAGTAGAGCAAGTGTGTAGAAAAAAAAGAGGACAGTCCAGATGAATAATTGTCAAGCAAAGGGCTTCCTATGCCGTCTTCGTCATCAGCGTTCCCGCATTCGACATTTACGTCCATGAAAGGAACGTACAGCTATGTGTCCAATTACATAACGAAACATTTAAAAAATAACACAATTTCAAGGGCAATACAGTCTAAAAAAGAAGTCGTTCTACGAAAACACGAGGCAGAATGTACAGGACCTGAAAATCGAATTCTTCCATTATATAAATCGAACAGTGCTGGTAGGTTAAAAAAAATGATTAAGCTACAATAACGAGTTGCTCTTATGGATTGGTGTCTAACATTAAATTTTCCAAAAAAGCAGCGAAGATATAAACGAGAAGGAATACAAAGCAGGCAAATTAAATGGTTTGACAATAGATCTTAGGAACGCGTAACACAATAAGTGTATTCCTCACAATTCTAAGCTTTTATAGGGAAGAATCATCCCAAAAACAATGGGGTTCTCTTCATACTTGGCTTTAATTAACAGCATTTAATGAGTGATAATATTAGGTGATCATTTCCCCTTATCTAGGCCACGTTTATAAAACTAAGAGAAAGTTGTTATCACACTATTCCCTGAATGGAACTAGAAGAGAAACCGTCCAATCTCTCGTGAGGTAGAGAACCAGGCAGACTAGCAATACGTCCTTCAGAGAAATATAGCCAAACGCAGATAGGTTCTCACATGAAGGGAAGCATTTACATTCCATAATAAAATCCACCAATTACACTAACTCAATGAAGTAAGAGAAGCATCCCAACTCAAAGAGATTTTAAATTTCTCATTATAAAAGGATGTTTAAATAAATTCTTAGCCCCCTGCACGTAAGCATTTACTGACTGGTGCCCTAATGTCAATTTTCAAACCACCGTGGTGGGCCTGTAGGGAACAAAATGCAGGAATGCTTTTAAAGAACTTGGACCTGCAGATTCACCCCCCGCACCAAAGGATCTCAAATACGCGAAGATCTCAGAAGTGCATTCCTACTCCCATTAGCATGGTTTTTGATAGGTTAGGGTCAATATGAATAGAAGGGAACCAAAATCAATATTTCTCCTCAGTTCTCGAGAAACCGTCATTTTTGCCGATACGTCGAGGAGTACAATCTATAATCCCCCATACGGAGCTTATCTTTAAGCCCCAACTAAAAAGTCGGCTCCACTGGTGAAAGAAAGCCCCAACCCTAACCAAACCGAGGCATCCGTTCCCTAATGGACACTACCCCGAGGTCTTTCCTCTGGAAAATCAATTTCAGAAAATTTCTGACGCGTTTTATTCAATACATCCCTGAACAGCACGCCCAATAAAAAGCAAGCGCGGGTAAAAGAATTCGTCGCCACCTATCTACATAAAGTCGCGTTTCAGACCTGGACGGATATGCAATGATCAGGCCACCTTACGTAATCATCCACGAATCACACGACCTTATCTAAGGTCACCAAGCGAGAGGCAAGAACCTCTGAAACTTTTTTTTCAAGACCGCCGAAAAGACATATTTTTTTATAATTCCCGCATCCCAAAGAGCGGTTTATTTTCACTGTTTCGATGCTCATACAACTGGTATAGATAGATATGCATGAAGGTACATTAGAGACGTGAACCAAAGAAAAAAATAGGCGAAATAATCACTGCAGCCATTATTAGCTTTACAATACGCGAACTCAAATGCAAGTTCATTCGGAAGAAATGGCTATCCGGTCTATTGATAACATTCATCGCGGGAAAATGAGAAAGTAAATTCATCATTAGTGGCTAGCTTACCCTCGATCGCAAATCACTCGCAATGACAAATTCAGAGACTTGGTTTGCTCTCCAGATTCCGTGGGGCGCCACTTCACCCCCAAAATGGGCTTGCCTCCGCTTCCACCTTCGGCGTCTCGTAATAAGGTCGCGTGGCGCAACTAGCGTATGTTTCGCGCGTCATATATATTGAACCTGATGCGGAAAGCACAAAGTTGTAACTATTAACTCAAATTGGGTATGTGATGATAAAGAAAGAGAGCCAGTAGATCAAAATGTTCGTACATGGAGAGAAATTTTGTTTCGTTGAGATGCATACGGTCAATCACCACCAATAGCTCTGCAATACGCGACTAGAAATGTAAGATCGACACGGAAGAATTCCTATTAATAATGATTCCTCGTTTTTGAAATTTTTTTGAGACTAATTTCATCCCTCCCAAGCAGAAGTAACATGGAAGATTCCAAGGAGGCACATTACGTAACAGGAGAGCAAGTTTTCTTTCGGTGTGCAACACAATGGGCCTCATCAAATGAAAAATGCCAGTTGTACTCATGGTGCGACGATTAATTTTTAAATGTAGACTGCCTATAGCCATTTTACCGAAAAACGCGTTTCGCTAACAGTGACTCTTACATTCCCTGTAACTATTTTCCAAATTCACATGCTGGAATAGAATCGATGGAACAAATTAAATCATTTCCACTGAATGATACTCTTAGCATCAAATTCTCGATTCAAACGGAAAAATAGCCAGAGCGGGAAAAAAATGCATTACGATCCCAAAGTGAACACCAGAGACCATAGCAAGATTTTTAGAATCAAATTTAGTTAAATTAAGTCAAAGTGAAAAAGTTTGGGCACTTTCCTCGCACATTAACCAATGAGAGAATCAACCTGAATTTAATGTATCTACCTGTACAATTCTTTATACTTTTAAATACCGATATATGAACTCTGATCATCGATTTTTCGTTTCCAAATCCTGAGATAAACAGTGAAAGCAATGAGCCATTACTTTGTTCTTCTCACTTCCCGATCGAGCAATCAAAAAAACACAAATGGACACGGCCTGGCACGTTCCCTGCAGTTGGGCCGGCAGAAAGGAAAACACTCGAATGGACAAGATCCCATTTGTAGAATCCCACGGGAGCGATTAATGTCGGCTCTCGGTGGGGCAGGTATCTTTAAAGTCTGGTAAGAACGAGGAACTTGTGGAATTCAGTGTTGGTCATTTTCTTGGAAATTGGGGTTGAGTGGTCTCCAAGAGCGTGGTCTTCAGTGACCAACAACTAGCCATAAATCAAGAGTAAAGTAATCGAAGATTTCTCAAGGATAAACTTAAGGGAAAGAGAGGATCGTTTAAATTGGTTCAACTCGGTAAACATAGTCAATTTTTTTGCGAAGAACACAGGACTTTGGACAATGGAGTCGTCTCACAATGAGTTACGTCCCAAAGCAAGGGTGCGACCATTCCATTCAATGTGAGCCGGCCTCAGGGCTTTAAAAGTTATAGAGATGATGGATGGTTGCCCGGTGGATCATTCGGGACAAGAAGAAAGCCGAGGACTCCTTACGCGAGAACATGCAAAGTGGGAGGTGTCGGAGCTTAAGTGTGGGGCGTTTTCGAACTCCCCGACTCGTTTCAAGGATCGCTTAAGAAAAAGAAAGGAGAGATGGGGGGGGGGGTTAGAAAGAGCGAGGGAGAGAACTGGGCGGTGTCAAGGAAGGAGACGGAGCGGAAGGAGAGAGAGACGGTAGTAGCGAAGGGAGACGAGTGAAAAAGGACGAAATCAAGAGAGGCGGAAATAGAGAAAAACAAAAAGGAATGGCGGGGATTCGAAAAATAAAATACAATGAGGAAACACTGGAGGAAGTTTAACGAGTTTAGCCGTCGGGTGTACGGACGAAACCCTTGTGAAAATACTTCACGGGGTGTCTACCCACCCAAGGGGAGACGTGTAACTTCCCAAAGCCCTCCCCCGTAGCTCTTCCAAACAACAGAATGGAGAAATTAAAAAAAAAGAATTTGCCTCTAAAACGGGCGAGAAGGATGAGTTCATACCGACGGAGAGACACAGGCACGCCAACCAAGGCTTGAGACATAAAATCAGAATCTTTGACACGCTAAGGAAACAGATCAATGCTCAGCAGGGGTGGCATCTTTTTACAATTTATCGGAATAGATTCAAAACGAGGCATAGGGGTGGTGGCAGCAGACATTATGTTGACGACATCGTAATCGAATATAATAATCGAATGTCTTCCTCAATTGCAACGCTATGACGGACGGACAGCGCCCTCCAGCTCGGCGCGCTCGATTTCGGAGGAGGTGGCTCAAGCCATAAAAAAAACGCTAGCACCCCCAAAAGGATAACCGAAATATAAAATGTTTTCGCCCAACAACACAAAGGTAATTGGCTTCATGCAGAAACCTGTTTAAATCACCTTGTATAATGAATATAAATGGTTAAATTAGTATTTTCATGAATTAAATATTCACCTTCCTCAACGGTATTAAGAAGTGTTTCAAGGGTGGTTTCATTTACCTAAGCTTGAAAAGATTACAATTTCATTCATAACATTGAAGAATATTTGTTTGACTAGCACACGAATTTAATTTACATTAATCAATCTAATGATGACACTATAGGAACCGTTAACGGGAAAAGGATAAGGAAATCATGGGTAACGGATGAGATGATTGCAAAGATGGACAAGAGAAGAAGATGGAAGAATGTAAGTACCGAGTTAGGCAAAATGAAGTACAAAGAGTTAAACAATAAATTGAGAAGGGCCACAAATAAAGCAAAATAAGAATGGTGGACAACGCAATGCGAGGATATGGAAAGTTTACAGAAGAAGGGTGAAATTGGTGCTCTATACAGCAAGGTTAAGTTATTATCGAGAAGTAAGAAGGCAAGATCTGTGTTGACAGTTAAAGATAAGTGGGGTAAGATTATAGTTGAACCAGGAAAAATCCAAGAGAGATGGAAGGAATATATAGAAACACTATATTGTAAAGCACTTAGGCCGACAAGGTTAGACATAGAAAAGGAACATGACGTAGAAGAAGATAGCTTAGGTCCAGGCATACTCGACGATGAAATAGAAAGGGCATTAAAGGAGATGAAAGCAAATAAGGCCGTGGGGGTGGACAACATTTCTGTAGAACTGTTGAAATATTTAGGAAAATGTGGGAAGGAGACTCTAAATGGACTGATCCGTAGTATCTATGAGGAAGGAATCTGGCCGGAAGATTTTGTGAGATCAGGGTTAGTTCCTATTCCAAAAAAGGCAAAGGCTACACCATGTGAGGATTACAGAACAATAAGTTTGATATCCCACGCAGGTTAAAGTTATTCTCAGGATCATCAACAAAGGAATTGAGAGTAAGGCAAATGATTACTTAGAGGATGATCAGTTTGGCTTTAGAAAAGGAAGAGGTATGCGTGATGCCATTGCAGTAATGAGATCACTATTTGAGAGGAATATAGAATACAACCAGGAAGTTTTTGCCTGTTTTGTAGATTTCGAAAAGCGTTTGATAGAGTGAATTGGGAAAAATTAATACGTGTATTGAATGCGGCATTTCTTTTTTCCTTTTTTGGGTGGTGACCTAACACCCCCCGCCACACGCTCTTGCGGCGGTTTGCGGGGTATTATGTAGATGTATTTGCAGAAAATAGGAATGGATTGGAGGGACAGGAGACTGATCCGCAACCTGTACATGTCTCAGACTGCTCAGGTGCGAGTAGGGAACGGAGAGTCCGGATGGGCAGTGTTAGGAAGAGGTGTAAGGCAGGGTTGCCCATTGTCACCGGTACTGTTCAACGTATATGTAGAGGAAATGATTAAAGAGGCATGGGAGGAGTTGGAGGTGGAAGTGAAAGTCGGAGGGGAATTCGTGAAATCGGTTAGGTTTGCTAATGACCAAGCATTAGTTTGCTCAGTCAGCCAAGGGGTTGCAAGCATTGCTGAGTGAATTGGAGGTTCAGTGCGATATATATGGGATGAGAATCAATATTAATAAAACAAAGGTTATGCGATTTTCCAGAAAGAAAAAGGCTAAGCTAAATATTAAAATAGGCGGGGAAAAAATAGAGCAGGTAGAACAGTTTACATATCTCGGAAGTGTTTTGGACCAATACGGTCAAAGTGGTAGGGATGTAAGGACAAGAATTGCGCTAGGCAAGGAGGAGGGAGTTGATGACGGGGACGTTGAGTAGGGAGGTTAAGACAAGACTCGTAAAAACTCTGATATGGAGGGTAGTTATGTACGGCACGGAAACGTGGTCACTGAAGCAGGAGGATAGACGTAGACTGGAGCCTTTAGAAATGTGGGTGTGGAGAGAAATGGAGAAATGGAATGGACCGATAGGAAAACAAATGAGGACGTACTGGAGATGGTGGGTGAGGAGAGGGGTTTTTCGAGAGAAATCCTATGGAGGCAGGAAAAATGGATGAAAGGCGTATTGAGCGGTAGTGGAATGTTGAAGAAGGTAATAGAGGGGAGAATATTGGGGAAGCGAGGAAAGGGCAGGAATAGGATAGTTGGTAGGGTTGAGAGAAACCCGGCGTCGGCATTAGCCTGCTCTTGTGGAAAGGCGCCAAGGGGCCCGCAGTTTAACGTCCCATGCGACGGGCGTCGTACTCACTCAAAGTGCTCTCCACAAAGCGCCTCAAGTAGGGATCGGGATACAACTGAAAAATATTTGTTGTCTCCAGGATTTGAACCCGGGCCCTCTCGGTGGGGAGTCTGAACATTAGCTACCGCACCATCCCGATCCCCATTTAATTACAGGAGTTCCGAGAATGGTGGTGGCTGCAGGTAGAATTATTAACTATGTCATATTCAATTAATTATGCTAGCCATGCTGTCTTTGATTTTTTTTTCAGGAAAAGGCTCAATAAATTATACGTAAAAATATATACATTTCAATAAGAGTTATGATTACTATATTAAATTTTTTTGACCACTCACCACAAACATAACCCCATCCGGTTTTTGGTTTTTATCAGTTTCACGGGCTCTTAGGGACAATAGTCACACATCAACTTGCAACTTACGAGGATATGATGAGCTGAAAACCATTAACAGCTTTGTGTAGGATTCCAGTTCAGACAATTTGTCACATGACCGCAATAAAATTCTAAGGCAAATATGATGACACCTCACATACTCAATCCTTTACGCGCACCTGTGACTTTTTTGGCGATGTATTGTCTATTTCATAAAACTTTCTTCCAGTGTTTTCCTTCCGGTTTTTTCCACAAGAAATCTGCCATGATGACGTAAAGCAGAACCGGTGGCCGAACATGAAAAACATCACATTTTATAGCGCGTCCCCGGATTTCACTTCCACACGAATACCTTCCCATTAAAAAAAAAATACTTGTTGTCAGATGAAATGCGAAATTCCGTCTTTCCCGTTTGAAATTAAATCCCTCAACATCACCCGGACGACCCCGTTCACACCTGCTCGAAAAATCTAGAAAAATCCTCGGCGAGGCAGGAATCCTTGGCAGCTGATGTCCAAATTCTGATCCCCCATCAACGTCGGGAAGAAAGGAGGGACGCCGTAGCCGCGAACGCTCTGAGATGATCACCCACCCTCCGACCGTATTCGAAATCGGTCCGCGGGGGCGGCGGGAGGGCTTCCTTTCGGGAGGAAGAGTGACAATCGAGGTTTGGCGACGCTCCCAGAGGCCGTGACTAACCGGAGAGAGGGCGGCGGCGACACCCCGCGCCGCCCACCGCAGTCCCGCCCTCGCTCCGCTCATTAATTTCCCAAAATCACTCAAACGTCTGCGGAAGTGCACGGGAATCCAGGCTCCGTCGACCGAACGCGACATTCAATTAACCACTCCAGGGGACATTATTACTTGGCTTCCTTTCAGCTGATCACGGGAAAGGACGAACAAACGGGGCAATTACCCCGGCTATTCAGGAGAGTCTTGAGGAACCGATGTGCAAACAAACCACTTCCTCCGCCCGGGAAGCCCGGCCGACAATGACACCTGAAAAAAAGGGTCGATGATGGGTGTGCTTTTGTCAACGGGCAAAATATTACCAGGGATTGAAAGCACCCTGTTGACACGCAAACGTTATCGAAATAACACTACATGGAGATGCGCACAAACTGCCAAAAGTCATGCTTACACTGCAAACACAGTTTCACGGAATAATTCATCGTTATTAGCGCCTAGAACTTCAGTAAAATGTCGTCTAATTTTGCAGCTACCCAATTAGAAAAGCTACGACGAGATCGGGGAGAAAATTTCATACACTAAGTATTTATGTGTGTGTCGTTCAATAAGTCCTTACGAAAAAATAGAAAAACAAATTATTTCTGAGTTTATTTATTTTTCAACACAATATCATCTTTGCTAGAAACATTTCCCCAGCGTTTCTCCAACTTGATAAATAAAACAGTTTCTGGCGTAACTTGGTGGAAAATCTTCACATTGAAATTTGAATATTAAACAACTTGGCTTTTCCGCTTATTTTTAAAAATTGTTTTACAAATTTTTATTATTTGTTAGTACATAATATTTTTCAATATGCTATAAAATTTTTAAATGTTTTTGTACAAAATGTTAAGTGGAAAAGCCAAGTTGTTTAATTTTCAAATTTCAATATTTCTCAAACTTTTTTAAACCGTCCAAAAAGAAGTACGATATCGGTGTGACGGCTTAATAATAACCTAGAAGCGTTTATTCACCTCACGAAACTCCAAAACTCATTTCTTTCCAATTTTCTAAATAAACACAAGTTTGTTGCTTCAACTGACTATGAAAATGATACCACGACCTGAATATGGACAGAAAAGCAGTCTAATGAGTGATAAGGCCTTCTAAAAGCATATCTATTCCCATACAACGAGCGAATTCGCTGGGATTTCCAAAGAAATTATTGAACGAACACGTACATAATTGTCACTGAACATACAGACCCATGATCTAAATTTCAGACAAGAAATTTTACGGCCTTCGCTGCCAAAACAAAAATTATCCATTGGCGAACGTGAAAAGGCATCAAAGAAAAAATTATCGAGCAGCGATACGTGTTCGAAACAAAGGGAAAATAAAAAAGAAGATAAAAACCTTCTGTTAATAAAATTCCGATGTGCTAGTTCAATTTGTTGTAGCAGTATTACTTTAATAATTTTAGCTTCCTTTAATTAAAATTATTCCAGATAAAATTATCCTCTACTCAGTGTTCTATTTCTTAAAATTAGAAGAATAAACCCTTCAAACAATTATCCTGACTACTCAACTCATACAATTTCATGTCTGCATTATTATAAAGATAATTGAAGCATTAGAGACAATGAAATAAAATATTTATGTCCAGTTTCCATAGCAACCGTTAATACAACCACCATTAAGCTAACAAAACTTAAGGCAAGAAGTACAAATGCCCTTCAGAAGTCACTCTGAAGTCGAGGTAAAAGGCGAAAAATGCCGAAAAAAATGGAAAACAATTATTAATTATATAAATTATACTGTTCTAAACGGGAAAACAGAACATGAGGTGTATTGAAAAATAATTTGCACGAGTACTTCACATAATTAGCCGTTACTGATAATTATTTTATGGCGTAAACCTGACCTCCAATAGAACAAGGCGAGAAAGTGAAATTAAAAGGAAAGAAAGCAAACGCCGGCAAATGAAGGAAGAGAGTCAAAGAGGGGAGTGTGGTGATCGTGAAATTGGGTACGAGAATGGAATCCGCAAAAATATTAACGACGTCCTTTATCGCAGCATATGAGTGGAAAAAACGCTTAAGCACACACATTCAACGGGATCGCAACCAAGCGGGACATCATGATCGAGCGAAGTTCTGTTACAATCAAAATATTAGGACACGGCTGGGAAAACAAACTAGCAAACATGCAATCCCGCACTCGAAAGCCTCTGAAACGAACCCAAGGCAGGACGGTAAGGAAAGGGAAACTGAAATATTTTCCCTTTCACAACACACTCGAACGTACGACAACTCTTCACGACCACATACATTTTCGAGGAAATCCGAGTAAATATGAGGGCATGATATACAATGTTTAATGGATGTACTTAACATGATATGCTTAAATATGCCTACTCATTAAGAGGTGGAAATTTTTAAATAAAACTACATCCACTAAACTTGGGGATGTATACCTACGGAACATATAGAAAGCAAATTGATAACAAGAGAAGTCAGATGTGCTGGGGTCAATATCTGAGAATTATTTAGCAAGATGCGATACTCTTGTTTAGAATACTGATCCTATTATTGAGCCGATAACATTACGGATAAATAAGTAATACGACTAACTTTATCTCTAAACATGAGTACCGATAGGATGTTCTCCACAAAATTACAACAGTCTAAGAGTGACTTGTAAGATGAGAGGAGAGTGGTTTCACACGCGGTTTGAGATAATGAATATTAATTCGAGTTAACACTCATTAACAGTTTCTCACATTTGGTAGAATATGGAGAATCATGGTAAGTGACCCTGCTATGCCAATGAAGTCCTTGTAACTTACAATTTTGACATTTTCGGACTGAAGTCTTAAAACAAACAACCATTAACGCGATGGAGACCAGAATTATTCTAGTTGGTAGAGCAATGCGTCACGAAATTATAACACTCATACTGTATAAAAATCGTTAACACAAATGCGTTGGTTTGATAGGTGATGGTAGAGTTCATCCAATACTAAGTCCTACGGCTTGTGACAATCACACATCAGTGTAGGGGAGCCAGATCTTTTCCCTATTGTATCCCAGAAAGACCTGGTAACCCAAAAGTTGGTGAGAGCGTGCCCGAGAATCGTGACTACTCGCACTAATTGTACCGTACTGTTGGATTACTGACCGGAGGGTCAGTCGTCTTACCCAATGAACTAATATGAAGTAACACGGAAGTGTTGAATAAAAAATTTGGAAAGCAACAAACAATAAGTCCCCTTAAAAAGAACACTAACACGTTATTTCTTAATAATTTAGACGGAAGTTAGCTCCGTCGTCCTCAGAGGAAACGATAGTGCTGAGTAACAAACACTAATATTGATATCTCCCAATTAAAACGTATTCGCGTCAAACGTATTTATATGTATATATTCTATTGTGTCATAGAATCACTTACAAGAGACAATAGAACAATTGCACGGCACAAGAGAACAAAAATACAAAGCAGTCTTACCTGAATAAGGTCGAAAGCTTAAAATTTCTTGAATGTGTCTTTTTACGTATTTTTCATATATATTTTTGTGTACTATTTTGCCGGTGAAAAAAATATAGATATATTGTTCGCCGTATGGCGGGTTTTTGTGTTTAAATGTGTTTTTAGCCTCAAAATATAAAACCATAAACACAGTAATCAACCCGAAGGTCGGTTTAGTAGGAGATGGTAGAACTCACCCATGTACCAAGCCCGACGGCGTGTGAACACTCACACATCAGGGTAGGAGGGCCAGTTCCTTTCCCTGTGCCGGTTATGGTTTCCCAGGATGATCTGGTACCCGAAAAATCAACTAGCTTGGATGGAGCTGCAGGTGCCCAAAGTGCCTTGCCCGGGAATCGAACCCGGGACCCTCCGGTCAGTAGTCCAACGCTCTACCCACTAGACCACCGCGACCCGCCCCACTTTTCGGCGAATCGCAAATTTGGACGGTTATGTCCAAATAATAATTATAATCTAATAAGTGGAGCAAGTTGAGCAAAATGCGGCCAGTGAAGGCGTCTGGTGTCAAGAAATGGGTTGATATGAGATAAATGCTTGATAAATAGGCATTCGCAGGAAACATATGTTACCGCATTGCAGGTGGGAGGCTCTAGAATATATACATGTATGTCCTTGTAACAACAGACTAAACCTGGATGACAGCAATGGGGTTCCGAATAGACTCATTAGTTACCTTTCCTGACAATCTTTAGTCATTCCCGTAGCACACGACCATCTATTTTATTGTCTTTTATGTATTGGCGGTTTTCCGTTAGCTCGTGAAGCAACAGTATGTCCAACGAAATGAAATGCCACCATTAAGCGGGCAATACAATGTGCAATTCACAACACTACATGAAATCACAATAGCCTGATGGAGGGATGTACCAACGAACGAAGCGTGCACTCACGGAAAATTGGCGGATCCGCCCCTCCCTTCGTGCCGCACATGAAAAGCTGTCCACCATTCCGCGATGAGTACTTACCTGAAAGAAAAGATACAGTTTAAATCAGTTAAAGAATTCAATTAATGAAAACATTTAATCATATCATGCAACAAAAACTATTTTACGTGAATCTAATTAAAATAAGGAAATAGATAAATTAAATACTCAAAAAAAGTGCATAAAAACTAATATCGCTGGGAAAAATAAAATATCAATCAAATAGTAATCAAAAATATTTAACTCGCCACATTTTACTCATTTAACATCAGAGGCAGCACAGGATTTATTTTGACTATCCTGCACGTGACTTAAATAAGCCTCGACATGTTCATCGAATTTCGAAATGCGCTTAATTTTCTGTTCTTTCTCTCCGTAAGTTCACATTTTTTAACCTACGACGAAAAAGAGAAAAATATTCATGATCTTCCCGAGCGCAAACGACTGCTAATATTTCAAAATAATTGGGAAAAAAACTGGTCAAAGTCGTCTCAGGCCCCCACGCTTGCGCACAACGATTTGCACTCTACTCAAGGTCCGCACTCGCAGAAGTCGCTACTTCCGCGAGGGCGGCTCACCTTGAGTCAGAGTATAAAGCAGTGTGCGCAAGATCTCTAACAACGCCCTTCCACTCACCGACGACACATGGTTCTTCCACACTGACCGCCGGAGGCTTATCAGGCGCTAGATACGCGGGATAGCATCTGAGACTTCGGACCAGTTGATCCAAAGCTCGTTCTCACTAGTCATTTATAATGATCCTTGAGACGCAGAATGTGACTGTGTTCATTAACTTTTGACCGGATGTTCGTAGCTAGACAAGAATTCTGAACCAGAAAGAGTCATTCAAATGGAAAGAAACCATTTAAACACGCTAAACAGTTGTTAGACTTCAGTCCCACCGACTACTAGGGCTAATATTTTCGAACTCCGAAAAGAATTACCAAAACTAAATTGCTATTTTAATGAACGCCGTAGATCTCCACGCTGGAGCGAGCTTGTACGGGCCAGGGAAATCCGCGACCAGTGATGGTCTCCAGAGGCCAGACAGTCCAATGTGGAGTTGAAAATTCGTTCTCCACAATTGATTCCTCATCTCTTTTGCTTTTTTAGTAATGGTAATTTAAAATTAGTAAAGTTCTCGAATCAGACGCAGGTGAGATTCCCACGCAAATATAAAATATGGAACAGGTGACATTTGGAATTATGAAAGTGACTAACGGAGGAAGAGTTATCACCTAAATAACTGTCGAAAATGCATCCTCATCAAATCATAGGATTTTGATGTGCCCCGATTGTACCGGTCATTAATTAATTTTTTTATAAGCTAAAAAGCTTTTTTCATTAACTTTACTTCTTTGAGCAAATATTTTGCAACACATTTGTTTAAATAAATAAAAAACGACTTTTTCCTATATTTCGAAATTTATTTTTTTTCGTAAAACCTATACTTTAATTTTTCAAAATAAATACCTTTTTTTAGAGACCCATGAAAACTATTATTATTCCTTTATAGAGATGTAACAGACTAAGACACAGCTAAAATTTCTGCCCTTTCTATCGAAAAACAAAAACGTTAAGAATTTTTGGTTAAAAACGCATTTCTTTCAAGTTTTTCAGGTTTCCGAATTTTTTATGAACGATCTTGATTTTTCTCAACTCGGACTAGCCTACAGTTTAAAGTGGTTTCTAAAGATGATCTCTGATTTTTTTAAGACAAAAATAATCAATATTTCAATTTTTACAAAGATATTTCTCACTGGGGCTCGTACGTACCCCACGAGTCCAGCTTTGTTACTCAGGAAGAGCATACCAGGTGAAGGTTGAATGAGTTACACCCGCACGTTAGTTTAAAAGGACTCGCTTCATACGGTAAAACACATCGCTGGAAGCGTTCGCTCAGATCATGAAGCGTAGTTGGGTTGGGGGTTAGTGTATCTGGAAAAAGACAAACTAAAATTTTGAGTAGTGCGAATTCGAGGAAATATTTTGCTAACACAATGTCGGGAGAGCTTCCTGAGCAGAGCCAGGAAAAATATTTTTCGCGGATTATTGAGACGAGAGAAAAAATGCCGGGAGAGGTCTATGAAAAAAGTCGATAACATTTTCACATAATTTATCGTGTAACATTGCCCCGTATTGGAGAAATACAACCTCAGATTACGGCCGGGAATAAATGGGAAAGAATTACAGAGATCAAGACAAAAAATTAATTATGGGATCATAACCACGAGAAAGTTGAGGAAAGATGATATCAAAATAAGTGATATTATATTAAAAAAATACCTGAAATATCAGCATTCGCTTATTAGTAATTGAAGACATTGAATAAGAAATAGTTAATAAAATAATCCATTAACTAATACAGCGAATGATACACGTATAGCCTCAATAATGGCATCGAAAGCATGTGCATATATTCTCGGATGATCACTACAGTTGGTGTTGATGACAATATGCGGTTTATTAGAAGAAATCAATACCCTGTCGGGAAAAGTAAATACACGAAAGTGCCTTCCGGAATTTTAACAAAAATAAGGACACTAAAAAATCAAGATAAAATACGATAACTATTAGCGCACCAAGAGGGATGAAGGGCTTCCACGAGGGATGCATCGAGGAGAAAAAAAAACAGTCTCCAAAACTTTTGAGATCATCAGACATACAGGGTTCGTCCGGAAAATAAGTGTACTGAGCTCAGGAAAAAAAATTATTACACTTTTACAGATCTTAAGCTAATATTCCTCAAAATTGGACCCTTGTTAGTCGATACACTTGTTCCAGCGGCGTTCCCATTCCTGGAACGATCCAGCGAAGGCATCATCGGGTACCTCTCGAAGACACGTCGTCACGGCCTCTTTGACGGCGTCCAAGGTCCCGTATCGCGTTCCTTTCAAACTCCTCTTTATCTTCGGGAACAGAAAGAAGTCCGGTGGTGCCAAGTCCGGGCTGTAGGGTGGGTGCGGCAGCGTTGCCACGCCGTGTTTGGCCAAGAAGTCCGACACGACAAGCGCGGTGTGAGAAGGCGCATTGTCGTGACACAGCCGCCAGATGTTTTTGATCGCTGGCCGGACGCGGGCGACTCGTTTTCGAAGCCTGTCGAGCACTTGGACGTAAAATGCAGCATTTACAGTTTGTCGTTCAGGTACAAATTCGTAGTGGAAGACTCCCCTTTTGTCAAAAAAGACAAAAAAATCAGTACACTTATCTTCCGGACGAACCCTGTAGTGCGTGGCTCATCCAACCGAAAGCCTCCCTCACACACCCAGGGGGAGGGAGGTCCCACGCCCCTACCCGACTTAATTCCGCGAGGCTCGAGGAGCCTGAGCCTCAGCTTCCCGCCCCTTGTGGCAAGCGATATATAGTATTGGGCACGGGCGGACGAGAAATGTGTGACTCTCGGTGCAACAGGAAATGAGATCTTCACGATACGATAGCATATAAGAAACGTTTCAGGCGTGTTATGGTGGAATATCATAATTCATTAAAAATTGGCAATTTTCCACAAAATAATATAAAATACATAACCACAAAATAATAAAAATACCATAGCATGATTGCATTTATAAATATTTATCTGAATTGGAACCTGAAATCATCCAAGTTCCGATGAAATTTCTTATTATGATCGAAATGATTTCCAATTCGAAATCGAATTTTGAAACATGATAGTTAGATCTCTTCCGCACCAGTCACTTCAAGTTTATAACTTGGTCTAAGCATTATTTCACGGTTTCATTCGGAAACATACTCAAGAAGCTCAATTAACAATACTCTATACTTGGAATTATTGGCAAAATATACGTACAAAAGTCAATCAGATAAAACGGTAATATTCACGGTATACTTTATTACATCAATGGTTTCTCACCCGCACATTCGGACACATTACCGTATCCACTTCTCACTTTGCAACAGAATTACAGAAAATCGATTAAAACTTAAAAAAAAACCCTCTGGTATCCTCAATTCATACTGCCCAACTTACCATAAAAAATACACAATACTACCTTGATCAAAAAGTTCCCGGAATTTATTCAGAAAATTAAAAATACAAGATTATTCATCTAAATCTATATTGTCCCCTTCAAAGTAATCACCATCGACTGCAACACACTTATGCCAGCGCTTGATCCAATCCTCGAAACATTTTTTATATTCGGTTTTCGGTATGTCCATCAGTGCTTCCTGCGATTTTTCCATTACTTCCTCTCGGCTGCTAAAACGCGTTCCCCGTAATGGTTTTTTTTAACTCGATTGAACAGAAAGAAGTCACAGGGAGCCAAATCAGGTGAATTCGGTGGCTGTTGGATGGTATTTGTTGCATTTTTCGTCAAAAAATTACGAATAATGATAGCACTGTGCGACGGTCTCGACGCACTGTGCGACGATTTCTGGTCTCTTTCGGCGAATTGCTTCACGCAAACGTCTCATAACACCCAAATAATACTCTTTGTTTACTGTCTGGCCTTCTGGCAAAAATTCATGATGCACTACACCGTTGTAATCCATGAAAACCGTCAGCATTGCCTTCTTTTTTGACTGAAAACGACGTGGTTTTTTTGGTCTCGGCTCATTTGGTGAACGCCATTCACTTGCCTGATGTCTGGATTGCGTGTCGTACTCATAAACCCACGTCTCGTCTCCAGTAATGATCCTTTTGATGAATGTGGGATCGGATCCAGCCTCGCAAATCATGTCTTTTGCGACGTCAAAACGGTCTCTTTTTTGCATGAAATTGAGGTCTTTTGGCACCAACTTTGCTGCTACACGACGGAAACCCAAATCATTAACCACAATGTCTTGGGCGGATCCATAGGCAATGTTCAAGTCCTCCGCTATTTCTCTGATGGTTAATTTGCGGTTATTGACCAACATTTCTTTTACTTTATCAATTTTTTCACCGACTTTCGATGTCGATGGTCTGCCACTGCGTTCATCATCTTCGATTGACTCACGACCACTTCTGAACCGCTCGTGCCACTGGTAAACGACCGTTTTTTTTTAGAGAATCGTTGCCGAAACACTTTTCCAACATTTCCAACGTCCGTGCGCCACTAAATCCGTTTTTTTACGCAAAATTTAATACAAGTTCGTTGTTGCAAATTTAAATCCATTTCTGCAATTGTAAAAAATCGCCAACACACACAGAGATAGATGTACTCTTGGCTACGTAACTTTTGCAAATGTCAAGTTATGACACTAAGATTTAAAGGGAATATCAACAACAGATGTACCAATTTAACAAAAAAACAGAACTCAAATCGGAACGATGGGAGCGCCACACGGTGGTTATTCCGGGAACTTTTTGTTCAAGGTTGGTGGTTGGAAGGTGTTCAAGGTGCTTCAATTATCCAAGAATTTTGCTTCCGGGGGAATATTTATATGAACACTATATTAGTTTTAAATAATAATAGTTAAATAAATTCGTCTTGGTCTTTGTCGCAACTTCTCTCTTCACCTTAAAGCGCTTTACTACCAACAAGCAACAATCCTCCAAATGACTTTCTCCATCGACACCTACATAAATATCCTGCGAGCCACCAAAATGTGTGTGGCAGGGGGTGTAGCAACAGGAGGAAAGGGCAAGGGATGAGGGGGTTGGGTTTTTTCAAATAGGTGGGGGAATCTGTAGCAAAATATATATATATATATATATATATATATATATATATATATATATATTATAATATACTATATATCCATGCGCACTTCAACAGATAGTTGTGAACTTCTTGCAGATTTTCACAGCTTCTTTAAAATTTCTTCAATTTAAATAAAATAAAATAATAAAATTCCGTCCTGGTTAAAAGTACTACCTTCTATCCACCAATTGACGCACACTTTATGGCAATAAATCGAGCAATATGTGTCGGTATATCCGAGAACCTACTCTGAATTCGCGGTATGTTTTTCTACAAGAACAGTGTCTGGCACATGAAAAACGGAAAGACATCCTATTTCATCAACCTTTTCCAAGTATCTTAAGCAGAACAGTTTGTCAACTTAATTGGATTTTTTTTTTAGGTAATCTACCGGTTAAGGTAGGTTTTTGGATGGACCCAACTATCAAATAAACATTTTGTGACTCCCCACCTAGCAAACTAATCTATATCAGGTCCCTCTTCATCTCGGTGTACTTCTTTCCTCCCTTCATCTCGTCCAACATCCCTATCCTGTTCCTACCCTTACCTCGCTTGCCCAACATTTTTCCCTCTATTACCCTCTTCAACATTCCACTACCGCTCAATACGCCCTTCATCCATTTTTCCTGCCTCCATAGGATTTCTCTCAACAAACCCCTCTCCTCCCCCACCATTTCTAGTACTTCCTCATTTGTTTTCCTTTCGGTCCATTTCACCTTTTCCATTCTTCTCCACACCCACATTTCAAAAGCCTCCAATCTACGTCTATCCTCCTGCTTCAGCGACCACGTTTCCGCGCCGTACATAGCTACGCTCTATATCAGAGTTTTTACGAGTCTTGACTTAACATCCCTACTCAACGTCCCCGTCATCAACTCCCTCCTCCTTGAGAAAGCCTCCTTGCCTAGCGCAATTCTTCTCCTTACGTCCCTACCACTTTGACCGTGTTGGTCCAAAACACTTCCGAGATATGTAAACTGTTCTACCTGCTCTATTTTTTCCCCTCCTATTTTAATATTTAGCTTAGCCTTCTCCTTTCTAGAAAATCGCATAACCATTGTTTTATTTATATTAATTAATTCTCCTCCCATATTTATCACACTGAACCTCCAATTCACTCAACAATGCTTGCAACCCCTTGGCTGACTGAGCAACTAATGCTTGGTCATCAGCAAACCTAACCGATTTTACGAATTCCCCTCCGACTTTCATTCCTACCTCCAGTTCTTCCCATGCCTCTTTAATCATTTCCTCTACATATACGTTGAACAGTACCGGTGACAATGGGCAACCCTGCCTTACACCTCTTCCTAAAACTGCCCATCCGGACTCTCCGTTCCCCACTCGCACCTGAGCAGTCTGAGACATGTACAGGTTGCGGATCAGTCTCCTGTCCCTCCAATCCATTCCTATTTTCTGCAATACACGCATTAATTTTTCCCAATTCACTCTATCAAACGCTTTTTCGAAATCTTCAAAACAGGCAAAAACGTCCTGATTGTATTCTATATTCCTCTCGACTAGTGATCTCATAACTGCAATGGCATCACGCGTACCTCTTCCTTTCCTGAACCCAAACTGATCATCCCCTAAGTAATCATTTGCCTTACTCTCTATCTTTTTGTTGATGATCCTGAGAATGACTTAGCTGCGTGGGATATCAAACCTATTGTTCTGTAATCCTCACACGACGAAGACTTTGTTTTTTTTTTGGAATAGGAACTAACACCGATCTCACAAAATCTTTCGGCCAGATTCCTTCTTCATACATACTACGAATCAGTCCATATATGGCCTTCTTACCACCTTTCCCTAATTATTTCAATATTTCTACAGGAATGTTGTCCACCCCCACAGCCTTATTTGCTTTCATCTCCTTTAATGCCCTTTCTATTTCATGGTCGAGTATGCCTGGACCGAAGCTATCTTTTTCTACGTCATGTACGCCTTTTCTATGTCTAACCTTGTCGGCCTAAGTTATTTACCGTACAGTGTTTCTATATATTCCTTCCATCTCTCTTGGATTTTTCCTGGTTCAACTATTATCTTGCCCCATTTATCTTTAACTGTTAGCACACATCTTGCCTTCTTACTTTCCGATAATAACTTAACCTTGCTGTATAGAGCACCAATTTCACCCTTCTTCTGTAAACTTTCCATATCCTCGCATTGCCTTTTCCACCATTCTTTTTTTGCTTTATTTGTGGCCCTTCTCAATTTATTGTTTAACTCTTTGTACTTCATTTTGCCTAACTCTGTGTTTACATTTTTCCATCTTCTTCTCTCATCCATCTTTGCAATCATCTCCTCCGTTACCCATGGTTTCCTTATCCTTTTCCCATTAACGGTTCCTATAGTGTCTTTAGCGGCTTCCAATATCCCTTTCGTGATACATTCCCATTTTTCTTCGATAGTACTCAGTTCTTTGCCGTCATCCATCATTTTCTCTATAGCCTCCTGATACTCCTTCCTCGTTAATTCATTTACTGCTTCTAAATTCCATTTTTTAACCCGCCGCCCTTGCCTTATCTTCTTGAAACGAACATTACATTTCCTAACAACTAAATTATGGTCAGAGTCCGCATCCGCTCCTGGGAAACTGTGCGAATTTATCACACTGTTCCTAAACCTGTGGCTAACCATAATATAATCTAACTGATACCTTTCTGAGTCACCTGGCATTTTCCATGTATACCTACGCCTTTTGTGGTTTCTAAACCATGTGTTAGTGATGACTAACCCCTGTCTCCTGCAGAATTCAATTGCTTTCTCCCCGCGTTCATTCCTCGTGCCTAACCCATAGTCCCCCACCTCACCACCATCTCTTCCTTCGCCTACCGTCGCATTCCAATCCCCCATCACTATCAAATGTTTCCCTGCAGGAACACTCGCGATGATATCCTCTAACTCATCATATATCCTATCGACTTCTTCCTCCTTGTGGTTGCTCGGTGGCATGTATACCTGAATAATGACCAAGTTCGTCGGCTCTGCTTTAATCTCTACGAGTAAAATTCTATCTGTCGCTTGCTCTATGTTGACTACGCTTCTTCCTACCCCTTTATTTAAAATTACGGCAACCCTTCGTTGGCTCTCGTCCCCGCCGCTGTATATTACTCTACAATTGTCACTCCAGTAATCCCCGCTATCCTTCCATCTCACCTCGCAGAGGCCTAAAACATCTATGTTACCTCTTTCCATCTCTCGCTTAATATTTTCTAATTTGCCTCTCCTCAACATTGTCCTGAAGTTCCAGGTTCCTATTCTAACTACTTTCGTCTTCTTCTGCATCTTCTGTCCTGCTGCTGTTATTTCTCCCCCGCAAGGATTTCGTGGGATGACGACCGCGGAAGCCTTGCCTCCCCCGCTGCCGGGCACGACACACGGCCCCTTGGGCCGAGTCCCGCAGTTGCCAGGACTCAATTTCTGTTTTGCGTCCATCATATTTTCTTGGGAATGATAATTGAGGTGGTTTCCCGTTGCCTTCCTCAATAGTGTTTTTAACGTGACACCATCACTTAATGGCCGCCCCACTGGGGTCAGACGCCATTGCAGCCGCCTCACTGAGGAACAGACGCTGCGTGGACTACCTTTCGTCTGGCTCCTAACCTTCGACCTATCTGGCATGGGTGACCCTTCCAGGAGTAATTATTATTACTCCCGCCAGCACAGCTCTAGGGGTCATCGGAACACACAAGCCCTTCCACCACGACAAGGTTGTAGTCCATGGGAGGGCTTAATTGGATAAACAACCAATTTCCCTAGAGAATCAAAGGGATGCAAATATTCCGTGAAAGAGCAATGCCGTTTTACATACGCAAGTATCTTCAACAAATTAATGCATTCGGCGAACACAAAGCACACGTAAAACGGAAATGAAATCTTCAATTCGAAAAAAAATCATCTCTGCACTTCCTTCATTACTTCTTCTACTCCTTATAGCTTCCCAATTCTTAAACTTATCCCGTGGACTTCATTTCCAGATTTGTCTCATATTCCTCGTCTTGATTTATACTCCATTCAGGAACGCATTCCGATTTATCTGTTTCTTCCTTTCCGCACGTTTGGACCAACAAAAATATTATAGAACGGAGGAAGGCACAATCCAACTCGTTCATTGAACCCATCGCGAATCGTTTTAACGTCAAGATATATTCGCCCTTGACGACATGAGAACCACTCGCTACCTCCGCATCTTCTCCGATTTACATACAAATAAAAAAGTGACGAGGGGATGGGGAGAGGGAGAGAGAGCCGAGGGAGGAAACTGTGGAGCTAGGCAGGCGGATAATCCTTCAGCTCCGTGTAAAAGGAGAAGAGCCGAGCGAGGCATGGATAGAGAGAAAGAACATTTCGTCAAAGGCGGGGAAGGGTGGGGAGGCGTAGGATATCCAAGCCCTGAGAGGGAGAGGAGAGCTAAGGAATAGAAGAGAGAGAGAGGGGCAAACCTCTCGGAGATTATCCCAGAGGGGCTGTGCCTTGGGGTGGGGGCAGGGAGGGAGAGACGGGGGTTGGTTGGCCGGGAGGTGGTGATGTAGGTGGTGGTGGTGTGGGGGGGCGGCTGAAGGGAGGGATTTAATGAAAAGGGAAATGGAGAGATGGGGAGCGAAAACCCATCCGGCTGCGAAAGTGAGGGAAGATTGAAATGCGGAGCCAGAAATACAGTCAAAACGAGCGGAGTAATATGAAGGGGGTGGGGGGAAAGGGGGTCGGTGGAAGAAGGGGGCAGGAGGGGGGACGAGGAGCAAGGGATTGAGGGCCCCTTGAGGTGGCGAAAGGAGAGCAAATAACAATATAAGGAGCTCCACGCCCTCGCAACCCGTATCCTAGGGGAATTCAAGACCCTTCGCACGCAACAAAGGATTACTCCAGTCACCGGCACACCTACTAAAAAAAACTTTCGACCTGGGAACCATATGTACCTACCATATCACGAGATTCATGATGCCACTGGAAGATATGAAAGAAGACTAAAAAATTCTTTAAAACACGCATTTTCTTCACTCTTTCACCTCTCAAATCATATAAGTCGTCAAATTTATTGACCAAATAAACATTCAAATAATAACTAGAGCCTTATCATTTCAGGCGTGCTAGGAAAGATCCCAAGAATAAATTAAACAATTGCTATTTAGCATTTAGCAGTCAAGAAAATATGAAAAATCGATAAGGATATCATGACATATATTCAGAGAACCGATTGACTATGGGGCGCGAGAACATTGCCATCAATTTCAATTTCTACTTGAATGACAAATTATTTAAAATCGATTACTGTTCTTGACTGGCACTCTAATATTCGCCATTTATTCAGAGTACCGTATAATGAAACAAATCCAGAATAACGTATTTTTCAAATCTCTATATTAGATAAAAATGACAACGGTGGATACAGCATAAGAGACATCAACACTTTTTTGTGCCTCAAATCAGATAAATAACTATATAAATATTTCAAATTCAATCACATATAAAGGTTCTTTCCCAAACAGAAGTAGAATGAGTGATTTTATTTTTGGTAGCTATCCATAAAATGATTGCTCCTCGGAGAAAGAAAGTGAACAATATGTTTTACGAGGAAAGCTCGATAGGAATGCTCGGAAGGCTGCGGAAATGAGTGCAAGGCGTCAGGAAGGGGATCTTTGCCAAATGGAGGCTGCACCACGACAACACGCCGTCCCGCACCACCTTTCTCGTCACCGGGTACCTGACCAAGCATAAGGTGGCAACGTGTCCCACAGCCGCCCTCAAGCCCAGATGTTTCAGCAACCGACATTTCTTATGTTCTCAAGAATGAAAAGGATTTTGAAAAGCAACCATTTTGGAACGCTGGATAACGTCGAAGAAGTCGTGACGAGGTGCCTGAAAGAGGTTCCCGCAGACACCTTTCAAGAAGCGTACCGCGATTGGCACAGGTGCTGGCATCGGTATGTCGACGCACAATGGTGCCATTTGAAGAACTTTTACTTAAGGATACGTGAGCAGGATGGTGGAAGATTAAGGAGAACAGGCTACCTGGAGAGCATGAATACAGATAGGTGTTAAGAATAAAAAATAAAGAAATAATGTTCTCGCGATAATCTCCGCTTAGAACCGTCGAAATATATGCCATTAAGAGGGGAAAAACCTCAAAAAATCTCTAATACCTGGAACCTCTAATTTGCCACAAAACTTTAATGTAAGCTGCATGAGAAACAGGCGAAAAATTCAAATTATTCTACCATTTAACACAACAAAAAGCAAACCTGTGCACAAAAAATAAACGAAATGCATACTTTTTCAAGTGGAGGCAGCGCTAAAGAGGCTATCGCAGATTAGATGAAGATTTGGCCACTTTCAAGGAAAAAGACATAGTCACTTTAATCAGCGCAATATAAGAAATGGTAAAAGGAGGCGCTACCTCATGCTTTTTCAAGATTAATTTCGGCGACAAAAGATGAAATCTCGAATATAAGCCTTGAAAGGAAACCGAAGGACAGCAAAGACTTAATTATGGGCAAATGAAAAACGGTGGAACGGAAGAACATGAGGTGAAGATAATGGGATGGAGGATACTTTTCCTAGCGTTAATTCATGCACGTTTGTCGACAGTAAGGTTTTTAAGATTTGATGCTCCACAAATTGATCTCACGTTACTCGATCAGTAATCTTTAGATACAATAGCGCTCAAAAAGGTTTCTCTACCTAATGGTGAAAACAAACACGCATTCTATAAAGGAATGGGAAAACGTGACGAAAATCTTTTTCATGATTTACGCTTTTAAGCGCAATTGTTACAAGAAACTCCAGAAACTCATAGAATATCCCACTCTTCACAACAAAATATTAAAAGGGAGACAATAATTTTACAATGATACCTTAGAATCTCAAATAATTTTCTAAAAAAAACACTCATCTTTGTTTCCCATAGAACAAATAAAAAGGGAATAAAGCACTTTAACAACTGGCAAAAAAATTCCTAGGACGTATCTAAACATGAAATATACAATAATAGTATGGACTAAACAGTATTTAGAACTCCTCGGCAAAACCTTATACTAGTCCTCACAAGTATATTTCCAAAATACAAGTAGATGAATTAAGCTATTAGCCAGCCAGCAAACCCTCTATTTGTTTGGCTGTTACCCCGTTCTCTAAATCGCTGCTTCGGTGAGACTCTGTCCACCCCTTCAGCGTCAGTGGTTGTGCTCTCTGCACGTTACGGAAACAATGGCGAGCGAAAGTGTAATGGCGAACGTGTACCTTTCCAGTGTAAGTGAATGAAAGATGAAGAAAGACTCTTAGTGAGTTGGCAATTGGCCGTGATTTATAATTGTATTAAACTAAATTTAATTAATTAAAATTAATTTGGGCGTATACATGGTGCCCGGAGCATCGACGACATGTCGGAAAATTTTGATAGCTATAACTATATGCTAACTATTATTATTTTGGTCGAGTACATAGTGCCCTGTTCATCGTCAACATGACGGATATATTTTGGACTACTTTTCTAAGTTAATGATTTTTTGTTATTATTATTAATATTATCATTTTTTATTTTTTAAATATTATTTCCACGTATACGCATATTTATATTAATTAACGAGTTCATAGCCACGTGTTCCAGTGTCCGCCAATATGAACATATGAATGCATGTACATATTAACTCGTATTTGCGCATGTGTGATTGTTGCCTTAATTCCTCCCACCGCAGGCCCTTGCGGCGGCCTGTGGGGTATTTTGAAGCAGTAGATGAATATCACAAAGTCATCTGATCTCCAGTTCAGACGCCAGTTTACAATAAGGCCCGAATGGAACTACTCTCGCGGAATATTTTTCGCTCTAAAACCTACCTTTGCTGCTACTCATCAACCAGTGCATGTTATCAAAGCTATACGCTGATTTATCACAAATTACTTTTACCCGCGCGAAGTTAGTTGTCTCTGGTTTTATATCTATTTGCATACTGATTTATAGCTATACGGTCATATATGACTCACCAACCAGGAATATGACTTGATTGAAAGAGAGATCTTACAAAGATTAAGTTGAAATGATACATTTTCGGGAACGGAACGCCTTCTGCCTTGATTTTGATAGTGATTAACTGGTCTGATAAGGCGATTCTTCCAATTTCTAATCATATCTCCCAACGCTTTCACTTCTCAAATCGCTAATTGAATTAGGAGTTACATTGTGAGTAGATTGTGTGACTGACCGTTCAATTACCGTTACCCTTTCGGCAGATCTTTAAAGTATCTTTTCCACCGCTCAGCCAAATACTTTCTACGCAAGCCTTTCATCCTTGCTGAACTGAGCGCGTCGTCGCTAGATCGAAGTTCTCCGCCGCAAAGAGCCAACCCTAGGAGAAAAATTAAATAACCCGCGTGATCCGCCGAGGGAACGAATGTTCTTTTCATTTAGAAGGAAACCAAAGGTGCTTCAAAAAATCAGGGACGTACAAATGCGTCTTAAAGTGTGCAACTTCTCATCGGAATAGTTGATTACTTCAAGAATTAAACGTTCACGTACAAGTGTCGGTAGTCGTGATGTCTCGTACGGACCTTGGAAAAAAAGAACAAGCTCCCAATTTGGAGAACTGACATTCGTGCGCGAGAAGTTTATGGTAGCGGATAAAAGTTTCCCCTCTATAGACGTTACTTTGCCTCGTTTCTTTAAATACTAAATACTCGTACTTCTGCATGCAGTCGCCATGTTGTCAAGCTTAAGAGTTTCGCTCGTATACCAACGTTCGTTGACTCTGGTCTCGTGTTAAGTAAACTTTTCCCGTCACCCGACTGGCTGCCCGAGGGCACCCTACGCGCGAAATGCCTGCCGCGTGCGTATGTAAAGCCTTACAGGGAAACTGCAAAATGCCCGAGGGCGGGCAGGTCGCGTTCGCACAAGCAAACAGTGTGGACGGCGTCGGTTGACGGAATGGAGCACCGTGGAGGACAGCATGGCGAACGCATGGACGACGCCGCCTGCACAGAGGTTGGGATAAAATAACGCGGGCGGCGAGCACGTGCGTGGCGCATACATAAAAAGTATACTACCATCGTCGGTGCCGATGAATGTCAAAGGGAAGGAAAGGCTGATTCAGGGTTGTCTAGATTGGGGGGGCGGGGGAAACTGTGAAAATGAAGGAAAAAAAGGATGGAGGGAATGGGGGTGGGGGTAAGAGGAAATGAAAGGAGAGCCTTTCATACACTCGAACCCTTTACTCTTTCAAACCTTTGGGAGGATTTCAACACACAGGGACAAACAAGGGAGAGGCCCCCTGCTCCGCCTATACACATGCCTAGGGGATGAAAACAGGTGAGGAGAGGCTGCCTTCCGACGGCGATGTTTCGGTTTGACTCCAGTTGGTAGAAGGATGCCTCATGTCAGCAAAATTCCCATATCTACCGCTACGCTGCAGAAAAAAGTCGCAACCTTCGTTCCTGAAGCCACCAACCCGGAGGACTTAATTAGGATACCCTTAAAATTAGTCGACCGTTTATTCAGTAGAAATATAGTATACAACTCCTTTCCCTTTAAAAGCTGCGTCGTAGTATTTTCGTGACGAACCAGCTTCGGTTCAAAAGGGAACTAAATTCTGAAATGTATCTCCCGTTTTATTGAATATTTGCTTATTAATCAATTGAGGAACCCCTTCAGCGGGGGCCTAAGTCTTAAAGCCTAAAAAATTGTCTACTTCCCACTTTTCATAAGCGATATACGGGAAAATAAATTGAACTGGAGAAATTGAACTGCATTGAAGCAACTGAATTGGAGAAATGGGTAGTAAAATGATAATTGCAACTAGTTTCGTCGGTGAAAACGGAACGAGAGAAGTTACGTATACGAGGCGTTGTAATTGTAATTCGGGATTGGATTAAATACGCTTACTTTTTGTTTCTACAGTGATTACCGATTCGTGAAAATATTTTTTTATCAGGTATTCCTGTGAATTACATTTCGCCAACATTTTCTATTACTCTCTTGATTAGAAGGAGCTCACACTATCACGTTCGGAGTAGCGAAAAGACATTGATGAAAGAGCAAATTATTATTAACGAAATCTTTGACTCATAATCTTTAGTTTAATAACACCACCAGCTAAGGTTAAAATGCAAAAAGCGGTAGTGAAAGTAGATTCGGCAAGGATCCAAAAAATTTAAATAACACGTGGTAAATGTATACCAGGGAAAAATGGATGCATGCTCGCTCAAAGGGTCACACGGCTGCGTAAAAACGAGGGGGCCATGTATCTAAAGTGCAGAACAGATCATTTTTATCGTGGAGGAGGGAAGTGGAGCAAGGCATGAATGCTTAAGTACATTGCTCGTCGGCGGAGCTAAAGAAACCCCTTTTATCCAACCCGTCGTCGCGCAGGCTCTTCGGTGCGGAGCCAATCCCTCTTCCCCCGACCGTCATCAGCATTTGCCACCTCTTACAGGATATGCAAAAAGCCAAGCGCGCAAAATATATACGGTCGAAGGTGCTTCTTTACTCTAGCCTTTTCATGAGAAGAAAGCTTGCGGGAAAGTGGAAGTGAGAAATCTCCAGGATGGATATAAAAAAAGATTGCGAAGAAGGTAAACAATTGAAAATAAAATATCGACTGAAAATTAAGTCGTTAAGGCGTAGTGCGAAGCCAAACGACGGAGGAAATCGATGGGTCTCATTAATTATTCAGATATTTCCACGTGAAAAAGACGTCTTCTAAAATGTATCACATTAATGTTTCATTTTCTGCTGGGTAATGGATGCGAATGGGGTCATTTGTCACCGGAATTGGAGGGCGCCATCTGGAAATGCCTCCGAAAATTACCTAACACCGTTTGAACAAAATAAGGATGTGATTAGATACTCCTATTTAGTCGCCAATTGTGTTTATGTTCCCTTTCAATGCCTTGAGTTCCATAAAGAATAGGACAAATTGTGACTTTTGCATTAGAAAAATAGGTTAAGAAAAATTGATACAAAAAGCAATTCATTTGCTACAGGTTTACATTCAATTGCCGTACAACACGAGTTGTTTTACGAGAAACTTAAAACTCTTTCGACCCCGTGAGACATTCAAATAAGTTTGATCAGATGCATGGCTTAATAGAACCTATTACACCTAGACAATGAGTCGTGGATGAGTGATCTGCAAATTACTGACAGGATAGTTTCTGTATTTGCAGTTTACATTTCACCGAGGACGTCGAAAACCGAACGCAATCCTTTCCGCGGAAACGTCTTTAGTGGCATAGGACTTTTTGAAGAGTGTAACGGGTGGATATGGGGTGGGGAAGATGCCTAATTTGAATTTCCGCCATGCAGCGGCCCGGGGATTATCTCGCTAATGGTCTTTGGGGACTAGGCGGAGGAATAATTATTCCCCCTCCAGGACGACAGCAGCGGGGGCGGAAGGAACGGACAGCAGAGGTGCCAAAGAAGGGACTCCGCGGAAGGGAAGGACGAAACTTCCGAAGTAGGGACGGCGACAGAAAGGGGAAGGGGGTAAGGTAGGGTAAGGGGTAGGGGCTAAGTCCGTTGCGAAAGGGATGTAAAAAATAATAAGGCGAGAGCTCCTTGGCGCGCTGATATCAGGAAAGAAATGAAGGCGGAGACGAGAAAAATGAGGCCACCAGACATGCTTCAGCGGGATGATGAGGTTAAGATTGAAAAAAAATAAATAAATAAGATATTCTTTCTAGCATAAGATGGCTGGCAATCGAGAAGCATTATAACGTCTTGGGGGCAAGTTTGGACCAAGGTCATGGAATAAGATTTTTGAAAGTTCGAATCACTTCAATTTCGTGAGCTAACAATTACAAATGTGTGAATTAGTTAGCTAATGCGAAAAGTTCTCGAGGTGAAATGGTAGGAAATGTTCCGAGGGTAGAAATTCATAATATTTTTGGGAACACTAACGGATGACAGTGATTCTAGTTCAGAAGCGCTTTAATACCCCAATTAGCGAAGGAACAGCTGCCGACGGTACAATTGATTTAATACCAAAACACTCTCCTAATTGCAGATTGAGTGGATAATGTCCGGTAAAAATCGTTGCGGGAATCTACTGTACGTGTAGGATGCATTTATAAACCACAGTAAATAATCAACCCACAAACACAAATAAATAATTTACAAAACTTATCCCGGCCATCTTATCCTCTTCAATTGGATCATGTAAAATAATTACAACCCATTAATTGGCTAATAGGGTTAAGAAAATTACCAACAAAGGAGGTGAAAATATTTACGAAGGCTGAGATTCCTTTATCGGATTCTGCTACCACCAGAAATCGGTAAAAAATTAATTTAATATGATTCTGGGCGTTTTGCCAGATTCGTTAATTATGTCAAGGAATCTTTATAAAACAGCTTCTCAGAATCCTAGAGAAAATATGCAAATATCGGCACCCAATTTTGAATAAACTTACGATAAATTAGTGAGATTCCACTGAAGATTCGAAGCAACAGCTTAAACCTCAGCATTACGCCACCAAAAGACTGGGGAATAAGGTGTTGAAATAAATAAATCATTATGTTTTTCTAGCAGCGATAAAGGGGAACGGGAAATCATGTGTTTTTTCTCCAATCCTTACAAACATCTACCAAAAATATTATTGAACATAATTTTCCTTCTCTCTTAGTTAAATCAGCTCTTCCTACTAGTTCCTCAACGCTAAACTGGGAACTTATATTTTTTAGTGCTAATTATAGTCTTAAGAAAATCCATATTATTAAAACGATAATATCAACGTGCCTCTATGAACGGCCTCGATAAACCTCCCAACTCCTCAGAGAAACGTGCGGAGATAAATTACGTATCTTTTGGAACTCCTTACGGGTTTGGAAAAATTATGTTCGCACATAATTTTCGGCTGACCACGAAAAACGAGCCTATACACATGGTTGCAAAAGAATATTGTAGATGATACCCCACAGATATCAGTTTTGAGATCTTCTCCACTCTCGATTCCTGCCTCTCTGGAGTAAGGACGAAAAACGAGCCTATACACAGGGTTGCAAAAGAATATTGTAGATGATACCCCACAGACATCAGTTTTGAGAATTACGATATAGAACGCAGAAGAAACTTGAAGAATTCTGCGGACGCGGCGTCTTCCATCAGAGGAAGGGCAGAGAGGTTCGAGAACTGTAGGTACATGAACTTCTCGCGAAGGAAAATCGAGAGGGAGGCCTAAGTCTTCCAACTCCGGAAAAGCAGCAGCACGAGGTTATTCTCCTGCAGAGTAAAGGCTATTCAATCATACTGTAACAGGATGCCAGCTCCTTCTGGAGGAAGAGGAAAAAAAGAGAAACGAGATATCTTCTCCACTCTCGATTCCTGCCTCTCTGGAGTAAGGACGAAAAAGAAAGGTTGCTTCCCACTGCTTCAGAAGCACCTGGCATTGGGAATAATGGTCTCGCCTCAAGAGTGCAGAAGCTAAGGGGTGGATAGAGAGAGAGGAAAAGGGCAAACCGTAGAAGGATTGGAAAGGAAGGGAAGATTCCACCGGCCTTATGCTGAATGGACGGTGGAAATCTAAAACCACAGCGAACGAGAGAAGGGTGAGTGGTGATGGGGAACGAGAGGAAAAAGAGGCCGTTGGAGGTATTCCGCAAGGAAAAACGAATATTATTTCGAAATTTGCGAATCAAGCCGGTAAGTGCGATTATACTTTTTATGATTGCCATTCAAAATAAGCGTGCTTGCGGACGGCAACAAGTTTTCAACGTTTACATTAAACTTACATTCCCATATGAGACGAAGGAGTTGCAAACATTTGCAAAATCAAACTCACTCTTAAATTTTATTGGATCCTGAAAGTATGTCTTTGCATCTATCGCAAGGACATGTGGCGGAGGGTGATAGCGCATTAATCTTTTATGCATAAATATGCACATATTGCTTGAATATGTATACATATGTCAAAGTAATACTGAAAAAAACCTTTTAGCAATTAGGCCAAATGTTGGCTTGATAGCTGAGTGTAGAGCTCCCCTGGTACTAAACCCAACGGCATGTGTGAAGTTCACACATTACGGTAGGGTTCAGTTTATGTGTCGCCTATGGTTTCCCAGGAAGATCAAGTACCAGAGATGTCACACATCTAGGGTAGAAACGAGGGTGCCAAGCGGCGTCACCCAGATATGATTTCAAATCCTGCGGTCTATAAGTCAGGACTCTACTCACTGGACTACCTTACTGATGAGATTAGGGCCATTTTAGGAGAAAGGAAAATCGTCAATACAACAACTTTAATGGTCCGACACTTTCGGGCAATGATTTCGTCAACTGGTGATGACATATGACTACACTGGATATACGTTGAGAGATTAAAAATTAAAAAAAAACTGCAGTAGAAATGATGATTAAGTTAATTATGTCCGCAGAAATAAATGATATTCTTCAGTAAAACAGTAAGTATTCTTACAGTTCATGCAAACACAATTGTTGATGAAATCAAATCGCTGATTACCCATTAACTAAATTGTTCAAATTAAACCTTGAAAATTAATGCGTCAGAATAGATTTTAATCGTAATAAAATATTGAAATAATAACTTTCGGGGCATTTATTTTTATGCGATATAAATTAATAATACGCTTGAAACTAATTTCTCGTATGTAAAGAAAAGTCGGCAAAGAATTTTTTTCCCTCAAGGTTTTTTTCCTTAATTATAAATACGGAAATATACTGAGAAATCCACCAATACTTGGAATGGAACGAAGGAAAAACAATTGAACTATTTGGAAAATTACCTACTAATTGTCTGAAAAACGCAAAATAATTAGTACTGGCTGTTTTAACAGTTTTGAAAATGTGTGGACTGATTAATTCAACTCAAACGGTAGTTTTGGGACCTTTTTGGCGTATTTATTTCCATACAATCGTGACATCGAAGTAGATTCAGTAACAAAGACCGCGTTGAAAAATGTAGCACTAAGCCCGTAGCCTGGATCTGGGACACAAATTTGCTACAATAATATTTTGGAAGTGATGGAAGTCACTATTTGATGCCTCAACGCGGCGTGAGCAAAGAGGAGTTCGTGGCAAGAGAAGGCGATAAGGGTGGAACCGGGATAGTGAGGTCAATCGATTTATTGGGGCCTTTCTATTCACAACTCATTTTTGCAAAATTTTCTATTTCACTTCAATCCTTTTGTGAAGCAGACTGCGGGAAATCTGAAGAATGGCAGATAAGCGTAACAACAAAAAAATCAATACAATTTTCAAAAAGACATACGTAAACGTACATTACGGGTTCGGCTAAAAAAAATTTCATTAAAAGTAACGGGAATTTTCAATAAAAAATGTTATGATGACTGCTTGAGAAATAGGAAAAATTAATTGGAAGATGAGAGAATCCTTAATTGCAGGCATGATGGACGAAAGATGTCCGCACCGAAACATACAAACACACTTCTACTATTACCAATCAAATCGGTGCCACATGTAGAATAAAACATGCACATAAATAACGAAAGCAACATTTCACCGCGCGTGGTACAAAGTATGAGTATGTTGACGGAATTGATGATACTATACTGTAAAATTAAACATAATACTGAGTCTGACAGTGAAGATGGAGCTCATATTGTACTACACTCATTTGCATCTGAAAATCATAAAGATCAGGGGAGAAGGTGTTAGGTCATTTCTCTGAGCTACGGGCGAGTTCCTAAGAAGATACAGAAAACCACACAGTCTGGGTGAGTCATTGAGTTTAAAACGCCATCGCGAATCGAATTTGGCCCCTACGATCGATGGCAAAACGCTCCACTGACTAGGCTACGACGCCCCTTAGCAATAACAATTACAGCAGAAGTTCATTAATCTCAGATAAAAATGAAGCGGTATACTACAGACCAGAGAGTAAATAAATATGGATACCTCACTCTTCTGCGTGAATGGAAAGGATATCCTTTGAGATATGCCAGCAGCTAACATTTTTTTTGCAATTTTGTGTTATTTAACCGCAACTCCTGAAAAAGAAAATATTTGCCCGGCGTTCCGAGTGTTGGAATTTGGCGATTGTGAGGAAGGAGATCGGTTTTTATACACTCAACCTGATCGTTATTGCTTCAAAGGCCTATCGCAAACAGCAGCGCAAAAATGAAACATTGGAAACCTCGCCGAACTATGAGCACTTAAAACATATAATCCAGAAGCACCCATAACAAGAAGTACTAACAGGCAGCTGGATGGATATGGACTGTTCATTTACAACAGACTCAACTCCTCGTGAAAGCGGAAAGTTGGGGGAATTGTTAACCCAGCTGTTTCCCAACATGAACGTTTGCGCCACGGATGTGGGCAAAGGGGTTTATGACTGAGGAGCGATTTTCAGATCATTTTCTCCTTTCAAAAGATGGGCTGAGGAAAGGAGCGAGGTTCCGAAGAAACTGGAATTGGGCGATAGAAGATAGCATAGAAGTAAAGAGAGTGGTCGGGACACACACACACACACGTATGCATAAAAAGCCATGGGCACGCAGGCCGAGCGAAGAAGAGGGTGGGGGGTTGGGAGGAAATGGAGGCGGAAGAACGACCTCCGAAAGGTCAAGATGAACGGAGGCGGAAGGGCTCACGTTCTCTCCCCGGAAAAGAGAGGAGGCCCCAGCCCTGCTCTCGATCTCCTTCCCTCAGGAGAAGAGCGAGTAAATGATGCCACAAAAGGATTTCGGTTCCTGAGAGAACTCCTCGAACGAGGAAATACGACCCGCTATACACGACGGAACGAGAGCTGGGGGGGGAATATAAAAAAAAAACTGCTTTTATATATTGAGCGAGTAAACGTCGAGTAGTTAAATATCTCTCTGGAGCCTCCTGTACTATGCATCAAAAGAACTAGCAAGTCCATAAACCTGAATAAGTTATTGGATTAGAAAATACACGAGAAAGAAAATATCCACTACAGAAATGCCACAAACAAGGTTTGCTGATTTGATAGCTATTAAGGGAGGAAACCGACAGCTAAGATCATTTGCGCAATTACGAATAGCTGGGTACTTTGGTAGAGATTAGACGTTTAGGAATTGGATGAATGGGGAAACATACGGCTATTAATTTATTTAGTACGTTCAACATAGCATGGAATCGTCTTTCTTCTAACAATTCCCAACACAACTCCAGAAGCATCTGTCTGACGGTTTTCGTTTAAAAGTAACAGATTTTAACGAAACGGGCCGCCCTGCATTGAACCACCGACATACGTAGTAAGCATCGCATCGGGTGTCCCACAAGGAAGAGTTATCGGTCCAAGATTGTTCCTTTTATGCATTAATTACATCAGGTCTCCGGCTTACAGTAAACTCCGTCTATCGATGTACAAGTAAGGACAAGGTTAAACCCTTTGTAGACATAAGTAATGTTCAAGGTTGCATGTACATGTATATGTTAGCTAATAGCATATCATAACAGAGACGAAGACTCTGTTATTATATACTTAAAACGTCTCTGTTATTATGGAACACTTCACATCACACCTGAACCTGTAATTTATACTGATAGTATATGTATTTGTATGAATTTGAAATGTGTTTTTGCATGAATACATACATACACCTGTATGGTTGATTTTGGCATGAATTTGCTTGGTTTTGAATGTGGTTTTTTTCTCTTTTACGGATGGTGACCTAAAACCGCCGCCACATGCCCTTGCGGCGGCTTGCGAGGTCTTATGTAGATGGTGAAAAAAACCCGGCGTCGGTATTAGCCTACTCATAAGCGCTAAAGGATCCATAATTTAACATCCCATCCGACGGACGGCGTACTCACTTGTGCCCACCACAAACGCAGAACTCCCAAGTAGGGGTAGGAATACCACTGAAAAATCCTTCCAACTTCGGGATTCGAACCGGGACTCTCAAGGAGGAAATTCAGTGTATTAGCTGCAGCAACATCCCGATGCCCAGAAATAACTGATAGCACACATTCTACTTGAAGAAAGAATTCAAAACGGTGGAAACAGCTGATTTTTCGGGAAAGATTTCGGGAATGATCAAAAATTCATTTTCACCATTACCTATTATGACTTTTCTTACAAACAATCAACGTTACAAATACCTCAGGCTAAAGCAGGCTTTTTGAACAGACATGACAACTAATGTCGGTCGTTAGACACTTTTAAAACTGCGTGGAAAATCACAAAGTGTCTAATTACCAGCAATAATATTTACATTAGTTTTCACAAAATAAAGAAGGAGATCGGTTGCTGGTTAAACCTAATTTTTATAATCGTTAACTGATACTCGAGTAACTCTGTGTAAAACAATGCCAATCATCAAGGATACACATCCTAATACGACGGACAAGTGAGGAATACCGTTAACGCACAAGAATTAAGAGAGAAAATAAACTAACGCGTTGATCGTAGCCGCATAAGGAATCACGTCACAGTCCAGATCTCATTTCAGAACGCGTGTGCAGTTAGGGAAGAAGAAAAAAGAGAAGAAGAATGTCCGAGAAAAGCTTTGATGCCAGCAATCCTCAACATGAAGGACGCAGAGAGGAAAGACTTGGCCCTCCAGCGGAAAAGCAGGAACCAATAAGGCAAACAGTTCTACCTATCGCAGAAATCGAAGAGATTCTGGATATGAGTAACGTAACATTAAATTTAAATATCCTAAGGTTGTTTTGATACACTAATTACTTTTTTCAGTACTCAGGTTTCTTCTCAGTATTCTCCAGTCTTTAATCGCTAAACACTAAAAGGCAATGTAATGCGCGATTACATAGCATTCATGTTTATGGCGCGATTGGAATTTCAACTTTCCGTTTAGTTAGTGGTAGTAGACAGTAGAGTTTAGTAGACTTAATCGAATTTGTATAACGATGGAAAAATTTTAAAGCGTCAACGTGAACGACTTTTACACTCAGATATTGTTACTATGCAATGCGAATTAGTGGAAGACTCCTTTAAAAGTTGCCTTCACCGGTATCTCCCGCAGTTCCTTTGAATTTAAGATCTACATTGTTTTCCATCTCCACTTAACTCAAGAGTTTAGTTTGCCCATTCAATAAGAGGACGATCAAAATTTTACTCACTATAATCTAGTCATCACATGGAATTTTAATGAAAATCGTTCAAGCATAATTCCAGTCCCTAAGTTGTACTTAAATCAACGATAATTTCTCCCATGTTCCAGTTTATAGGTTAGAAAATCGGCGACAATAACTGCGGAAGGTATTTCAGCCGAAGAGAAAATTCACACTCTACAGCAAGAAACTGTTGATGATTAGAATATTCATGCCCATGAAGTAGCCTATGAAGACATTTTTATCGGCATTCAACCGTTTAGAATAGATAGCTTTAAGATGTCATTTTCCCACGAAACACAGGGGATCAGAATAACATTGTACGACCGCGCTAAGAGGGAGAAGTATTTTAAGTAGTCTTGTGTCAAAACACCCCCTACCACCCACCCTAGCAGTGGTTTTCAGGGTACTATGCAAATAAATAAATACCATTTAGGTAGGTTTTGGGTGGACACAAACTTAGTACCCCAAAATAACTTAGCCTCGCCTAACAAGACACAACCTGTGACTTGACAATGGACATCCGACAATACAATAAATCCTTCTTCAATTTTTCACACTTCCTTCCTCCCTTCATTCCGTCCAACAATCCCATCCTTTTTCTCCCTCTTCCTCGACCGCTCAACTTTCTCCCATCTAATTTAATCTTCAGCATTCCATCACCAATCAAAATTCTCAGCTTTTTCCCGGCCTCCTGTGGATTGCTCACAAAAATCTTCTCTCCTCCCCCACCACGCCTAGAACTTAAGTACTAGTTTGTTTCCGTTCAGTTCACTTTACCTTATCCATCCTTCTCCACAGCCCCACTTTAAAAGCTTCCAACTTACGCTTATCACTTAGCTTCAATCACTATAATTTCGCGTTGCAAAAAACTAACCTCCCAATCAAAGTTTTCACGAACCTTTTCTTAACATCATTAATCAACGTCTCTATCATCAACACCTTCCCCCTTGCGATAGTTCCTTTGCCCAACGCAATTCTTCTTTTTATGCACTTACTAATTCGACCATTTTTGTCCAAAACACTTCTGAGATGGGTAAACTGTCCCACATGTATGACTTCCTATTTTAACGGATCCGTCTTACCTAAACTTCTCATCCTGAAACTTCTCATCCGTCTTCCTAAAACTGCTCATCCTGAAACTTCATCCACCACTCGTACCCGGGCACGTACAGATAGCGGTTGTCTCCTAACCCATCAATATATTTCTAATTTCAGCAATGCATCCAAAGATTTTAATCAATTTACTGTATGTTAGGAAAAACCAAAGGGAAGTTCAAAGATCAATATTATCTTTCGGATGTTAGACATAATTTAGAATATGCTGTTACTTTGTGGGATCTTCATGAAGTTGGATCGATTGGCCAATCAGATCGCGTGCAGCGTAAAAGAGCTACATTTGTAAAACGTTATAGTACAATAAATTGAGAAGCCTATCAAGATTGTTCAAAGAACTAGGCTGGGAATCACACACGGAGGGAAAGTTAAATTGCAGATAAAATCTCGTGCATAAATCGGAAGGAGTTCTCTTTAGCGATATTGTTGACAATGTACCCTTCTTAGTACGGTAGGAGAGACCATGCCAATAAAATGTAAGAGATAAAGTATCTTTCTCTTGGAGGTGGCCCCTCAAGTTCCATCCTTCCTAAGTTCCTTTTGACCGCCGAAGAAGGTGGATGTGCCACCGAAAATTTCGGAATACGTGTGAGTGTCCTTTTTTTTAAGTTTCTCTCTATATTTGCGCTGGCCAATGGCCTCTCTCTCCTCTTTAAAAAATAAAAGTTTACCCATCTCGGGAATGTTTTGGATCTAAATGATTGAAGCAGTAGGGAAACAAGTAAAAAAATTGCATTGGGCAAACAAACTCTCACAAAGAGCAGGGAATTGATGACAGGGACGATGAGCAAGAATGTTAAGAAAAAGCTTCGCAAAACTTTGACCTGGAGCGTAGTTATGTACGATGTCAAAATTGTCCGGATGGTCCCATGTTAAACAAGTTTTTTCAAGACGAATTACGAGAAAACTAAGGTACAAAGTAGCATCATTAAAACTTCTAACGGATTAAACTCACTTTAGAGATGATTGGATGAAATGTTCACAATATCTTGAGCTATATCCGACTTCAAGACAGAATCACCCAAAGGCACGCAGCGCCGCCTGGCATGGAAGCCCGAAGCTTTCGACCCAGAGGCGTCACGAAAGACGCTTTTAAAACGAATCGATCATTTGTTACCAAAAGTCGAGACACGTGGAAGGGTCACCCCCCCCCCCCACCTGTGAGGCATCAACGCCTGTCAACGCGGATCCCCCCCCCCCCTCCTGCACGTACACACTCCTCCTGTGAATTCACACAGAACCGTAAGCTGGCGTTTCAGGCCACAACCGGTAAAGGGGCGGTAAAGACCCGAACCGACGCGACGTCTCCTCGCCTCACCCTTTCCCGCCCGCTCCGAAATCCACCCCACCACGTTCTTTCCTCGTTAGACAAGCCGCCGAAGTTGCCACGAAATGGGAATTGGCCCTTCGGGAGAATATTATATGCCGTCGCGAGGAACTACAACGTACGCTGAAGTAGTCATTCTCATAATACGACGAGAAGATTGGATGGGGAAGGAATAGGGAACCTTTCCCTAAACAAATTCCAACGCGCAAAAAAGAAAAATCAGCGGAGAGAGAATGTCTTCAGAGCTGGGAAGAGCGAAGCAGGTTTAAGTGACGAAATAACAAATTCATTACGGTCGAAAATGAAATCGCGACAGAAAACGAGCTTTCTAATCCTTCCCAGATCCTCAAGATCGCAGGACAAACATTTCTTCAATTGGATATTAACTCGAGGGGTTTTGACGCAAATTTTCTGCTTCTGCTTCGTTGAATCCCAATTCATACGATTTTTTTTATCGTTGACTTGTAATTATGGAATCATCTCACTCGGAAATGCAGGAGACGGAGGGAAAGTGATCTCCCATCTTTATTCTATATCCTGCGAATTCCACAATGTTTAACTATCAAAACGACCTTCTGGTTGAGATTGATTGAGCGTTTAATTCTGTTGTGCAATGCGCTATGACTTAATTGAAAAGAATATCTTAGATTTAACATAACTAAAACAGATTAAATTTTATAAAACATTATTTGCTCATGTATGTTGCTCGATTGTGTTTTGTTTGAGGTCACAAAATGTGTATATTTGATAGTTGTGTCCACCCAAAAACCTACCTTAACCGGTAGACTACCTTATAAAAATATTTGCTCATATGAGGCAGCCCATATAGTACCTCCTCAGTTGTGCACAATGTGGTAGTGTAGGACAACAAATTGGACATGAGACCGAAAAAATGACATAATACTTGAAAAGATAAAAAAAACACCTTCCGGCGAGCAGTAACAAGAATCAAACGAAAGGGGCAAGGAGGACAAAGGTTAGAAACAAGAGATTGCATAGGAAGCGATGACAAAAATATGATGGATCGAAACAACACCGAGCGAGGGGGCGTTTCAGGTGACAGATCAAGACAAAAAGAGTATGACAGATAGCAAGCAGGTAGTCGAGGAAGGAAAGGAAGAACGGAGAGGTAGGACAAAGGGTGAAGAAGGGAAGAGGCAAGCGGAAGGAAGGAAGAAGGCCCGAGAAGATATTAATTAGATGGATGTAGTTCACCGGACAAATAACGAAAAAGGAAGGACGAAGATATAATGTAATAATAATGACGTCGATGCGAGTTGAGGGAGAGAAGCAAGCAGATACGATAGTAAGAGAGAGAGAGATAGAGGGGGGAGGGGACGGCGAGGGGAAGAACTGAGGGCAGGCGAGAGGTGGGAAGGAGAGAGAAGGGGTGGGGGTTTCTGCGGAAGCGGACACTTCGGTTACCATAGAGACGGGGTCCAAGGCATCTAACGAGACGGGCCCGTCCGCTCACGGTAGAGGTGGAGGCAGACGCTGGGTTGCTTACTGGGGAGGGAAGTTGGGGGGGGGGGGAGATGCGGAGGTGGGGATGGGCCGGGAAGGGAGCAGGGCGGATCCATGACGCTACGGAATGAAAGGATGGCTGAAGTTTCGAGGGAGGGGCACGGGGGAAAGAGGAGCCAGAGGGGAGTTGAAAACGGTGAGAGAGAGGGATCAGGGATTGATTGAAAATGAGGTGGCTCACAGGGCGGTGGGGAGTAAAAGAAGTGGCATCCGATGGAAGGGCATTTATCGACGGGAATGAGCAAACCGCAGCAAAAGAAAATACGGCAGATGAGAGGACGAAAAGAGAGAAGATGTGCGCATTAAACAACATTCCCGCTGTGAGAAAAACAAAATTTGCACTTTTCCACAGCTTTAATTGTAACGTACAACGCGTTTCAGTTCATCGAACGATCTTCGGGTGCAAGACAAGATTCGACATGTGATACATTATATTTATAAAAGTTTGAAATAATAACAAATAAATCAACGGAAAAGTTCAAATTTTGTCTTTCTCATAATGACGAACGTCCACTACATCTCACCTGAATCTGTTGAATATATTCGGAATATTCCCACTATTTCTTGAGATCTTAAACCGCGCGCTTACGGGAGATTTAAAAAAAATAGGAATCCTATACAATTACGAGAATAACGAAACGGTTCACACGAAAACAACATAATAAGAGGGTTAGAACACTGAACTAGGATTTATATATACCTATCTTTTTTTCTCGAAAACAGAAATGTAATTAACATGAATCGTTTCTTGGATAGACAGCATTCCAATATCAGATTTGGTTACACGCATGGACTTTCAGCAAATAAATGCAGTAGAAATCATACAATTGATAACCATAAGCCAGGTCAACAACACTCGAACTCAAATGGAAAAAATGTACATAGAAAAGAAAAATATCCCTTAAATCGAAAGATACTATTCTTTTACCTGGGGATGCAAACGTGCGCAGATATTGAGGCATTTCAAATGGTACAACTTAATTACATGTTCATGAATCGCAGCCAAATCATTAAACTCGACTGCAAAGACAAAATTCAACGTCCAAGAAAAGTTGAAAGGGGTTAGTAGCAAATTCAATGAAGGAAAAAAATGGTTTTTGCACCAAATGTTCAAGATATCCTGATATTCGGCCGCTTTCTAGGTCGCTGAGCTTCCCAGAAGAGGAGAACGTCGCTTGATTCTAGATCAAGGGAACGGAAAGGCGAGCGGCAAAGTGAGATATCTGTTGAGGAAAGGGTAGAGTCGAATGCAGACGGTGAACTGGAAAGGATCAAAATTTCAAAAAGAGGCGTATTTCTCATGTAATTCCGATAATGGATGGGAAGAACGTCCTAAAACGATTGAACCGAAACAATTGAGCACATAGCTTCGCCTTGGGACGACTTCCGTCATTCCAAGTAGTGTTGGAAACACCCATCCGTCCTTAACTGCGAAAGAAGCACGAGGGAACAGAGGGCGTGAACGGTCTTGAGAGGCTAAAACAAGTGCACGAACATGTTTGTTTTATGAACCTAAAAACGTACTAGTTGTGTTGACAATACAGGAGCGACTACAGCATAAATTACAGAGAATCGCATTAAATATGTATTAAAGAGTATGCAAAATACAAGTAGAATAATGGTACTTGGGTCGCACACATCTTAAGTAAAAAAATTCATGAATGAGCAAAATTTTCTGCGACGAAACGTCAAAGCACTTCATCACTAGGGAGAACTTGGACTGTAAACAACCGACAACCTACTAAAAAATTTAAAACGATTCAACTACCACATTGAATCGTCATCGTCCGGGTGATTATTAAAACTTGAGGATAAATACTTGGAGAAATTATAAGTACAAGCTAAATGTGAACAGAAAAGGTTTTCTCCTGGCCGAAACAATGCCCTGAAACGACTGGCTCGGATTTCGTCCTAATCCATCCAACTTTACGCTTTTAATATAAGTACGTGCTAGAGGCATACACGCTAATTATACTAACAAGCAAGGTGTACTTTCTACGCTTTGCCTCTTGTTCAATTAGTTTTTTTTATCTTCTTAATTTTCAACAGTTTTATGACTAGAATAATTAGCACAGGACAAAAAAGATCCCAAAGAACTCAGCTCACGAGGAATGCAATCACGAGGCCAATCTAATTTAACAATGTTGACTCCACTAACAATAAATAATAAACAACATGATCCCACGCACAGAATAGTTGACACAGGACAAACAAATACCAGAACGAACAGTACAATAACACGAGATCCGTTTAACTGTTTGACTTAATTGTGAAACGATTGTATTCGCAGCAATCCCGCCGCATAATCGAGCACGGCATGAGCAATGCGTTTAATATCAATAAACAGCGGTGATCATGAAAAACGACGGAGACATTGTGATTAGAACCCACCCCTCCATTGCAGTACGAGCGAATACGTCGGCAGCATCAATGAGTTTCCATGAAGCCTAAGGTCATATCGACGATGAAAACGTACGTTTAAAAAAAAATGAGAATCATCACCCGTATTTCATTCTCTCAAACACCCTTTTTGTGAGTTTCTTTTTTTTTCCTTTGAAGAACCCTATATTTCCTAATGAGGTACCGTTCCGAAGTATTCTACACAAGCTTTGAGGCTAATTTGTCTTAGTTTTGTATACACCGGCATTTATTTTATTAAAAAATTTTTTATCCAAAAGCGCCATTCAAAAGTTTTGAGGGAATTGTATGACCGCTTTAAAAAAATTTTCATTCCCACGAGTGAAGTTTTTACGAACATATATTTCTCATTCCGTACATTCTACTAATTTTAAGAAATTTTAAAACTAAAAGAAGCGAATAGAACACACAGAGAGACATATTTACGGCGAGATCAAGGTGAAACTATGAAATGTGAACACTTAATAATAATTTATTCGATATGATCAAATATCGACCATGATGAATATCGATTACCTCTCGGAGAAATTTTTGTAACTGTGACAACAATAACATTCGTTATGCATGATGACCTCGCACGTAGAGCATATTATTGCCCTTCTTTAATTAAAGTATTATAATAAGGATATTAATTAAGGACCTCAATTACATTAACATCAAATGCCACGCGATTGTAAACGCAACTACCGAAACGTTTTCAACATATTTCGAATGAAGAAAGAGAAATGAGGAACAGAATAAGGAAATTATTATCTTTTGATCGTATTATGGTTCAGAAGGACTGCATGTAGTTCATATGCTTTACAGGAGCGCAAGGAAGGAAAGGCTCTGCGTGGAAATTTCACATATTTTATTGAACTTAATCTGTTGATCGGTAAAAGAGATGCGTTTCCTGGGCCAAACACCGAAAACTTTTGGAATTTTCTTGTCGTTTATGGCACTCAAACTTGATACTTCCTCTCAGAAATTCCCCAATCCAACACTTATGGAAATATCCGTTCTGTGGGCAAGTGATGAGCCAGCCCTCGTTTTTTCCGCGCTGATTGGCCATATTGCGGCGAACGCCGAAATTCACCGGCGGATATTCACCAGGAAAATTAATACCCGTAAATTAACAATATCCGATTTTTTACCGGTGAATATTGACATCCACGACGAGGCGCCGGGTAATTACGTTATTGTAAATTAAAATTACCGAATTAAAAAAACGGCTATAAAGATGCTACAAACATATTTCACGTTAAAAAATAACGTGTAATTACATTACATTCAAATTACAAGGGAATAATGCCCCTTATAAAATCTTTTCACTAAACCAAATTAACCGACGCCTCGAGCTTGATACCAACATTTATATTTTGTGTCACATTTTGATAAAATACTATTATCATTTCAATAACGTTAAATTCCACCAGAATGTAAGTTTTAAAAAATGTCGATCCTCATCATGATATACGTTATGCCTAAATGCCGAAGATCGAGTGCCGAAAACACGCCAAAGCAAAGCCAGCGCCAGGGAAATTGCTTCTGGGTCCAGCTGGGGTTTGCATACCAGTTTGTGCTTAAACCCCAGTCTAAGCATATCTGAGTTGCTTTGACCTACGGTTTAGTGGGATGTAGCAGCCCTAACCCCGACCGTGATGAACCCCTTCATTGCGGGAGGGATGGGATAATTCTCCTCCCGACAACGACTTGTGCTTGACGGTCAAGGGTGAAACGGCTCGCTGGCCCCTCCGCAGTGCGTCAGTGATTGTCATTGGCGTTGTGTCCAGTCCCCTCGCAGATTTGTGCCCGATGCAGCAGGAATGCAAACAACATATCCTGGAATGGCGCATTAAAATGTTTACATTTATGAATAACTGCACTGCTTCCGTCACGTCTCCAGCATTTGCCTTGTTCGAAAATTTTATGGCAAAACACCGAAATGACCGTGGTAGAGTGGGGGTAAATGCTCGCACTGTCGTTAAAATGCCCACTATCTACGGCAGCGAGTTGCATACGGCATAATTCAACTCACAAGAGAGTAGGCTGAAATATATTCGTGAAGAATTACAGAAAATAAACTCCCAATTATTTGGTATCACGCTAATTACTGTCATTTTACTTAATTCTAGTCATTGCCTCTTCCTCTATTATACTTTCGCTAGACTACGTCGGAGGCTGCCATCCTATGAATGAACATATTTCCATTCTAATCGGCCGTCGTAAAATATGACCAAATTATCAATACACATTAATAATCGACTCTTGCCCTTGATATTTTACCTCAACGTTGAACTGTGGAATGATTCGAAGTTTTCCTACCCTAGGACATTCCAGTCATCGAATAGCAATTTTGTCTCCCAACTTGTACAACTAACTCGGGAATTTTAACATAGTGGCAACTAAAAAAAAATCTAGAAAAATAAATTTATTTTCAACCAAAATGTTGGTAGCAAACAATAAAATCGCCTCGTTATAAACTTCATCTTAAATTAAACCTTTACCCTACATCACCCGCTAATCACAGCCACCAGGCATCCCACGGCCACGAATTTACGCTAGTAAAAGGTTACCGACCTCTGACAACTGCAATGCATCCTTACGAATCCTCCAGGGAGAATTTAAAGTCTCCGGGAACGTTACCGCCCCATTCCATATACGATTGTCCTACTTACACGTTATGCGTCACATTAAGGCATTAATCACTAGGGACCTGTCTACCCGGGTATTGCAGTCTGTGTCAGTCAGGTGCGTCGCGCAGGGTTAGAGCATGTCGCCAAGAGATCATGTCTTGCCTCTCGACGACCAAGATTATAAGAGAACTAGAATATAGAGAGTATTATTATCTACTACGGGCAAGGTTAGAGCCATCGCCTCACATTTCTCACTATCTGCTGCTTTAATTCAACTCGTAATGCAATTAAAATTGATAAACGCAGACCGACCATATTACTCACATCTGGTACTCTTAATTAGTTTTGAAAATTGAACCATTAATGGTGATGTTTTAATCTCTAAAGTACAGTCACGTTAAGAAATTAAACGTTGACTTGCTTGCCCGTAAGCCTAACCACGAATTGTAGAGTTCCGTGCGCAAGTTGGCTACTTTGACATTTAGGCGGGAGAGCACGCCATTGAAACGTGCTCCCACCGACCAAGATCATAATGTTTCTCCAGCCCGAAGAGGAATCAAATTATAATTTTCCAAGTGAATTTTAAACAGGTGTGATTCCACGGGCGTTCCTTCTACGCGATCTCGCAGGAACATCGCCCGCAAAGAGAGGGAAGGCGAAAATAAAAGAAATCGGGTCTGTGCGAGTCAAATGTGTTTTGTCAGTGTTATTGTTAAAAAGTCACCCGTAAGCTTTTAATTAATCCGATAGTTTAACAGAGAGAAGGAGAGATTAGATACGATTTATGTGTTTGATCAATAGGCCGCTCAAAAAAACGTAAGTAGGGAATGGGACTTCTCTTTGAGAGAATGTCATACATTTTTTAGCGAGAAAGGCAAAAAAGTGTACATAATATAACGAGAACACCCTGCCCTCATCGTGTCAAGACTTCAAGAGCTCTTCTGCACAACAAGTTTTACTATTACTTACAGCTATACCTCCCTTCCTACCACAACCTTCAACACATTAACACTTCAAAATATCTCCCGCATCAACTTTTATTACATTCTTCGAATTGCGTCTGGCAACTTCCTCTTGTCCCCGCTTAAGTGCGCAACTTCATATTTTGTCTTCTTGTCTGTCAGATGCTTCCGAAAAACTTCCATCCAAGCCCACTTCATCCAAAATTAACCCTTCACCAAATAAACAGGACTCGTCGTAACTTCGTGAAATTTCTCCATCGTGAAATCGGCAGGAAACGTTTAATAAATGCATGATGCATGATTTATTATTGTCTGTCCAATTTCTGATTAATATACGTACTACGCCTCGAAACCGTGGGCAGCAGAACAAAGTAAAATCAACATGGAGTCACCCATCTTTTAGCTAATACCCCAATTCTCGTTTCCACAAGAACCTACGTTATTCCCATTATACACATTTCTCCAAACGTCCATAACCAGAGCGGAAAATCCTCCAAAAATATGCAAAAGCTACCTCCCTCAAATACCATATTTCGGTACCATAGAACACTTCATTGTGAGTTGAAAATAGTCTATTCTTTGCAAATTTATAAAAGATTTTATGTCATTTACTCTCTTCTCACAGCAAAAACTTCCTATGCCAACATCAGTCTCTTATTGTCCTTCTTTTAACATTCAAGTATTTGAGCTGTTCCGCCTGGTCTAATTTACTCTCTACCACTCTCTATTACTCGTATTTTGCTGCCTTATTTAGCTTGTATACTGTTTTATTCTGTGATTACTTTTGTTTCCTTGATCTATATCCATACCTATCATATAAGGGGCCAAATGATGAAAAATTCTCTTAGCTGACTGGCTAAAACTGGATTGCATGCCCACCTGGCTTGACCGATTGCCTGCCAACTTCCATTCGCAATTCAAATGCTTTTCAACACCCCGCCATTTCATCAGTGCAGAGCTAAATTGCTCGGGCATTGTCCTACAACCCTATCGTACTCCGATGCCAATCACTGCCTAATCCAGTTCTTCAGATCCAGCAACTCTTACTCGTAACGTATGACTCGTGCAAGATTTCGATGAAGACGCCATTTCTCCCCGTATACATCAAAATTCTGAAATACTTCCATTAAATTTTTCCTGACTACTTCAAACAAATACTTTTCAAATTCCTACAAGTAAACGAAGAAATCGTAACTCCATTCTATTAATGTTCTCATTACTGGTACATCGTCACGTTCTTCCGTACCCCTCATAAACTTAAATGGATCTAAGAAGTCAACCGTAGAAAACGCTTTTGTTAGCGCCATACGCGTACGTTCAACTTCGCCACCGCCGAAGTTGAACGTACATTATATTATTAGGTAATCCACAGGTTAAGGTAGGTTTCTGGATGGGCACAACTATCAAATAAATATTTTGAAACTCCAAACAAAACACAATCCAACAACCTACTCTACATCAGGTCCCTCTTCATCTCTGTGTACTTCTTTACTCCCTTCATCCCGACCAACATCCCTATCTTGTTCCTCCTCTTTCATCGCTTACCTAACATTCTCCCCTCTATCACCTTCTTCAACATTCCACTACCGCTCAATACGCCTTTCATTCATTTGTCCTGCCCCCATAGGCCCATCTCTAGTACTTCCTCATTTGTTTTCCTTTTGGTCCATTCCACCTTCTCCATTCTTTTCCACACCCACATTTCAAAAGCCTCCAATCTACGTCTATCCTCCTGCTTCAGCGACCACGTTTCCGCGCCGTACATCCATACCTACGCGCCTACGCTCCATATCAGAGTTTTTACGAGTCTTTTCTTAACCTCCCTACTCCAAGTCCCCGCCATCAACTCCCTCCTTGAGAAAGCCTCCTTGCCTAGCGCAAAATATATATACGCGGGTCGCGGTCGTCTAGTGGGTAGAGCGTTGGACTACTGACCGTAGGGTCCCGGGTTCGATTCCCGGACAAGGCACTTTGGGCACCTGCAGCTCCACCCAAGCTAGTTGATTTTTCGGGAACCAGATCATCCTGGGAAACCATAACCGGCACAGGGAAAGGAATTGGCCCCCCTACCCTGATGTGTGAATATTCACACGCCGTCGGGCTTGGTACATGGGTGAGTTCCTGCATCACCTACTAAACCGACCTTCGGGTTGATTACTGTGTTTATGGTTTTTTGTATATATATACAGTTAAATGGTCCTATAGTAATCACAATCCGTTGCTTTAATTTTCATCGTGAAGCAACTGAAATTGCCCAAACCCAGACGATTGTTCGACCGAGCTAAATGCTCACATCTTGTACTACTACTTATAACATACGAAAATGATACTTTTATATCTAGTAGTATTTAAAAAGTACAGTTACGTTAAGAAATTAAACGTTGACTTACTTACCAGTAGATCTAACCACGTATTTGCAGTCCGTGCGAAAGATTAATGAGTAGCATATGGACGAGAGAGCACCTCATCGAAGCGTGCCCTCAACGACCAAGATCATAATGTTTCTCAAGGCAGTAGAGGATTCAAATTATTTTTTTCCGAGTTAATTTTAACCATCCGTGGTTCTCACTAAAACTGTTTGCACTGACCTATATCATTTTTTTATCAAGGTAATTTATTACTCTTCATATCGTCCATAAATCAAATTCATTTTCTTCCTTTACCTCGCTTGCGTAGCATTTTATCTTCTTTCACTATCGTGAACATTCTATTACCTCTAAATCACTTTACCATCCACTTTCCCTCTATTCGTAGAATTTCGTGCGATTTTATTTATTCCCTCATTATGCATTTCCTTAGTTGATTTCAATTCACTGTGTTCCGCCTAATTTACGAGTACTGTAGGTTTTAGGCGGTGTCTTAACAAGTATTTTTACTTCTACGTGCTTATCACGAGAACGTTCTCATGTTGCCCTAAGTTATTGTCTTTCCTCATTTCTGCCTACATTCATGCGCTCTAGAAAACAGCAGCCACACTTACTTTTTCCCTGAAATCCTTAGTATTTCTTATCGTAATAAACTTTTACTTAATCCATTCTTCTCTTACATCTCAAAGACCTCCCCAAATCTTACAACAGCAAAGCATTATTAATTGCATCTAGTAATTAAATCTAGTTATGGTACTCTATTTGGAGGGGTGGGGTGGGGTTGACAGTAGATTTGCCTAATACATATTTTCACTAGAGATTAAATGACATACACACTTTTCATCGCGTCAAGTGTCTCTATTTTGGATTCTCTCGCTTTCCTTCCACAACATCATTATTATTCTGTGAATGTAATGAGCCGATGCAATTGTTGATTCGTGACCGTTGGGAGGGCATTTTCGAGCTCTCGGTCGGACTTGAATAAATAAACAAACAAACCAGCATGCGCTGATGGAAATGCGACGGAAACAGAGCCCTCCGAACTAAAAAAAAACAAATCACACTCGCGGCGCGCGCAGCATACAAACTAGAACGGGACCATATCCATTTACCCTGCATTTCCTGCAGCGCCATCATCCGTTTTAATACGAGAGACTGAATATTTTGACGATTACCACACATTTCTCGACGAATTCCAAAAGCCATTTCTTCAGCAGTAGATCAGAGAATTTATCAAAAGGTGGCCAATAGCATTGCAATGGTGGGGAGGCCTGACTAAAGAAAAAGATTATTGAAATCGAGGAAGCGGGTCGAAAATCTCAAGAAAAACCCAGCATGACGTCACTTATGGACGGCACCCAAGTTGACGGCCGAATGGCGCTGGTATTGCAGAGGATACGAGTTGGGAAGGGTTGTGTGTTTGAGCGGGGAGGGATGTGCTAATGGACCGGAGGGGGCAGGTGACCACCCCGTTTAGCTTTAACATGGGATGCTCCGGGACTAAAGGAGGGGGGGAGGATTTGAAGGAGGGAAACAAGGGTGTGGGGGAGGTAGGGAAGCAACACCGACGAAGCGAACGGCAGATGTGAGCAATCGATGCTTCCACGGCGAGAGGAGCGGGTAGGGGATGTTGCGGGAAAAAATACGCGGAAATGGGGATTTACAAAGCCTACTCTGCCGTCTGCAGCCAGCCAGCAAAAGTGGAATCGTGTGCGAACGATGGAGATTGATGATGGAGAATCTCTCCTCGGCAGAAATAACACACGAGGGGGGCATCGAGCGGGAGTGTGATAAGGGGATAAAAACTCCTTCTGCTCCACGCCCCCTCGTGTTCCAAACAGATCACTCCAACTATTCGCTTAATAGCTCCATTCCCGGAGGGTCGTGCACAATGCGACCTGCGAAACAACCCTTATACGCCATTTTTCCCTTTTGAAAGAAAATAAAAGAATTCTTTTTCTTTCGCGGAGAGGAGAGGCAATAAAAACACAGCCGCCGCAGCCAACAAACACGATCGGATACGAAACTAAAGTCAACACTCAATGGATGAATTTTGGACAGATTTGCCGAAAAGGAGGGGGAAAAAAATACGTCCGCGAAGACATGGGAGTGAGCTCGGGTCATTGATGACATGTGGAAATTCTATATATGAATATATTGACTCGAAATTTAAGAATGAGGGACAGGATTACGCGACTCGGTGCGATATAGAACCAGATGTGAACCTATACAAGGGTTGCCTGAGGGTCACCGAGGAGATGAACCAACACCTTTCTACTTCATCTCTCATCAATTCTTACAATGCGACAGCCATTTAGGGCATGCTCCTCGCCTTCGAGTTTATGCACTGACGTCGAGATTACGTGAAAGTCGAACAGATGGGTCAAGTGTGAGCGAAGCATGCAGGATTACAGGCGTGACGTCGGTGCAAGTCGTCTGCTACCCCTGGTTATCATCAATCAAAGGCCGCCTCAATGACAGCGTCAATAACCACTATCGAAGTCATAAAACCCCAACGGTCGCTGATTGGTGGTGAAACGGTGACCGGCATGAAACTGGAGACATAAAATTCAACTAACGAATTAATAATCATTACCCTTCCTTCGTCTTGGGCGAACAGATATGGAAGGTGGATCGAGTGACATGGCGTCGGGACATTCGATAGGAATTTATTTGCAAGAAAAATCTCCAAACAAGTAAACTCGTCAATTCATAGCTCGGAACTCCCTTGCTCGTTATAAAGATCGAAAATATGGTAAAATGTGGGACATCAGGGTATCCCTAACCAACTTCTTATTAAGAGATATAATGTAAAATGGTCGGCGCTGCAAAACAATAACAATGAAAGCAAATTTAATGTAAAACAAAATGAAAACACATAGTAAAAGCTAACGACCATAATGATAATAATCCTCATGGAAAGAACATAATACTCATGGGCCCCTCAGTAGATTTACTTATTCCCAGGTTTTGACAAGTTAGCATTTTTTCACTTATTCTTTCTTTTCTTATTTACTCTTTTCTTAACTTCACTTCCGATCAGAAAGGAAGATTAACCTCAAAAAATAACCCCAAGCAATTAATTTCCATTTAATTCAACTCCATTTATTTATTTTCACTTTACACTGTCAAAGTATGTTTCAATTCAGTCCACTTCAGCTTATCACTTTTATTCTTCTCGCGTGATCGTTACCCAAGTCATAATCAAAATACATTTCATTCTGAGAACCTAGTACTACGCACCTCGATTTGCAAATCAAACCCACCACACAAGAGATAAATAAAAACGAAGAGAACCACTCTACCCACGAAAAACCTTTCCGGGGCGATGATCGCCTGCACAAAGCTCAAGTCGATGAAAGTAAGCCAGGCAGGAAGTCGCGCCGGGATTTGGTGAGAGTGAGGAGTCGCAGGAGTGTTGACAAACCGTGTCACAACCGCTGTAAGACCCTGAAAAGTGGCACGGAGGAACTCGCAACCGGAACGCACACACTACACCAGCCCACCACTTTCGATTCGTCATGTAGTCCACTTATTTCTCCCGAGAAAGCGAAAGCTAGCATGAAAGACACAAAATTTGATGTCGAATCGAGGTTTGAGGGCAGAGATGAAGGACCGCGGCACACGTCTGACGCCATGGTTCACAGATAATACACCATCCGAATTGATTGCCACGCACAACTCTCAAGTCGAGAGCTCAAGTTTACCATGCTGACGCTAGTCGTCATGAAGATAGTGAAGGTTCAATACCACTACCGAACCCTTTCGACTTTCCGAAAAAACGTTAATTTTTCAATGCAAAAGAAACATTCTTAAATTTGCAACATGTATGTATGATGTATGATTGTATGAGGGCACCCATTAATTTCAACACAACCATTAAGGGCATGCTTTGAGACACTTTTTCTGAGAATTTCTTTGAAACAGTTATTAAAGGAGGAAATTGACCCCAAGTCGGAATTCAATGCACAAATCATAAATGAAATGGAGGGAGATATAGGGATATTCGGACTGAACGAAAATATGAGTGAACGAATGACTAAACAAATCCATTTTGTCACATTGCCGGTATCCACTGCGGAGAAGAATACGGTTGAACTAACAATTTTTCTATACAAGTAAGGACCAATACCTCGAACCTTAAAGTAGCGGATATACCTCTTTTCTACCTGGGATTATTTATGGAAATGGTTAAATCCATTGCCGACTAGTATGTCAACAAGGGAAATATATTGCCTTACAATTACGGTTAAAGAGAACAAGTAAAAAATCACATCTAGCGAGTAAATAACAAACTCCAAGCAAAATAATGGAAACGATTCGATAAAAAAAATGAGATTTCATTTTTAATGACCCGGCCAATGGATATTACCACACGCTTATTCTGAACTCAACTTATTCAGAATTACAATAACATAAAAAACAAACCAACTATAGATGTAAATAATTCCGCTACGTGTGAAATAAAATATTATTTATTTAAAGAATTCTGTATTACGATAATATTCCTTTTTTAATGCCGTAACATATTTTTATGAAATATGTATTCTCAAAGTTCGTTTCAATAAATTATATTCAATGTATTTGTTTTACGCTTATTGGAATTACATCAGTTGTAACAATATCGTTCAGACGTAGATTCGAATATTATCTGTTAAACTTCTCATTTTTAACTACAAAAATGGCAGTACTACTGAGTAGTGCGTCCGAACACAAGTCTGTATTTTCATTAGGCACCCTTAAGTTAGGCATCCAAAGGCACGCACCCTTATTCCGAACCATTTCGGCGAAGTTTAATGCCAAACTGTAGAACAATTGTTTCGGTAACCATTCAGTATGGGACATCACAAGGCGGGATTCTAACTCTCGACCATTCTTAAATCGGAGAGCAGCCAACGAAACAACGGAATACAAATACCAGAAAAGAGAACTGACCCTTTCCCAGAGCACAAAAAATTTGCTATGAATACGGAAGGTCATATTTTTTCGCCCCTTGACCACAAGACACTTTCATACGCTTCCATCTCTCGCTTTCCCTTTTATCACCGACCAAGCGGCTCGCTGACCTAATCCGCCGCGCAGACCATTAAGGAGAGAGCGATGTACGAAGAAAAAAAGACAAGGGATGAAAAATTGAAAACGCCTCCTCAAACTGATGTATGCTTAAATTGTGGCATCTTTCTGTCATTGCAATTGTCCTCACACTTCAGGGTCCTGGCGCACATTAGGAGATCCGCAAAAAATACAAACGCGGTTAATCGATAGAGGACGCGTGGTATAAATACACAAGGAGGAAATCCTTGAATAAGCAACATATTAAATAAATTCATTAATACACTAAAAGGGATACAGTTCTGACGATCCCTGAGAACTTATTACTCTTATAGACTTGAAACAATACTGCAAAATTTAAATACCTTTAACATAATGCATCATTGACCTCATAGTTTTCAATTTCACTTATGCTGACCAATTTTTTGCCGACACTTGACCCAATTATCTAAAATTCTACTTTTAATTTTCAATATCCTATCGTAGCTGTCAATACCATGTGCATGGGTTTCAGTTTATCTAGGAATATCATTTCTATTAAGCTTCAAATCAATTAAAATAAATTTCCAACTCAATGCATTAAAATTTCATTTCCATAACTATATGGAGCGGTATACCAATGCAATGAAACATTTCCCGAGCATATAAATTACAACTTTAGCGAATGATCTATTAAAACCTTGGGGTTTTCAGGAAGTGGATATGTTATTCATGAGTGCTTGATATAACACACGCTAAAACGTAACGGACACTCACAAATGGGGAATCATAAAATTGCAAGGTTTATGGCCTTCCCCTTTCATTTTTATCAGCACAATGCCAAGACGTTCTCAACGCCATTTCTTCCAAACTGATGATATGCATGCAGGTGTAATGAGAAAAAAACATTCCTTCAACTTTCGTCGCAATTCTATTTCGTAAAATGAAGTACGCCGTTTCATTTTTTTCTACAATTAACCTATAAAGGTATTTCTACCATAAAATTTGTGACCCTGTGTGAAAAAAGATACTGTCGTATTCACAAAAAATAATTTTCCGTTTATTTTTATTCATGTACCCTAAGCGAAAAATCACATCCTTAGAAATATGCGGAATAAATTTAGCCTTTTGAATTGTTCCCGAAATTACCCTCGATCTCTTTCCTGTTCGCGAATTATCAAAAATAACCTACACACTATTCCATTTCGGAGTAGGCGAAGTCAAACAAACCTGATTGGTTCTCAAACATTTCCCGGTAGCACAGGTTTTCGCGGTCCGTCCACCCGTCATTAGCCTTATTTCAACTATTCTCAGATCAAGTAAGAACCTCAGAGGCAGAGGTGCGAATGGTGGAGTCGCTAACGAAATACGCATTCTCGTCTGGATGTCCTTTAAGGACAAACGCCTACAGCAGCGAAAACGCACTCGCTCTCGAGTTCACCACGCGCCACCCGAGGTGGAGAGAGATCTCTGAAGAATGCGGTAACCTCCTGGAAACGAACTCGTTCTGTAAACGTGAAAGGGCATTTTTTCTGCCCACCCAACCCAAGGTCCCACCTAGAGTATTCTACGGGTGTATGGGATCCTCACGATATAGACTTCCGTTTTGGAAGTAAAACAAGTGCAACGTAGAACCGCTGGGTTTGTAAGACGTTACGAACAACGTAGAAGTCTCACGACACTATTGGAAGAATTAGGACCCTACACTAGTTGATATTAGGTTGAAATGCAGGTTAAATTTACGGCGTAAATTTGAGGTAGGTCCGAGGATCTTAGAGACATTCACAACACCCGATTGGGCATCAAATCACGCACGTGGTATATCAGATCACGTACGTAAAATCAGGGAAATAGGTTGTAGAACGTATAGATTTAAAATGCCGTTTTTCCTCGTACGATTAGAATCTGAAATAGATATGATCGCAGGCGCGAAGGGGAAAATTACTATTGGTAATGTGTATCTTTTGCCGATATCCTAATGCATTTTAAAGAGAACAATATTTATAACATTGTTCCCGCATGATTTGAATACAACCAGTTATTGAATATTCTTGAATGTAAGCACTATATTTCGTGTGATTAACATTAGTCACGTGAATGAACGAACTGATATTAGTGTAGAGGTTTAATGATTGTGCATACATGGCTGGTTACCTAACACCACCCGCCATACGCCCTAGCGGCAAATTGCAGGGGTATAATGTAGACATAGATGAATGCTAAAATTAAATTGTACATTAAAAAAATATATTTAATTTTGACGTCATTATAACATTGCGAGTTGGAGTGAAAGAAAAATTCATTTCTCAATAGAACAACACACCCTTCCTAGCAAGGATTCGAACCACTGACATTCGGGTTAAAAAATATAATAAATAATGCATAGTAAAATTTTATTGAATGCACACAATTGAGGGGAATAACAAGAAATGCGAAGTCATCAAGGAATCTGTGTGGCTATGTTCTTTACAACACCACAGTTATGTAAGAATAATGACGGTTCTGGTGAGAACCTCATTGTCAGTCGATCTCATGAGAAGTGAGTACGACAAGTAGAAGGAGCAATACAACTGCATGCCCCTCCCTAAAAACTTTCCCGGAGGCGCGAGAAAAAATGTATTTTTGCAGAAAAACTATATGGACATTCTCAACATCAGATTATAAGCCTCTGAGATGATTCACCATTGTGACCTTTCTTTCTACAAAATTCTAGGCAACGAAAATCAATGGACTTGTCCTCGATTTAACAAAGGGCATCAAAAAACCTAGCTACCCGAAACGAAAAACTAACAATGCTCAGCAATGAGCCTTCAATGAGGTGCTCTTAGTGAATAAGAAAGATGATATTTTCTTGGTCTTCCAAAATATCTTTTTACCTTCAACCAAGAAACTACTCTGGGGAAATCACTTGATGCACAACAAGTCCAATACGATGGTTTACAAAAAATTAAATGATGCGGGTGAGCACTCGGGCATAGAAGAATAAATGGGAAAGAGGCGAGGCTACATATTCTTCAGAGTGCAAATTATCTGCACGTAGATGCTAGGTGAAAATCTTCAAAATTGCGTCAACGCTCATTTAATTAATGCTATTTAGCAGTAGGTGTACTAAATAAATTAATTTATTATTATGGAATAACCTGAAGAGAGCCGCCAGAATTCATAAACGAAATTCTCAATGTTGGTACTAATAAGCTGTCTATTTATAAAGAATCGGTCTATTTATAAGACCAAAAGGCCGCCTTACCGATCGATAATGTCTTCGGACACAGCCCTTTAACTTCCTAATGGACACCTTTCGTGTTAAGCTGCGGAAAATTAATAAAACGAAAATAATACGATGGAAGAAATGTGTGCCGTTGGATTTAAATGATAAAAAAATTGAGAATGAACATGCTCAATCACTACGACAGAAACAAATGATAACATTATTTTCCATTATTCATCAAGGTTGTTAAGGAGAACCATACGAACCTCTATGACTCGGTCACATGATCTTCCAAAACAATAAAGGCGTCCCGTTAAATTAACAACGGGAGGATGGAGAACAATCCCAAAAATTAAAGAAACAATAGAGCTGATGTGTAATGATTCGACAAAGAGTGACAAGACAGCTCCGAGTAACCTGGCTTTAAAGCTAAATGTCGACACTTAAAAAATCACGCGATGTACGTCCTAGTTCTATTTAAGTTTAACCAAATCCAAGTTATGGCATCAACTTTTTTACAGGCGAAGTCCACTCTCAGTTGAGTATGGGCGACAGTGAGAGGATAAACGTTGGAATAAAACGCGTAGATATGTCGAAATTGGGAGCGGCAATGGTGCATTCTCAATAAACCGGAGGGACTTATAGAGATATGAGTAGCATGGAATGTTTATGAAACAAGTTTTACCTACACTGATCGATAATTTGATCGAGAATGTCAAATTCAGCCGAATATATGACTGGCAGCTTAAATCTGGAATTGATTAAAGCAAACCAAGCTCATTTAAGAAATTATTTTTCCATTAAAAAAAGATTGGTATTAAATCTAAGAAAGCCAACCTTCTCAAAAAAAAGTAAACAAAACGAAGGTGATGTTGGGTTCAATTACTTCCCAAATTAAAAGCATCCTGCAACGCACACAATAACGGAATCGTCCGAGTACCAGACCAAGCTTTACGTCGGCGGCGTATCATACGGACAAGTTGCAGTATAGTAAGTAGGTACTTCCGATATTTATGGATTTCCAGACAAGAGGACATGCCTATGCCACTCGAAGCATCAAAGTTGAAGGATTGTGCGCTACCTACGCTAGAAGCTGACAGCAGAGGAGAAGTGTACTTGAGAGACGAGGGCTGAGGCGAACAGAATCTACCGAAGAGTTTTAAAGAGTCAATGTTACTCCACAGGAGACAGAGAGAGAGAGAGAATGCGGGGTAAAGTATCCCTCAGACAAATGTGTCGGAATTGAATAGAGAAGGTTGTGCTGAATAGCTAAGGGAATTGATTACAGATTGGGAAGAGCCCATTTATTTTTTCGGGTTCCTAAGAAAACGAATTACAAAACACGAAGGAAAAACGTATTCTCGCTGCATTAGCCTGAGAATGAAAGAAATTAGAACTTAATTGGGTGCTAGCACATTATAGTCGCCATAGAACTTCCGTGGGTAGAAAGAAGAGAGAGTTTTATCGATTAATTGCCCCAAATATAGGAGTTGAAAGAACCACTGCATGCTATGATCCTAAAATTAGCATAGGTAAATTTTAATAAGACATGAGCCTGTTTGGTGGGGAGTCATTTTCATGCGATGACTCGATAATAAAAATCTTTGACGATAACATAATGTATATAGTGTGTGTATATGTATATATATATATATATATATATATATATATATATATATATATATATATATATATATATATATATATATATATACATACACACACACACACACACGCACACACATACAGGAACTATGTGCATATATTAGTTTCTATGGCATAATTAGTAGGAAGAGTGTGTGTGTGTATATGTATAGAGTTCCTGTTCATGTGCTGATTTTTATATTTCCATTTATAGGAGCGATCCAGTTCGCTGATTGGATATGAATTGATTATAATGTATGGCATTCACCCCAGAGTTGTTTTACCAAAACGTGTAAGGAATCGAAAACAAAAAGACGAATAATAGCCCTCTATTTCCATTCTTCCAAAACAATTACGATTGGAATACCTTATGATGCTGCAAGTCGCTGAAGCACATTGTACGTTAAAATAAAGTCTGTGGAAAATTACAAACTCATTTAATACGGACAATTACGAGTAGGTTTTTCTTCGTACAACATCTATTATTATTATTATTAAGTAGTCCTTCACCATCAAAGGAATGACCTCGGTATGTTTTTACTAAACCTCTTTCATTTAAAACGCATTATTACATGAAGTTGTATCACCCGATGAACTTTCTCCTTCCACTTCACTCAAAACACTCAGATCACTGAATAATAAATATGAAGTGTCACCTGTAAATGGAAAATCGTTTGGAAGGGTTAACGAGTCTCTGCTCACGCTTAAGTAAGATTGGTTCCACGAACACCGCACGCAAAACAGTGTATTCTAATGAATTTTACTCACTCAACGAAGAAAACTTTTTAACTGCCGTAAAAAAAGGGAACGAGGACGAGAATCGAGAAAACATAGGAACTCCATTTCACCAAAAATATGTCTGGAACATAAATAAAAATCTAAATGAATAACTAAATCAGGTTTCTACATTAAACTAAATGAAGTTGAACTCGTACGATATACGTGGGTTAATGTTATCAATAAAATTATCACAAAAAAATACAAATAAAACATACATTTTAATAATGCAAGAGGGCACCAAAGGTTGATGTTACAAATCTGCGATGGATAGTACCTTGAATGTATTAGGAAAGGAATCATATGATCTAGGCTAATGTACCACTTCTGAGCATTCAACTTCTGAGAGGATTCCTATGGACTTGGCAATCAAACACAGATTAACTCTCGGCTCTCTCGCATGGACTCTCGAATACGACAAAAATAAACAAGGAAAACTAAAAGACAATACATAATGTTATTTCTGGTCTGTGCTAGGTTACTGAGATGTTCCATAACAGGTGAGTCAGGGTTGAGGTTTGAAGTGAATCGCAGGATTTGTAAGGCCCGATCACTAGTCGATCGCACACTGATCGGCACCGAAGAAAACCCCGAATCGGAAGGACGAGCAAAGGCTTTTGTCAGGAGAGAGCAACTTTGGGAAAATAAAAGGAGACGAGCGTAGTAGAGGGCACCGCAAACCTTCAAACGGGACTCCACACACGGGCAAGGAAGAAAATTGGGCAGGGACGGAGGAACACGCAGGCATCTGTGGACCACTTAGCAGCCTCACCGCAACTGTGGCATTGAGATTGGGTTTCTATGAGATTAGAAGCGATTGCTCGGAGAACCGAAAGCCCCCTACAAGGATCTAAATTGGACCGTCGCATTGGCTAGCTTAGCCTTGCGCTCCCTCATGTATTGCGGTAATTGGGCTCGATCCACTCGACCGTAATAAAATGCACCTCCTGATAAAATCCTCCAAGCGAATTGTTTCTCCCCTACCATCGGCGAATCCGTTTTGATACACTTGAACGGCACTTCGACATTTGCCTGAAGAGCAGGAATAAGATAAAAATGAAACTTGGATATGAAGAGTAAAAAGTAGACAATTAAAGAATACTCCTTCATATGTGCCTAATTGTTCCAATATTAACATGAACTTCGTGAAAAAGTGAAGCAAGACATTCTAAATAACCAATAAAACGCTAATGAGGTACGGGGGTTGAGGGTGATTTTCAGCAAGATCGGGGATATGGGAGTCAATCAAAATGGAGGCGCAATTAGAATAAGAAACGTCGTCGAATAACAAGTCTCTTTTATCTACGTTATGCCCATATCGTCCCAGACAATCAAAAAGTAAACACTACTCGCCAAAGAGACAGGGAAATAAATCTAAGGGACCTGAGACCAATAATATACGTATTTGAACAATTAGTATTTTCTCAATTCTGCCATTCTTCACTAACTTTTCTGTGTTATTCTGCTCTTTTTATGGCCTGTATTTTCATGTTTTTATACTCCATATCTTTATTTTCATTACATACTCTATCTTTATTCCAATTACTATCTTTTCCCTTCATGACCATTCGACACGATTTAATGTGGCTCGTGCAAAATTGAGAAAACACGACATGGATTTTTAAAATATACCTGCCGCATTCGTGAAGACCTGTAAGAAACTTTAAAAAAAAAACAATTTTTTAATCCTCTATTTAACTCGGATATTAACGCAATTCAACTATACTTTAACAATTTTCCCTGTACGTAATATTTATGCGAATTATATTTTCTATATCTCCAAAAATAATTATCGAAAACTGAAGGGGTTAAGGACGAAGTGATGGCGGACGGTGACAAACCACCGTACCATCATTCCTCACATATTTTTTCGACCCTTAAAGTGTTCCTCGATCATTTCTCAAGTAGGTATAATGTGATCTCCATATCTAATTCCCATTTTAGATATTCGAGGTCGAAAAATTGGGAGTTTTTAATGAGTTGGTGACGGACAAACCGATAGTGAATAAAGCATCAAGGGAGTTGGAAGAGAAAACGCAAGATACTTAAACAAAGCGTTAGGAGAAATATTTCTGAGGAGCGAAGGCAAATAGAATGCGCTGATTAAACGTAGAACGATTTAAATGGACTGGTATGGCGCTCAGCTTGGAGAATTAAGGTTACGAGTCACCACGTTAGAGGAAAAGCATAAAGAGGGTGGGATGCTAAGAGTTGCAGACGTTATTATGCAAACGACCTTAGGTTAAAACGCGGAAATAAACTGATGACGCCGATCAGGTAATCTCTGAAACCCGTTCCGGAATGAAAGGTTACACAAAGTGGGGAAGCGAATGGGGAAAGTGGGATCGAGTATCTTTACCGAGCGGTCCGGTGTGGTGAAAACAACCAGGGTTGGAATAGTAACTTTTTTCTAGTCCTCGTGTGAAATTAGAAGGAATTATTAGCATAAGAACATAAGGATAAGGCGGACGTAAACAGGTACCAAGAATTAGCTACCCATTCTTCCAGCTAGGAACAGAACACGTCACATTATTAACAAAAGATAACAAGAGGTGCGATATCAAATTCAAAAATTACTCTCATGGCTGGTTAACTAATGAATGCCCTCTGCATATCACCCTCTCCGCGATTAACCACGTGAAGCTGTAAGGATAGAGTGTGAGGAACAAACAAATTGGGAAACGAATCTAGATGGCAAAAAATTCCTTCCAGAGTCACACAATAAAATCTGGGAAAACAGCAATGAGCCCCTAACGCACCTCTGGTCACGCTGGTGCTTCCCTGCCCCTTCCAAAGAACGAAGCACTTGCAATATTGCGTGACCGCGCAAATGTGCTTGCAAATCTATGTGATTATTCTGTGACAGCAGGACATTTTGCATCTTATCTCTTGTGTTTTCCGTCTCTGCGCCACACTCGCCACAGACTGATTAATTCTAGAGAAACACGGGCGATTCAAACCCTAGAACTCCCGGAATATAAATACGCGACGGCTCCAAAGTAATAAATTGTAAAAGCTCTCTCACAATTGTTCACGGTAAAGAAAAGTTATTCCATATGGCCGGAATATACACAAATAACGCCCACATCGACAGAGACAGGCGATGTTATCTAGAGGCAGGGATGTCATAATTTGCCAAGCGGTCCAATCAACACGACAGACCCTTTTTAATGAATGTCAAGCAATCCTTTCGAAAGTCTAAAGCATGTCGGCATTTTTACATGGAAGTGAACTTGGCAGTTCAATTATTGATGGGGCAGCATTTAGTTGGCAAACATGCAGACATTACCTCTTGAATCATCGTACATGCTAACATTAACAGCAGTTGGCTCGAAGAACGGTTCTCAACGATATCGACCTTGAAATTCCTTTTCCTTTGCACATATGTCCTTTATTTATTTCCGTCCGAAATTAGCAGGAGCATTACCCGACATAATCGGAGCAAACTTCACCTTAAGAAATATATGTGAATATAAACCTTTTCCACATGATTAGGCTAAATTAGCATAATGAGTTGCACCATGAACGACTGATAAAAAAGCGTCAAAAGTACAGAGGTATTTTTTTAACTAAGCGAGTATTCATCAACAGTTTATTTCAAAAGACGGTTGCCACACTTTTATGATTTCGAAAACATTGGTTGCCAACACCTTCCTACGAATTAAAATGAACTTCAACTCTTAATTCCGAGTTCAAGCAAGGGCAAACAATGGCGAAGAAAGGCAAACGGTCAAAGAAACTAACGTGTTTGTCCTGAGTAAGAAAATTGATCGCTCTACCTAAGAACCTCCAATACTGTGAAAGTCAGTACCCTTTTTAGGCGCCCTTTTTGTTTAAAAGAGAAAACGAGAAAACAAGCTATCGACATATATAATAAATCCATAGAAACATTCTTCAACTCCTTGTTGGACTATAAAATAACGCTAAAAGAGCAAAGTAAAACTTAATTTATCTTCAAATCATGTCTTATTAATTTTTAAGAAGTGGGGAAGTAAACAAACTCGTTTCCGCGAAAGCGATCGGGTATTGACGACGTATTTAATTCCACGGATCAAGGCGCGAGCAGGCTAACTGGCCTCCCTCTCGCTCGAAACAATGCTTTCGTTTTCAACTTTCACCAACGACCTTTTCGGGGCGGAATTGGCATCCAACATGCAACGCAGCCCCTTCCTCGGGCATGCGAGAGTTCGCGATCCGAGGAAGGAATTGGCTCTTTTGGGTCCTTCACTCGCGAACAACACGGCCAGCAAGCCTCGGCCAAGATATGACGAACGGAGAAAAATAAAAGCACATGCCAATAATTGAGAGATAAGGGCGGTAGGAACAAACCCCCGTGGATTTCCGAGCCCTTATGAGAACGAGTTTATTTTGTTTTTTGTCCACAGTGAGGCCCCACGACTACCGCCGATATTTTAAAAGACTAGAAATTGTCTCGTGTCATTTAGTCCCTAAAAGTGTATTCATATTTGTGTTGGAAGAAAAGAGATTAAATCACAGCGAGAGTCGAGCCGATTTATACCAAAGATTCAGTATTTCAGAATTATATAATATCAGGACACATATTTGAGCTTTATGTTACAACTTGCCAAGGCTCAAGATTTTTAAACGAAGACAAACTCTTTAAGTATTACCACAAGGTAAGTATCCTAAATTCTTTAAACCATAAAATATTTTTTCAAACTGGGGGGTCGACATGATTTAATACATGGCATAACATGATATAAAACTTAATTTGTGCCGTTTCCGAAACTTTCTGGTCGCTATTGAAGGAGGTACAGGAATTTTGTGTCTAGTGATATGAAATTTCCAACTCAAGTTGTAAGAACACTACCTTAAAAGCTAACTCTTTGAACTTTGCTTCCAGAAGACTCCGAAAGACGCAAAATTTCGACATTTACTTTTTCACTCGAGCGATAAACTTCCGATTATTTATGCTGCTAAGAGAGAAAGTCGACTCACTTAATGAATTCCTTTGATTAAAAGAATCCTGACAATATTACACGTTCACAGAAGACACGATCTCGGCCAAGTGTGTTTTAGTTTTGAGCGAAAAACCAAATGTTTGAACGCTTGGATATAATATTTTAAGAATTGTCTATTAAATGAAGGCAACAAATTGCAGTTTTTTTATAATCTATTAGAAAAATTATATGGATTCATTGCTCTAATTATTGTCCACATTTTCTAAATGAAATTGGTAACAGAAATAAAATGTTGTGATGCAGCTAGATTGGAAGAACCAATGTGACGAAGATCAAAATTTAGAGATATGGTGCGAGGGGGAATGGAGCGAAATAATCTTTAAAATGTCGATATTCACATAGGGATAATGTTATTCACTTTCTTAAGGACTTCGAGAAATAGTTTTTTAACTCGCATACAAAATTTTGGCTACACAAATGAGAGAGAATACAAATATATTCTGAAGAATTCAGACAACGATCTCATAATTAAGAAATTTTGATAAGAAACAATACTGTTCACGAAACTTGTTACAATGTTCACCACGTAAGTGAAATGGTAAAAAAATATGGAGAAAAACATTATACGTGAAGGCAGCAAATAGGAATGATTCCAAGTTTACAATACCCACACAAGAGACCACTAAAACTGCTTTCCAAGTTGCTCAGACGCCTTCGTTTCCTTCGTAAATAGTCTGCTTTGAAAGAATAACGCATGGTTATCAAATGGGCGATAATAAATTCTAAAAATATGCCACAAGTAATTTCTTAGATTCGTTCACGGAGAAAAATAAATGTGTGATGGTACATAGTAAGTAAAAAAAAGCATAGGTGAAATGCATGACTCACGAGGAAGCGGAAGACTATACAAGGAAAAATATACATAGCAAGCGAAAGAGTTACAGTGCAGCAGTTGGAGGCGCTTCCCACAATCACGAGAAAGCCGTGAACCGGGGTGAAACGACTGTGAGGCCATTAATGCATCCCCTCTAACGCACCGCCATCGGTTGCACCAAACATTCAAATGCCATGAGGATCTACCAGGACGACGCTTCACAACAGAACAAAACACCGCGGTAGTTAACGAGACGACGCTTCAACTCGTTAGTACAATATACACCATGAGGGACTGCAACATATATGAAAACGTCGTGGCGGTCTTTGAACGAAGGAGCCCTTTGTGCGATAAATCAGAGCACCGTGGGAAATTGAAAGTAGGAATCCATGATACGAAGCAAGGAAATGTAAAAAGATCCGTTCTGAGAATATGTACTGACGAGTTCAAGGAATCACCATTGAGAAGAACTCGACAATGAAGTTCAATGTCCTTACGATAGTCGCGGATGGAAAAAGCTTCCTAAAGGATGAATGGTGGAATGAGACAAGGTGTCCAATTGAAGGTAGACCTTAAAGAGGGTACGAGAGTGTTTATAAATAAAATTAAAAAAACTATATATTCATAGAGAATCACACTTAGGTCAATAGGCAAAAAAAGCACGAGTTAAATGTGTACTCATTCCGCTAGATCACAATGGCGTTATCAGCGGCGAGGAGCAGTCCGAAATGCGGTTGGAAAAACCATGGAAAATGCGCACGCCCGTCGTCCAAATCGGTATGTGGTGATCGACCCCATTTTTCCTCAAATGAGATCCCGTCCCTTGGCCACCTTTTTTAATCAAGAATTTCCTGAATTGAGCCAGTCTTACAAAACGCTCTGCAGTTTTCCCTCGCAGTGATACTTAAAAACAATCGAGAATCAATAGGAACTAATCCCCCAACACAATGCACTAGGTTCAAATCGAACTCGGGAATAAATACACAAGTATTATTTCGGCAAAACAGAACAGGGCAAAAACATTTCCAAGTTTAATGATTAGCCAGTATTAATAATCAGACCTTTCGTCACAACGAAATTTCTACTTACACGCAATGGTTTTAGTAGAAATCACCAAAAGTATTCGTCCCTTCGGTACCGTTTGGGCCTATCCATCCTCATCTATCCAGGTTTAAATGAGGAAAACGCAACAATCAAGAGGAAAGCTGTAATCTCAATGGGAAGCGAGAGATGGATAGTTTTTATATTAACGTATAGTGTAGGAACAAAATGTGGGCGTACAAACTATAAGCAATTAATGGAACATATTGTTTTCCCGTGAAATGGAGTTCGTGACATTCATTTAACGAACTCCACCCAGACAAGTGGCACGATTTGGATTTTTTGATACACCGTGTCACAACTCTAGTAAATAGCTTTCGCGTGAAATATATTTGGCGAAGATAATTTAGTTCATTAAGCATCAACGAACTAATTACCTGCAGCAGGGAATGATTCAACTCTAGTTCGAAAGGTTTCCCACCTTGACGGTTATTACTGAGCACAGGTCCATAACATGCATACCCGAAACAAATCGTTCTGGCAGGACACTATGTCGCTCGACAAGTTATTTGGCTGAGCCCTCGACTGACTAGTCACTGCTTTACGCCAATCACTGTGGCTTCTAATACTTAGCGCACTTGAAACGATTAAATATAATTGAAGATAATTGAATCGATATCACTTAAGTGAACCATAAGTGAGCATCTCGTTAAAACTACTCGCATGTACAAAAAAAGACATCGTACTAAGAACCAGCCCACATTAAACGTAAACCTTTGTTGTTATAATCTTACCAGCGTATGTACAATAGAGATTTATGTGTGATGTGGTGGAATCGTTCTATTATGACTTAAACAGAGAAAAACACTAGCAATTTTCCAATTTATACATTCTTTAGTACAGACTAGTTTCAGTGTACCATTTTCAAGTGGAGTCCTTTTACTGGCGTATCTACACAAGAACTATGCTGTGAAAGACTTACAACACGAATTGATTCTCAACCTAGATACAGATTGAATTTCCTGGATCAAAGGGAGGCAGACCCCTTCCGTGGTGAAGTTAAAAATGTATTACTAGCCCCATCGACCTACGACACAGAGAACGCGTAAATATGTTCAATGAAATCCATTTAGAAACGACAGGTTCAAGATGTTATTTTTCTAGCGAACGATTAAAATCACAATAATTGCAAACCTCGGCGTTGACGAAATAGATATTTGATCCCGAGTAGCCAAGCGTGTGGATGTTATTTTGTTTCTACTGCTGCATCATAAGATCGATGACCATCGTATGCGCAAATAAAAACACTTCCTAAATATGTTTACATTTACATTACTTGGCACCCAAATTTCATCTCTTTAAAAAAGTGATTGGTGATTGACACAAGCTCCTGATATTTCGCATGCGCCCTTCGACAATTCAAATGTTAGGGCTCACTTTCGTATTCAGTTTTCACCTTGATTAAACATGCATTAGACATCAAGGGTCCATGCATGTCGCCGGAAGTAAAATTGTTGTAAATCGAAGAATTAGCGGAAATATTTTTATATAAATGATGGCAATATAATACTCAGCGTTATAAACGGCACTTTGAGAACCCTTTTAAACATCAACATTGGCCGATTTCCAGTTTTAATTGAAAATGGTGGAACCAGTCACGAGATTCGCATTGGAAATTGCCCAACGCTTTCCAGGGTGGTTTCAATACCAGCTTCCCAACAAAGCCCACTCGATTAATTTCCGCAGACACCTGCTGTGTTTGCGTACTGAATGCTAACAAAACAAGGATCGGATCGCGGATCCACGATCGGAGACATTCGGGGTTGGAGGGAGAGGACACCCCCCGTCGTGGGAAAGCGTAATTTATTGAAATGAGGAGGGAGTCTAAATAGTCGGGGAGGCTAAACTATGCCGATCCCACATTCCCCGAGCGAGAAGCACTTCTCTTTTTTTCCCATTCCAGCGTCTCTCTTCCCATTTCACACTCTCATGATCTCCGCACCGTGACTAGGGGATGATGACCTCTATCAAGGGTGGGAAATTGGGAGGGGGGAGAGCGGGGAGTCATGGAGAAGGTGGAGATTAGGGGAGCGAGGGGAAAGAAGAGAAGGCGGAGGAGAGATATAAGGTTGCGCCCGGTGGTGATTACGGGCGCCTCGGCAGTGCGCAGTTTGGTTCTTTTGAACATAGCGTGGCGGGAGGGGCACGCATGAATCTATCAATCATACTATCTACGTCGCCCGCGTTATCCCTGCTAAGTCTGCCCTCCGACGTGAACAATGAAGGCATAACAAACAAAATTCTATCTGGAAGCCGTGAGGCATTAGTGCCTTTTTTTAACAAACGAGCGAAAGATAGTGGGAAACGTAATTCGAATTCAGAGCATTGAAATGGGAAGAAATATACTTTCGGGATGTGAATCCAACCACTTCTACCCCAAATATATATTTAAGAGTCCAACTTTTATCAAACATTTAAGAAAAAGTGTTTTACCCATTGCATCAGAGAAATGTCCACTGAAATACACTAGGAGGAGAAAATAGATGAGGGTGAAACTTAGAAGATTGAAGAGCGTTGATTTTTTTGTGCGAGCACCGATACAGTGCGAGCGAAATATTTTGAGAATCGCGAGGTTCAGATATACAGGCAACTTAAAAAATGAAAAAAGTATCATAATTACTTATTTATTACATACAATTTCTTCACTACCACCGCACTCCGCAAATGCCGTCGTAATAATTATGTTAATGCCCGAGTCAATAAGACCCTCTCACGGGATACCAAAAAGCACTTGACCAACATTTTTGCACATCCAGAACTTAAAACTTAAAATAGCATTTAAATACTTAGTTTACGCAACCTACTTTTTAAAGAGTACCAAACGAAATAGTGCATACAATAAAGAAATTAATTTTTTATCGGATATTTACATTTGTTTTATGAACTTGACTGAAACTTTCCATAAGCATATAAAATAACAGCTATATAATAAAAATAACGACCTCAAGATAAAAAAGAATAAAATCAAGGTAATGCTTGCCGGGCGTATGAATATGGGCGGATGAATAAGGAAGATAAGAATAGGAAACGACACACGGGGAAAGCTCTGCTATTTGAGCAGCGAGATCACTCATAATGGAAAAAGCAACTTCTAACGGGACGGGTTTACTTTTCCGCGGCTTTGAGAAATGCAGGCAGACACATAAAAGTGACAGGGTAAGGAGATTAGAAGCGACGCAAAGGTTGTGCTGCAGGAGTATTACGAAAATAAATAGACCGAAATCGTAGCAAATGATGAAAACTTTTGATAGGTGGTAAGAAAAAGGGAAGCTTATGGAAAAAAATTTAACATAAAAGTAAAACGCATATTTTGAGGTACGATACAATAATAATTAGTGTATATTAATTAATATAGATTGTTTGGTGAAGGTGGTAGCCGTCACTGCAAGTAACTGTGATCAAAAGACTGAGGGGCAATATAATATATTGGATAGGTTCTGCGAATCAATACCCTGATTGACGATGGTGCTCGTAATTAAAAACTCCTAAAAGCTTAATTTTTTGGCTAAAATACTCATTCTAAAAATTTTACGACACTTACTTTTGCGCTTAACAATGGCAATTACTCGGTATGGGCTATATACAGGTAATAAAGGGTCAAAGACAGATTCGACTGCTGGCTAGCGTGTTAGTGCTGTAGTGTCAACTTGTTCGAAGAATCAAGCCAAAGATGTAGAAGGCGGAATTTCAGAGGAAGTATTCGCTGCGATACGCATTTTCCCCGAGTGTTTTCACAAGCTCGCCCACCTGACTCTCCCGTCCTCTTTCAGTTCTTACCGCGCAAAAGCACACTTCCACGAAACCGAGAGAAATGCGAGGAATTGCAATTTAAAAAAAACCGACTAAGCACAACATCTCGGGAGGATGGTAAACGCAGCTCTGAGTGCGAACACGGGACACTCTCATGCGTCGCGGGAAAACATGCCGAGGCAAAGAAACGGATTTAATTTCGCTTCCGCCGGAAGTTGGGAGGCGCGGATTTCAATGCGATCCGGCGAAGCCAGCGTGCAGCTGAGCACAGGGACACTGCAAGGCAGGGCCGAGAGAGAAACACACACTCGTACAACGAGAGGGAAACCTCTTGGAAGCTCGGAAACTAACGAGCCGTGGATAAAGCAATTACCACAGGGCTCCAACGCCGCCCTAATTATAAAGACATCGACCCGATCCACGGCGCCGCTGAAAGCCACCGACGCCTTGTCTCTCGGTTCATGAAACAGAAAATTCCGGCAGCAGTCGCGAATTATGTCAGTCGGGGGTTTGCGGCGAAAGCATCACGCGTGTGAGACAGAGGGTTGTCAAAGGTCCAGATTTAAACGATCAAATCTCCCATCCCCGCCGTCCGCTCAGGCGAAGCAGCAAACGGCTCGCCTGCGTTTAACAGGGTGCGGCACACACTTGGATTACATTACAGAGAATTCATTCAAAGGGACTGAATTGGAAAATATAGGCATTTCTCCTATTTCGTCCAACTGTTTGCGTTAGCTTTGACGTCACTTAAAAGAGGGAGTTCATTAGGTGCTCCGATTAGGCTGCTTCTCACGAGAAACATTTTTTTTATTGTTCTACGAATTCGAAAAACGGCTGAACGAGACTAAAACAAATTCCACTTATCTTAAACTTCTAGTTGTTAAAAAAAATTTTTTCTCCGATGTAACTTTATGAAATTTGCATAACATATTGAAAGAAAATAAAATAATAAACTATAATTCCACACACTTTTCAAGTGCGTAGAATTACAAAGTTAATTTTTCTAAATTTCATTACTAGTTGTTACATACGTCGGAACTTGAACCGTTAATCGTCCTTATTGTTTATTATGATTCTAGACACAAGTTTTCGATTTTATTTCAATAAAACAAAAGTTCAATTTCCATGAGAAACATATGCACTATACTTGAACATAGCAGCGATATACAAGAAATGAAAGCGAACATAATGTAACCGCTTATACATTCAGGATGAAGAGGTGAAAATCGAATTCCAAATGTAAGTGTGAGAGGTGATATAAATGGAAACGGGTACGAAGTCTCACAAAAGCCCTATACTTCACACGATGCTGACTGCCCGCCATCATGTTCTCTCACTCTCCACTCAGACACACTCCCGAGGAAAAAGATCAACAAAAGACAATCCCGGGTGCCTGGAGGTCAGCGACCCGTTAGTAATGCATCCGCCTCATCACCATCAACGTCATTGTTCGACTTCTTCGTTTCATTTACGGCTGTTATAATTACTGCCGGCGAACGAGACTCCACGCGAGGAGGAGGAGGGCCAGTCGACGTCTCTTTCGTCCAGTGAGCCCAGCCTGGCTGCCCATTAACCGCCCGCCCGCCCACCCACCCCTCCTCCCTCCCCTCCCACTCACACGGAGGTGTGTGCTCCACGCCTTCAAGTGGTATTGGACGCATAAAATCCGGGAGGTGTCAACATGACCGTCATCCCATTTAGACTAAACCTGCAACTCACCCCCCTTGGCATTTTCACGCTCCCAGAGAAGTAATTATGAACAACACGAGGGTAGGTAGGCCTTTTCATCACCCCGAGTTCTCAGCTCAAGTGGAGATGGGTGGGAGGGGAGACGGCGGAGGAGAGAAAGAGACCACGCGGAAAGAGGGTGGATTGGGAAAAGCACGTCTTTTCCCTCAGGCAAGTGGGGATGCTTCCTAGTGGGAGAATTTGAGAGAGTTGTCGCAATAAGACTTCACAAAAAACAGCTATTGAATCAAATAAAGCAAGCTAGTGTGCGGACAACTTATGAACTGAATTGCGTTATTTTCAATCGGTATTTTTTTTAGTTAAACTCATTAACTATACTGCAAACTTTATCCATACTGGCAGTGAAATGCTCATATGCTCAAGGACCACAACCATAGCGCTACTTCTACCTTCCAGCTGCCGTAGCTGTCTGTCGCCGACCGGGATATCTCATTTAGCCGGCCATTCAACAGATCATCAGCCATCCCATTTAGTTGGCGGTAAAACCTAAACAAACATTCTCATAATCTCACTTTCGTGTTAACGTAAAGCCAATGTGTTGTGTCTAAATTGTGACAAGAAAAGTTTCCTTTCGGTAAACAACAAAGATTAAGCAATTCAAGAAAAAAAAATGATCTGGATCACAATGCGGAGACGAAAAATATTGAGTTACTTTTAACGAGCTATCTTATTAATCGACCCCGTGGGACTACGTTATCTACAAGAAAATCCAATAATCATGATTATAAATACATGAAATAATAATATTACTATCATCGAAAATAAAGATTTTGGTAAGTGCTCCTCCAGATGTTATATCAAAATGCCCAACAACAAACCGTAGTAAATAATGGAGGATAAAAATGCTGGGAGTTTATCTGATGCTAATGATCGTTAACGCAAATTATAACAGGATCGCGTTTTAATGCAAAACAATCGCGTTAAAGAGTATCAAATGAGTGATTGCTTCAATAAACTTGAGTGATCGCTTTAAATAAATATTTCGAATCACCGAATCAGCTGTCGTGTTGTGTAGTGACCAGCTCCTCTAATTACCACCGCGTTCCGAGATGTTTTTTTCCGAAGCAAATCATTACATCCTTACATGAGGCGGGAAAAATATAAAAGATTTTACGATTGAGTTCCAGAACGTTAATAAATGTAATGAATCAAAAATACATTAAACGTGTCGACGTTAAGCGGTTAAAATAACGAATTTAACAATCCGATGTAAACCAATTAACAAGCTCAGCCCTAGAATATGAATGGGGAACAAAACAGCTAATAACATACAACTTTTCAAAATAACCCTTAAATTGAAATGTCGACACTTTTGCAATGGCACCAAACTGTTACGCATACATTTCTGGCGGCAACGCTTTAGCTTTAAAAAAGGTTAACGGTTTGCTTACTTCTCCACCATGGACGTCTTTACTTAGTGTTATATCTCTATCCATCTCGTGCCCTTGGTGAATCCGCCGCCCTCCCACCCGCGTTTTAGCAGAGCACAGCAATAACGATCACGGCGAGGGGGCGCAGCATGAGAAAGACAATAATTACAACGACCGGGGGCTGTTTCTTTCGCAGTTTAAGCTTATCTCGCTGGATCTTGTACAGCATGCGGTATCTTTCCTCCCCCCATCCCCTCCTCACGGGAGGAGTTCTTAATCTGCGCCTGTGTCAATATCCATTAACCTTTTTGGTCATCAGGGCGTGAGTTAAAAAAAAAATTTCATAGTGCGCTCATCACGCAAGTGAACTATCGAGGGTGGGCAGTCAGCCGTACGTGCACGCCGTGTTTTGCATCCACTTCCTCCACGGCTCACGCCCGACCACCCCCCGCCGCTCCTCCGCTCGACCCTCCACCCCCCGTCATCTGCCCTTTGTCCGCCATCACACGAGGAGACCTGCCTTTGTGCACATTCGCACCCGTGCTCTTCCCCACCATGTCTTCAGGTCTTCGTTATCACGCAACATTGAAAACTGCGACGAGGCACTTCAACATTATCAACATTCGAAAATTATTTACCTTCTTTTGCTTGCCCATCGGCCCAGAATGAGTGAAAAATAATTTTAATGAACACATGCTAACACATCATTATTCAGCAGTCGAAAATCATCCTATCTTTCATTTCGTACTTTAACCATCTGGTTTGGAGAATATTTTTTACTCTTTAATTTATATATGGGGAAACTATAAAACCACAGTGACATAAAAGTCAACCGACCCGGATTTCGACATAATTGGCATCATAATCAGGCGAGGCAAAAGAAATGACAAGTCTCCTCTACACAAGGACGGGAGGAAAATAAATAAAATGTCCCTCCTCTCTTCAATGCTTCTTTTACACCACCCCACTCTTTGAGTATTAAAAAGAGGCGTGACTTCCTTTGCCTCACCTAATTATGGTGCCAATGCATTAAAACCTGGGTCATGTTACTTATTAACAGTGCTTTAGTAAGTTTCCCATCAATAACATGCAATGATTTCCACAAAGGAGCGAGAGCTTTATTTATATCCATTACTCTTCCTCATTAGTTAATACAATACATGGAGAGTTTATTGAAACAGGACACCTGTTAACGATATTCAAGGTACATAATACGCTTACGGGGAAATATAACCAAACACCGACAGTAAACGAGCAAGCAATTGAGTGTGGATCTCGCATGGTATAACGTCCTAATCCGCATGACATCAACACGAAGTTAGGGTGGCACGGCTAGCTTATCTACGCCTATCATCTCAGATGCGTTACATAAAACTAGTTTGCTGGAAATAACTTGGGTGGTTAGAGGCACACTCAGATTCGCTATACTATGGCTACAGCCGGTTACTACACTCATTATCCTACGGTGCATATCACGTCCATCATCGGAGAAAATGTGGTTACCACTGAATCGTGCGTCATGAATGCGGATGAATTCGTAACAGTAAAGGCTACATTGGTTTCGCTTCCCACCTTGACTGGAGAATAATGTATTTCCAGAAGACCAGAATATGTTCGTGAACAAATTCCGTTTGCATAGATTACTTCGATACTTTTCGGGGGTAAACAAACATTTTTATATCACCCTCTTTTGACTTTTTTTGCAAAAGGAACGATTAGAACCTTTAAGATTAAACTTGCCAGAAAACTGTCCAATGAAAAGTGAAATCACTTTGAGCACCGCCCATTTGGAATTACACTCGGCGAAGACTTTTCCCATATCTCTTCGTATTTTCTTCTTTTAATTGAAGCACCCTTCCTCTGCTCTTTCAATTAATACTAAGAGAAACAAGAATCACATGATTCAAATTACATCTATTATGATGTACTACCGAATTTCAAAACTCATGTGTTGAAATATCGTTATGCTCACTTCTCACGCGGCAAGAGAACTAAGTACATGCTCCTTAACAAAAAATTTCCATCCATGACAATTATTGCCAATGAACTCGAGCAAAGTCAGGAGCATATTGAGAAAGCTTCACATCATTTCCGTTTTACAATGGTTGCTCCTACCTCAAGAGTTTCTTCAAGTGTGACCCTTAATTTAATACAGTATGCATGCAATGAGTCCCTATCCCACAATTTAAACCCATTCCGTGCTGCTTTATTCCGCTATTCCACTTACCACAGCTCTAGGATGTCGAAGAAGTGCATCCCAGTGTTTTTTTTATTTTGGTTCTTATATTTTTTACATTCTCTCCAGGCCCCTCGCGTGAGAGATGGACTATCCGAATTATGCAATTCTGAGTCGTCTACCCGGAGTTCAACCAGTAATACATAACTGCTTGTGATCGTTTTCCTTTAAAAATTTTTCGTAATACGACGTGGAGCAAAATTAAAGTGTTTGCAAGAGATAGCCAAAGAAAACTATGGCAATCAGAATAGGCGATCGTATTCTTAACTATCAGGAAATGCACTCTTTTTTCCTATCATTGTGACAAATGGTGTTCCTCTTATTTAACTCACAGCCGGCATTCTTACTCTCCATAAAAAATTCTGAGTAGCTCAAAACTACAATCGTGATTCTTACATATTAAATATGGAAGCAAGATTTTTAGAAATCACACCTGAGTTTAGTGCATAAATTAGAACATGAAATGCATCCAAACGTAATAAGTCCTGAGATCTCGTTTTTTTGGCAAAAATTCTTGTCCCCCATTTGCATAAGTTGCGATTGAGGAACCACAAACTGTAGATAAAACATTTATGTAAATATTAAAAGGGCACGTGAGCACCCACTCACGTCCTGTATGAATTCAGCTTTACTCTAGATTTCGCTCCTCTGGGTTGAGGAATATTGCGCAACATATATGCTTCGAAGAAATTACACCTACAAATATAGACATAGGGAAAAAAAACGACTCACTCCTCGCTTTCGGTAACTCTCCGAATGCTTGGAATCGAACCTTTATCAATATTTGGACATGAGATTAAAACCAAAACACCGTTTAAAAAATACTTCCGATTTCACTCTCAACTTTCTGCGAATAAACTTTAATGTTGGCTTTCAAGTTCACTGCAACTTCAAGACATGTCAATCCAAAGTAATCGACTACAGCAATGAATTATGTCACAAACCAGAATGCACGACGTAACCCCAACGTTCATTTTAGAAAGCCGCTCCAAATCTTATCGAAACCATAATCGATTCAAGTGGTATTCGCAAAGTATCAATTTCTGAGGTATAAATATGCAAATAATACGATATTAACAATAACGAAAATTATCCGCAGGTATATAAAAAAACAGTGACTTCATGTGACGCCCTATCAGTTGTTTCAGCAACGCTGCATGAAGCCTCGAAGAAATGTTGGCGCCGCACCCATTTCCTTCGAGTGAACGCGACGTCAAAATGTGAACCCTGACTAAAGCGTTCAACCGTTCAAACCTTTCGAGAGCAGCCTACAGGCATCTAAAAAAATCCTACGTTTATTTTAGTAATTTTTCGAGCCACATCCCCAACAGCAGTTTGTAATGAAAAGGCCCATTTTTGGCGGTGTCGTTCTGTGTTTTCTAGGAGGTCTTGGGGTGGGGGTGAGAGGCTGGGATGGGGGTGAGAGGCAGGGATGGTGGAGGATGTGGCAGCGATCTTAATCTCCCCCACGGGGAAGACCCGAGTGCACGCAAGCAGCCCTGATTTCTTCCTCCCTCAAGTCGAACACTACCTCCTCCTCTCCCGACTCCCCCCACACCCCCATTAATCCTCTCATGCTCTTGGCTTCTGCAGCCCAGACCCCTCTTCCACCCCCTCCCCGTATCGGAGAGCGCGTGTGTGACGCTCGCTCGGTCGTTGTCCCAGGAGAGAGGGCGAACCCGTCGCCCCCTCCCCATTCGCCTCCCTCCCGGCCCCCGCTCTTCGCCATCCTCGATAAATTTCCTCCCGCTCTTCGCGCATTCATTTGGTCGCAAGCTAATACATCCTCTCCTCCCTCCTAAACCTTCCTCACTCCCGTCCTTGTTTGCATTTTTTTCCCTTTGCATCTCCCCCGTCCAACCCTCATCCTCACCCCGGAGAGCTAGGCTACCTATCCGCGTAACGACCGTCATTTTTCTGGCCGTGATAATGGTTTTATTTCGTATTCGTTGAGTGCCCGTCGCGTTAAGGGCTTCCGCGCTCCTCATATTCTTTTTTTATCTCTCCCTCCGACCCTGTGTTTTTTGTGAGAGCACGAGAGAGGGGGAGCTTACCGGTGATTTGCTCGTCCGCTGTCCTAAACGTCTCGTTTTTTTCTCTCTCCGTTTGTTTGTGTGTTATGATTCCTTTCATTTTCGAAACGCTTTTGCACTCATTTGACTCGCCCGCCCCTCCGACCGAGTGCACTCAATTTATCCCTCGAGTCCGGTTTTGCGCGTCAGGAAGTCTGTTGCTTCATCCCGTCTTCGGAGAGATTTCACGATCCGGCAGCAGCAAGACAAGAGTGACGTGGTCTCGCTTCTGGTGACATCATCGCAAATAATGGCTCAGCAATTTCATGCGACTTTTTGTAATGTTATGAACATCAAGTGCTCTGCTTCCAGTTTTTCATGCATCTCAACTTTGATCATTGGTTTTTATTTCACCTCCATCAACAAATAAGCACACATTTTTTTGATTTTTTGGTAAAAATAATTTTTCCTTCACGAGATTATTATGCACAGTGACTTATTTAATAAAGCCAGGGGGTTCATAAATATGACATCCAATTCCTCGGGGATACGGAAAAGTGAATAAGAGAATTATTCTCGCTAATTCGAGAGAAAACAATTAAAAAAAAAGTCAAAACTCAGAACATACCCCGGAGAAATGTAAAATATTGGTATTTTGTTCGATACGGGTTTTAACATATTTTCTGCGCAAATATTGTGTATGAAATTAAATCCAATACAAGGAAACCCAAATGATAGCGCTGTTATGGAAAACGAGAAAACCAGAAAAACGCAGAAAAAAACATTGAGCAACCTAAAGGAGCCGTATTTAAATATTTTATTACCGATAAATGAAAAGCAAGAAATTGGAGGATATCAGATTTTACACGGAACCACCTCAATCGAGCAAATAATAGGAACATTAAAAGTCTAATTATACGACAGGAATAGCACATGGTGCAAACAGTGTGTTATCTGTTTCGAGATAATCGCATTAGATTCTCCGGAGACTTTCATTACACCCCCAGTTTAAACATTTTTTTCCCGTGGCGCTTATCTTAACATTATGAAAACTGCCTCGGGACCGCGTATGAATCGGACACGCCCTTTGAAGTAACCTGGATTCGAACCTTTTATAACCGACCTCGACTCTTAGTAGGCCGCAAAGGACTCCACCCACCCAGATATCACGGCCCAACAATGAGGAAGTGATGAAAAATCTCATCTGAGGGCGAGATCGGGGTAGAAACCGCACGACGTTCGTCCAACCCGAGCACACCCTCAAGTACGTATGTACCGCAATTCTCTCGAGGGACAAAAGTGTACGCCACGTTTTATACATTAAGCGGGATGGGTTGGTTGCAGAGAGAGCAGGTGAGCGGGGGACTCATCCCCTTATAAAGAGCATACCTGACGAATTTCACGTCACGTACCTCCTGAAATACAATCACAGCACACTCGATAATGAATAATTACGATTAGCAAGGCGGAAGTAATTTCCATCGTCATACAAAATTTAGGTATTAATTTCGTTGGCTTAATTATTTAGCACATCCAATGATAATAAGTTATTCACAAGCCCGGCAGCAGGTCATGAATGCTTTCCCGATTATTTGCTTTTACACCTGCTTACGAAATATGGCAGGTATTAGCGCCCAGTGGTGTTTCGGATGCGCAAGCTCAAGAACACGCAACTCAACAACCCTGCATTTGAGACAAAACACGTACGATAAATAATAAACAACATAAAACGCACAATTATTTTTAATATTTTCAATATTTGAGGAATTGTCGAAATGCCTGTCCATTAGAAAATTTAAGACAACTATTCCTCAACGAAAACACGAGAAAGCTTGAGATGGCGGGAATCTATTGTAGGAACACAAGCGTGACCTTCCGTACTAATGGAAACAAATTAAATTTCAAATTGGTAATTCCACACAATTGGTAATTGGTAAAAAAAATGCCACACAGCAACATCACAAAAAAACCTAGTAGCACACAAATTTACAAAATATTCCATTCACGAATAATATTTATTTTCCTGATTATTCGCTCTTCTGATATTTCATAGGGTTGGGTCAAAAAACTCGACGTTTCTTTCTTTAGTTTCAAGAACTGAAACCACAAAAAAAGTCATATCACACTGGACAGTACAATCAGATCAGAGAAAGCTTTATCTGAGCAGTAGCATGGATTGAACATTTAAAAAATGCCACGAGGGCTTAAGGAAATACAATTTAAGTAACACAGAATACACAAGCTTGAGAGAATATTATCAACTTTCAATCCGATACAGTTCCAGTGAAAAAATCGTTATGGACAAGCCTAAGGAGAGATGCGGAAGTGATTTTACATGACCGCCTAGAGGCACAAGCGAAAAGCTTAACTTTATCAGACTTCGTGGAAAAAGAAATGGGTTCCCGTTGACTGCGCGATATCAGAGAAGTCGAAAGAGGGCTACGGAAGATGGTGACGGAGGAAATTATGTTTAAGAGAGAGAGAGAGACGGAGGGGAGGGAGGGGAGAGCGGAGTGGTGGGGAAGGCGTAATATCAGACTCACTTATCACCTCCAAGGGAACTCTTTATCTGCAACGGAGGAAATAAAACACTCTCGAGAGTGCAAAGAGGGCTGGGAAGGGCACCGGTGTGGGTCGAATGAGGGCAGCATTCTCTCTGATGAATACTCTTTCCTTCTTTCCGTATCCTCTCAAGAACAGGGAAGGGAAACGGGGTGGAGGAGGAGGCCCTTACTCCTCCAGAATGTAAGAACAAAGATGCACAGTCCTGGGAAGAGACAGTAGTCACGGGATAGGAGAGGGGTTCAAGAGAAGAAACATGAAACGACATCCGGAGACATAACAACAGGACTTCCCAAGTTCACCATAGAGAAATGTATCAAACTTCGCACACATCTTGGCACATATTCACCTCGATTACTTACTTGAGATTTTGCGTGTACATCCTCAAAGCAAAGCCAAAAGAAACCGACAAGAACAAAGACCTACACTTCGACTCCGGATAGGTCGACGTTCTTCAGGCTCATTTACGGACTGGTTAGCTATGAAACTTAAGAAGACTGAGAAACTAAGCCTTTCAGTAGAAACGAATTCCAGAAAAGACATTCGTGCATTTGCGTTCAGAAATTAATTTTTCCAATCTCTTGTGATAATTAAATAAAGAATTTTTGTAGCATAAAGGAAAGAGGCCAATTTCATTGACAGGCACGGATACGGGGATGTAATTTTTGGCCACAGGTCAGGATTGTTCATATGAATGGTTTGATTTTCATCGATTAATAAGTTAGTTACGCAGCCCTAAAGGTACCCGGAAAGCTCAAGAGCAGACGAGGGAAGAAAGTATTGGAGTGGTAAAGCATCAAGATAAGAAAGTCAACATTTGAAAATTCCCAGTGAAGAACGTGCAACATTTAAGCCTCCCTCATATCCCATGTCATTAACACAAGACATAACGAAAATGTTAGATTGAAATGAAAGACTTTTCACACATAACAAGTTCAAGCGACATATTATGCTCTCAACTTTTTCATGTCCTATTTAAAATTAACGCTCTTTCACGAAATATCAAGTCATTACCCTTCAGCTAACCCAAATAAATTGTAGCAAGGGTCCCTTCCAACCCAACTCAGGGAAATTTTTCTTTAATGACTACAAGGCCCAGAGACGGCCGGGCAAGGATGGCCTCCGCCATTCCTTTTATGTTTTAGCGGAGAGGGCGGGCGCCTCGGCAAAAAGGAGGGATGAAGGAATGGTTGGAGAATGATGATAAAGGGGAGAATAGCGGAAAGGGGAGACGCAGAGGGATGGGCGGCGTGACCTCGAGGAGAGCCACTTGAACTCATTTTTTTTCACATCGATAGGCGCACCAGGTGCGCGGCGTGGGGTTCGAAGCCGGTTCTCGGCACTTGGCCAAAGGGATTGCCTTAAAGGAGGAGAGGGGGAGGTTGGTCTGGAGGACGGGTGGGAGGGTGGTGGGAGGCCAGTGGGAGCAAAAAGGCGGGGACGGGGTCGAGGCGGAGGCGGGGGGCCAGGGGGGAGGCAAGGGGAGCGGGCGAGGGACGAGCGTGATGCAGGTTACCTCAAGGGCACGCACATGGAGGCAAGGGGAGTTTTATGTTCCCAAGATGGTCTCGAAAGAAGAAGGAAGGTGAAGCGACTTGTGAGGCAGGGAAAGGATGGAATGAGACGTGAGCGTGCGCGTTCACGAGTGTCTGTGTGCGTGGAAAGAGGGAAAGAGTATAACTCAACGTCGTCATGGAGGACCGGCGGCCCACGCACGAAGACGCCGAGTCCTTTTGCCTTGGGGCCACACCATTTTTCTAGATTTGTCAACAAGGGTGTCCACCGTTAATTCAATATATTTTTTTTTATTTCTTAGTCCCCTGCAAGCCATCGCCAGGGTTTGTGGCAGGGGGTGAATATCCACCAGACCAAATTTTGACGAATATTTTTACCTCTACCGCGTTCGGACAATATTATTCTGATCCCTTATTGTTCGTGGAAAAAATGACACCCTGAATCTATCTGTTCCACACTTAATCTCTCTAATTTTATTGACATTTCTCCTACCGTAGTACGATTGGGGTATTGATACATTTTCAAGGCCTCTGCTAAAGAGACAGTCTTCCAATTTATGCAAAAGATTTCATTTGTATTTTAACCTTCGCTTAGTGAGTGATTCCCAGCCAAGCTGCTCCAATAATTTGGATACGTTCCTAAGTTTATCATAACAACGCATTACGAATCTGACTCCTCTACACTGCACGCGATCCAATTCGGCAAAATTAGTAATTGGCTGACCTATTTTTAACTAAAACGCAAAGATTACAAGAATTCACTCTTCCCAAACTAAACTCGATACCAATTAATCCAATTTTGTAAACGTGTTTTTGAGTTAACTAGTAAATATATATGTTTGCGAGAACTCATATTTAAAAAGAATCCCAGTGATAAGATACATAGTGCTTTACTTCGATATCCTCCAAAATCTTACAGCGGCCTAGTGGCTTAGAAAGAATTGCGTATATGATGATGAAAATTAAACGAGTGACCCTTAAAAAAATCGTTTTAATTAGACAGGTGGTAGTAAAATGCAATGAAATCATAAAAGAGACATTGTACTCCACTCTTTAGTTAGGTCACTTGATTAATATGCAGAAAACTTTAATTTAAAAATCGAAAAAAGAGTCCGAACATTTGGCCTGATGTGTACAACATATCTAAAGAAGAAAAGTAAACGTGAAGGGCACGTTGGAGGAGTTGGGTTGGGAGATCCCTGATGCACGAAAATAGCAATCAAGAAATAGACTGAAAAAGTTAAAGAGGACACCTGCTCTTTCTTGCGACGCTAAGGAATTAATAAGACCCCAAATTGTATTGGCAGATTGGACCACCGAAATAAAAATAAAAGGGGATAAACATGGTCACCGACGAATTTGAACGCTCGTTCTCCTTTCGAACCACAGGCATTCATAGCAACGAATGAAGCGAACGGTAACTACGCCGTATGAATATTATGGGAAGAATCAGCCTCAGCTGTACTCTTACAAATGGGCAAGGGATATGGCGAGGGAAATTAGAGCGGAAAAACCAAAAATAAGATGATACGATGAAATAAAATAAAAATAAATTTTTAAAATTAAATATCATTTAATTTTATTTTTACCTAATTTGTCAGAGTACGCCTGGGGTTGATTCTTCTCATAATATTCACAACAACATCGAACCCAAACACCAAAATTTATTTACTTAAAAGGTAAAAATTGAATGATTCAGTCAAACACGCCAATCAATGCATTACGTATATTGGAACGCATTTGTGCATGCGTCCGAGTGATTACGTAAATGAGTAATTCATGAGTAAATGATGAAGTAATAAATAGTTCAAATGCATGTATGAATTAATATTTCCACATGGATGACCAGTGCCCTTACACCCTCCGCCACACGTCCGCGCTTCGAGTTTCGGGGTGATGTGTAAATGTAAATCCAAGAGATTCACTCCCATCCTTTCCCTGAAAATAAATTTCACTATTATTTCGTCTGGTCCGGTCGTCGGATCGTGAATTAAATTAAAGGGAAATTCCAGAAAAAACTAATGTAAACAAAAAATGGCAAGACCGTAAACTTGAGTTTTTCAAGTTTACGGTCTCGGCATTTTTTTGTTTACATTGATTCACGACCGTATCTACGTTCCTTGTATATTTAAAAAAAAAAAACTAATTTTCAGTAAAAATAAAAGCGTTATCACAATGTACGAGCACGTAGCACAAAGAATCTCCGACTGTAGGGTGGGATCTTCCTAAATAAATAATAATTAATATCATATTCCCTCTACCAGTTTCAACACATCACTTTGTCCTCGGCAATATTTTGGGACGCATGTGCAGGACAACAGCGGAGAAATGATAAAACCTCAATAAATTTTCTCATTTACATATTATGGTAAATCAGTTTACGCTCGTATAATCAGGGAGATAGTAGCGAAAATATTTTAAATGCTGTTTTTCCTCGTACCATCAGAGATGACAATTGATATTGTCGAATTGTGATATTTCGTCAACATCCGGAATTTCTTTAAATAGACCCATCTTCATTACTTCATTCCAGCATTTTTTAAATATTCTTGCATGTACAGGGTTCGTTCCAAAAGTAATGCAATTAAATTTTTCGCGCCGCTCCCATTGGTCGAAGTGTGATCGAATCACTTGGGAGTAGTTGGGGGGGGGGACGTTGAGCTTTGCTGCGAATCCGGTCTCAGTGCTCTCCAAGCAGTGAAAGCGGCAGGACGTCAGTTGTTGTAAACCTCTGCAAGCTGACCGTGTCAGGTAAGACCAACCGAGCGGAAATTTCAAGTGACCTACTGCAAAGTATTGAAAATAAACCTGATTATTTGGACAACGTAATCACTGGGGATGAGACCTGGGTCGTACTTGAATACGACCTAGAAACAAAACGCCAAAGCTCTGAGTGGCCCACCGACAAGTCCCCCAAGCCTAAAAAGTCAAGAATGAGCAAATAAAAAGTGAAAACGATGCTCATTGTCTTTTTGACAGTAAAGGAGTGGTCCACAAGGCGTTTGTTCCTCAATAACAGACAGTTAACGCTACCTACTACGTGGATGAGCTGAAAATACTCAGAAAAAGGGTCATCAGGACGAGAAAAGACATGGATATTCCATCACGACAACGCGCCTTTCCACAACAGGCTACGAGTCCGCCAGTTGCTGACCAAACACCAGGTGCCAACGCTGCCCCACCTCCCCTGTCGTCCTGACGCAACCCCAGCAGACTTCATTTTGTTCCCTTGAATTAAAGCAACCCGTTTTTCGCCCACAGAAGAGATCCAATCAGCCGTGCCGAAGACCTTGCGAGAGGTCCCCGAAGACGCCTGCCAGGGCGTGTACCGGTCATGGCAGAGTCGCTGGAAAAAATGTGTAGAAGCCCAAGGATAGTACTTTGAAGAATGTTAAGTTTTTGTGCAAATCTGTTCGCTAAATTACTTTTAAAAAATAAAACCAGTACTTTTGGAATGCACCCTTTAAATACCCACTTTCTTGTGATCAACTATGTTCGAGTGCATGATTAAACTGACACATGTGCAAGGTGTAATGACTGCGATTGCGCATGCTGATAACCTAACACCCATCGCCACACGCACTTACTGCAGCTTGCCGGGTATTATGCAGATTTAGTTCTACTGTAGCAGGCCACTGGAATCCACTGGCAGTTATAAAGAGCAGGAATTTATAAAAAATAATGGGTGTCAATAAGCAAAACATTTACCCTTACACAAGGGCAGTTACGTATGAATTAGTCCTTATATATTACAACTCTTTTCAAGTAAAGAAGCAAGTGTTCGACTAATTATAGCTTCAATAATAAAACATTGATGCGAAATGCGCGATTTGCGGTAACCTGCAGAAACTACAAGAAAAACAACTTAATTCATAATTATCCACACCAATTTTTTATTAAGTGCTATGTATTCTGGGATAATACTGTTACTATTAGGCATGGCTTACATATCATAGGATGATGATAATGTGCCGTAGAATGTTATACTTAATAAAACCATTATTTTGAAAACTGAAAATTCCGTTTTATCACAAAAAGTCAAATTTATTGTTTAATAAAATAGATATACCTTGAGGGAAACCTTTAAACTAACGAGGTAACTAATCAGGAGGTAGTTAGCAAAAACTGCTTTCCTTTCGAGAGTTGAGTGGCATTATTTTCTGAAAAGTCATTGAATTTTAAGCGTGGGGAACTAAGAAAGGCACTCCTGATATCATATGAGTCGTAAACAAAGAAATAATGGAGAAATACAGAATAAACAAAGCCATTGGCGTGCCAGAAAAACCGGCAAATATTACGAGGAATCTACAAACAACCTCAGGCGTGAATACGTGGAGGAATATAACTCGTTAACACCGACGCTTTAACGTTGAGGGAAGCTCTTTTACGATGGCTCCTGCACGCAACAGGTATGAGTCCTCTGCATCTAAATTTTCCGGGAAGCAAGACGTAATTTAAATGCCATTAATTCATGCATAGACGATGAGCGACACAAAAAACCAGATGAGGAATCTTTCAGTATCCTAAAATTCCTTTCATGCTCGTCGACGACGAAAAATGTCGAGAAGATGTAAGACATCACGGGCTTGATGAAGAAACTAATTTCAAGTCTAAAAAAATCACATCTATGATCTTTCAATTTTTACAAACGAAAACTGGTCAACATCAGAAAAAATTGACTCAGTGATCCAAAGAAAATTAGCTTCTGGGAGCGGACACAGTCCTTATTTGTTCAAACTAACCAAGTTTCTACTACAATAACTATGAAATAATGGCGTGCACCCATTAATGATCGTCAAAATGGAAAAGATGCAGCGATAGGAATTACGATGGGCATCACGTGAAAACTTATGTGGTTACCAACAAGTTATACTGGACTGATTCTTCGGCAACCACTTCCTGGAAAAGTCTATGATCATATAGCGTCAGAGGACTCGATGGCTGAAATGGCAGATTTCTGCAAATGATTGGTATCACTGCGGATGTCACCATTTGCAATGAAATAAATCCTCAGAGACCTGGGTCCTACGATTCACAGAAATATCCTTTCCCATATTTCATACATATACATGATCCATTATGAAAGTAATGCCCATGATTTTATTTACTATATTTCGCTGGGCACCCTGAAGCTCTTCGACGGGAATGTCTCTCAGGAACGTTATAACATGCTTTGGATGCCTTCCACGGTCTCACAATGCTTTTCTTTCAGCTCTCTATTCAGTCGGGGAAACAAGTCGGGACTGTATGGGGGCTGGGAGACTACCGGGGGTAGTGCTCTGGCCCAGGAAGTTGATAACGATGAAGGACGTGTGGACGTTTCCAAATCCTCGGTCGCTACCCTATGTACCGCAAATGTGAACATGTGATGAGTGTCAGAAATTTACTGGATGCTCAATCGCCGGTCGGAACGCAAAATTTCGTCCACAGGATTCACGCTTTCGTCGGTTCTGGCCGTTGTTGGGCGTCCAGAACGGGATTTGTCGGTGACCTCTCCCGACCCTCTTTGAACGCCTCGGAAATAGGCACTAATTTCCCAACACAATGCACTACATTTCAATCGAAATCGGAAATAAATACAAGTATCATTTCGGCAAAACAGAACAGGGCAAAAACATTTCGAAGTTTAATGATGAGTTTATTTTATGAATGAGACCTTTTGTTAGAACAAACGTTCTACTTACACGCAATGGTTTTGGAAGAAATTACAAAAATATTCATTCCTTTCGATACCGTTTGGGCCTATCCATCCTTAATTATTCAGGAAAATGAGGCAAACTTAATAATAAAGGGGGAAATGTTTGAATTGGAAGAATTTAATTTCTCAACTGAGTAAAACTTAGGAACACGAGCGTATTTGAACATAAAGCGGGCGGCATTTTGGAATGGAATGTTACAGACGAGGTGAGAGGTTGCAAAACAAAGAGAAAAAGTTCTCGATGTAAGATTTTACAGGGGAAGAATGATATGTTTTCTTCTCTGGGTGCTCAATTGAGTTCATAGTTAAAGTCAATTGAGAAGCGAAAGATGTATAGTTATAATTATGAATTTAACGTATACGAGAGTACATCTACATGTCTACACCTAGATAATACCCCGCAAGCCGCCGCAGGGGCGTGTTGCAAGGTGGGTGTTAGGTCACCAACCTTCAAGAAGAAAAAAACTACCTCGTACAAGATCAAGTGTGTGCAGCCTGCATGGGCAGTCATTTTTCAGGTGCTCGAGTGCAGACGCACTCGCAGGGAATGCCAAATAATTCGTCCAAGACGCATTAGTTTCGACGCCGCGGCCGTCAAACTTGGCGAGAGGATCTCACGAGAGGGTGAACCTCCCGGCGCGGGGCGGCGGGACGTACACGCGGGGGGGGGGGGAACCGCGGGGGAGGGAGCCTTTCTCTTTCCTCCAAGAGGGAAACGGAGAAGGGGCAAAGAGGACAGGCACTCATCCAAGCAAAGGGCTGCCAAAACACATTCTGGTAAAGTCATCCATCCGAGAGGCATTCCCGACACCAGGCGAGCTCGGGTCGCTCACACCGCTCGCGAAAGAACTCACTTATCTCTTAAATCGAGCGCCACCGAAATTGGGAAAGCGCAGGGACTCCAAAATTAGCGAGGATTTTAATCGTAAACTTCCGCCCAGGAGGAGAACGACGAACACGCTTCCTGCAATTTCCCGCAACTTATCGATAAGGGGACGCTCACCGAAAGTTAAAAGTAACTTTTTCCGAATGGACTGGCCACAATCAAGACATCCAATTAGGCGGTGATCTCAGCGTGAAGTCCTCAACTGTCAGTACATAAAAATTACTCTTAACATAGATTCTATGTATCATAAGAGGCAATGGATGATTAATGGTATACTCTCAACGACGTCACTACGAAATGCAAAATAAAAGGCACTGCTCATAACATTGATTTAATATCACTGATGAAAAAAGGAGACAAGATCTACAGACAAAGAAAAGCCTACGTTATCACAGACTCACGACAGAATACTCAAAGTATCATCAAATTACGAAGTTCGCAGAACCAATCATTACAAATGAATGTTTTTTTTAAGAAAGGCGACCGGCCTATTCACGGAAAAAACTTTCAAAACCACTCTCGAAATAGTACTATTAACTTCAAAGTCTCACTTGAACCGAAAATTAAGGATAAATAACTCAATAAAACATGAAGACATACCAAAAAATATTATTTAAAAATCAATTGCAACGCTTGAAAAAGGGGACGTGATTGGATGAGTGGCATCAATAACGAAAAGCCAAATCATCAGTCTTGAAATCAGTAGCATCATTAGAAAAACAGTTCAGCTAAAAATGTGGAATATGTCGCCAACTACTTCCAGCAGTCTCGGCCACGAACCTGCCGCTTTGGGTGAAAATTGCACTTACTAATTCCAGCATTTCGCTCACAGAGATTCCTGGAGAAGAATCCTGAGGAAGCCAAAGATGCGGTGTACTTACCTAAAAGAGAAAAAAAACTAGGTTAGTTCACATTGCATAAAATGCTTGAGTTAATTAATTAATCAAATAACTGCAATAAACGAATTTATCGGTTTCAGGAGTGACATGGTGGTGGTAGTGGTTTCATTTTTGGGGTGCGTCGACAGCTATAATCATATGGTCTTGGAACACATTATTGACCAAATAAGATTACTTGGCCTCTTGTTTCACGTTTGACCTGAAAATGATGAAGTACACTAAAAAACCTGGTAGTCATTAAATTTAGGAGGGGAAAAGTGATCTTATTTGGTAATAAACTGATTGCAAATTTGAGCCTCACAAAAAATGGAGGAAGCATTTAAAAAAAACACTCAAATATAATAATGTTATGTGAATGGAAAATGTGAAATGTCATATTTTTTTAAGGTAAAGGCACTTAATGAACGTCTTTGGAGTACATGACAATTTGCAATATCCGGAACACTCAATTCATATGATTTCACCTGCAGCAGAGAAGTAAAGTTGTTCGTTGTCTTTGAGGAAAAACAAGAAAGGATATCGAAGGAAAATTTAGGCTAGCAAATATTTAGTCAAGAAATGAAATTGGTGCGACAAAATTTAAAAATGTATATCTGACACTGATCTGAGGGCAACTGCTACTAATACGGGACGACATAAAATCACACAGAGATGGGGTTCTAGGGAGCACATGCGATTTTATCGACATAAATATTCTCTCACTTTTATCCTGCATTTTTAACGACTCGTTTGTGACATACGTATTTTGGAGACTTTCCACCTAAAAAAATGTTATCTTAGACATTTGAATTACATACGTTTTAATGAATACGAGAACCCCACGTGTTCCATAAATCGGACCTCTCCACTCATCAATGTCTTTTAATTGAACACGTGCGCGTGGGAACCAAAATATGACACTAAACTCGTTCACCGCTATTGGACTTTATCGGCAGCAGGAAAAACAATAATCCTCCAGCTCTAGGCGCACGAAAGAGTCAGTCACTCATAGCAACACCCACAACCTACAAGTGGCTGACGCGACACAAATTTTCCGCAGCCAACTGTTAAAACATTTGTTTACGGAAAATGATTCGACATTCTGAGCAAAATGAAAGGATGGCTATGGAAAGTGCGCTCCGTGCCAAAACTGCATAACGGTATTGAGTAAGAATGGAGAGGAGAATCAACTTTAAGCATCTCAAGTACGCTCGCTTACGTGGCTAGCTCGCAACGAGATCAGCTGCGCAATATGAAAACCGCACCGTTATCCTTACACAGCAGCATACGACGAACTGAGGATGTTCAATTTAGAACGTCATTTGAAATTTCATAAAAAAGGCCGAGGCAGTGAGCTCATGCAGTATTGAATCACACTGCGGCATGATTGGGACCCAAACTATAAAATTCCGACGCACAGTGTACTTCCTGAATGCATGAATAAGTACAAAGAATATTAAACGAGATTTTCCTCGAATAATCTTTCGCTCAAGGATCTTGAATCATTCCTACCTTTCCTTTTCTCCTTTAGGAACGAAAATAGATGTCGAAGGAGACGAGATAATTTTTGAATTGAATCATTCAATACGCTTTAGTCAATCCCTCGAGGCAAATAAATTCCTGAAGAGTTTTACACCCTCGGTAGTCATTGTACAATACAGCACCTGGTCACATAGCACTAAATAAATATTTGCAGAAACCCAGTGATTAATGGTCACTGGCCAGGAACGTAAATGCCTCCCTTCCAGAACCTTGTCATCAATGGGGATGAAACACAACCGACGTGGCACGCCAAGTGCTTAGTGCCTACTTAAAAGATCCAAGAATTGATCCGGGTGTAACATGAGGACAACATAACATAACGGTGTCTCATGCCCCGAAAAAATTGCCCAGAATCAATGGAATGGATCGAAAACAAAGGCTTCTACCAACAATGGACTCCTTTTTTCCGCTCTCGAAACACGGGGGAGCACGCTAACCCCTTCAAATGCGGACTCTCTGATACTCCACTCGACCAAAACATGCACGAGGAGAATAATTCTTTCGTGAGGAAGCCAAAGTATGACAAGCGCTACGCCGTTACTTGCACGAGTCGATGGCAACCTCTGATCCATGCGCACACTAAGAGCCTGGCGACTGGTACGATCCGCACACGCCAATGACGAACCACCAGAACAAGGAAACACTGACGACAGAGGGTTTTTAGTGATTCAATCTTCATCCCCCCTCCCCCTCAAACATTCTTCCGTTTCCAAAAGAGCAATTGAACATGCTTTGCAGATTAATTTTACTTTCACCAAGAGTCGTTCTGAGATTTCCAACCTCCAATTTTCTGATATTTTTACATGCTTTCAAAAAATATCAGCAAAGGAAAGAGGCTCTTGCGAACGACTCTATATTCCATTTCTAGGTTCATTGACACAAATTTGAAGCTTCATTAAAGGTTATCATATCAGCGAAGGTTGTAGGAGAGCAGAGAAAACAAAAGAGACACTAATTTCACCAGCAGACATCATGGTGAATCTTGATAGATTTCATTTCGAAAAAAAATTAAAAAGAAACGGGAAGTGAGTCACATCCCGAAGAAAAAAATGGGGACCTATTGCTAAGAGCGATAAGAGTTGGAAAAAAAAAGGGAGGGAAATAAACCGAGGCGATGAATGCGTTCAAAAATCCAATAATCCATCGATGAGGACTTCCGTGCGTACAAACCGACGTGCTCCCTGAGCGCGTCTTGAAAGGAAGGGGCGAATAAGAGGGGAGTGGAGGAAATGTATTCGGATAAGCGACCGTAATCAATCAATCTATGCATTGAAGGAAGGAAACGGATTCCCGCTCGCTCGCCACCTTCCTTATTCTCCTCCTCCTTCCCATTCGAGAAGGCAAAATAAGAACGAATCCGGAGACGGATAAGGGTAGATGGGATGAGTTTTTTCACTTTATTCCCACAACCCCACGCATAAATCGTACACTCACTCATCCCTCGCCTTCTTCGCCTCCAACATGGCTTTAGCCCCTTTTATCTCCATCATCTGCATCCCCTCGCGCGCGAGAGGTAAGGATTTCAATTCATTTCGACGGCATGGTTTACGACTACGATCCGTTCACCGGAAACCTTTCAAACGAGTTGGTCTCGGGAGGATCGTTTTCCACACCCGAAGGATCCACTTTTGAGCGGCAAAAAGATAAAGAAAAAATTAACAATTTTCTATCGCCAATCTCCCTAACAATTCCTAAATATCAGCTACAATACGATGAGGAGGTATCTTTTGAGTAAGAGAATACGATAATCATCGGAGTAATTTGTTGGTGCGCACGAACCAACTCCACCGAACGATTCATTTAGCACGACACGGCTCCTTTTCGTACCCGGACAAACCACAACTAGAAGGGCCAAGCGCGTTGAGAAGGGTTCACCCGTTTTGACTTTCAAATGATCCCCACATTTACTCCTGCCTTCCCTCCCCTAGTACTATGGGCGAGGAGGGGGCGGCAGAAAAATGCGAAAGTCCCGATAGGAGGGACACAGGAGAGGAGAAATATGAGGAGAGGGAAATTCCGAGATTTTTGCGTTCACCGAGGGATGCCATATCCCCTGCAGTTATTTCCAGATGTCGGAACCACTTCCTCTGGGGTTTTGAGGAAAGCCAACGAGAAATGGATAGCCGGACGATAAAAAAAAAACAAGGAATGGGACAGGAAGGTATCCTTCGCGCTTGCAATTACTCGAAATCCTGAAAAAAGATTTTTTCTCTTAAAACATAAATAAAACCTGAGGAAATAAAGAAACTGATTAAGAATCTACAAAAAAAGCAACCGTCGACGTTGGGGGTACGAAAAATATCATCAGGGAATAAGAGAAAAGAGTGTCGTCGGAATTTCGGAAGGAAATAGCGAGAGGAGTTAAGGAGACGGAGTGGATGGACGACGCTTGCGTCGCTGAGTGACTACGCTGATATGTAAATGCTATTCCCTAAAGCCCTAGATAAAAGATATCATCAGGTTTAATCGCTCTCCTCCGCTTTCAGGAAACCCATTAAAATAACGGAAAAACTCAACAATTCAGTGGCTTTCATCGAGAAACGTTTTTGTGACGGTTTTTCGGTTGGCTATGGGTTCTTTTGCTATTTTTTTCCGAGGGTGAATCGCACCTCTGACGTCAATCAAACGCGCCAGTTTCTAAACAATGAACACCGCTGCACGCTGCCTGTTCCACACCCGCGACACCCATGCGGGACGTCATTTCCGATGACGTCAAAAGGGGGAGCTAGGCGGGAGTTTATCATCTCAATGACACGACATTAGTTTCTAGAGGAAAAAGGAAAATTAATTTACGATCGCGTCGAAAGAAACAGAAGCGCTGAGTTAAGCACTGCTGGCAATGCAAAAATTAAAACGCTACAATTAATGCTCTTATGTTCACAGAATACAAATATGATAACCATTTTGTAATTATTTATTTATTTCAACACACAGGAAACATAATGATTGTAATCTTTCCGCTATGACTAGTTGATTCGGGGTCAGCCCACTGAGTAAACACCGATCACCATTTAAACTTTTACCGAAAGTAAATAAGGTAAAGGTGGTGTGGTCACAGTCATAACACTGGGAAAACAAGAAATATTTAATGACTCAGTCGCCAAAACGTCACATCTTTACAGAGAAATTCGAGTCCTCACTTTATCACTTATCAAGACGGGACGCAAGAGACAAAGTACAAAGAATGATAAAGGAACCCAGCCGAACTGGTGGCGTACATAAATCAAAGCGCTCTCCTAAGCTATACATTCCATTCCGCCCCATACACCGCACTTAACTGCGAGCCATTTGCCCGCCTCGACGAGCTCGAAATTTGAACCGCTATACAAGATGCGAGCGAGGGTGACTTAACCGAGAGGAAGCAATTACCCTCGGCCACATCAATTATCGGCATTGCGAGGACAGTGCCCACAAAAGGCGACGGTCGCAGTAGTTTACCCCCGGGAACATGGGCGTCGGGAACCGGAGACTGCATTTCAAGACCAAGTAAGAGGAGGCGGAGTGATCTGAAGTGACTCCAATCCCACATCGAGTGGATAACTATTTTATTTTATAACCCCTTCAATAGGGAGCCTCGTAAATCTCTCATCGACAGCGACCTTGTACCAAGGCGAAGTCCCAATCCCATTTATCTCTCTCCATTTATCCAAAACAATATGCAAACAATCCGAAGGAAATAACTTATTGATTTATTGGCTAAATGGAAAATGTTTAATGTTTCGGGAGTCGCTTTCTATTCAAACTTATTTGTATTACGAGAGCTTTCAATTACAAAACATCACAGTAGCAATAATGATCAAACATACGTGCGTTCTCACATGATGTCATTCATGTACAATCTGTAAGAGTATTACCAATACTAATAAACGTGAACTTTTTGCAATTAAAATCATTTTTTTTACTTAAACAGCAGTACTTTATAAACCACAAACTTAAATCTTCCAAAATATAACCTTTTTCCTAGAGGTAGTTTGAATATTACAGTCGTCTATACCCCTCCCTAATTTCCCTTAAATTTATAAAAAAAATCGAATTGCTAATTTCGAATACGAATCATTCTTAATTATTATTATTGATGAATTGTTAATAATAATCCACGCAGTAACACGGACAATTCAAGGCAAACTGCAATCCTTCACAACCCACAACTTCGTGGAAAGTATTACAGGAGCCGAGAAGCATCACTGTAGCAACCAACGCATTGTGAGAGAAGACTATTCAAATGAGCGAAATGAGAATGGAGTCGGCACACGAGCGACATGCGCCGGAATGCAGGGGGCGCCATAAATTCGGGGAATTAAACGTTGCATCCCCCTCCCTCATTGACAATATTTATTCTCTCAAATGACTCTCATCAGATGACGGATTGAAGAGGGTGACGGGGAGGAGAGAATCCTCCTCTCCTAATCCCTCTTTCTCCCTCGGATCAAACCCCATCCCTGTCCGCCGGGCGACGCTCCATCTGCCAAGGACGTCATTCCAGCTCCACAAACCAGAGCCAATCAAGGGGGAGTGGTTAAGCACGTGTGCGCTCACTCTGCGAAGCTCGTCGTGATTGACGACGACGGATCCATAACACGACGCACACAAAAAGGGAGAGGGCTTGGCAACGGAACCGCCGCGCGCGTCAAGACTCATTTTTTGTTCTCTTTATCCAAAACTTTAAAAAAAATATCTGATTATGCCTAAACTATTGGGGCATCTGAAATGTATGACACCCATGGTTTAAGATATTTACCACGTTCGGTCGAAAAACCCTTTCCAGGGTTTCCACATTAACGCTTCGAGGAAATTTGACGTTTCAGCCATAATTGCATTGAATAAGGTCGACAGATGCATTTTGAAAAATAAAATATGTGTCGCAGTTGCATATGCCCATCAAATTTAATTCGATCTGAATCGATTTGAAAGTTTCCCACTGACGGAAAGAGTCCTTTATGTACGATCTCAAGTCAATTGCTACGGTTCCCTTTCCGAAGAAGACACTCTTCATGGTCTGCAGTCGATTCACAGAAACCCATTATTACGTACTCTCTCGTGAAATGTAGGCTCCTTGGCTAAGGATGATATTTCCGTTTCGTCACGATGCTCTTCAGTAATGTTGCGTTGATTCACCGATTGGTCTGAAATCTAAGAATTTCCCATATGATACATTAAGCAATAGTTATCACACTGATGTCGGTTGGCAGGGTAAGTTACACTTAAAAATTGAAGCACAGAACACGGAATTTCTGCATAACGACAGTCCCAAAGCAACATTCGGGGCCCAATATGTCGGATCAAGAAGAGTGGAATCATGAATGGAAATAAATGGTCACATATCAGTCTAGGAATGGCCCAATTTGCCCCTCCGTCAGGACAATTACTTCGTTCCCGAGTTTCTCATTTGACCCACTGAGTCACGCTTATTTTTAACCTATTTTTTTCTTGAACGTTAGCGACGGTTCCATTACGAAGTGTATACCATGAGCCTCGCGCGAAACAAGGAGGCAAATGCATAATTCCATCCATTTTCCATGTCGACATAACTACTCATACCAAGGGTAAGAGAAAATGTCCGAGCTCATTGAAAATCAGTGTCCTTGGAGCAAGTATGACACACCCGCTGGCAGCTTTGGCACTCTCCCACTTCAATCGCTAGCAAGCATAGATGGTCTCGGATTATGCCTTGGCCCGCCCGGATATGCTATTTGATTGAACGCCGATGGCGAGGGCTAGAGGGGCGATTTCAACGCGTCGCATAAATGGGAAGGGACCATCTGGGGCTTCGGTTGGACGTGATCAGTTGCGAAACGCAATGGCGTCAACGTAAGTTAACAAAAAAGACATTAATGCCAGCGAAAAATTCGAAAATTTTTCCATGGAAAAGTTATTTACGATCCCTGCACACAATATAAACGTGACATGAACGAATGACTACTATTCATTAGAAAACTACCATAACTGTTACACCGCGAGTTTCTATTCTCTTATCACTTTTCAGTCGACAGGCCACATCAACTGTATGTTATTTACCCATAAGCGATCACTTCGCCAGCAAAATTCCTATTTCAATCTATACACCCAATGGATCCAATCTGAAATATCATTTGGATAGTAATAGCCGTTACATTTCATTGGTTCTCCTGGATATACATCGAAAGCCTAAACTCACGGTAACGAACTATCTATTCACTTCACTCTTAATTTACTTTCAAACTTACTATAGGCGAATATAAATAATTTTCGATAACTAAATGCGACTTAAGGAATGTTGTTATTTATAAAAAAATAAAATTCGCCATTTATTTGTTCAATAACACCGAGATTTTTCAATGTCATAAAAGATTTCCTTATCATTATTAGGCATACAAAACTCCTTCCCTCTACCCAGCGATCACATAAGAGATGAAGAAAACAGAACAGGGATTTTGAGTGCTTTACGTAATGCCTCCCGATCGTATTGCCTCACGCATCCCCACCATCGAAATTCCGCGGGGCTGTCAAGCTCAACTAGGACTTGGGACTTGCGAGCAATGAACCTCTCCTCGCGTCTACGAGCAAAAAAAGCATTTCATATTCAAGGATTGCCCGAATTTTATGAGCGATTTCCATTCCCTCCAATGGCCACCCTCTCTTTGAAAACTATTAAAGAGGTGAGGGGAACTACAGTTTTTTTATTTCTATTTAAACCCTCGCCTCTTCCCAGAACGGAAGAGTTGGGAAAATTTCCGAGAAATAATTTTTGGCAGGGAGAGAATGAGGTTCTACGGAAACGATTGGTGGGGTGGGTGGGGTAGAAAGGTCGGATGGGGGAAGGGGTGGTCGGAGGTCCCAGAGGAAAGGGTGGGATGGAATTGGGCGGTAGCGGATGGGGCAGGGTGTGAGGGGGAGGCGGCCGGGCGAGGGGGTGGAGGAGAGGGAATCCTGAGGCGAAGGCGATCGGGAGGGGCTAATCTGCGGGGACGCCCACGCCGACCACGGAGAGGCGGCGAATGAGCGCAATCCCAAGGGACGGCGTCGGGAGCATTTGTGAGGAGAGGGGAAGAGAGCGGAGTTGGAGGCAGGGATAGATGAACACGCGCTGGGAACCGGGGACACATACACACACACACGAGATGGAAAAAGAGAGAGGAGAGAAAAATTCGATAATCCCTCTATGCCCGCCGTGACGCATCGCACGACAAAATTTTCAGCGCCGGAACCCTTGAACAAAAAAATACGCAAAAAAACATCGGCATCCCTTTCCACATGGGAACACGAACGAGGTATAGTCCTTAATAAAGTCATTAAGGGCGTTCTTTTTTCTAATTGTTTATCGGATGATGGAATCGAATCAATGGAACCGAATGATGCACCGATTTAATCGGAAGATAGGCAATAAAGAATCGGTAACACAGCAATTTCGCGGGACTTTCGGCGGGCCCAAATCTCCGAAAAAAATAAAATATGTTTAATTCTCATTCGCAGACAAAGTCATTAAAGCATTAACCCCAAACTGACCAACCTCGTCATACATTTCCCAATATTAGGACTAAACGTCTAAATTTCCTCTTGTTTATATAATACTATTTTAATATTTACCTTAACCTTCGACTTTCTCGAAATCCACACATTGATTGTTTCATTTATATTTATTTTCAACCCACGTCTATCGCACTGACTTTCCAAGACGCTCAGGTATGCTACCAACCTAATCGCTGACTACCAAACTAAAGCTTGGTCATCTGAAAGCCTAACTACTTTTAAGAATTTTTCACCCGTTCATACCTATCTCCAATTCTTCCCGGGTCTCTTTTATCATGCCTTTCTCCACACATACGTTGAAAAGCACAGGTGATACTGGATGACACAGGTGACAGTGGATAATGTCCCGGTTAATGTGTCTTATTTCCATTTCTTCAAGCGTCTTCCCTGTTTCATTCTCTTGAATAAGGCGTAAAGTTTCATTTGTGCTAAATTATGATCTGGATCCGCATTAAATCCCAGGAAACTAAGAATTAATCACGCCGTTTCCAAGTACGTACCTAACCATAATATATCCTTACTTTATTTATCCCCGGGCGATTTCGATGGATACCTATTGTGCTGTTCAAACCAAGGAGCACCCACATTATAGGAGTATTACTCGCCAACTACCTCTCCAGTAATCACTGCTGGCTTTCCGTATAAATTCGCACATCCCCAAAATTTCTATATACCTCTCTCGATTTCCTGCTTTATATTTTATAACTTGCCCGTCCTCAACAATGCCCAAACATTCAAAGTCTCATTTCTAACTGGGTCGGTCTTCATTTATGTTGCTGTCGACTTCGCTTTTCAAGGATTTCGTGAGATGATGACCGCGGAAGCCTTGCCTCTCCCACTGCTGAGACATATGGCACAATAAATAAAGTCTCTTAATTGCCACAACATATACCCTAATCTATGCTCATCATTGTTTCGTGCGCAAAATAATTAAGGTGGTTTCCCGTTCCCGCCTTCCTCAAGTGTTTATAACGTGATTTTATCCCTTAAATAGCCACTTCAGTGGGATCCAACTTCTTTGCCTCACCGAGGAACGGACGCTGCGGGGACTATATTTCGGCCGAGTACAAACCTTCAACCTATCTGGCATGGGCGACCCTACCAGGAACAATTATAACTGCTTACCGTCAGCACAGCCCCAGGGGCCATCAGAACGAAAAAGCCCTTCACCACGCCAAGGTTTTAGTCCACGTGGAGAGAATTTATACACAAAAGCAGTGAAATACAAGAACTTTAATATATTTATTCATAATCCGCACCGGTACACATGAAGAAAGCAGCGGATGGCTAAATAAAAAGCTGTTCGGATATATTTCTGAAAATATTTTTTAAAATCTCAAGCAAACCGTATTATTCCATTTGCACCGCACACTCAGTGGATATTGCTTTCACAATATACACATCACGTGCAAGATTCGAACGCCCACGCGCTTATTCTAAGACGGAGCCTTAGGGTGACACAAATGTGAAACTCAACTTCGGAAGAAACGAGCATTTTTTCCACATTTTAAAAAATGTTGATACTTGAAAGGGACTCAGAAGAGTTTGAAAATTCACCCGCGTGAGTAAGGTGGAAAGCAGAGAATGGATTAACATTATTTTCTAATTATCGTTGTACGTAATCATCTTATCGTTCTCCCAAGAGGAGAACGATAAGATGATTACGAACAACGACAGACCCTTGAGCAGAATGTGCATAACACATGCATGGAAGAAAAATGGGCGTAGGAGCACCGCCACCGAAGAGACTACGAGAATACTCGTACGTGACGTTTCTGTCGCCCAGTTTTTTCAACACCCCGGTGCCATTGCCCAGTTGATCCTCACCCATAAATTCTTCTTTAAGTTAGGTCACTTTTTTCTTTAGGGCGACACAAAATGTTCCCTCCTTTTGGAATGAAGGCTCTATATAAAATGTATGATACAGAATGGGAAAGAGCTGGACGTGAATAGGGAAGGGCAACGCCACACAAACGTAACCACGAACAAGGAGGGATGAGAAGGGTCAGAAACGAAAAGGACTCAGGAATCAGAAGAAAACACGAAGACACTTAACGGCCGTGAACTGGCAAAATTAAAAAAAACTCATCCGCAAGAAAACAACACAAATTCGCACATCAATGCTCGCGGCCCTGCGAAAAAAAAACTAAAAGAGAAAAAAAAGTCGAGGAGAGGAGGAAGAATCGCGCAACAAGAGAGAGGGAGGTGGGGGTATTTGGATGAAAACATCTCGCTCGAATGCCCTTTTAGGCACATATCATGTGTATCAACACTTTTATGCTCCCCTTCCCTCCCCGACACCCTCAGAGGAAATGAGAGAATCCCCTTCACCGCACACGTGAGCGCCATTCACACGCCCCTCCCTCCCCGCCCGAGTGGCTGGCTTAGCTCCGTTTCCATTCCCTCAACCCCCGCACCCCGCTGCACTCCGGAGACAGCCATAAATACGCAAAAGAGGAGCGCCGCGCACCTCAGAGCCGTCTCACAAACAATGCGAGGGGAAGGGTCCTCCCTCCCCCTCCTACACACTACTCCTCCTCCTCCCACGTATCCCCTTACTCCCTCTTGGAAAGGCACGTCCAATAACGGTTAACGCCGGGACATGGAAGGGGAGTGGGAGGCGCAGAAATATGTAGCAGCGGTGATACTTAAGTATGCACCAGCATCCAGACGGGCTCGAGTAGAGAGCTCGCGAGCTAAGTGAACGACGGTTACCGCGACTGGCACCTCCAATTCACCTGCTCCGGATAGGTTCGCGCGGGTGAAATGATACCGGCGTGTGAGGTGATTAACCACGTCCGTAATTCCACGCGGAAAGGGGGAATGTCCGTAAAATATACAGCCCCCAAAAAATAAATGAATGAAATTTATCCTTTACTTCGAAACCACCCGCGTCAAACGATGTTCCACTTCGATTTGCCACAGTCCTGGTGAGGTTTTCCGTTGCTTTGGCGGTGAAAAGTGGAACGGACCAAGCAAGCGCAACAAAAATATTACAAATTTGACTTTCATTGTTCATGATAAGGAAAAACTACAATCAAGAGGTATGGAAACATTACGATGATGTGAGCTCATTTGCTCGACGGTGAAAAGTTAAGACTTCATTTTTGGAATCACAATCCATGTGGCAAGAAGAGGCCAAGTCCGAAGGTGCGCTAGAGTAATGCGTGCGTGCGGAATGGACTGGATTCACGAAAAATGATATTGCTCATTACAATACTATTGCTCTTATATTTAAACATACAGAAAATGAGTCTCTGGAATTGTTGAATTGTTATACTAACTACTACATTTTGTAGATGGGTAGGCTTGGTTTATTTATTTCAGCAATGTTTTGGAAAAACTTTTAAGAACAGTGCTAAATATCAACAAATCTGAAAATGAATTTTTTACTATCAATTAGGGGCTCATACCATCATATACAGTATTTCAATTTATCTGGCGTTTTTTGCACAATAATTATGAAAAAACTACGAATCGATTAAATGTTATTTCTCGATAACTTTTCCTAGTTCTGAACTAAGGCATATAAATATATGGCACACTCGTGCACTACTTCCACGATAATTATTCTTTCTATAACTACAGGACTACGCTCCTACACTAACGCTGGCGAAGAACAACGGGTTTCCAAAAGGTATAACAACCATCTCAAGTTATGTTAGATCACTTCGTGAAGTAATCTTCCACATGGAAATAAATATCTCCAACACGAAGATTTGAGGAACACATTTACAGAAATCTGCTACATTTAGGACTAAAACAATATCTCAATGCTCATTACGAGGGGGTCCTCCAACTTATGCATATAAGATTTGAAGTGATTATTCCACCGTTAGCCGCTGTGAATATATTAAAAAAGCAAAACCGATCGGAGTCAACTACATTCCACAATCAAAACACATACACACAATGAAAACTACATACCATTTTTTGTTAATGTAACAGTTCGATCAGCCAAATTTATAGGGGGAAGTGCAGACACATGCATTTTTCATTTGTAAATAAGAGAATATATATATCTCATAGAACTCAGAATGTTTAACTTGACACTGATAAGGAAAATATATTTGAAAACAATAAAAAGGTCAAATTTTAGAATGAACTACGGAGTTTGCAATCAATTGGTGGAAAAGCAAAAATCTTCAGCAATCAGGCCGATCCCACAGCTGTAAGATAACGGACAGGGCCGAATTGCGATTAAAAAATCTACTTCTGCGACACATAGTGAATGCCAATCAGGGGATAGTAAAGGACAATCAACTTACATATACCTTAATTAATAAAAATGTTTGCTATGCAATGCGTACGCGACCTTTTTAAAAGTGAAACATTTGTATTGAAACAATTAAAAAATGAAAAACTGATGTATTTACATTAAACCAAAGAATATTTAGAGCAATGTAAAAAGGGTTTAAATGACGCATTCCTCGTCTCCAATTAGTCACGCTTCCTTCCCAATTCATGAAATGGAATCTTCAAATTTTGCAATGAATGGCCTCATTCCGAAGTGACCTCTCATGAATTCCTTTTTCCTAGGCAGGACTCCGATGAGAGAGAGCGACAGATATTAAAAGTGTACCTAGACATTGTGATAACTTAACGATCGCTTCACCTTGAAAAAACATGTGCTTGGTATACCCTAAATCAGCTCTTGCGTACTGCGGGGATGGCCAACTTTTTCGCTCTAGCATGCCGAACAAAAACGACGAAAAAGCAAAAATGAATTCAAGAATATTAAATGCAACGGTTTCATTCTTGCTAGACTCATACTTCTTCCAGGATTGACATCTATGGTGTTTCATGTGACAGAATTTTCGTGCTCTCCCAATACCGGGGAGAGACACTTTGGAGCTGATGATGCCGACTGTGGCGCCGGCCGTCGTGGAGCCAGATGGATGGGAGTTACCCGAAAAACCTGGTGTCGTCTGTACATCACCGTGTGGGTCATCATTACCAACATGCGAAATCGAAAGTTTCACTTAAAACGTTTTCATAGGCCTAGTGATTTTAGAGCTGGGAAAAACTGACCCATAGTAACGTCTGACCGGCGGTATCATCCACCCCCCAACCTTTCCTACCATGGCCGGACCAAAATAACAATCTTCCAGCGAAGAATCCTATGCGAGCTTTCTCAAAACGGAAGCAGAAGCTCCCTCTTGCCACGAACGCGCTTGGGATCTTTCCGTCTACGCTACTGAGAAAACTGCCGCTCTCGGAACGAGAGAATGGGGGCGGTGGGGAGAGGAACGGCCCCTTTGCCCCTGTCCGCCGCCACCACGCGGATGCCATGGCAACGGATAGAGAAGTGAGCGACGAAGGGAGAGGGGGAATGGCGAGAGGGGAGACGCGTGCGTGAGCGTGTGCGACGGACGGGCGAGTTGCCGACACAGTCGAGGCTGCGTTACCAAGGGCAACGACGTTGCGGATACGCAAAAACCTCCTTCAACCACTCTCCGAGTCCCCCCCCCGATTCCCCCGCCTGAACCCCTCCCCCCCCTCGGGCCTCCGCGGCGGAACGAACGCGCCGGCGCCTGTCGGGAGGGAACAGCACATTACATCCCCGGGGAGGGAAACGATGAGGCAACTGAGGGGAGGACAGACTAGGGTAAACTTGGTAAAAAGCCTCTCCGCAAGCCCCCCCCCGCACCCGTTATCGCAACACTGATGGGGATCGGAGGGGATATGCGGGAGAAGGGGTTGGGGAAGAAGAGGAAACCGGGGAGAGAGGGGTCCTCCGCCATACGCGCTCTCCACTCCCGCGCGTATTATCCCCACACTCACCTCCCAAGTGAGCGGGGGCAAGAGCAGCAGCAGCGTCTTCCAGACCCACCACCACCCTCCTCCATCTCCCCAATTCCTTCCGGCGGTGAGCTGGCTGACTGAGCATCCCCATCAGCCGCCGCGAGATCATTAATAATAACACCCTTTAAGACCACACTAAGCCACCTATCACTTCAGAAATATCCGCGAGACGGAAAAGTGAGCGACCTCTGAAGGGCACAAGTGCACAGACGACGGCAACAGCTGATAAGGACCATTTCATTGATTATTCTCAATTGGCTCAACGAAATCTGAGACAGGAATCTCTCATTGGAACGAAACGAGACGATTTCCATGGAAAAAGTACTGTGAATATCAGGATTTACGCGCACAGCACTCGAGTTTGTGCTGTTCATGTGAACAGTATTCAGCACGCACTGAAAACGAAGTAGTATTTTCTCCTCACGTTGCATCCACGATCAATTGCACGATTCATAAAAAAACACTGTACTGAGTAGTAGCATTTAATTGGAAAATGGTGATTTACGCAGGTTTCCAATTCGGAAACAACGATATCAGAATAACAAAGAGGTCCGTGTTAATGCATACCACGGAATCACACCTCGAAGCGCAATACGAATCCGCCAATGTTTCCATTAATACCCGCGGATTCAAGGAGAGGGGGGTGGGGGAAGCCGGTGATGATCACGCACTGCGCAATTGAAATCAGCCATTCGATAGGAGGAAAAGACAGCCGTAATGACGATTACTGTGGGTTGTATGACCAGTTGCACTAGAAACATAATGATTACGACTTATTAAACGACATAACAGATAAACATATTTCCAACTCATAATCAGTTTTCCAGCATTGGAAAAATCAGGAGAATCACGTAAAAATGACACGGCTTTTGCGTCCTGAGAGTAAGAACTCTAAAATTATTTAATGAATGATTTGAATCCCTTTGCATGGAAGAAGACTATGAAACTCGACAAGCAATCCAGATGCATTTAAAGGCTACCTGAAGTGATACCGCTTGCAGGTTTAACACTTCTTAGACCAGAAATAAAATAGAAAGTACTACAGAGTATTCCAGAATACCTCACACTGATTAAAAAGAATGAGGAATTTTGAATTCACAGATGATTATACATGCATGACTACATATCGGGCCAGGAACTAATTTTGCAAGCTTCGACAAATTGGGAGGAAGAGAAACAAACCACATGTCAGAGCCCCACAAAAATTAAACTACACTTAATTCAAGCATTAAACTTTAATCGCAACACTCATCAAGCAAAATGAAGCTTTCGCAGGGAGCAAAAAATACTGTGAGGTAAAATAAAGCAAAAACATATTTATGGGTTTATACAGTCTACATGACACGAATACAAGTGGGCCTAGAAGAACCGGTCAAATTCAACCACATTTGATTCGCAGACAGCAAGGTAATAAATTTCAATTATTTTTCCTGGCTGCATAAATGATGGATTCCATTGAGCATGTTTGGAATGAATACGCCCATTCCTATTTATTCAAACTCTCGTTTTGGAGCCATAACATTCAGATTTACGAAAAATACATTCATTTGAACACAGAAAGTCACATGCTCTGTCATCTTCGTAATTGAACTGGAAGGGCATATCAGCAATTCAAGGGTTTTTCAGCAATATTATTTTCGCCAGAGGAATTTGAATGCCACAAACGCCTATCCGTCCCTATTGTAATCAGAAATGACTTCCTGAATCCTTCCCCCCCCTTCTGTTTCCAGACCCCTGTGCGAACACGATGAAAGGCGACGGGGAGAGGAGCGGCCAGGAGCAGCAGGATGGAAACGGCGGGCGCGACGCGTTGGGAATTCGCTCGCCAAGCCGAGGAGGGAGGGGCGTGGAGTGTCTGTAACTGGATACGGGGAGGACGAGTTCACAGCCACTCGAATCCCTCCTACGCCCATAAGCCACTCTCACTCCCGAGTCCCGAACACAAAAAAAAAACACACAACGCCACCCGCCCACTCGCCCTCACCACCCTTCAGCCGCAAACGCCTCACCATTCCCGACTTGCCATACCCATCATCCCCGCACGACGCTGAGCATCCCTTTCGACTCCGCAGACGAAGCAATAGGAAACTGAGTTACTCCCTCACCCCCATCGGCGGCCCCTTCATAAACCCCCGCCTCACCTCCACCTCTCCCGACCAGAGTCGCGGAATTGGAAGGGTCGGAGATTGGGAGGACGCATCCGGATGGAGATGAAGGGTGAATAAAGTGGATTGAAGGGGATGGCGGCTACCCCGAGAGGGAAGGGACGGGGGGGAAGGACGGGGGACGAAAGAAGAGCCAGGGCATAAGGACGTGGGGGGATGTGTGGTTGCGGACGGGAGGGGAATCGATTGAGAGTGGGGTGGCCCACGCGCGTTTCCTTCGGGGTCGGAAAAGAAGTCTTCATCGAGGAGGAGGAGAGATCTCTGCATCCATCTTATCTCAGGTTTGTACACTCTGGTCGCTTCAAATTCCACATTTACATATTCTGATCAGGTCTTCCAAGAACACGGTTCTTAGGAGGAATGGTTTTCGATTTCCTTTACGCGTGTTCAACCATCGTCGTTCCACCTTTCACACCCGTTGCATCAACGGAAACAATTATTATACAGGTATCAATGTTCCTGATGGTGCGACCAGCACGGTTACGAAAGCTCGAACTGCGACGACGTTGAATACGTGACAGTCACCGAAGTGTGTCTTTCCTTTGTGAAATTCACACATCAGGGCAGAGGAGCAAGTGCCTTTCCCTGTGCCTCTTATGGTTTCCCAGGAAGATCTGGTTCCCGAAAAATCACATGGCTTGGGTGGGGCTGAGGGTGCCCAGAGAGAGTTGTCCGAAAGCACTAGCGGCCAAAGACAGAAACACACAAAAAAGAAAAGGAACTGAGCAACCTCGGTGTCTTCCGATTGATCTCCAATTGACATAAAAAGAAACGCATCATGAGTGACATGGTGGAATATCATGATTAATAAAAATTGGCAATTTTCCACGAAATAAAATTTTAATACGATCGGTTTCGATGTAACGACATCATCTTCTGGTGACTGAGTTATGGACACTGGAGACATCGAGACTGTACACTGAGTTAACTGTCACCAGAAGATGATGTAGTTACATCGAAACCGGTCGTATTAAGATTTAATTCTGTGGAAACTTGCCAATTTTTATTAATCCAATTGACATCTTCGTAAATAATTCTATTTTTTTCTAGGGTGTCAGAAGTACAAAAATCGCGAAACATCTTACATCATAAAACAATTTGGAAAATGATGATATAGGAAGAGAAACCTGAAAACCTTTAGAAAAGTGACAATAATGACGCGCGAGGTGTGTATTCTCGCAGCAAACCCCCAAAGTTGCGCACCTCTCGAGGGCAAAGAGCAGGACCAAGTTTGACGCAGGCGAGGAAAGGGGGCGCCTCTAAAACGAGGGCGTGGGATGATGGGACTAAATCATTTGCCTTTGAGACTGGAGCCCTACCCGATCATTACGCCACATTGGGGAATTTTATGCGCAAAATATTTCCAAAGGCAAAGAATGGAATGAGAAGTAACTGCCTCTAATTTTCTCCTGATATTTCCTCCGAAGTCGCAATTTCTTGTGAAAGCATACGTTCAATAAAAACTGGTAACATGAGTCGAGGGGAGACATAAAACGGAGAAACGATACACAAACGAGGCATCAATTGACAAGATAAGATTACGCCCATCAACACATTTCGCAATTTCATGCGGAAAAACCATCATTATTTACGAATACGAATTTTCTTTCGAAAACAAAAATAGACGACCGAAGAAAACAAATTTTCTGCGAATAACGGAATATCTCATTTTGAATTCACGTGGACCAGGGGAAGGAGGAAAAAGGGTAACTACGTAATTGGTCAGCGGTGAAGTCAAGCTCGTAAACTTATTTGCACGTGGCACTCACTTTGAGCCCCCAAACGAAGACAATCTGCAGCCGGATTCGGGAAACGCTATTTGGCTAGATATTATTAAATAAAGGCCGCTCCGTTTACGCTTGAAAACCTACGGGAGATGGATACACGGAAGACGCCTGCGCATGCGCGGCTCGCTCCTCTGAATCGAGTTCGCTGCGTGTTGCAATTGTTCGTGCGCCAGGTCAGTAACATTTCGAAGCAGAAGCTGGAAGAGCTATGGCCGCACCAACACGACCGCGCGCCCTCAAATAGGAAAACGCATTACATTACAGCCTCGGCAGTGACGGCCGGGGTGGAATGAACCCTTCCCGGAGGATTCCGCAGCCTCCCTCCTTACGAGGACGACCAAGTGAATACCCGCACAAGATGCGCCAGAAACAAAATCAATACACATAAACGAAACTCAAGTGTGCGGCAACAGTAATTTAAATGAAATTGGCCGTTTACTTGCCTTTAATGAAAGAAGTAAATGACACAGATAATTACGTCATATTTATTTTAACCGGGTTGTATTCGCATAAAGGACCTTAGACATTTTACAATAAGGGCTATCTTTCCTAATGAAACTGATATGCACATGACATGTCTTCAGCTTCAGTTAAATAACTTTTATAGGATATATAAAACAAAAACCAAGCCGACTCTACAATTGACTAGGCGAGTGTGTCGGACCTTTTTGGGGAATAAGGCTGGGAGCTGCTTGAGATGAGAAGAGAACAAGTCAGACTTGTACTTTTTTAGAAAGGAACAGAACAAACGAATTTAACAAAGATATTAAAGAAATTATTATGACCCCACACTATTTAGGTAGATAAGACCACGCAGATAAAATAAGCGACATAGTCCAGAACAGATAGATACAAATACTCGTTCTTTCCACAGATATTCAGGAATCACAAAGGCAAGAAACCAAATTCGCTATAGAAATATTAAACATCGACTCACAAGCCAGGAGAAGTTTAAACGTTGCGTATACATAACGTATTTTCATACATAAGTGCATGTTAGTTGATAGTAAACGTATTTGCATGCGTTTTAGTTAAAAAGGTTTTGGCATGAATATCGCATTTACCTCCATGGGTGTAGATATTCATGAATTTGTTGGCTTTGCATGCGATTTTTTCCCTTTTACGGGTGGTGATCTAACACCCCCCGCCACATGCCCTTGCGGCGGCTTGCGGGTATGATGTAGATGCAGAAAAAAAAACTATTGCACATTTTCCCCTGACAATGGGAAAGGTTTTTTAAAATCATACCCTGTTGAAGTAAAGGTTAACAAGGAGGTAACACTTCTGGTGATATTGGATTGCATTCGTCGTTCAACACCTGTGATGGTTTAAAACCTGCCATATGGCGCCCGATAGCTACGACGCACACCTTTCTGGAGGATAATGTATTCTGGAGCAAATATATAGGGAAAGTCATCCTTCTTCTAGCCAAACCGGCCAATTTCTTTTCATTTTGCGAGACAGGGGGAAAATATAGGATTTTCGGAGATAATCCGTCACGCTTCTTTTACGCCTCCAGAATCTTTTCGGAGGAAACGATGAAAAAGCACGCATTAAGCTTAAAAACAGAAACTTTCTCCATCAACTCGATTCAATTTTCATGACCTGGGAAATAAATCCCTCGGATTTAATTGAAAATAATGGAAGAAGAGTATTTCAATCACATTCGCAATAACCGCGAGCACGGTACCGAAGGACAGAAGTCTCTTTAAATGAGCTTTTTACAAAAATACAGAAGCTATGGTTAAGAGAGATGAATGCATCGTACATAAACGTTGGTGTTGAAATAATTTTTTTAAATCTAGTCAAATATAGTTTTAAACTCTACGCTCTTCTTAAAATTTTTTATTACAAAGTTTCAAAGTTCATACTCGTATATTGAAGAGTAGAGGATTATACGATGACCTTAAAAACCAGGTTTTTCAAATCAATTTAAATAAATCAGATTTCACAAACACGCAATAACACGACATAGGACACCAATTAAATCAATAAAGGTATTAATTTCAAGAACTAAAGGAGATAAATCCTTTGAACCTATTCTAAACCTATTCTTACGTTTATACCCCTATAGTCGATTAAAGCAATTACTTTAAAAATTCAAACAGGATTAAAGATATTTCCTAATGTCAGCTATTTTTTGTGAATGGCTTGGCCTACGTAGCTTAACTGGCTCAAGCACTCGGTCGGACATCGAGAGCTCCGGGTGTAATCGCGTTCAAGGCGAATGATTTTTACACTCCGAAATTGTTGCATTATATTGCACGTTTAGCGGATGACTCCGTTTAAAGTTACTGTTACGGCATCTCCCGCACATTCTTGTAATGGTTTGCTTCAAGTCTTGCAATAACTCCAAATGAAAATATTCGATGAAGATTAAATTTTGGGGTATTATCTACGCTGCTTCCGTGGGCGCAGAGCTTAAAACGACAATATAACACCAAACCCCTTTCTCGCTGAAATAAAATCAAAATAAATCAACGCCATCTCTACATAAAACCAAGAAATATTCAAACAAAGCAACGACCACATGCAAGCTACGCAACAATAATACATTACCATTGATGCATTGCAATAATTATTACAGAAAATACACACACCACTACGGCGATCGAAGGAAGAAGATGAAAAATATTAAGTTAATCCGATTCCCCCTCTATTACCCCTGAGCGAAAGCGCACGAGGTTTACCACGGCAATATATCATCCTTTTCTTCTTCTTATCTCTGCCCCCATCACCTTTCGTCGCCCTTCCGGGGGTGTACGTCAAGGAGTCCGGAGCTAATCTTCGGCGATAAACTCCAATGAAACAGAGAGCGTATTCAAGAAATAACAAGACGGTCGATAAACCTCAACTTTCATAAAGGAAGAAAAATAATCCTAGAGCAACCAACCCTTCAGGCAACGATCTGAAAGCGAAAGAAACGAGATCACTCCGAGTTTCCAATTATTATATATAAATATAACAGAACGCTGGTTATAAATCACTCCGAATTTCCAATTATTATATAGAAATGTAACGTGACATTGGTAATAACTTGATATACATAGCAATTTATTGGCCAACGATTCTTTCGCCGGGCACTAAAATAGCAAAAATTAAGCGTGTGTACGCACGCTATGACTGCAAAATGACAGTAATTATCTCGAATCGGTAGGTCTTAACTAAATACGATACCTTCTGATAAAGGATCTCCGGTACTCCGAACAAAAAATGACAATTGAAACGAAAATTAAATTGAAGCGGTGCATTGTGCTTTTCAAAAAACTCAGTAGCACAAATAAAGGTTTCTGGGGGGTTGCCGACCAAAATCGAGCACGTCAACGGAGGTGAAAGGAATAAATAAACACGGGCGATAAATTAATTGAGAGGCTCTTTCGAAATGGAATAACCGCCCCACCGGAACGACATAATGAAATTCAGCAGGATATCCACCGCGATTGCGAGGAGACCTCCGACGGAAATCAAGAGTAGAACCAAACGTCGCGGTCGAAGAGATGCTTTCGACAGAATCGTTATTCGTCCACACCCTCGCACCTCCCGTCCCGGGACAAAGAGTCGAAAGCACGGCAATGCTTGGTACTTGGCAGGGGTCGTGAGAGGAGGCTACGGTAGATGGGGACGAGAGAGCCATGGCGATGAATAACAGCGTCCAGGATTAGCTCTCGGCCACGAGGGAAGGAGGAGACGGCGGCGGGGAGGGAGCGGATCCCGGGGTGGACGAGAGGAGCGGGGTGGAACGGGACCGGTGGTGGGTGATATAGAGCGACCGGGGGGGAGGGAGGGGACCACGCCCCCGTGGGCCGGCCGGAGTGGCGAAAGGTGCGGGAGGCGTGCAACCGCGAGAGCAGTCACTCGCGGGCCAGATGCGTCATCCAGAACAGTGCGCCAAACACGGCCAAGGTTGTGAGCGCGTGGAATGACGGTTCCACGCGCCATTCCTCGTGATTCGTCAGTTGTCACCTTCGCCTCTGGGGTCGTGGACATCGACGAGCTGAGAGGAGGAAGGGTGGGGAAGGGGCAATAGGGGTGAACAAACATGGATCCGAATGAACTTGCAACTAATTACTATCCGAAATCGATTAAAACCACCACCGGCCCACTTCTGCAAATTCAAATTGGCGTGAAGCAATATTTTTCCACCATTTCGTGTAGCTTAACCAGCCTATTTACAACGCCCCATTATCATCGCTGAGCCGACGCAATCCGCAGCTGTGGAGTTATGAACGGTGGATTTTCCACGAGCGCGAGGGGGGCAACTATGCTTACCATCAAAGAGAAACAAATCATTAATATTTTTTTCACAGCAGCAGCGTTTCCACACATCTTAATGCATTATTTTTTGCGTAGCTTCAAAGAAAAAATCTGCGAGCAAGAAGCCAATCTGTAATCCATGTGTTTGAAAACCGTTTTATCGTGCACTGCACTCGAGTTTAATCAAGCAAAGATGCTCATCTACACTAACTATACCAAACTGAACAAAGGTATCAATTCAGACTCGCTTCTATTAGGTATGGACTTAATTATTAACGACAAGGTCTATACTTTTAAACTGTAGACATATTCAATTACTGAATAAACCGAAGAATCAAATCTAATTTTTATTCACTCATGCTTCGAGAAAATTATCTGGACAAGTAAACATTTCCGGTCATAAAAGTACATACCGCTTTCGGATAATATTACAATTGAAGCCACGGGACGTTCAAATTAAAAGGAAAACATTTGAGATCATTAATATTCATTCGTTAATTTAAAGAGACCAAACACATTTCCATATTGGTTTCGGCCCGACTTATTATCGAACGACCTTCAATTCGGAAAAATGAACTATTTACACTGAGATTTTTTTTAAATACGCTCGTACATCCTCATTCAAAAAACGAATACGTCTTCAACATTTAAAAAAAGGTAGGGATCGCAAAGAGCAGTCAATCAATAATTACCAAAAGTAAAATAAAACGGAATTCGAAAGTAATTGATTGCATCTCGCTCCCTCAAAATCATTTAAATGTCGTACGTGTACCGAAACCATTACAAAAAACTAAACGAGGATGCATCGCCAAAAATAAAATAAAAAGATTCAAATTTTTTCCTCTCCTCGTTAATGAATGAAAATATAAAATGAAGTCCATGACGGCATCAAATACAGCACGCTGGGCTGGAAAAAACAAGGGAACTGAGAAAAGGCATACTCTTTTGAAATATTAGCGTAATAAAAGCAGCACTGCAGGAAATAAAGGCGGCTCACGTATCTCTTAAAAAAAATAAAAAGCATTAAAATTAATCTACCCTCGAGATAAATCTCCCAGCCGACGAATGACGGATTAATATTCGCGAAAAGAGGAATTTCTGTCCCCGCGAAGACCTAGGGGAATCCAGAGAGGAGGGGTGCGGGTGGGAGAGGGCGAGTCAGACGGAATGGATGGGAAGTGTCTTAAATGTCGGATCCGAGGAAATGAGAGGGAGATCTCCCTCCCTCACAAAGGGTTGCGAGCCCCACGCCAACAAGCTAAGGAAGCAATACCGCTCACGGCACAAAAATGAACCTGAATACTGGGGTGAATTACATAGACTGGGCCAATTAAGTACTTAAAAATGTCATTACCTTCGCACCTCCATTGAAACACAATTCAAATGCTCCCGCTTACCCATTGCATCTTTTTACAACAGAAAAATATTAAAAGATGAGAATGCTACAAATGCTTCCCGTAGTTTTTGTAAAAGACGTCCATTTCAGAAACAGGGCTATATCTTTCCACTAACCAGCCAGTGAAGAGCCCAGAGGGCTGGCAAGACTTATCTTGGGGAATAGAACAGCACATGTACATCTCATAAATAATGATAAAATATTGTGAATAAATGCTGCACTGAACAATTTGCCTACAAAGTTTACTCCTCGAAAACTGGCCCATAAAATTATATCTTATGAAATCATAATTATCTCATAAAAAAGCTTACGTAACAAGGCCACAACACAATGAAATTGAGGAGCAAATCCACTGAGTCCAATGGTCGGAATTTTTTCAGGAGGGAATATTATAACAACATATAAAAGTTTCAAGAAACTTCGGTAGATGCCGCAACAGTAACTTTTAACGGAGTCATCCGCTAACATGCATCAACATGTAAAAGTATTGGTCCCCTTAAGAAATTCGCGTAAAGACTAACACATTTGCTAGCCGGCGGAATCTCTTTCCCCTCTAACCTTCGGCCAACCAACTACACCCGCCAGCGTCGCGCTGTAATTCATTCGTCGGTGTAAACAACTCGCGGTGGAGCGGTTTGGCGAAGCTCTCTGTCTCTTTCTCCTATCTCTCTCTCTCTCTCCTTCCCTGCCCGCGATGCGACGAGCACCTCTTTAAAGCTCCCTGCGATATGCAACACTGTGAATAGTGGTCTTTTAAAGAGGCAGTCACCTGCGCGTAGGCGACCGCCATTAGCCAGCGTCACGGCTCGTAATCGGGTCGTTAACGACGTAAAATGCTTTAAAGCTCAAACCAGACGTCATATTTCCCCCGGAGGAACGAGTTACGCCAAAAGCAGCATCAGACTCCGGAAGGATTCGTTGCAAGAACAAGGATATTATTTTACTTGTCCCCAAAAGTCATCCGCCTAGCTGCCGATGCGGTCCGGAAAATAGTTGCTGCTTCCACGTCTTGATCCGCTTGGGAGCAGACTTGGAAGGGGTAACACCAGGCGAGGGAAAAAAAGAGAACAAGAGATCTCCCCATTTCGTGGCCTTGAATTTCGATATTTTGGCAGGAGAAATAAACTAGAAGTGCTAACGGCGCGATATAGAATCAGTCGAATTGCCACCGCGAGAGTTTTTGCCACCAACTTTTATCCCACAGGCAACTCATACCCGGACACGAGAAACAGAATAAACAATACGATGAAGGCTGTACGTTTAAAATGATTCTCTCGTTATGGTCCAACTGATGGCGATATTCAAACCGCTTTCGCGATGATCACCAGCTATACGAGTAGCGACACATATTCAAACAATCGATATAGTCGTTGCGTGAAGTACGTTAAAATGTATTTCCTTCACGATAAAAACCGAGAGCCGAGCCCCAGCATTCCCTACCAATTGGTCGTTGACTTATTTCCACATAGAACATAAATTTACTCGCTTGGCACACGTTCAACGATCAGCCATCCTTCTCCAGACGTTTTCGAATGCCAAAGAATCCACGTCAACAACCAGTTTCGATATGACATTCAATAAATTGTAACCTCTTGTTCCAATGAGAACAAAACTTCTCCGGAGACGTTTATTTTCTGTATGACTGGATCCCGACCACATCTTAAACGAATTTATGATAAATCCATGAGCCAATTCTTGACGGGATTCACTACTGCGACCGAAAATATATAACAGATTACTTGGGACAACTCCCAACCTTACGATGGTATCTGAGAGAATGTATGCACCTTCGACAAGAACCTCCTTGTAAGTAAATTAAATATTCGGGTCATAGGATGACAAGCGAATAACAGATGGGGATGTGAAAAGGTTGCCTTCGATTCGATTTTGAACATTGGAAGAAAATACTATATATTCATTGCTGTAGATGAAAAATGATTCTTGTCTTCTTAATATGATGCCAAGTCAATGCATGCATTACACGGAAACGAAGAAAGTAAATGGTTTAAAGGGTTAAAGTAAAAGGGATAAACAGATTGAACTGCAGAGAAATGCATTACGTAATGATACGAAGAAGTCGAGCATTGCTGAATAGGAACAGGATTGAATCAAAGAGAGAGGCATCTCGGATATTAGAAGTGGGGAAACTACACTCAATGAGTACCTTACTCCAACCCGTGAATGTTTTACCTTGTAAGAAATACTTCCATGCCACTCAATTCACATATTTGCTGCGTACGCACATCTATTCTCCGCTTTACACATGAACCGGCTGCTTAGCTCAAGAAGTGTGAACCCAATCGGTCGGTCCAAGGGTCAAAAGGTCCTTGTCCTACATTTTCATTCCATCAATGTCGATAAAAATGTCACAAAAGTATGACGTAGCGGGCGAGTGAAACAAACGATGGGAGTGAATGATAGAGAGAGGATCAAGCCAGGCACTGCGGTCCAAGAACAAACACGATGAATAGACCGCCATTTGCGTGCGACCCATTCCCGACACGACTAGTACGGCCTGCCGAGAGATGGAATGGTGGTGCGTGGATTCGTCCAGAACAGTGAAATTAGCGAAGCAGGGCGGAACAGAAAGTGATGAGGGACAGTACATATGGGGTGGCGGTAGAAAACGCCTCTCATCAAAGGGAAATGTGAATGAGACTGTCCGGGAGATGTTTACAGCGCTGTCCCTTCCATTTGCGTCTTTGGAGCGAGAGTAAATAAGATTTGGTTCGAACGGTCGACCCTGGGAAGTCGAGGTTGGACGAGTGTGCACATAGGAGATACAGATTTTTTGGCCCTGACAAGGAAAATAAATCGTCCTTCTTGAGTCTACTTATCCGCTCCAACACTTTTCGAGTCATACTTAATGAGCGAACATAGAGAAGCTGAAAACAATGCCTTCCAAACATACGGTTAAATTATTGACCACACTATAAATATGAAACTTCATAACCTAAAAGGAACACAGAATATTATTCGCCAGAAAAAATTGCCAATATTTATGAAATTCTTTCGGTGAAAATTTTCTTAATTTTAGGAACATGGAATAAAAGCGCTTCAGTGACAGGGGTGATAACCTTCTTCTACATACTGCTCGCAGGTGCCGGGCGCTGAAGTAAGTTTCATTCCCATCTTGGACGACGAAATCAGTAAATAAAAATAAAAAAAGTAAATCATTTCAAGGGCATAATGCAACGGTGCAATACAACCATTCTTTTGATTCGCAGACAGTACAGAGATTGAAGACAGTATGTTAATGTTGACGCAGGGATTATCTTTTTTCATCTACATTAGCAATTTCGGCTATATCCCATTTAAGGCATGTCCCGCCCACTCGATCATTACATAGTATACATGCCTTTGGACGTGCCTAACGAGGTTTAGAGACACGCCTACCGTCACGTCACCGACTCGGGCTTACGACGATGGAAAATCATCATCCTGCCTTAGCTGAAAAGAGCGTCACGGCGGCATATCTTTGCAACGGTGGGACATGAAAGTTCAACAAAATACTCCATCTGCGTTCGAAATCGGGTGTTAGTCTTGAAGATTTGAATCCTCATCCGGAAGATTCTCTCATTGATTCGATGCGACTCCACTACCTATTACGATGCAGTGAGTGGGAACCGCAAACTCTTCAAACCGAGTGGCATGTAAACCAATCGCGCTATTTCAACTTCATCGGAATTCGATACGACCCAAAAGGAGGAGAGTTAGTCCGACGCCAACCTCACACAGTGGTACATCAATAAGGTCTCGGATAAAAAAAATATTCAGACAGGAAGACTGATGCTGCGTGGTCCAATGAGGATTTTTAGTAAAAGGAGTTCAGGACAGTGAACTCACAAAGAAACAATCAGGGTCCATTAGGGATCGATGCTGTCGACGCATCGATACAGCACAAAGGATGGAAGTCTGGAAGGTGTGGGGACGCGGGCGCGAGGAGGTTTGAGTGCGAGAGAGAAGGCGAAGTTGGGGAGGAGGAGGGCACGGTTGGGTTTACCGAAGGCGAGTGTGTGAGTGGGAAAGGAAAGAAAGCCTAAGTGGCTTTTGAGAAACAAAAGGGAGGGCGGGCCAGATCGATAGCGATGAGGAGCGGGGGAGGGGTGGGGAGGTAGGAGGGGCGTTCGCAACCGAGCAGATGAGAGAATGAACGCTGGGAAGCAACGAACTCGGACGAAAATGAAAAAGATTTCATGATAACTCAACTATTATGTAATATGGCCAACTCCAAGGAAGTTAAAATGCGAAAAGATCTTTTAGGTTACAAAACGGGGATAGAGGAGTGAAATTAGCGTGAAACAGGAGTCCGTTACCCTGACCTGGTTAATCGTCTAGGTAGCGTGCTCGTCGGCCAGCCCGAAGGGCTCAAGTTAAAACCCGATATCTGTACTTCGGGGTATTTTAGTGAAATTGTCTCCAGTATTTACTCCAGCGTGAATTCTCGAAATTCCGAAAACTTAAGCTCAGTTACAAACAGGCTTATCTCTTGTGCACATACCTATGTTGCGCAAAATAGTTAAAACGATAAGGTTAATCGGTAGAAATAATGGGGAAACTGGAAGAGAAGTATAGTGAGGAGAGTACACCTTGCACGGAATACGAACTGTACCTTAAAAATATGACCATTAGACACATTTTGTTATGGATACACTAATGTCGATTACGTGTTCCTCAGCAGCGGTTCTCCTTTCATTGCCATCACAAAGAACCAAAGATACGACCTCACGTGGTGAGCACCTCATAATGCAGCGATCTCCTTTCGTGTAATCCAAAGGATATTAAAACCAAACTACAAAGATCCCAGGAGAGCCGGTGACAACGGAAGAGGAATCATAAAATACCCTTAAAAACATGAGTACATAAAAACAGAAGTATTATGGCTTAAACCTTTTTGCCGAAATAGAGGATGTTGGAAAGGTGTCCTCGGGAAGAGGGAATGAATGCGGAGGAAGCGGGGTGAGTAGAGGAAAGGAACAATGGGTTGAGGAGTGTGAGGGCAGAGAAAGGAGGTTAGGAAGGGGCGTGGGCGAGGAATGGAGTCCAGGCTAGAGGGAAGAAGTCAAGTGTTTGGACCACCGGGGCAGACACAAATGAGAGTCTATTATGGTGTCTGATAGCAGTGGACAAGTACGAAATTACCATCAGAGCAAATTAGATATGGTATTCCCCGCTACTACAGATACGCTTGTAACGCCACATTTCTGGAAAATATAAGCTCTTCATCACCAATGGGGAGAGAGAACGGCAAATTTCAACGTTTTCGAACATCTGGTATATCAAAGAAGAAGTATTAGTTGTTAGCGGAGGTTACCGACAGCTAAGGCCATACGCACCATTAGGGGTAGGCGGATAAATCGGCAGGGGTTGGATGTTCAGGATGTGGAGGAACAGTAGGGAGAAACCCGGAGTTGGCGTTAGTCTACTCTTAGCGGTAGGCGCAAAGGGATCATTACAACTTAACGACCCATCCGACGGAGAGCGTACTCTATGTGAAGTGTTTCCACATAGCACCCTTAGTAGGGACCGAGATATCACTGACAAATATCCTGTCCCATTGTGATTTATTAAAGCGAGGAACGAGAATGACGAATCGGTGTGTATAATTATTCCAACGGTAATAAGGCATCAGCAAACACCAGAGATATAATGAATTTAAAGTGGTTAAATGGAACTCAGCCAAATAAATAGAATTATCCATTTTTCTTAATACATAATATCTATTCTGGCGCCAAATAAAAACGACCGGACAATTGGGCAGGACAACATTTGTTTCTCCTACTATAAACAAACAAACGATGTCACCTCGCTTAACCACATATAACTTTTCAATGCGTATAACAATATAAGTTCATTCCCCAGATGGGCATCCAATGGGAACCGAGTAACGAATACGCTCAGCATTCATCAGATGTCGACAGAACTTTCAAAATAATTAGAGTCAAAATGCCATATCAGTGAGGTATCCAAGAATAGAGCAATACATAATTCTTTTCGAGTTTTGAGGGTATTTAAGTTGAAAACTCGATTTCTAAATGTCGAGTAGAACTAACTCATTTTGAGATAAACAATGCCTTTTATAAGACCTTCAAAACATGGGAGAAGCACTCGTTCAAACTTTTCCTCTTGTTATTCACAGAAGGAAAAGTCTGTAAGAGGGATCTAGTAAGCATTAATAAAAAATGTCAAGGGAATTATTCGGGAATGGCAGAATCCACTTTAGAAAATGGTAAAAAGCAAATAACGTAAGAATAAAAAAATAATTAATATGAAAGCAACACCCTAACAAAACTAAAAATTTATAAGTCATAACATCAAGAAAATACTATATACCTTCGTGTCTCAATTAGAGAAAGTCACGCCTGAAAAAATACGGAAGACCATTTAAAACTACAAACTTTATACAAAATCGGAAATGGTTAAATGCACGCAGATATGCATATCACACAAGAAAAATATCCCACTATCCCTATATGGAACAAACGAAATAACAAGGTATGATCAGAGGGAGACATTTTACGAAAAAGAAAATTCTGAAGAAAAAATCTAGGCAATCTGAAGAGGGATGAAAGAGAAATTATAATGGAATCACAAAAGACATATCGCAGCGTCTGAAACGCGGATAATATCGATTGAAGTGAGAGAAATGCAGAGGAGAGGACGCATCCTTTGAAATCCACTCCGAAGGGGATTAGCGACAAGACTAGGGTGGGGGGGGGGCGGCTTTGAAGGGAATCATGAGATTGGATGGCAAAAGGGAGCGGGTTGAGGGTGGTTGGGGAGGAAGTGAAATTCTCGATGGGAGGGAGTGGGACGGTGAGAGAAAGAGCAGGTGGAGTAAGAGAGGGTGGACCGGGAATGGCAGGTGAGGCGGGAGGGAGAGGGCACGAAACACAGAGAGGAGGAAGGGGGACGGTTGGTCTCCTGAAGAAAAGAGGTACAGGACGAAGGGGAATTCAGAAGGGAAATAGAATGGGAGGGAATAGCAACAGAAAGAGAAGAGGATGAGAGAGGAGGGAGGTCGGAAAGCGAGCGGATGGATGCCAAAGAAGCAAGCAGCGGATATGAAAATGGAACGAGAGTGAGAGAAAGGGGACATGGGCGTGTGGAAGATAAATAATAAAGAATGCAAAAGGGTGATGGACGCAGTGTGGTGTCGCATTTTTGCACAAGTCAACTACTTCGACTACTCAGCGAGAGGAAAACAGGGCAACGATAAAAAAAAGAACAGAAACGTTGCCTTTCGTCAATATCGCGGGGGTGACGATGCAAAAAAACACACATTGAGAGGAATAAAAGGACAAGGTGTGCTAAAATATCGAAAAGTACGGAAGGGGAGCGGTTGAGAAATGGACCAAGTAATTCAGGCCGCAGATCCAGAAACTTTATTTCCCTCCCCCCCCCCATCACACCGCGGCCGATGACGCGTCTCTTCGGTCCTTAATACCAAAAGGGTTTCTCGTCGCCTTATGCATGAAGGAGCGAAAAAAGGCGCTCGATGCGATGATGAGCCACAAAAAAATGCGACGAAAACAATGATGGAAAATAACCTGAGAGTAGCAAACAGTTGGGATGTCTCCGGAGGAACGGCTAGTGGTGTGAGTCACAGATGAACTAGGAGGCGGCGAGGGAAAGAATGCCCGGCAGACATGGTGAGCGGAACAGGACATGTGCTGGATCGAGGGAATGGAGGAAGATGCTCTTTTGAGATGAGATGAGAAGAGAGGAAGAAATGGCCGCGGGCAGGCAGGAGGCCGAGAGAAAGGCGAATAAAGAACACAATGGTTGTCGCTGGCGCGCGGTTATGTGGTAGGAGGCGGTGCAGGTGCCTGAGGAGGCGACACGAGCAGAGAGAGAGAACCAAAGAAATTGAAAAAAAAATATATATATATAAGGAATAACGCCTCGCGAACACAAAAGCAGAAATGGAAACCATACTCCGGGAACTAGAACCGAGAACCGCAAACGATGTCAATGGATATCCTTGAGACACAGAGCACAGGTTGAAAACGTCCTTAAAGAGACGTGTCCATTACGAAATTATTGATAAAACAGGTCCATTGGACACATGGATAACATTTTTTTTATTAATCTTGAACTCCTTCAATCGCCATTTTCACGTTCCCCCCTCCCTCCCGGATGTCCCCTTTAACATGAAAGTGACCATAGGAATCAATATTGTCATGAATGTCAAAAATCAGTGGACTTATCAAGAAAAAATCTCAAAAAAATATCCACGCAGCACATTAAACCGTCCGGTCGCATTAATAAAAACATCAACATTGGTATCATAGAAACATAGAAACTATATCTCTTCTAATCGAAAATATGCAAGCAAATACTCGGAAGAACTGACTAATTGGAATACTATTGGGAGTTAAAACTGCGTAAAAATACAACAGAATGCACTTGAAACGAAGCAAAACACACCAAAATCATTAATAAATTGTGCAGCCTGTGCAAACTTTATACGTGCCTCATTTCGCGCATTTACGGTAGTCAAAGACGCAAATCTGTCCAGCCAGCTATTTTAGAGAGAAGAAAACGAAAACTTCTGTTCCTAAAAACCCACGTGGCCCAAGTACTTCAAGAAATATTTAAAAAAAACTACAAGAGTAAAAACTACAAGCGCAGTGCAATTATCGCGGAAAATCCTGACAAAGTGAAGGTCTCAGTGCGACCACAACAGCGGAAAATAAGATGATATTCATTTCGTACGCACGAGGGAGTAGCAAAGAGAAACGAAGCGAGGAAATATTCGAAGTGAGAGCGGGGCGGGATATTGTGAGGGAATTGGTGAGGTTGACAGCAAAGGGGTCCTGCCGGAAATACGTTCAGGTTTATCCCTCCCGGGCGTTTGTCCCGTTCCAAGTGGAGCGTGGGTGTTTCAGAAGAGGTGAGTGAGGAGGGGGACTTCTGATGGGACGGAGTGGAGGATGAGATGAGAAGGGGGGGCAGAGGAGAGATTGAGTCGCGAAAGAGCACTGGCGATCAAACACAAGACGACAAGAACCCAAAACTTCCCAAAACTAAGCACGAATCAAAACAAACGAATAATAATCGTTAAAGAGACCGCAATCGAAAAAATGACAAAATCCACATGTGCGCAGGCAGTAATGAAGTTTCCTTGTATAACTGCCTTAATGATCTGGCCAAGCTGCTTCCTTTGAGGATTTTATGGCGCTCCGTGCGTGCGCTAGTCTTCGTCTCACCGTTCACCGTTCGTTCAACGTGTTTTTTTCCCCATATTAAGAAGCTACTTCATTACCTGAGAAAATATTATAGAAATATCTACTAATATATTTGGGTTTTGTAAGAATATCCTCCTACGCCACGATAACCAAAAAAATAATCCATTTTATGGGCAAAAATTTCCAAATATATTGAAATACCCCAGTTAAAACATCATAAAACTTCACGATTAAAAAAAATGATTTCAACAGTCATAATGTTTACAGCAGTAACTGACGAAACCGAATGAGATAAACCCTCATGTCACGCACAGTTAGAAATCAACTACACTGACAAAGCATTACATTGGTCCAAAATCACGGTAAAAAGCCCGAAAACAATAAGAAGGAGACCTCGTCTATGAATAAACCCTACGGTATGCGGAATTCGCACATTACCAGGTTAGGAAGAGCAGTTCTTTTCCCACTACCTCTGAACAGCTGGGGTTGCCCAGATGCGTATCCAGAATCGCACCCGTGCCTTCTGATCAGTAACCCAGCGCACTACCCACTGGACTATCACACCCATTATTTATTACATTAACGCATATAATGATAACTAATACGATGAGGATAGAATGACATTTAAATACACATTAAGAAAAATAGTATACTACTTTTTTTAACCCTCCTTATGAACTTTGAAAACCTAATTTGCATGAAACTTCTCTAGCCAATTAAAAGTGAAAGTACACTACTCTAGCCTATTAAAAGTCCTATGTTATAAGTTTTCCCCAAAGTCTAACCAGAATAAAATATCGATTCCAGCACATATCCTTAAATTTAAGAAGGAAAACAAAGTAAAGTGAAACAATACTCCTTTGCGAGTAATTAACCTACGTACGTGTACGTAGTATTCCAAAACTTGAAGATCTATGGGATTTAACGATACGTTCCTTAGGTCACGCGAGTGTCATAAAAGTTTTTAGTTTCCCTCCAACCACTGCTTGACATTTTGGACTCTATCCCTCCATCTCTCCAAAAATCTTAACTGACTCAATACTCTTGCGGTGCTATCAAGATTACCAGCCATGGAAACCTTTCAGAGAAATTTTAACACTGTGAAGTCTATGCAAAGTGGAAAGAAAACTCCAACTGTCTTACGTCGAATAAGAATGGAAAGATAGCAAAATAATAAAGAGTGATCCATCCTGTCATCTATATTAAAAAAAAACATGTGACGAAAAAATAATTTCTCAACATTTTTGGGATGAACTGGCGAAAACTGTTCGGCAGCGCATTACGAAGCAGCGAACAAGGCACGGGACATTCTGAGAAAGCCTGTCCGAAACAATGGACACAAAAAAGGATGGAAGCGTCGTGAATATGCTGCGTATTTAAGAGAGTAGGATGAGGCAGAGGAAGGAGGGTGGGATGGAAACAATGTTTACGAGAAGAGAAAGGGGAGGAAGAGGAGGCGAGAGCAGTCGAGGGCGGGGGGTGGGTCCGCTTTGGCGGAAACAAACCCAGGAAGGCTATTGAGGGGAAGAGGGGGGATGTGGCAAGAGGGAGGGGGGATGTGGCAAGGGGGAGGGGGAGCTGCAGGAAGTGAGAGGGGGGTGAGGGCTGTGCTGGCTGTGGATGGGGAGGGGTGTGGGTGGAGCGAAGTAGGGTGGTGTGGGTCAGAGAGGGACGTTGCCACCGCGAGGTCACGTGAGGTCGTGCGGGAGAACGAGAGCATTCGCCGAAGCGTTCACCCACCTCGTCCCTTCCCCGCCCCCCCTCCGGCCCCTTCGCTCCTCCGACCCCCTCGTAAAATATATCCCCTCCCCCCCTGCCCTGCCAGCCCCACCGCCCAACTTAACACTCCCATCGGCGAGCCGTACTGCAGGGAAACGACGGCGCACATCCATCCGCCCTTATGGAAATGATAATAAATAAACAGACAGAAAAACAAACACGGGAAGGGTGGATGGAGGGGGGATGGGAAAGGGGCTGCTCCTCACACCACGAAATTCGCTTCGCTGCGGGTCGTTACTGAACTTACATGATCCACGTTTTCGGTGCAAAGGAGAACAAAGGAAGGGCATTAATTATAGGTGTCGCCTACGAAAACGGGTGACATGCAACTTCGCGACCCTGCTTTTCTTAATCGAATGCTTGTGGCGCGCAGGAAGCGATCACATGCTGGCTGACAACAAGATCAACACGGAGGCTATTAACCCACGCGAGGTGATTATTGAACATAGGAAATAGTTGCTGCTCGTAATGAAATGCACTCATAAGGATTAGAGAATGATCTCGGTCCCTTGGTGTTAATTTATTTTGTACTGCCAACGTTTTGCACCACCTGCTGGGCGCTTCACTAGGAAGTGGATGACATGGCCAGCGTAGGACGCGAAACGCTGGCGAATAAATCAAGACTACCGCTACTAGTCTATTGGGGTCGAAAAAATTCTACACTGAATAAGTTATGTAAAAATGTAAATAAAAACAAAAATTCAAACTATTTTAGGAAGGAAAATTGCTTTGGGATAAGTAAACCTGAACAGGACACGAATTTACGCACAATTCAAGGAACGATTCAAATCATAAATAGAGAAGTTAATACATGACAGGTAAATCAGAAAAGTAATCAACATATTCCTAACCACTCATTTCGCATTCTTATTCGGAATTAGTTCACAAATCCCAGCAAATTTAAACATAAGCCAAATACGTGCAACGGCCTTCCACCCGACTGGGTAAACGTGCACTTGAAAGTAAGTGAATTAACGTTTAAAAGAGCTGAAGGATTCATATTCGGGAAAATTGGGCTTCCCACACAAGGAACAACTCAATTTATAAGCATTACACGGAAAAGTCATCATAGTGGGAAGATTGACTCCTTTCACTCATTTTCTTTAAAAGCGGCGATTTGCTCAATAATGTAGAGAATAAGGCTATACGTACTCAAGTCGTAAAAAAATCTTAACCAGGAAGTGGAAGCCATCCAAATAACGGGGGCAGTGAAAAGACACGTAAATATACAGGCATTTACATATTGTTTATCAAAAAACGTGAAAGAGTTGATGAAATCACCCATGTACTTCGTATCCGCGTAAGAAATGAAAGTCGACGGTCTCAGTATCCAGAAAAGCTGACAAGAAAACAACGACTTGAGTAACTGAATAATTACGCTGACCACAAAATTTAATTCATACTGATATTTCCAACGTTCTAAAATTATTATATTTAAAAAATTGAAATGCATTCGGCATTCCAAAAGAAAGAAATGTTCCTGTCAAACGGTGTAATGACCCTACTGACGAAATATTAACGAGGAAATCAGTCAAACATTTATTCACCAAGGACCCTACTCAGGTCATTGTGTGGCCATGGGCCTTCTAGGAATCTTCACCCTCTTGACTCGACCACCGTATGTCAGGCGACATACGGCTAATAAAAACTTGAAATCAACTTCTTCAGCACTGCAACAACATAGTGGCGTTGGATGCAAAGGTAGAGACATTTGACAAACAAGCCATCTACAGCTGTCGCCAACTACAACACCCCCATACGAGAAATGTCCAAATTGATTGTCTCCCGAAGCTCAAATGTCTATATGGCCAACTTAAAGAATCATCAACCAAATCAGTATCTCACCACAATAGCCATCCAGGCTAACAAGCCAGACTTTCAAATAATTGAAAAAATACTGCTGAAAATCATACGAGAAGCACTATGTCAGAGTTTACTGTGGCCTCTATGGCATATCGTCTTGAAGTCATAAAAGTATCCGAACGAAAGAAACCTAATTAACAATTCCAGAGCACTGGCTGTGCTCAAAACCGCTAATAAAAAAATAATCAACCACGAGAAGCAGTGATTCGACGTTTTGACGGTAAGTCAAATGGTGATCCGACAAGGGTTAATGTTTCATTTCCATTATTGGTACCCTTTGGGAACCAGTTTTCCTTCTCATCGCCATGATGACATTTAGAAGTTCAAGTAGTTCGCAGTACGATTCCAGGAGTCGAGGAGAGAGAACGTGATTTGCGCGCCATTGCGACAAAACACGAAAAAATTTAGTGCAATCCATTATTTACCTAGCAGGGATGGCAGCTGCTCGGGTGCCACATTGAAGACTGAGGGGGGAGGTCGAGGGAAAGGAAAAAAACAAAAGAGAGAGAGGAGGGAGAGGAAGCGAAAACACTTCCTCGTTCTATTTATCGATTGAATGGCAATGAACATCACCGGAGTAGAGAGGGAGGGTTGGAGAAGGAAGGGAGGAGCGGGCGAGAGGATAAGAGGCACGTGGGTACATTGACACCACGGCAAGCGAATCGATTCACAGGAGAGACGGTCCATCCGCGAACTCATCTGGACACTTCCCGCGCCTCATTAACTCCATTGGAAGCTGACGCTGGCGCGGGACGTCCCCCTCCCGCCCCCAGGTGAGCAAACAGGTGTGCGAGAGCGCCCATGCGACCCGCCGGCGGCGCGGGGTCGCCGAGGCGACATGGCGTGCCCCGAGACGTCGCTCGGACGCCCACCTCAAGCTCTGCCGATGCTTCCGGTCCTGAACACTGGCTCCCCTGGGGACCGTTTGCCCTCGTGGAATCGAATTATTGAACTCGGTGCAAATAAGAGCACGGGTGGTGACTGGAGAGGTTTTGGGAGAACACCCTTCACTCACTCGCTCCCGAGACGAAGACGGTTTCGATACTTGGAAACGGCGGATCGACGGATACGGCTTGGAAACTGGAGCTCGGCAACTGCGAACTCGGAAAATGAGAGAAATTCGAACGAGGATCCCAGGGGCGCCACCAGCTATCAAATCTGCCCGACAGGCATTTCAAAATAAATTTTTTAAACTTGCAACAGGAGATGGCGATATGACGACGCCAGCAGTTTTGTCATGCCTCAGAAATGACCATTACAAACCACCCTCAAATAGTTCACTGTAGTCCAGTGCAGGTTACCATTCTCTGTGACCCTTCGATTTGAAACACCGAGCAAAATAATGGTCGAATCCTTATCTATCCCTTGAATGAGGGATGCAAAATTACTAACTTCGCGAGTAGAAATTATTGAAAAATATATTAAGTCTGGTACCACCCGTAATCGGAACAGTTTAAACACTCCATTGGACAGCATCAATGAAAAAATAACCAATTATAAAATAAATCGCTCTTGGAGGTAAATATATTTTGAGTTTCCGAACAAGGCGACAAATTTGCTTAAGTTTAAATATGAGAATGTTAAGTTACTTAAAAATCTTTAAACACTATACGGATAGGCAATTAAAGAATTAAAATGGATGGCAGGCCAGACTAACCAACTCTTAATGAAAAGTCGTCAAGAATTACCTCGTCGATTGGAGCCCAAACCTTCTGGAGTTAACGAAAATATTAATTAAGGAGCAATATCGTTCTCCAATTATCAATAAAACGAACAAACCTCCACTAAAAGAAGAAAGTCTTAAAAGCCACGCATGGGAGAGTATCTTAATTCCTTGATGCAGGTCCTGGGATGTTTTGATTGTTTAATATCGCGCCACTTGAGTGTCACGAGAAGTGACTTCCAATGGAAAGATACCCCTTTTTGAACTCCTAGTGGGAGTTTCCATTTATTGTAACAAGCTTCTCTACGGGAGCCAGTGGTGGAAGAGGGATTGAAAAAAAACAAGCCACACGGACTAATTGAGATACAGTAGGAGGAGCGGCCAAACATAACCGTCCAGTTGGAATCACTTCAAAAGCGGAAGTCCTCGCGACAAAAGACATCTGCTGGATAACTGAAATCGTGGAGTGGTTGAGCATAGTTGAAGCACAAAAACAGCTGTGGTCGGCGATTCCACTTGAAATTATACGTAGTATACGGGGGGGAAAAAACAAAATTTTAAGGTTAACAGAACGAGAAAAATACATTACAAAAATCACGAAAAAAATTTAGCCGACAATTTTGCACCAGAGCGATTCCAACGCGACTAATTCTAAGCTCACTCGGAAAAGAGGTCTAGATGTCAGTTGGACAAACTGTAAATCTTTACTAAGCGAATACAGAAGGTAGGTCTTTTAAATGCCTCTCCTCCCCTCCCCACAAGTTTTTCTCCACTAGCAAAATTCAAATGGGCACAGGACTATGATAAAATATGCAACGGCTCTTTCAAATATCTGCTACATAAAATAATAATTAGCAAAGAATATAAATCTCCAGTCACCACCAACAAAACGTAGAAGTATAATACTCAAAGCATTTCTGAGTAAAGCACACATTTTCATATCCCGATGAAATTTTATCTTTATTTTCACAAACAGAATAAACACTTGATTCATCAACGAAGCATATAAATCGCTGATTAATTAACTTAATAAAAATTACGAGCTAGCAGTTTCTCGACGGCCTAGATTCCACGCACTTAACTCTGCTATTCGACCTTCACCACGAGAGTGGAAATAGGACGACGGAAGCCGAATGATACGAACAAAAGAACGCAAGGCTTTGCCGAGTTCTTGGGTAAATCATGAAAACTTCCGCAGAACCTTTGAATCCAATGGATATGAATCAGAACGGTTCCATAAACCATCCCTCAAGCGACAATCTTGGAAACGGCGACCAATAAAAAAAAGTCAATTCACAGCTATTTTTGAGCAAACGTATGTAGGAGGAAGTGTGGGTGAAGGGAAAGGAAATCCAGCAGTAAACCTCACCGCGCATGGAGTCGCAGGAATGGAAGTTTTTAGAAGGACATTATGGATAGTCAATAACAATTTCCTCTATGCAACAGTGACTTATCAGAGTAATATTTTTGTAAACTATTCCCTTCAATGCGTGATACATGAATTGCAGGCACTGTGCTCAAATTCGGAAAGACGTTTGAGCCGAGGGAAGTGGAGAAAAATGCCAGTGATAATAACGAACGCAGGCAAAGAAATAATCTGGCGTTTCACCGAGTAGAAGAGAATCCTTTATCCGGAATCCCATCCAATGCTGCAGGAGGAGGGGCTCGATTAAGTGGTTTCCGAAGCCGCCAATGGCCTAATTTCCGTTGCATCCACCCTCGGTTCGCTGCGCCGTCCTCATCTCTGGCTCTTGGTTCGCTTTGGGAGGGAGCGAAAATGAATTTCTTTCCGAACTCTCCCCTGCCCTCAACCCCTCCTCCCCCGCTAAGATCAGCAGAGACAACTCTTTTGCATTAATGATAAACTGGTCCCTCTCCTTCGCGAGTAATCCTCCCATGCTTGGAGTTATTGAGAGACAGTGCTGAATGCTGTGACAGAATGGAAAATGCAAGTTAAGCAGGGAAATTGGAGGAATAGAATAGGCATTCTAGATGGCATCAACAGGGTAGAGTGTTGAGTACATGAAGTGCTGAAGGAGGAAGTTGGTTAGGCTTATGTCCTAAATGAGCACATACGAAGCCCTAATTGCCAGTCTATGTATTTATATAAACCCAATCGTTTGCCCACCCCCAGATTTGTTAAAATAATTCCTCCACTCATAAGAAAATAGCAGACTAATTCTCTCACAAAGGTTTAAACTATAAACCTCTACGTGGGATGCTAAAAAATAAGCAAGAACGAAAGACGAACTCATCCAAGAAAAATGAGTCAAACTTTCAGAGAGACAACACTTGCGTCCTCAGTCCTAGTTTTAAGGTTTAGAATTTTTTTCAGCTACAAATGCTAACATCGATCTGATAAGAATATGTAATACTATACCGCTTTTTTATCCTTATACACACGTGCGATGCGATTCTCAATCTGCCCTTGGCCATGCAGACAGTGTAAAAGCTACACTTATAAGGAATAGTTAAACTGTAAGGAGTTAAATCACGATTAATAATTATTTGACTAATTCATTCAATCCCGTTGAAAGGATGAATTTTTCAACCAACGCAATTCATTTTTAAAGATATTTTATTAATGTGAAATAAGAAATATCGGTACTATAATAACATGAGGTATGCTAAATGTTAATAAAGGTCAGAGCTCTTGGTCACATTGATAATTATAAATGCTTCTAAGTTAGAACTTGAGTTTTACAGAATATACATCTTAATTTAGTAAGTATGTTATCCTGTTGCATGGCACTCAGCCACACACCGTGGCAGTGGCTTGCAGGGTACCATGTATTTTTATATGTTTTTAAATAATTATTCGTCACATACACATATGTTTATGTTGGAAACCTACATCCCGTTTATACATGACTCTCATTTTTTTATTTTTATTTTCTTCCATCATACATTATTTCAATTTATCATCGCTCCAGAGAGGAGCGATTTTAGCTAAAATGTATGCCAAATTTCTAAAAATATTATAACTGTCACCGAAGTTTCTAATGTGGTCTACGAGTATGTGCACGTGGTCTGGAATATGCCCTATTTTTAAGCCTTCCACACCTTAAGCTAACATTCACAAAAACAATTCACAAAAAAATTGGATGGAAACTTAGACTCGGAAGATTGATCACTAGTTTACAAAAAAAATAATATTCAATCCCCAGATCGGTTTCGATAGGGGAGTTCACCCGGGGTTTTACCACGAAACACACGGGCCAGCAGTCCACCGCTACTACGTACTAGGCTACCACGCCGTCGCGCACATTACAACGCCGATCGAAAAAAAAATGAGAGCAAGAGGAATCGCTGGAGTGAATTCAGTCGTTTCGCAGGGCGAACCCCAACACGGACAGGAGGGCAGATGAATAGAGATACGGTGGTTACGAATTCGAGCCAATACCCTTCGCTCACTCACGGCAATCGCCGATTCCACGCCCTCGATAAGAACAGATCACGGAGCAGCGAACGTCTACTTCAGCTCCGAACGCACCTTACACGCTCGCCAAGGACACTGATTGAGATACATGCATGCTCCGACGCTCTCCAACTATTTTAGTCTTCCTTGGCACAGAAAATGAATCTAAGACTTCACCGCGCGAATTAAAAGAAACAAAGAACCTCATCGGGGATCACAACAGGAATCTAGCACACCAAACTAGCTCTAATTCATGCACTGATTGACTGCTAACCCCAATTACTAAATTTGCCACACCTGCCAATATCGCAATTATCATAGGCGGTTGTTTTTCTTACATATACAAACACACGCGCACACACATACACGCGCATACAGGGTGACAGGGCAACATAACTTCCTTTATTATAAAGCGAAACCCCTTTAAAAAAGGAAGTTATTTTGCCGCAACCCATATATATATATATATATATATATATACACATACTCGTATACATATATATATATATATATACACTCGTATACATATATATATATATATATATATAAAACTTAGACAGTAACACACAGCACGAGAACACATAAAAAGAACACTCACAATAATATATATATATATATATAACTTTTGGACGGCACAATAGAACACAGAATAAAACAGGTAACCCGTAAAAGGACACTCACACTGTAGATGATTTAATTTCTGATTCAGGTCAGACTCTGACCTGAAGAAGGCCTCGGAGTAGGCCGAAAGCTTAAATCATCTACAGTGTGAGTGTCCTTTTACGGGTTACCTGTTTTATTCTGTGTTCTATTGTGCCGTCCAAAAGTTATATTGCTCTCGTGAGTACTTCCGCATCATCGATATATATGTATGTATGTATGTATGTATGTATGTATATATATATATATATATATATATATATATATATATATATAAGGCGTATTGAGCGGTAGTGGAATGTTGATGAGGGTAATAGAGGGGAGAATGTTGGGAAAGCGAGGTAACGGTAGGAACAGGATAGGGATGTTGGACGGGATGAAGGGAGGAAAGAAGTACACCGAGGTGAAGAGGGACCTGATATAGATTAGTTTGCTAGGTGGGGAGTCACAAAATGTTTATTTGAAAGTTGTGTCCATCCAAAAACCTACCTCAACCTCGGTAGTAAAAATATTTCCTTAGCCGGGATTTGAACACCGGACCTTCCACTTGCCGGGCGGTGTCCCCTCTTCTTGAGTGCATTGTCTATTTCTCCTTTGGTAGGTGGAACAGCTCCCTAAAGCCTTCCTTTTTCGATTTCCTTCCAAAGGTCCGGTGTTCAAATCCCGGCTAAGGAAATATTTTTACTTTCGTGATCTGCTCAAAAACCGCCTTCCCCACATGTCCTGTGTTCGCCTTTTATGTGTTTTCCTATCCCCTTTCGTTATACCTATTTCTATGTTTGAATGAATATATATATATATACACATATATATAATATATATTTATAATATTATATATTTTATACATAAATATGCGACAATAATGGGAGCAGAAATATTACCACCACATTAGTAGTTATGTAAGCGAACCGGTAAGGACGAGAAAAATGGCAATGTACACACATAACAAACAATGAATACAAGAATAGATATACACAAACACAGTACATCTACTATGATAGTTACTTATAAGTTAGTTAAATCATAAAGTTGGTGAGTTAGTTAAATCGTACGATTCTCCCAGGAGAAAAAATGAATTTCGGTGTAACCGGTATTGATTAAGTACTTCTTAAAGTCAGAAATTAAAATTAAACTAGGATAGCGTTCAACTTGCTAAAGTGGAAATCAGTATTGGTTAATAAGCAAAAAAAATTAGTTGGTCACGCCCAAGACCAGCGATACATGAACAACAATAAGTAAATTCTAAACAGAGAGACCTTGCGTTAATCGTCTAAATTTTCAAACACTGTGCAAATGGCAATCGCAAAGGATCATCCGACTACTTGAGGGCATAGAATTAATTATAGTGAACACTGACGAGCTCTAAAACACAAACAATATTCTAGTCCCACCGCATTCTTGACCTTGATTCGTAATGAGCATAGCAAAGATGTTTCTATTTTTTCAAGCCATCACACATGAAACAAAGACGTCGTTTCATCCATATGCACAGGATGAGACGACTGATGTATTTATAATGACTCCACAGAGTAAGACACGGTAGAGACAATCTAACTCACGCCGAGAGCTTTCATACGAATGCCATTTCCGAGGCAACCACCTCAGATGAGGTTCAACAAAAGGAGATAAGACGGAAATGGGCTTCTAGAGAAGCATACACTTCCTCCAGACTTTCGTCTTTTGGACGATAATGATAGGATAAAAGTTCAGCGGAATGATGTTAAATTATCTCCTAAAAATGGTGAAAAACAAAAATAGCAATCAAATATATCCCTTCCCTTTTCTGGCAAAAACGGAATAAAAAACACACGTGAAAATAAGTATGGTAACAGGTACCATGTTAGTAAGAAACACGCTTCCTCTGGTGAGAAAAAATCAATAACAAAGGAAGTGATCACAAACAAGACAAACCTAAGAGGCTTCCATCCAACTTGATCCAAAGGAAAACAAGATGACCAAAGTGACTCGAGGAAGGGAAATAAATCAGTCAAATAGAGGTATAATCGCTGGATGAGGAAAGGAAGGAAACCACTGATCGTGGAAGGGGGTCTGGCACAGGCAGGCTGGCTTCCACACCGGTGTCGGCATACGGCAGACGAGAAGCCACGACCCTGATCACATCACAAACAGCCTTGAAGGGCTCAGGATCATTTGAATTGCGGCGAGACACAACGGCGAAAGGGTTTCGATTACTCTGCATCCATTTTTCACTTCTGGAAGAGCGAATGGTAAGGCAAACCAGAAAGATGAATCCCCGTAAACTACGTAGTTATTCATACACAACTCAATACGCAAAGTTAACGCTTCACACATAAACTGCCAGTCCTAGAAAAATCAATAATAATAGGAAAAAAATAAGCAGGAAAATACCCACAAGATAAGAAAACAAATTCTTTCCCTAACATTTTCCCTAGTGACCGCAAATAAGTCCTCTGCCTTGATCAAAGCTTGTAAATTGGTTAACCATTCACGCTGAGGCGACGAAAGGTATTATAACATTTAAAAGTTGAACTATACAAACAATTACGGAAATTTGAGCATAGAAAAAAATTATACATGTATAATTATACACACACACACATACATAAAAATAAACTACACTCAAATATCTTTTCGTGAATTATCAATAATTATTAAGCATGCAAATAATAAAGAGAGACGACAAATAACATAAAACGCTAAACTTAAAGACAATAGTCGATAGAGAAATCAAGAGCTACGCAGCGCTAATCCTATTGCTAGGATTGATGATCACGACGATGATGAATTAAGCAACCTTTCCCGACATTTACGAAAGGAGATTTGAGACACAAAATGACATAAATAATTACGTACCCTAGGGGGATTTGGATTGAAATTATATACTTAGCGTGGATCCTCTGGAGCAGCATCCTTTGCTCCCAGTAGCCAAGAGTTTTAGTCTTGCCCATCCCATTAAATGAGGGTCTTTAACCCGTTTTCTTTAGATCCTTATGGGGTCCGTGAACTCGAGGAAAATAAAGATTTTACGCATGCGATTATTCGCATTCTTTCGGGGTCCATGGGACTCGCTGGAATCCCAATGGAGCCTAAGGGAAACAAAGTAGCTTCAAACTAGGCACTGCTCCATTCCGTCTGGAGTGCGGGTGGTGGAGGGAAGCGGGAAAGGGGCTCGCGGGAAAACGATCGCGCCGCCAGTAAGGTCCCCTTCTCCTTAAAAAATACTCCCACTCCGCCCCCTCCGTCACCCTCTCAGCATTCCGCTCCTCCCGCGCTCTTCATCTCACTCTCCCAGGCCGTTTCCTTTCCACTCCCGCCGAGCCAACGACCTTGGATCGATAAAAGCACGGGACGCGCATTTATACACACATTCACGCACACACAAAACATTGACCGCCTACGACTCCGGTTTTTTTTTCTTGGGTCCGGAATGAAATTTTTTTGCTCACTTCGTGGCCCGTGTCTCGTTTCTAATCAGGATGGTTAAGTACTAACATAAATTTTTTCCTCACGGGAGAGAAGGAAGAAGTTCCTACCTAGAGAAAGGTGGTTTGACCACCGAAAAATCGAAAACGTGTGAGTTTCTTCTCGTTTTGCATGTTTCTGTGTTTTTGTTCCCTAGTACTAACTTGATATACATTATTATTCACATCCGCGAGACTCACTTAATTTATGTGTGTATATTCTGATGACGACGGTCGTGCCGTAGAAACGTAAACTGCATATGTGAGTGTCCTTTCTTTGTGTCTCTATTTTTTAAATATTCTATATTTTTTGCGTTCATGTTTGTGCGTCGCCGGTATATATGTATATTGAAGTTTAGGGAGGCGTTGAGGGGGGGGTCGCTCACTTGAAAATAAGGATAATTTACACCGGGACCAGTTCTGTCAAGAGGGTGTTCCAGCGCAGGAGGAGGCAAGAGTTTGGCTCTCTGCGGCATTAAGGGTGGTGATAGAATTTAAGGCATCCTGGCATTAATCCGCGCTTCGTTATGCAAGCACACTTGCACGAAAGTCGCGTGGAAACAACGCGAGGACATTCTAAAACGGACGCCGAACGGACGAATTTATTCGAGTAGGTTCCCTAAATGAAATTAGAATTACAAAGCATCCGAGGGCCGGACTGAAAACGGAAAGACAAAAACATTTTACCCTGGTTGCGTCACACAACTTTAAAAATAAGTAATACACAACTTTGAAAATAGTAATACAGATAGAATATTCTTTTTCTCACGTTAGCATTCACTCAAAATCAGAACGTTAGCAGGGTATCATGACAGTGTTCAGATCAAATAATACTGTTTATAACTGTATGAAAAATCTGAAAACATATAAAATACTAAAAAAATGCATATTGTAGCTCGCTTAATGAGCGAAGAACCAATAAATAATAGAAGAATAATCTAATTCATTTTCATTTTCATTCTCACGCCAACTCATTTAACAATTTAATAAAAAACTCTGGGGCGAAAACTTTCCAAAATTTATTACACATTCGTCATTTTTTCACCAGAATACTGAAAGCTCGAGTCCCAAAATCTCTGAGTTGAGCGAAATATGAGATTACGAAGCAACGAGCATTCGCACGTGAAAATGACCGGATAAAATAATTGCGCTTCGCCGATTTCCACCGACGGGATTTTCAGTGCACCCACCCTTTCTGGAAAGCGGGATATTCACGGATAGAAAAAAAAGAAGCGCGGTGAGGGGTGAAGAGGGAGAAGAGCGTCTCCTTTTTCTACGAGGCACTGCAGGACGTAAATCGCGGCGGCACTTCCGGAGGGCGAGCCGCACCGATCGACGGTGGGCTGGCGTGAGAGAGGGGTGCTGCTGCGGCAGAAGGGGCGCGGCGGCCTGCCGAGGGTGTGGGTGTGGGAGGGGAGAGGGGTTTTGCGCGCGGAAGGACGCTGGTCCCTTGCCAAAAACTCATGTGCTCCTGGGATTCGGGTCGTGAGGGGTGGGGGGGCAGCCGGGGGTCTTGGCTAGGGACGCCGAGGGGGGAACGACGAGATGGGGGAAGCGCGCGAAACGGAATCGTGGGAATGACTCCACGGGCAAAAATTCGGGTGGGAAAAATAGTAGGATAGAATAAGGATGGCAGGAGAAACACGCACACACACACAAAACAAGGGGCTCAAGAAAGCTCATCCCCCAGCTTGCGAGGCGAAATGAACGGAAGGCTCTTTCCTGGGGTCCAACCAGGGAATGTTCCGAGGGATTGGTTACTGCAAATAGGCCGGAGGGAGTGAAGTCGACTATTAAACGGCGTCCTTCCCAATCGAGGCGAAACATTACCATCCACTTAGAGTGGTGGTCTCGACTTCTTTCCAAGGAAACGGCCTCATACGCCCCAGATGGGCAAGCCACTCCCGTTTCATGATTGCGGTGGACTCGGAATTATCCCTATTTTTGAAAAAGAAAATAGCGAAACGAGACATGAGGACGTCGAAACTCGCAGCACTGAAATAGATTGTTTTAATCCAACTCAGCCCACCAAAAACACCTGACAGAAGAAAGTAAAAATAAATCACATAAAAAAAATAAGAATCATTTTGCTCATAAATCTGTCCATTACAAGATTAAAACTATATAGTTCGTTTTCTTAATTTCCTCCATAATTAATTGTATCGAAAACTAGATCGGAGGCTTTCGCAGCTGTTGAGAGATGCAGAGGTGGTTCTCGGGTTAGACTGCGTGAGAGTCATTTTTGGCTCAACGTTTCTCTCCCGTTGGAGGGAGCGTCTTCAGGAGCGACTTCGCTCCTGAAGACGCTCCCTCCAACGGGGGAGAAACGTTGAGCCAAAAATGACTCTCACGCAGTCTAACCCGAGAACCACCTCTGTATATCGAAAACTGTTAACGCACGCTTGAAGGAACCCCCCGCCACACGCTATTGCGTTGGCTTGCGGAGTATTATGTAGATGTTATGTAGATGAAGGAACGAGCTAACATATTGGACTTGGACATGGAAATCTCTGAACATCTTTCTTGAATACATGTGAAATACTTGAACTACGAATTCGTAAAGAGGAAACAAACATTGGCCGAATATGTCGGTCCGAAGTCTAAAGCATGAACCTCTTTCCCTTTACGTTGTGGAATATTTTATAGATATTGAGCGAACCTGAAATTAACGACACAAGTTGGATCCTACGAGTACTCAATTCTGAAAACGCTGTCGATAGAAGGAAATATGATATCACGCAGAACTCGAGCGTATGTCACAACAGTTGGTCATTTATTCGCAAGCTAGTTGGCGAGTCATATAGTCTATTTACATCACGATGCCCTTGATACTACTCTCAAAGAGGCCTTGGAGCAAAGATGGAATCCAGTTCCTTCTAGCGGAAGATACTGGCGAAAAAATAAAGAGCAGTGATGAAAAAAATTACCAGGAAGAGGAACGAAACTGACATATGCGTATTCGTGGCGTGAAGTCATCGTCTACGACAATCAAAAATCCAAGATAACTATTACGCTAATAAATAATGATGCTCGAACGGCCAGATAAGATGTTCGACGCATTTCACTAGATAAACACAAAGTTTCATGATCACATTTTGCATTCAATACGATAGAGTAGGCAAAAACGATTTTCCTTCGGGTAATGCTTTCCAGCTTTGAGCTAACAGATTGAACATTATTACGCATAGGTGCATGGATCACTTCTGTTTTAAGAACTAAATACTGTCGAAGAGAGCCATCCTCCATGAACGTTTTGCCTAAGTTTCACCCTGACTGTAACATTCCTCTTTGGATATCTAATTTAAAAAATCACGAAACGATTTAAAAATAAAATTTAAAAAGATACCTTCGGAAATCTATTATCAACCGACTGGGATGCTTAATAGGTTGACCTAAAATGCGCGTGCCTGAAAATTAAAAATAATTTCACTTTCTTCAACAAATTTTACTCGATCGCCCGGGAACATACAAACATACGTCATGTGAAGGCATTAAACGCACGCAGGTAATCTGAAATTGGAGAGTCAATTAACTTGGAGAGACAATAATTTCGCATTACGACCAACCCCAATCCCTAAGTCTTAAATGAAATCTGGAGTCAAATATAATAAGGATATGGACACAGTAGAGTCCTTGTTATATCTTCAGCAGTCGGTGGCAACTACATATAAAAACTATTGAGCGGCACACGATGAACGGGCAGTAGCGAATTACAACAAAAATAATCAAACTACACAGCAATTGATATAAAAGCCAAAATACTTCACCGGAACGGAGAATAGAGATTTTAACGTATTATTTCCTACCTGTTAGTATACTATGCACCGGGATATAGTCTCGTCAACGATTGGAAAGTAAGTTTACGGATATTATTTCTTGAAATGGAGTTACTATGGAGATTTAGTTAACCTGAGAACCACGAGATTTTACAAAGCATTTTTGATTGCAACAGCATTGAGCCATTGATAAACAGAGAGCAGTCTTGCTAATTTGCTAGATATACCCACATTTAACATATCTCAATGAAGATATGACTGCAAAACGGAGACGGTGAATAATTATCGCCCACCAGTTTCTCCCAATCTACATAGGAAAATGCTCTCTTGAAAACCAACCCACCCAAAGCTTACTGGTCAGCGCCCAAGGAAATTAGGTATGAGGCAGCCAAACTTTGATTTCGCCTAAATTAAAACGACATAACCCCATCAGGGTATGGTAACTAAACTCACACAGAAAGGAAGATAGTTTAGAACCGATAAGATGTGCCCCAAATTCGTCATCCATATTTTTCCATACCTTTGGCAAGATATGTTAATGGGGAGTGGAGGTGGGAGTTACAAACAGTTTAACTGAGAACAAGTTGCTTCCCTAGCATTGGAAGCAATTCAAGGGCGTGTGTGAAACCAAATACACGAGGAAAAACGACATGAAAAACGGGATATCTTCGAAATCTGACCACTTGAAAGGGTTCGGAATTCTCCAGGGTTGCCATTAAATGACTTCACGCTCTAGATCGCACAGCAAATATTTTTCAATCGTACCTGCTTACCTGTCCCTCATCATTATCTATTTGATTTTTTTCAACTGAGGGATACATTTTGAGTGCTGGTTTTATCTTCTTCCCGTTGAAACGATCGGAATTGTTACGACAGCCTTAGTTTCAAGTTCAGATACAGCGACTTCTAGGGCACCGACCTGGCGACAAAGGAGTCACGTGTGATGTCAAGGACCAGAATTCAAAACTGTGCCGAAAAAGAGGTAGATTGAGGAACATGAGTGAGGTTTAGATTGGGATGGAGATCACTAAAGCGCTGGGGCAGGAGGCCGAACGGACGGGCGCATACACCCCAAACGAAAGCCGGCTACATGTATGTTAAGGCCTCCAATCTCACCCCAGACAAAGGAGAGACTAAAAACACGGCCCCCTGCCATTCTCTCTCTCTCTCTTGCTCTCCGTCCCTCCCTCACACCTCATTAGGTAACCGCTGGACAATGTCCAACACAGACACATACGCGCGCAAACGAGACCTCGGCGAATGTCCCTTCCCTTGTCGAGAGCCTACCGGTCGGCGAGGACTGCAGGCGAAAACCCCTATATCGATCGATAGGCATCGATTGGAATATAATACCAAAAAACGATATGAAATCAACATGAGGTCAGGGATAACTGGATCCGTCATTTGAAAAAGCACAGTATTAATTCACGCTGATTTCAAAATTAAATTTTAGCATTTCAAATCGTACTCAAACAAAAGAATAATAGGAGAGAAGAACTGGAGTTTTCCCGGAAAATGAAATGCAGTCATGAGGGAGCAATATGACATTGAGGAAAAATGAGAATCAATTACCGTTCTGTACCCGATGAAACTTACCTGAAGATAAAAAAATAACAATGCAACTACATTCGATCGATGTTAGAATATACATTTAAAAAAATAAAACTATCGAAGTATATATACAAACCGAGGGTTACAGGCAGAATGAAAAGTGAAGTTATAACCATTTTAAAATGTAATAACAATCAGGAATTACTCACCCACAAGCTTTAAAGTCAGACAGTTTCATTTAACGCACACAAAATTAAGCTCAGCCCGGTTTTCTGCTAAAGAATACAAAACTGACGTTTCTGAAATATCTTTTCTAGATGTAAGTTTAGATTTTCTTGCAGTAATTTTACCGCATCCTATATCACCAAGTGCGAAACTTTTCAGAGATAAAATAGTTCCTATTCCTATTGCGACTACTTCATTATCAGGTCGGTTTACCATTGTTTACCATGACCCGATGGTGGAGCGATGATTTCGAGAGCTAGGTCGAAATAAATACTTCTCTAATGGAAATCTAATATCATTCCACACATTTTTACATTCTTTAGACGATAAACAACGAAAGAGTGAAGTTCAGGAAATTATACAACACGGATAAGTAATCTGGTTAAACGTCCGTAAATTTGCGTAGTAAAGCTTTGTAAATGATTATTTTATGAATTGCCAAACCATTACGATAACCTTTAACCGATTAATGAATACTCGCGTAGTTGCGAGATAGCATGCACGCTTCTATTTCGAATAAAAACGCAAATATCTCACGGAATACAGAGTGTTAGTTAATTATCTTTTCGAAAAATGTACACCTCTTCCAAACACTGTTTCTGGTTACAATGAGGTCGTAACACGATTCCCATTCATGATATTATGACAATTAGCTATCTTATAGCATCTAGCAGCGTCTATTTGAATGCATATATAGCTTCACCGTCATGATCGCCCGTCCCTGCCATCCAAAAATATATAGACCACGTCACGTTCTGACACTTATTTATATCATTGACCTCTGTCGCCAATTTCTAATGACACCCCTTGACAGTGTGCTGCCCGCACGTGTTTCCCCGTTGGCTGTCTCGGGACCTTTCTCAGGGGATGACGGGAGGGGGACGGGGCAAGAACGCGGCGCGTGGATCACCGAAGAAGACTCGGGGCCGGAATACACAAGAGTGGGAGCAACATTTCCCCATCGGCCAGCCCGAAGGAAGGGTCCTTATCAGGCGGAGAACCGGGGGAAAGATGGGCGGTTGGGGGGTTGGGACAGGACTGACGGAAGCATTGCGGGGTATGTGGAGAGGGAAAGAGGGAGCACCCACGGGAGATCACCCTCTCGGTGGACACACGTGCGATGTTTGACCACATGACATCACCGGATGACGACGATGCCACGACCTCAAGGCCATCGACGAGAACATGGCCCGAAAGTAAGAGGGACGACCGATTCACCTTCCCCAATTTTCACTCCCAATATCACCCGGGTGAAAGACGCTTTCCCGACGCCTAGTCACTCTTAAGTCCTGGTAATGGCCATTCTGAAGCCAGGTGGACGCCGTGCACTTGCGGCCAATCAAATGCAAGACTGCACCTTCCCAAAATTAACCACTGCGTTTATTGATTTTAAGCAAAGCAGTTAGTTATCCGGTCATTGAATATGACAATCGGGCCGGAAAAAAAGACTGCAAAAGGGCAGCAAACAGCCCCGAAAAAATGCGCGAACTACATACGAAATAAAAAAAGTTGAGTCAACTCATGATTTCAAATCTCAATCGTGCATCAAGTGTGTTTACATTTCCTCACAATTTCCAAATTGATAAAAATAAAAGTAAGAAAAAGGAAATAATGTCTTCAACCCGTACCCCGACGTGGCTGGCGAGGGTAGAATCCCTCTGGGACTAAGGTTTGTAAATTCACGAGCATGGAATGGGGAGAAAGAGCCTAGCGTAAAATGCGGGTCAACCAAGAAGCAAGGTTTCATTAGACGGGCGGTAGAAAAGTGATGTGTAAATATAAGAGAAAAAGAATTGTCATTCAGCTTTAGTTCAGCCAAGTTTGGAACACCTGGCAAGCACCTGGGATGCGTGCAACATGACTTTAGTTAAGGAATTGGAAATGATTCACAGAAAATCTGCCGGGGTTGTTAAAAATTGCTACGGAAAGAATAAGCGTGAAGAGTATGTTGGAGAATTCGGACTGAAAGCCCCTTAGTTCAAGAAATGTACAGGACACCCCAGGTTTCTCGCGACATTGAGCGCATTATTATTATTATGGCAAATACACGCAGATCCGCGACCTTGATTAAATAAGACAGATAAGACAGCCTGGCCGACAGATTCAAGTACGCGTTCCTCTATCGAACGATATGCCATCATAACAATAATGAACCCAGGTACCTGAATACTGCAAGATAGAGAGGCTCGGAAATGCCTGAATTTGAACGAGTGTTTATGTACGCGAGTAAAAATAGATTTGTGTATATGGCTGCTGCCATAGCACCCCCGCCACACGCCATCCCGGCGGCTTGTGGGGGGGTACTATGCAGATGTACGTGGATGAAGAATGGATTATGGCTGCACAAATGATGCCTGATGATCCGAAGCCTGATATTTATAATATTGCAGAGTTTTGGATCGGATGTATGCACACGGAGCTTCAAGTGAATGTCAAATCAGGGCCTTCAAAGCCATTAGCTGAACGCTCCCCCCATGCCTCTGACAAGTAACTTGTTATGAAAATTTACTCAATAAACGGTACTAAACTTAATGAAACTGGCTGCCAGAGTCAGATGGAATTATTGTTCTTGATAGACATAATTGACAACAAGACCAGAATAATCTAAGTAAATTATATGGGCGAGCTAGCTATTAGAGACAATCCGATGGGCGTGAATGGCATTGGGCTAGCGAACAGCTGCCGTCGCAGCTGCAGGTTTCTAAAGAAGAGGGAGTCTATATCACTCCCTGGAGCTGGTAGAATCTTTTAAACATCTTCCGTGCTCATACTGGATGGCTTAGCGAGAACGAAGTCGTTGTCCATCGTTCGCCGCATGTGGCGAACCAATAGCAATTTGGTTTAGAATGGGTTAACGGCGAGATTCACGCTTTATTCCTTTCTCCTCTCCTTTCCCACGTAAATTTTTCAGCAAACATTTCACAGTTCATAAAACGCTTGCCTCCACCAATAAACACAAAATACAACACCCAGTCACAGCTATGAAAACCAAATTCAAAACAAGATACGAGGGATACTAGCTAATAAAGGGACATTACTATATGATCAAAAAGAAATCCTAGCTCAATATTTTCTTCATACGCCTTAAAATATAAAAATTGGGAGATAAAATTTTTTTTAAAAGCCTTGAAATGAAAAAAAATGTTTTTAATGGTAACGAAGAAAAACCGGGGAAATATCCATGCTATTCCGTGTTGAATTCGACCCCCACGGCCGGATGAGGCTAATCGGCGGGCTTACTATCTAGGATATGATAGATTCAAGGCCCCGGGTTTTTCGCGGAAACGATTTATATTCAGGGAATTCTGTAACAGGTTTGCCGAGTCCAGGTAATGAAGCAACAGCCCCGTGAAATTATAACAACAACAATGATATCAAAAATCCAGGCAATCTGTCACGCACAAAACAGAACTGTAAAAAATGATGAAGGAAGGCAGTCGGATTGAAAGAGAAACCCTTCGCAAGAAACGGTGAGAAGTGGGAGGCGGAAATCTTTCTCGAATCTTCTGCGGGTTAACGGTGACGGACGACGGCGAAGGAAGACTGTCTTCCTTATTAGCACGCAAGATCAACAGTGCATGAGCAAAATCTTCCAAAGGCGCAGGGCGGAAAAGCACCATCATCAGCAAGGTGGGAACAGAGATCCCAACTGCGGCCATCGCCTCGCGGGATTCAACTCGGGATGACTCAAGTTCGATGAGGAGGGGGAGGTGTAAAATAGTGTGTAGAATAGGACGACTTGGGCTGGCTGAACGAGGTGAGGTGGACATTCAATGAGACCACCCAAGAGCACGTAAAAGTATGCTCCCTTCTTATCAAATAATCATTTATAAATTTGTATTTAATAGTAAAAAATTTCCCATTCTTCCATTTCGCGATTATCAACAGAGAGTTGAAAACAAAACACTTCCAAAAACTCGTACTCAGATGAATTTTCCATTGGGAGAGTGCGCCTGAGAATGGAGGCACTCATACTAACCGCCCTCGACAAAATTAAATGATACTGTCATTAAATTACATGGCTAATTTTCCACAAAATGTGTGGTCTTAGGAAGGGTCAAAATAGATAAATTTGCTCATTTGATAAATATCACCTTTTCGATCGAACAATAAATTGATGTTGATTTTTCTATCACGCTTATTTGCAATAAAATAAATTGATCTATCAGAAGTTTACTTTTACCATGGTTAGGCAGTGGGAAGTTATGTTATCCACTCGAATTCCGGCAATTTAATACAATGGAACACATATTAATCACATATTCTTGTGCATTTGGCATGGGGTAGCTGACAGAAAATACTCTTAGATACAGAAACCGTAGACGTCAAAACAAAAATAAATATTGGAAAAATATTTCAATTCTGACAAATACCTAATTTACAAAAAGTATTCGCAAAAAAGAAATAGGAGACTTTCGATATGCAAATTCGGCAGTCTTGTTGTCCTCTCCCACGCTGAATAAAACGACTCAGCCACAGCAAAACCTGAGGTTGCCTTGGAAACACGGTCGGGAAAGAAGTCAGCGTGAATCTTGCCAAATAGGTACATTAGTTTCCCCTAAGCAAGTAAAATTATTAAAAACACTTCATTAAAAGTCCCTAAGAATTGCTTAATTTCGCGTCAAGTGCTTAAATAAAAATTATTACGATTCTCCTATTATGGTACTAATCCAACTATTAAGAAATTTCACTAGGCGACACCAAGAACTAAGTCTCTATTTTATTCACTATAATCACTAATGAGGGTGGTGGTGGAGGGATGATCACCTTAGGTGATATTATCTCATTTCTCCACATGACATACTTTCGCCAGAAAAAATTGGGATAAAAATATTTTTATAACATATCAAGAAGTCACGGAACTCTAGAAGAAAAGAATCAATTCGAACGAATCACGCCGGCGGTCAAATAAGGAAGTCCAACGCTCAATTTTCCGTTCTGGGAAAATCAGTAGCGTCCCAACGCGCATAATATGTGTTAATACAATGTTAATAACGCCAAACTAAATGACAAAATTACAACGATACGGAGTTTGCCCAAATATCATTAACTGCGTGAAGCTTGAAGACATTTAGGGAAAGCCGGGCTGGAAACAGCCGAGCCTCTACAATGGATACTGCCACAACAGCCTCAACTATTTCCGTAAACAAAAACTAGAATTACTGAGAATGGCATCACAAACAGTGCACTGCCGAGGTACGACAACTTCTAGTCCCTCCCGAATAAGCCGAGCCCCAAACTATCATTTACTTATGTCCACCATCAGATTAATAGGACCTCGACTCCTCGTTCCCATGACCAGGGAAATTCACAGTCTTGGACAGGAGTTTTTCCATGACCAGGAAAAAACCACGTGGAGCGGATGCGTTCCGGGATACTATCCTCGTCGGGTTTGAACTTTTATCAGCGCAGTGTGGGAAAGAGGGGCGGGGACTCGCTAAACTCTCCCGAGAAGAGGCAGCGAGAGAGCAGCTGTTGACACAAAGGAGTTTGCTTTTCGGCCGATTTTGCCTCGTCATCCCCAAGACGGCATCGTGCAAGGAAACTTTTCGCACCCTTTTCAGAAGGAAAAAAAATATCATCCAAGGCACGGAAGTCGCATTACGCGTGGAGCCAAGACTTGCTTTCTCTCATTCTGTTGACGGAGAAAAAAAATTCTGATCACGAAACGCCTCTCAATAGATACCAACAACAGCCCTCCGAGATCTCGGCGAGAGTGAATCGACTCATTACCGAGTGGAGAGTTTGATTTCCGTTGATGCCCTGAGTTGCGTGGGCATTTAAGAGTATTGCCATTTAAGCCGTCCGGGAATCTGTAGTCATAAAATCGCAAATTATGAATGAATATTCCTCTGGATTCATTAGTAAGTAACAATAAAAGGAATATAACGATTTGGCCAAGCTATGTTGAAGTCTTACTGTGGGGTTTCTCACAGGAAAAAATGATCTTTATGAAGGATTTTGAATTAATTGGACTTGAGATTCCATTAACAAGACAATAACAATCGCGTTACATAAAAGACTCGCGGCAAGAGGGGTTCACACGCAAACTGCTGAAAAAAGAGAAATCTTGGTACGAAGTCGAATTCAAATAGAAAATAAGCGGCATATACTTTTCTAACATGTAAAACATGCATTGCTACGATGGAAGATCACCTTCATTAATCTTTAAAATATAGATACCATTATAACCAAATAAAAATATGCATGAACCGAAAATAAATTTAATATAAAAACCACAGATTGAAGCACTAAATAAGATTTAGTGAAGACTGAAATGGCCCACAAAGGTTGTCACAATCAAGTCCATATATCTTATGTACAGGTATTATCATTAATATTTATTCCTAATCTACCCCCGCGAGGATTGCATTTTGAATACCTATCATGTTCATTGAAACAACATCCAACACTGCGAAAAATAAACAACAAATGTTCTCCAATCAAAATGCAATTAGATTTAATACATCACATTGATGGAGAATTTGAAATATGAATGATTCCTTACACGATGTCAAAGACTTCTAAATAAATTCCGCTAATCATAACACTTTCCCTCACACTATTCACTTCTCAGCTCTCTTCATTCCTTCCATTTCCTTCATGCGATCGAAAACCTTCACCCGCTCTCTCGCTTGCCCGGTATTTTTCTTTCTAACACAGCCTTCAACGTCTCAACATCTCTCAATATTTCTCTCTTTATCTCTTTTATATACGATATATGTCTCCCTTCCTCCAATTTCCCCAACAAATTCCTCTCTTCACCTGACCCAGCTATCTTTTTTCCTGTTCTCCTCAGTCCAACTTATTTCCTCCATTCTTCTCCGAAACCACTTCTCAAAAGCTGCCATGCTCATCCGCTTACATCGAAGACAGAAATCTGGGATGATATTTTTTTTCGGACGTTATCGCGACCGCCGGCCGCAAGACTTATTTCTTCTGGAACGCAGGTTACGAATACGGATTTCGCGACCAAGTCCCAAATATTTCCCCTATTGCCAGGTATCGCAATGTCCTGGGTTCCATTGAGAAAATAATGAAACAAAGGTAATGGCATCTTCATTACAAGCACATGTACGTGTTAATAGCCATAAAGACGCCGCACGCACGCCATGACGATCCATGACAGCGCCACAGCCTTCAAAACGATACAACTTAATCTAAGTCAAATTCTTAGATATTTTCACAAAGGGTTAAAAGCCAATGTACAAAAAGTGAAGAAAATTTATTTATTTGTAATACACGACTTTTGCTTTAGTCCAAAGATAGATAGAATGAGAGGACTTATTCTCCGCCGACTCAGCCGCAGTGGTCGAAGAGAGAAGCAAAATGTCTTACTGCCGTCATCGCGTGGCACCCTCCTTGTACGTCCTTCGCGCCCCCGCCCTTTCCCTCCGGCCTGCCCCGCAACACCCTCCCGCGGCCATTGATATTTCACGTGCCGTCAAAAACCAAACGCGAGAACCCATTAATCATACGCCCCGAAACCACTTAGAGCGGACGGGACGTTTTCGGGCACTCGGGATGCATCCGGACGAATTAGCTCCGCCGTTTCATCTCCCACGCCACAAAAAAGATACACAGTTCTCCCTTTCAAGCACACTCCTCCACGCTGACGAAAATCTTCAAGACGAGACCCACGACTGAGGGAGAGATTCACGAGCGCCGCTTAGTCTCCACATGACGACGAACACAGCAATTGCATCGAAGAGACGAGTGGAGCTAATAAAAAGGCATGCACGCGGAGAGTATACAGGAAACGTACATTTCAATGTGATTAAACTTAAACCTAAAAAACAATAAAAAAAAGAACACTCGAAAAATTTTTTAAAAAAGTTACGCGAAGACAGTAGTGTTCTCACAAACCATGAGCCAACCCTGACGTCATTGTAATCGGAGGCGAATGGAAATGAAATCGTATGAGGTAAAATGAGAACACACTTGTGAAATATCTAACCAAAATTTCTGGATGGATAGTAAGGACCAACAAAACTTCTCTCTCGTTCTTTCATTCTGGTTTCGTGCACCATGGTAAATTAAAAACGGACCGACCAAAATGAAAATGCATCCTCTTTGCCCAACATTCGCACAAGAATTAGAACACAATATTTTTCACATTCCGCATAAGATGCACCCATCAAAACTTAACGTAAAGGGCAACTTACTCTCCTGAGCTGGATTCCATTTTCTCTCTAAAAAGAAAACGTAGAGGCGATGAGAACGGAGTTCATATTTCATATAAAATAAAACGGTAGCAGGTAACGAAAATATCACCACAAATTTCTTGCCATTTTTCAACAAGAAAGGAAATGCTCAATAATTTATATTTCCATTAAACTAAAGACGGCACAAGTGAATTGGATATAAAACGAGATGAATTATTGAGTCAATGAACGGCACATGTTTCCTCGGTCGTAATTAATAACGCGAGAGAATTTATCCATTTACTCTTTCCTCCCAGTGAGTGTTCAATTATCAACTTAACATCTAGGAAAATTTTGAGTTCATCTGGAACATATTAGCAAAGCTTGCCTAATAAAAGCAAATGGCTACGCTCGATTATACATGTCTATTTACCTACGAAAGCTGGCTGAAGCCAATTTTGAAAGCGGGAGAAGAGGAAATTAATGAAGACTGTGTATGGAATCACATCAAGTTGAAATTTCATCACTTTAGCACCCGATATCTCTAATTACCCAAATTCGAAACCATTTCCGATCCCTATACTATTCCGGATACTCATTTGCTCTAGAAAATTTCAAACACAATAAAAAAACACTTCATTCCGGAATTTTCATTTCCAACTCCGCTGCGTGCAGATTCGAGAACCAAATAAAAGTAAAAAATATTAACTTCTGACATACATCACCTCAAGTGAGCCCTGTCAAATCCACACTTCAGTAGCACTAGCAAAGATTTGACAAAAGAGAACTCGAGGACCATAATTTCGGCTCCGCCACGTATCGCGAGTTACCTCGAGAAAGGCTCGCTCCCTTTAACGCTGTGAAATACGTTAAATGTTACGAAAATCACCTCTTTAAGGGTCTCGAGAGACATCCAAGACCGACGTTTATCGCAATCAAGTTACATTTTGTCAAAGATTACGAGTCACCTCCGTATGAAACGGTCTCGAAGCAATTCTTGCGAGAGTGCCCGGAAAAAGATGATGGAAGGGAACGAAGGCTAGGCGTCCAAAGAACTCCCAATGACTTGTTCGGAAGAATTTCCAGAAATCGCGCAATTGCAAACGGATGAGATCTGGAAGAGGGATTACGGCCGTTCGCCCAAAGACCCGAGATCCCATTTCCTCCATTTTTATCATGGGTAACACGAGTGTGCGCGGCGAAGGCCCTTGACAAGATTTCGAACAATCTTACGACCGAGATTCGTTCTGGTGGAATGGGCGGGTATGTGATTGAGGGGGAATGGGGGGGGGGGTGAAGACGATATGGACTGGGAGACTGCCGGCGCAGATGGAGGGGGAAATAAACCTTCGCTCCCGAATAGGTTCCCCGTTGAGCACATTCCATTCCAAACAAAGGCATTTACGCGCTTAGAAGCCTAGAACACCATTTATCAAACAGTGCGCTAATGAAACATCACGAGATGAGTTGGCGTTTTCAAGAACACACTAATAGGCATAATTGTGTAACGCTCCGGCAAGACTCAAATTTCTACAAAAAAAAGTAGAAGGCACTCCACAGACATGGAGAAGACGTTGAACTTTAACTAGAGTACACTATTTATTACACTCAACGAAAGGAACCCGTAAAATATTTCCCTGGGAACTTGCTCCAAATTCAAGAAAGAACCACAAACGATAAAGCGTTGGAAATCCATGAAGTATTAAAACTGATTAAAAGATGTAACACAAAAATAAAAAAAGCCTGCAACATCACCAACCGTTTGACATAAAAAAGATGACCATATAAACTACAATGTATCTTATTCAATCTTAACAAATATTTAAAACCACACGCTCGTTATGTTGGCAGGGTTTGTAACTTGTAATATTAACAGAATCTTTGTCTCATAATGTTTAATTTTTAGACGACAAAATCTAATTAATGACCTATCAGTGAAGTCCGTCACATCCTCAGGCACATGTACGAATAAAGTCTGGTCCAAGGAGCGTTGCATAAATGGTATTCTCGGTGCATCCGATAGTAATATCATGTACAATTTAGCTTATTTTCTACAACCATCGTATAAAAACAGCTCGACGGCAATTTGGCTATTTAGAGCACACCTTTGTCAAGAGTTGAAGAAGAAGTGCAGCATGTGGCAACGAGTCCAGAAAATAGATGAAATGCCATGATTGGTCCATACAGATGATTTATTTGAAATGTTATAAATTATTTTACCAAAATATATATTATATGTGCACGCTGAAACATGATGAAACATTACAGAAGTGAACACTTCTCCAACCCTGGATTCTTCCACCATCAAAAAGCGACACAAATCAAGCAGGCAAATTTCCGAATCTCGGCAAGCAACGCCGCGGCTCGCCGATTGGGAATTGTCAAGAGACACGCCACTAAGCTACACACCTCCGACTCGACATCCTCTCCTCGAATACCCCACCCCCGGGTTTCACCTCCTTCACCCCCTCCCCCTTCGCCTCCTCTCGCATCCCAGTGGAATGTTTTTCATCCCGCAGTCTACGAACTCGAGTGTTCGGACTTCATCTTTTTCAATCAGCGACGCGTCGCTCGTGAGAAAAAAATACATGCCGAGGCGCCAAAGCCATATCCCTTGATTCTAATCGACGCCGGAAGGAGAATCTTCCGCAATACAATCCATATGCAATGAGCCAAAAGACGTTATACGCCCTTTCCAAACTCGAGTGGATTTTTCGATTTCGCAACACCTGGCAGCGCTTGAAAACTGAGGATCTCCCTCAATGAATATGAGGTATTGAAGGCTTCAATAGTGAAATGAGATCACTATTTGACAGGCTAAAAGGATAAAGGATATCTTTCAAATGTGCACGTCGTGGCGTCACCGGAACATGAGTTTCAGCATCAAACTCAAAAAACGGTAAATGGGCATTTCGGTCATCATCTGTGACCTGTGGGACACCATGAAAATTGACACAAATGATGCCGTTATGCAAAATAAACAAATACTGTTCCGCCATTAACTGTATATAAATGCGTGGACCATTGGCTAAATGGCAACCAAAAAGGAAATTCCTAAAATACATAAGGAAATTTCAACTGGCTACAGACGTTAAAAATATTTATTTCACGTCTCCTTTTTATTAATACATCATCAGATACTGAGGAACGGGGTAAATACCGTTGATTCAGCGAGGTTATCTTTGAACCAACATCCGTTAAACAGTACTACACCTATGACGTCCCTCGCGATGACAGTAATGAAACACTTACATAAAGAATTATACCGGAAAGGTAAGTTTAAAGTCGATTAGTGCAACCAAACAATATTTTAGAAATAAATACCGTTGGTAAAGAATCAAATTTTTTGTTTCCAAAAGTAAAAGGTGGAAACACCTTCCACCTGAAAGAACATTTGGTTAAGGACCCGCGTTTTCATGATTCCTGATGAAAACTGCATAGCTATATATTTTTAAAGAAACTCAATCTTTATAAGTCGTAGGACATTTATAAAATAGTGTAATTCTAGCGAACATCCTGAGAGGTGCCTGAGGAAACCAGAATAAATAGTAGCGGTAAGAATTATTGAGAAGGTTTTAAGTGATAGTAATGACAATGAGTTCTGGCATTACACGGGTTGCATAACGCCGGTCAATTGCGTAACAACGGTTGCCCTGGTTGCGTAACCAAACCAAGGGGTTGCATAATCTCATAACTCACCAAACCATGCGCGACAAACGACGACGAAGATGAGTTTCTTGGGATCTCGAAGTTCCACATTGCAGGTTAAACGAATGGATGAAATGAACTGGGAGATACATTAATGTTGCCCATATAAATGACGGATTAAAATAGTTTTGGGAGCATGACCCGTGAGGGAACATGCAGAGTGAGAGTTATAATTCACTGAATGACATAGGGAAAATAGTTGTCAATCAGTTCTTTTAATTTGCGGATGAAGAACAAGGGTATGCAAGTCAAAATGCCACACGGATCGTCTGCATGGAAAACTTAACACACCGCACATTAAGGCATTCAATAATTCTCCTCGAGCGTTCGTGATAAGTTATAATTTTCAACGTTACTGTCTACACTGACAAAATGTTTAAGCAAAAATATTTGCGAAAGAATTTTTACCAATCCCCTCTTTGAGAAAGTAGGATGCGGGCAAAGGACTCTTCTACCAATTGCATGACCACAAGAAAGCGAAAGCCTGAGAAGATGTTTCTGTTTCGCAATTATCCTAGGCATGCCTATTGAAAAAATCGCGGGTAAAATATGATAAAAAAATCAAAGGTGGAGGTCCGAATTCAAAGACGAGCCTCGCGTGATCCTTATTCGCAAACTAAAAAAACAAGGAAGGAGCGAGACGGAAAACTTCATAAATGTAAATGTTACCATATCGCACAGAGCACAGGACAGAAGTGATACAAGTCTCGGCGGCGTGAAAAAAAAAGACTTCCGATGGAAGAGGAGGGCATAAATTTACACGAAATGCATAAGAACGAGTCGAGGAGACGTCGCAAATACTTGAATACGGTAAAAAAAACTATCGAAGGAGGAAAAAACTATAAAAAAGGAGTAGAATTTTGTGCACACGTCATGAACGAGATGAAAAATGCGACTTAAAAAAAAAAGACCCGCCGAAATAAATCATCTAGCACCCAAAATAATCCACGAGGATGTCGGATCAAACATTCAGAGTCCGTCAAAGTATAAAAAAAGGAATCAACGATAGAAATGTACCAAAACAACCATGGCTCGGAGACAAGGGTCGAAGTAGAAGGGGGTAGGTATGGGCTACGACGGCGACGAATATATTTTAGACCGTTTTTACTCCCTGGTTTATCGAAGCTTGACATGCGCTGACTAGAGCGACCAATCATACACACGTATACCTATCCTCCCACCATCACGACTTTATATTAAGAAACAACCACGGCGCTCGGTAGACTTTTCTTAAGTTAAGCAAGACAATCAAAATCTGCAGACGACAATATCAGCCAGATGATAAAACGCAGCGAGCATTGAACTCACGAAACATTTGCTGCCAATACGCGCACCATAATTGAAAAAATAACCTAGTGATCAGTGAACCTTCAATTCCTTATATCTCAGAACCCGAAGGGCATTCAAATAAATAAGTGTAATTCCCGCACCGACATACGTCACATGACTCATCAAGGCAACTGGAACCACTCAAAACGATACCGGATATCACATTAAATGGATGACCAGGAGTGAACGGCGGACGGCATTGCATGACTCCTGATTTCGAGTCTCCCTACTATTTTTGCGATGGCATTTGGTGTCTGCACCCTGACAAGGAGCGGGGGAGTTTGATGGAGGGGTGTGTTCGTAGGAAGGAGACGAAATGGGGGGATTGGGGGAGGAAGGAGGGTAGGAAGAGAACGAGCGACACGGGGAAGGAGGGTGGCGGCTGTCGGAATCAATACCGCGAGCTCACCACCCTCCTCCCGGGTCCCCACCCCAACCCGGCGCCTCCCCCTCGGGGCCCAGACCTGCCCGACGACACCCACCACCCTCGGCAAACCCTATTCCTCCGCCCCTCCCCGTCACGGGCTGGCGGCGCCCTCGCACGGCTTCTTTCGGGGAAGGACCCCCGCCCCATCCCGCAGGGGGGAAATAAAACAGAGAAATCTTCGCGGGGAAAAGGAGGGAGTTGACGGAAGGAACGGTCGCCGCTCGCGTATTTACGGTCTCTCGGGAAACGGACCCGCGCCCCAGAAAGGTGACGACCCCGGGTCGAGGAGTTCAACAACCCTCTGGGACATTAGTGCCCAAACGTCCGCGGGCGTATACGTGATCCGGCCCGTTGGCCGGCACCGCTTTTGGAGGAGTAATGCGCCTTTCATGATCTGCTCATTAAGTTATCTTTCACGCCACAAAGCCTCCCCCTCCGGGCGCATTCGGAAAATACGGTCCGCTGAAACAATCCCGCCGCGGTAAGCGAATTTACGGCGGCCGACGCTGTCATTTGATGATGACCGAAAGATTAGGCGGTAAAACGAAGCGTCCGCACGTACCCGCGCGCAGCTAGCTAATTGACTGCCCATTGGTTACGTAAAAGCGTCTGGTGCAGCTCGGCCACACAAAAATGTATGGTCATCTCCGCACTAGACGACTTCATGGAAACAAATGGAGATCTGTCGCTCAACCATCCAAAATAGAGGAACGAGAAAGGGGCCAAATTGATTGGCATTGTGATAATAATGGAAAGCTATTTACTCGCACGTCCATCGAATGGACTGCTAAAATATAAACCAACGGTTTTCTCTATTATTGAAATCATAAATGAGAAAGTATTCAATAATGAGAAAGTAATGAAATCATAAGTGAGAAACACATTCAATTTCTTAGTCACTTCTGTTCATAAAATGGGTTTACAAAGTTGATTAACATGGAGTAGAACAATGGCTTCCCTTAAAGAGAATTACCTTCCGATCACGGAGTTCAAGCACCCCACAACACCAGAGAGGTCACATAGATAGATCCTTGATGACAACCATTATGGCAGTTCGAAAAATAGAACGTGGGTAATCGAGGAAATCGATGTAGATTCAAAGAAAAATCTCTCCTTCCTTTCCCAGACCTTCCACTGATGGTTCAGCTGTCTCAAGGTTCATTTCTTCAAAGTGAAAACTCCGAGAACTATGCAATAAGGAACGAGAGACGGCGGAGGAACACAAAAGTAATGCATCCATTCTTTCGCCGGTCGCTGGCTACACCAACGCAGAAGACTTCTACGCCCAATAACCGCTGATAAAAATTAACCGGAGCATTCCTTTTTTTATTTTCTATTCGGCTCACAGAAGCTCTTTAAAGGACCAGCACTTATCAGGGACCGGCAATTGGTGGAAATGCATAGCATAGAACATACATGGCATAGAACATAATGACCACAGGTTAGGATTATGTTCAGCATCTAACTTTATCTGAAAATTATATTGCAAAAGGGAAAAATCAAATAATATTTCTAGCTACATATTTCCAACACCGATTTTAATTTTACTTTCTCATCGAAGTTTATTTTATTAAGGGCCCAGATATCGAATGAGAGAGCGAGATCTTTGACAAATTTTATATTCCAAAGAATCGCCTCGCAGACGAATGGATATTCAAGTAATAAAAGTCAAACTGAAGAGCGAACTACATTTGAAGAGGGAACACGCCACATTAACCTCTTGATGCGAGCGGCTTCGTGCCTCTTTCCTACCCTCGCTAGTCATTTTCAACACCCTTCTTGATGAGGTCTCTCGAAAGCGACACGCTCCACCCACGCATTCGAGGATTGAGGAGAGTTTTGACCAAATTCGAAAAATTAGCGCCGGCATCACCATTATCTCGGCGACTTGGGGTAGAGGCGCGGCAGGAGGGCAGGGGGAGTGGCCGGCAAGGGAGAGGAGGGGGACGCCGACTTGGTTGGCTCGAAAAGAACCTCAAGTCGAGGAGGAATCCATCCATCCATCGGTCGGTCGGTCCAACGCGCGGATACATAAAACGCGCGCTTCGCCTGGTATCAGATTGACAACTATATAACTCTCCTTGGAGAGCTGGACGATTGGGGGCGAGGGGGAGGGAGGTAGAGAAGAGGCGCGGCGTGATGAATTCATAGCAGAGGAGGAGGGAGGAAGGCGTGGGGCGGGGGGAGAGCAGAAAGGATAGAGGGAGGGGTGGAGGGCGCCCTCCATAGTTGCCAAGTTTACAAAGTGGATTCACCAGCGAACGTCGCTCTAAAACACATTTTCTTTACTCTCCAGGATTGCACAGAGCGAAAGAGGAAAGTGGGGGAGGCATGAGGCTTAATGCAAGCCCATGGAAAGTTGCGCCGGCGAAAGACAGCAATCGTCGATTCATCTCAGGTTTACTCAGCGTCCGTAGGGTTTGGACTATCAATTATCCGGCAGAATCCAGGATATTATAAAACACGAGTAGTTCTGTGCTAGACAAACAACTATTGGCCCTAGTACTACGTCTTTCTACAGCTCTACACAATTTGCAATCCACCTTCAGCATCCTGCCGATTCTTCACCTAGATTCTTCTCGCTCATATCTTCCTTATTCAATTGCACCCAAAATATTTGTTGCGCCAACCTTTTTCTTGCTCCTGCTTCCTCCGACACTTAACATCTCATTTTCAGGATCATCCCACCCTTACACGGCCCAACCCAACATCGAATTTTAACAACTGATTTTTCGGATTTATTTTAATTTCGTTTTTAGTTTTCTGTTGCACGCCTTTACACTATATATTTTGAACTATTTCACGAATTATTAACAAACTTTCAATTGTATGTCAATAAATAATGTTCTATTTCTACATGGCACCATGCAAAGCCACCGCTAGGGTGTGCAGTAGGGGGTGATTCAACACCAGACTTGGGATATCATAAGTTGCTTTATCTTAATTTTAAATTACATAGCAAATGTCAAATCCTTTGAATAATTTAGAACTGGATAACTACAGATACATCCATTAAGAAATCAAAGTAAGATATGCTTCTTTACATATAAGAGCTGTTGGTAACAAGATGGACAATCACTAGATTCTCATTCCTCCGCGGTCTATAAAGGATTGCTACTTAACTTGATGACGTTTAACCTAAATATTTGTATAAACGAGCACGTACTACAGTTATGCAATGCCTTGCGAGATGCCCACATAGGCGCCAAACAATAGACTCATCCACCTCGCTTCTTTCGATCCCTTCGCTCACTGTTGCATTCAAAACAATGCCATAAAAAAATCAGAGAAGCACACCTTTTCTCATCTTCACCTTGTGTGTCCAAGCATGATTGGGGTGCCCGGAGACCTTATCTTCACCAGATAAGCTGTCACCCCGCGGGCATTAACGAACCGCCAAGCACAACCATATGATAAACGCGAATTAAGCCTCGTTGCCTTACGCGCCGTGATGGGCTGATCCGAGGGGGGGGAGGGAGTCGCGCTAAGGATGAAGAATGGGGTGGGGGGGCAAGGGAGAACCACCAATCACAGGATTTTCATGACACCTATGCTCCGCAGACAGCGTCGCTAATAAATAAACCGCGCTCGTTTCCATGTAAGCGGAACACCATCAACCCATCGTTGATATCATATAGACCTGGCGTATGCGTACGCCTGGCGGCAAGGTTAAGACCCACTCAAAGTTTCAAGTTATTTCAAAAATATTTTTGAAAAATCAATACTAAATTTCTGCGTTATCTAAAAAAAGGGGAAGAAACATTACATGCGTTTTGGAATGTGCGAAGGAGGCTAGGGCGTTACATTCATTAAAGATGGAAGAGAGAAAGAGAATATAAAATGCTTTATTTCGAGCATTTTATTCAATCATAACTTTTATATTAACGTGATAAAACACATCCAAAATGACTTGAAACATATTTTGAGAAAGGCATACAACCTCTTCCCGGAACAATTAACTTCTTCATACCCTAATTATTCTCCACCCTTAATGAAGGTACATTTATCTTCTTATTCCTTCTTTTTCCTTTGTTTACCAAAAGGTTCTCCTGCCTACAACTTCTTTCAAAAGGTCTGCCACTCTATATCTCAACTACTAACTTTGCCTTCCTTGAATGTCCCCAAAAAAACATCTCCACCGCCCCTCTTCGTAACACTCCCCGTTTTCCACTGTCCCGTAGTACCAATTATTTCTTTCAAGCCTGTACTTAACGCCGCCGCATTTTTATAACGATTACGAATTATGTTGTTTCAGCAGTTGGACCTAATGGCCTTTAATTACACACCGTGGTAGTATGCGGGATTGAATAAGGATTTATTGTTGCGTAGTGTGTCATGTTATGTAAGTAGTTAGTTAGTTGTTAGTCGAAGCTAAGACATTTAAGTTTGTTTCCATCCAAAATCAACCTGAAACGGTAGAAAATCAAATAATACTCTTCTCATAGTTTCTTCTGTTAGACTATTTTTACACGAACTCCGCGTTGAATAATTTCTGCTTTCCGTTTTCTCGATAACTCCAGTTGGTTAACATAATCAAGAGATTAAACATGTAGAGTTTCCGTGAGATCCGCATCAACCGAATTGGAAATGCATGGACCATCATCACATTCCGAACCGCTGGAATTGGCTGATGCGACTCGATTTATTTGACCTAAAATTCCGAGAAAAGAGTATACAGTTCATTAAAAAAACAGGTAAATCAAAAAAAATTCAGGGTTCCGGGGGCAAAGAGCGAGTACATTCGTCCCAATACTATATCTAATGTGCGCTTTCAAACGAAGAAGTTGGCAGGTTACATCTACTTAATACCCCGAAAGCCGCCGCAAGGGCGTGTGGCGGGGGATGTCGGTTAGGATGATGGTCATCGAGAAATTGGCGAGCAGTATAGGGGAAATGAGCCATTCTAAATCGAAAAGGATACAGAACTAAGTAAATGAGAATTCCCCACTTTACTTTCCAGGAAAAAAATGCCTTACAATAGAAAAGCGCTCGCTTTTACTTCGATCGGAACGACACTATTTCAAATTTCATAAAACGTAATGTTTCATAAACTCACGCGTTCAAAAATACTACGTAAAATTAATAGGTCCTAGTGCACTGGCTTTCCACACCGAGGGTCCAGATTCGAATCCCTGTAGTGGAAGAAGTAATTTTATCCAGATCACAACTCGAGTGCCATGTGGAGATCACTTCAAGTGGAGTAGGCGGTCAGCCGGGTGGGACGTTGAACTGCCTGACCCCTTTGCGTTATTCTTTAACGGTGTGACTGATGCCGACACAGGGTTTCTCCCCACCCTTCCTCATTCCTTGGAAGTCCTACCCCTCCCAAATTACCCAACTATCCCTAACGAGGCAAACGACCTTCCAGACGTCTACCCTACGGATTACTATTAATAGCAATGTGTGATTTAGCGCCTTTGAGTATAAACTTGTTAATTTTTACATGAGGAAAGGGTTAGTTTATACCAATGCTTCCCCTGAGGTCACTGCGATATCCAGGAAATTTAATTAGCACTTTGAAAAGCTCCATCTATAACCGCGCATTCAAGAATTCTTTCCATGTCCTAAAAGTTTCAATTCCGAAACAAGTCGAATAATTATTTCAAGGAACAATGGATATTAACGTGGCGTTAGTTTCAAATATTCGTTCAATTCATCCATCAATGAAATTCCCACACTTTTGGAAACTTATCCTTGAGTCCCACCGAAAAAATATTATTCATTTATTGCTTAAATAAATGCATCAGACGACTCGAAAACATTTATTTCCTCGATGAAAACGGAGATGAACGTAGAGAACCGCTTCTTAATATGAAAGTACGCTGTGGGCCTGTCATTACCACCGACGACCATGAGAACAACGTCCCACGTCTCCATGATCAAGGAAGTAGCGAGGCTCTTAGAAAGAAAAACTGAACAGCAGGGTAATTATCGCGTCAATTGCAACTTTACCGTACAAGAATCACATCCTTATGCTAAGAAACAAAGGTTTTGCGGATTTCATTCAATATAACCATGAGGTATAATCACTAACTGATTCGGTTAGTCATGTTTTAAGTCAAACGGCTATTTCGACGAGGATATGTGTTCAGTATGTAACTGACGCATTAAAGATAACTTCATGCTGGCAATTAGGACTCTCAACACTGACATGTATGCACTTTAAAAGAATTCTATTCTAGGAGGGCTCACTAATTTTCAGATACCCACTCAACTATTAGCGAAGAAACCCATATATTACCACCAGACCAACACGTGAGTTTGAGCGAACTGACTGAAAACGCCAATGTGTCCTTCCGGATGTGATCATGTCTCCGGAGAGGGGGCAGAATCGTACGTCTTACGAGCCAATAGAATAATGCTCCACAGCTACTCGGGACTCCCACAACAATAACATATAAGCTGCAAATTTAAAAAATAAATACAAAACGATACCAGGAAACATTTTCACGGAGAAAATGCATATTATAGCGTGGGTCACAATATAAAAATGTTTACTTTGATTGGCCATTTATATTTTTATACCTGATAATTGCTTTGTAGGTAGGGGGCCAAAGGCACCGGTTATAATCTTGTTAAAACATCCCCGTACAGAGATTTATGCGATAAATAGATATGTTGTTTTATTGATTTTATAGCGACGAGGTAGATTAAAAAATGGATAATTTCAAGAACTTCATACATAGACGGTCGATAACTGTCGTCGATATGATGATATACGATCAATAATGGACGATAGTTCAAATTACTCGATATACCTACCGACAATTATCGCCATGCCGACATGTCATCACCACCTCAATAAATCTTAGAAAGTGATATTTATTTTTTTCGATGTTGGTAAATAAATATCGCCCAGCCTGACACGTGCAACAAATAAATGCGTACCGTGACAAATCCGACGGCAAGATGGGTACGAATGTAGGGGGGAAAAAAAAGAAAACGCTCGATTTCTTCTTCTATTTTCGCCGCGCGCAACTCACTTTCCCGCTGCGGTGGCCCCCGACCACAAGACTGCTCCAAAATAGCCGCGCGAATTACGGTCCGGGAACAGAAAAGGAAGCGGAACGTACATGAAGAATCCCGATACCCGGCGCGAATCGGACGGCGGCGGAGCCAACCTATCCCTCTCCCATTCCTCTACTTTCCCACGATAAAAGACCATAGGAGAGAGAGAGAGAGAGAGGGAGGTGAGGGCCGAAAGCCAGCCGTCGCACACGGCAAGAGCAGTCGGTATCCCACGCTCGAAGTGCGTCCAAGTGCGAACCAGGCCATCGCCACGGATTGGAAGAGGAGGGGAGGGTGTGGTTGGGAGCTAGGATAGGAGAGAGAGAGAGGCTTGAATAAATCCACTTAATAGTTACCGAGAGACCAACGTCTGTCTCCACTATTAAGTGCACGACCCGGGTACTCGAGATGGCAGCCGGTAAAGATAAGATCCCACCAATCTGGACTTCCGGAAAATATTCAAACTATTACGAAAGTAAAAATATCAAAAATAGCTCCGTGAGTTTCGAAAAAGCGTTTCGTTCTCCATTCGAAGGCGAAGTTTTTCTGACCAAAGTCTTTGCAATGAAGGCCAAATAAAGTTTGTGCTGGCGTTTGGGCTTAAAACACAATATTTCAAACAGACCATGCAATAATATATAGTTGGTAATACTAATATGGTAAAAATGATTAAAATTATTATCAGAACATCAGAATATCTCATTTCTGAGGCCCTTTCTACACTACCAAACCAACCTTCGTGTTGTTTACTGTTCTTTGAGAAGAACCACCTGTCAACCTCACCGACAGGACTGATGTTTTTCAAATCTACGCTAAAATCTTAAGATTAGAGTAGCCGTATCCTTTGCCCGTTAAGTTATTAGTGACCAATGGTTTAGAGTTTATTGAATGGCAAAATCGCACATTCTAAAAAGTACCGCGACGAGTTTAAAGTTGTACGCATAGTAAGTTGAACGACGAAAAACCTCAAAAAGACCATCGAGGAATTTTAGAAACGCAACAAATATTGTATTCTGACAAATTCGTTTTCTGGCATTTAGACGATATCAAAATGTAATTTAAAGAAGTCATAAATGAAAAAAGTCTCCAGATATAGGTCGCGGTTTATCGCATGAAAATTATGCAATTGGGTCGAAAGTGATCGTGGGTTCCTGCTCGCGGAAATGTCATAAACGAGCGAGTTCTTTTATATAACAACTTATAAGAATCCATGGTCAACATTTTCTCGGGGATCACTATCCGTTAAGAATATTTCAAGGCACATAAACGAAATCAATTAGCGGAGAAATAAAAAGAAATATACGTCTGATTTTTTTGGTTAGGGCTCGGTCACTACCGAAGTGCATGTATTTGAACACAATAATACGAGCCGAATCTCTTAGATAATTATTTCCCCGACAGGTGCATTTTCTTTTCCCAAGAAATCTGACGTATGTCTGTCTCTAACTGCGGATGATGATACAATGCGCTCAGAAGCATTTCAGTCGGCCTATTCCCCAGTGAATTAGAGGTGATGATGGTCGTATACATTTCCATGGTTATCGTGCCTCTTTGCCAATATCTAAAGATTACAAAGTCAATAATAAATATGCGGAATATCTCGTAGGAGTCTTAATAACGTCTGATTCCTAACTATGACTAAAAATGTCCAATCGCGTCAGTATTCCCATGGACATGTTTCTGTTCTACGAAGTTCGGCGTTAATCGGTTCATCTACCAACAAATTATTACAGGGATACGTATGTTCTATCAGGCAGTGTAGTAATTTCAAGATGACCAGGAGAAAACACTTCCAATAGTAGTGCTTTATTTAAATCCGATTAAGTCAGCTCGGTAAATAGCGCTCTCTCCGAAATCAGGAGGTAACGGGTTCGAATTCCGCTTCGGGTATGGATTTGACCCGATTGAGCATTGGATTTTTATCGATTATTTACCACACATTCAATGCTTTTAAAAGTTGCATTTTTCTATGCTGTTACCTGGGAAATCAAACCTATAAATTAAGTAGGAGTTTGAACATTAACGTGTCTGGAGTGAGAACTTGACGCAAGCCTGGATGGCCTTCACTGGGGTTCCAATAACAGCGTCATCGGCATTTGTTGATTCAAAAGAGAAAGCTAACTGGGGAGCTGAGGAAATCGTATTTATGGATTTATATTTACAAAACTTTTAAATACCTGAATGCTTATTAAATGTTGACCATTTTAGTGGATTTTGAGCATTGTTCCTCTAAATTGATTTTAAATCGATGTAATACCAGTTTCAACACGACTAAGTATCTCTGTTGGCGAGCCTCGACTTCGGAAATACCTGTTCCGTGAATAACACCAAAAGTCTCACTGAGGGGGGGAGAGGATGGAGGGTTACCCACGCGCGAAATCCCATCTCCCACATGAGGCGGGAAATGAAGGTGACACGTCGGGGTCTGATTGGGCAATGAGGCTGGAAAGAAGGAAGAACGGAGGAAAGGATGCACTGAAAGAGACAAAAGAGGTCCAAAGTATGGCTGGAGTCAAGAGAGCGACCCGAGAACAAACGCTGATCATATCCTGCCGTCCGCGCAATCTCTGCAAGGTTAAAAAGTAAATTCAAAAGGAGGTCACATTCTAAGAAAAAGGTAAGACACGAAACATGAAAGTTGTTACGGATTTGACAAGGTCAAAACAATTAAAAATAAATTATAAAAATAGTTCTCCGTAGGCGGCTGATTTTAAGTTGTAATACGAGGCAAAAACTTTGTCTCCGCAGAGCGAAACGGTGAACAATGCCGAGATAAAAGGCCCTGCAGTAAGACAACTACATGGGGCAATTTTCCAAACCCCTGTAAGTAAAATATAACATGTGGAAATTTTTCAAGTCTCTGGATGTAAAATATAATAATTTCGACAATGCCAAAGTTTGCAGCCTCCTACCGACAAGGACGGGAAAAGACTAACCTTTCCAAGGGAAGTATGGAGCCTTCTGTTTCATAAAAATATCTTCCCGGAATGCCTCAAGGTATAAAATCTGGAAAAGAGCTCGAGGCAAATAAGAAAAACAATAAAGAAGCAAGCAAATAAGAAACCAACAAATAACCACCATTATACAAGCCAATATTTATTAGCCAACACGATCTCACACTCAAGTCGGCGACTAAAAACCAGTCGTGAGATCAGTATTTTTTCATTATATGGGCGCGTGAAATTACAGTCTACAATTCAAATTGAGAGGAAGTCATCGCTAAAACCTGACACAGGAGAGACTTCAAACACTGTTTTTTTTTCTTCGGATCCTTGTTACGCCACAAAAATTGCTCAACACACACACGTCTGCTAAAATTCCAACTTTCGAATTTTCTTGCGGAAGGAAAAGGTCCGCGTCGCGAATCATCATATACATGATGGGTGGCGACGAAAAATAATATACGTAAAAATATTTATGTATATATATATATGCGGGTCGCGGTGGTCTAGTGGGTAGAGCGTTGGACTACTGACCGGAGGGTCAATTCCCGGGCAAGGCACTTTGGGCACCTGCAGCTCCACCCAAGCTAGTTGATTTTTCGGGTACCAGGTCTTCCTGGGAAACCATAACCGGCACAGGGAAAGGAACTGGCCCCCCTACCCTGATGTGTGAATATTCACACGCCGTCGGGCTTGGTACATGGGTGAGCTCTACCATCACCTACTAAACCGACCTTCGGGTTGATTACTGTGTTTATGGTTATATATATATATATATATATATATATATATATATATATATATATATATATATATATATATATAGAAATATATATATCGCTACCAAGTCGTTTGCCTCGTCTTTGGGAATGCCAAAATGTATAACCGCGTTCTCATAATACTGAATAACTCGTATTCATTTAATTTCATATAACATTCAAATGTTAAGAACAGGCCATACCGAAAACTACGCGATGACTATTCCTCATGTATGTACGTTCCGTATTCCCTAAAACAACAAGGAGATAACACTCGCTGTTAAAGAGGACACCCGACCCACTTCGCAACATTATGCCCGGGGGAAACGAGAAAGCGGTGTAAACTATAGAATGATAGTCAAGCAGCGTAGGAAGTGACTAAATTATTTTAATCGATGTCCCTAATGTGTGCATACTCCAGTTGAGCTTAAGTATGGTCAGGGCAAAATAATTACAGACTGAAATGTTAACTACCCACTTTAAGAAGTCCACCGCTTATAATTTCATATTAAAATACGCAACAATTATGATTCAGTCAGATATTTTTGATGGGATTTAATCAGAACTGACCTTTTGTCACCCAAATTAAGTTTCTATAAGGCGCCATATTTTCCTGACCCACTTTTAAATTTTTTTATGTCCTAAATTTCCGATAACCAAATTTCGTAACACAAACCATCTATTTCCATTCAAAGCTGCACGATAAAATTACAAGTATCTCATTCATTTGAAACATACAGCAGGAAGTGAAGTAAGTGCACTGGTTAAACGTACAATCATCACCCACACACTTATAAAATATTGAAAAAATATTCGCACATAAAAACTCGACTTCTGGGTATGCAATACGCACCACGATTACTATAAAAAATGCAAGTTTCTTAGGAGACATGTAACTACACGCGAAGTTTAGCGTGACAATTCATTGCCCCTCCTGATCCAGACACGGGAGCAGAAATATACTCCCTTACTTATTAATATTGTTCGGCGTGATTCAATAGGTCCTTCAAATGAATGATCCACACATCCGCAGACATCATCAAATTTTCTGTTGACATTCCTATTCTGTATTCATCGACGGATGTTTAAGGGGCATTTGAGTAACTTCACAAAAATCTCACATTTCAGAAGGGCATGAATTTAGCGCACGATTGGTGAATAAGACCAAGGAAACGAAGGGTCTTTATCGAGAAGGAACAGAATGACCGCCTAATCGCTTAAAAACGGGTTCAACTCGAAGGTGGGTCCGTGAAATAACGCCGAACACGATCCTGAAGGAAACGGGAACGCGAGAAAAATAATTTGAAGATTGTCGGAGAGAGGCAGGCCGCCAAATAGCTCTCTAAGATCGACTAAATAGCGAAACGAAAATAGATATGGCAGACTGGCCCGGAAGAATCGAGCTGGGAAAAATGTAAACGGATAATGATGCCCGGGATTTTTTCCGCGCAGGATTCAAACGACACTTTCACTCACGCGTTTTGTTATTCAGGGCAAAAAATTACGAGGCATCAATTGGTACAAAAAAAATAATCACGGCGAGCATCCATTAAAACTTAAATCCGCCTGCCACATCCACAATAGACAATCTATCAAGCACGGCACTGGCATGACAATGGAGAGAGTTGAAACTTAACTGACAAAGCTTCTGAAAAATATCCTATTTTCGAATTGAGTTATCCAGTTATTCTACGATCTGTACACAAAATAAGAGTGACAAAACGAACTTATAATTCGACAATCACAACGAAAACCGCCGTTACTGGGAAGATAACTACCGAATTTAGAATGTGCAAGGAAAAGCACTTTCAATCAACAAACACAGGTCAACACAACAAACAACACGAGGAGGTGTGAGAATTTGTATAGTTTGACCTCACATGGAAATTGCCAAATTTCGTACCGACGAAACAGATGCCAGGGAAATAGGTTACTTGAAAGACTGGCAATCAAAGTTTTAGCTGTGCCGAAAACCAAAAATACATTCTATTATGAATATTTTTTAGGGCGTCACTTGAAATGCCATACTTGTGCAGTTGAAATTATAAGATTAAATATGACGCGGGTTGAGGAGATTGGAGATGGTGGCAAAGAAGGCTGAAAAACATACGACATGGCATTTGGCAGCCTCTAATACTTAGTGGGTGAACTTGTTCGAAGAAAATATTAGTTAATGGAAGCGATATTATTATTAGGTAATCTACCGTTTAAGGTAGGTTTTTGGATGGACACAACTATCAAATAAACATTTTGTGACTCCCCACCTAGCAAACTAATCTATATCAGGTCCCTCTTCATCTCGGTGTACTTCTTTCCACCCTTCATCCCGTCCAACATCCCCACCCTGTTCCTGCCCTTACCTCGCTTGCCCAACATTATCCCCTCTATTACCTTCTTCAACATTCCACTACCGCTCAATACGCCTTTCATCCATTTTTCCTGCCTCCATACGATTGCTCTCAACAAACCCCTCTCCTCACCCATCATCCCTATTCCTTCCTCATTTGTTTTCCTTTCGGTCCATTTCACCTTCTCCATTCTTCTCCACACCCACATTTCAAAAGCCTCCAATCTACGTCTATCCTCCTGCTTCAGCGACCACGTTTCCGCGCCGTACATAGCTACGCTCCATATCAGAGTTTTTACGAGTCTTGTCTTAACATCCCTACTCAACGTCCCCGTCATCAACTCCCTCCTCCGATATAATGTCGCAATATAAAATTATGGTTTTCGGATAAGAGATTATAGTTATTAGTACTCAAATGAGCCGTTCTCATTTTGCGTTGTGGTATTTACGAGCCGCGCATAGCATTAACCGTTACAACTACATTTAAAAGTGTAATATACATGGTGAAGGTCCTAGGCACCCCTAATTATACGAGGTGAATAGCAATTGCGAGAGAACACAAGAAATTTTTTTTAAAAACCAAAAGAGTTTGAGTACTGACGTCATTCCCTGCTAAAATTTCAATGACCGGGAAGGACGTCAACCTTCCCCTTCACATTCGCTGAGTATGTGAAGCAATCGCTGCTACAAGAATACTCGGAAGCTCTCAGGAGACAAGGGGAAGGGTGAGAGGGGCAGGATGGTTAAGGATGAGGAAAGACGGGGAGGAGCGTTTCTAAAACGAAGCTTTAGTACGCATCAACGTGAAGTGCTTTTAATTAGCGAATGAAATACATAATTGAAGAATAAATACGACAGCATTAAAAAAAGCACGTACACCGAACGACTCCTCTGACACACTTACGTTGAACGTTCCGAGTTAACATTACAACAACTAACGAAATACCCCTTGGAAGACAACTACGGTTAAGCTACAGAAGATTCAAAGGATCACTCGGAAGGATCGAATTTAATAAATAATGCAATTCACCCTTCAAGCAATTTGTTGCTTTCTTACTGTTCTTCCGAAATATGTATATTGCCACATATCATTCTATTCTGGAGGAAAATTTCATCATAGGACAAAGTAACATTAACTCTTAACTCTCTCTTTGGAAAGAACTGTATAATATAGAAAGCAAAAAAAGAGTAGAAAATTTAAATTCTCTTAGTTCCTTTGCTTAAATTAAAACTTAAATATACATTTAAGATTATTCACGCCAGGCAGAATCATTTAACAATCACCAAATCGGTTAAAACAGATGATGGTGATGAAACTGTATTCTTTTTAAAAGGGCATTGAGTAATCTCATAAATGAATAACTCAATTTTCCAAATGCTTTCAACTATTGAAGGATTAAAAATACTTTAAACAATTGATTCGAAGGTATTTTTCGTCACGGCGTAGCAGCGTAAAGAAAGGAGCCCAGTTTATTACTTATAAATAAAATACTGCCTCACCTATTCTTTTTTATTTTTATACAGCCACGATAGGAATTGATTCACAAAAAGCATTTTTTTTTAAAACTGTGTATAATAAGTTCATAACTACGCGTTTGACTCATCAGATAGACCAATCAGAAAAACGGATAATTTGTAAATTAGTTCATACAAAAATCTACTAAATAATATATACTTCATAGGAAGAAACAACAGAAAATCCAAGGAAAGCTAATCACATAAAAACCCCTAATAGGGTAGGCAACGTACTTCTTCGCGGATACTTTCATTTCGTTCGTGGAAGAACCAACGATGTTACCATATAACCACCTGAAAGTGGATCAATGTAAATTCCCATAACGACGGCCATGGAATAAGACTTTCTTCTTACTTTATTTTCGCTGCGCTAACGAGTTCGCTGACGCGCCACTTTCTAACTGCAACGTCGCGAAACATGGTTAAAAAAATGGAAAAGGTTGAAAGCGCTTCCTGAGTTACTGTCCATGACATAATAGGAAGCCAACAGCTGTCCCCCAAAGTTCTCCTGATCACGAGGAACAAAAAGAAAATGCTACCCTGACTAAATAACTTCCGCCGCCCAACCGAAAGAAAATGAATGATTACTTCAGCGTGGAATATTTTTATGCATGTTAAGTGCGAGAGTACTCGTATGTTTAACATTTGCTGAGCATAGATAATAATGGTTTGTAACATTCCGGCCGCTCTCCAATTACAGCATGCACGGTATTACGCAGATGCAGATCTACTTAGAGCCGACTGTAAATCACGATTAAGGAGGTTCTAGAACGCACGATAAAAAATTTTAACGTGTACTTGGATAATTTTAATCTACTCGCCGAAGGAAAGACAAAAACGTTTGGTGTTTGTTTTTTGCTTTCAAAGTGACTCGAACTAGAGGAAATTATACTAAACAAGCAAGAATTAGAACGCAGTCTGTGCTAATGATACAATCACCTGGGTTCTGGCAATGCTCGAGTCAACAACCCGGATTGAAATTGCTGCGGATAATTTGGGGAATGGGGATATTGGATACATTTACCCAAAATACGAATGCACAGCCACCGTACCTTACGTGAAAATATTAAAATCCGTCCTCATAATTAATATTTAATCTTCTCCAAGGTAATGTAATTGTGACTAATAGCTAATTTCTTCGATAGCGCTATCACACGATCAGCCCGCACTGCGGGCGCGTGATAAATATTTAGCAGAGGCAAGATCACAAGAAAAATTAAAGGGCGACCCGTCGCAGACGTTACGCGATTCCCTCAGCGTCGGGATTACGATTCGGCGCGGGGTCTCTTGGGAGTCGACGCCGCCCGACAAAGCTGCCACCCTCGCCGAGACGTGCAGGTGGATGGGCCAAATCGTTCTCATCTCTCGTGGCGACGAAAATCACCGGAAAAGGCGACACAATCGTCGTCGAGCTGGCAACGCCGGGAAAGGGGTGAGGGAGAGCGCTCGTGCGCCTCACCAAGCGCCCTCCTCACCTGACAGGGGGAGAGGGGGGCGGAGAAAGAGGGGCCGCGAGGACGACCGGAGGAGCGTTGCCCTTCGCCCCTCCTCCTCTTCCACTCCCCTCCCCGCCCCCGTGCGGCCGCCCACGCCTCCCGCGGCCGCTCCACACCCGGGGACGGGGACGAGAGAGAATTGGGATTAAGAAGAGTCAAAACGGATGTGGATGGAGGGAGGAGGAAGGCAGGAAGGAGGGGTTTCTGCGGCGGAGGCGGGTGCTAACCTACCTCAGAGCGGGGAGGTGGCAAAATTCCCCTCTGAAAGAGCCAGCCACCGTCATTCATCGCTCCAATTTTCCCTACCTCCCCGTCATTTGGGGGCTTCCCATTTTAGCCCGGCTTATGCACGAAATTTCCCGAGAATTAAAGAGAGGGATTGCTTCCAGAGGTGGCACTCGGCGTCATTGAGGATAATTACAATGGTACGGAGAAGAAACTTAACATTTTCAGCTAACAGCGCTCGCCCCATTGTTGGCAGATTTGGACGAATCACGACTAATGCAGTACACACCCTCCAATCGGACGTGAGCCTCAAAAGCCGCAAAGTGTGCTTATGTAAAGTACGCTCGAAAAATACTATACTAAAAAAATACTGTACAAAACACTATACCACGAAAAAAAATATCAATTCCTCTGGATCATTAACCATATGGATAATTAAAAATATTATCTCTCATTGTTTTCATTTCAATTACAAAAAACAAGAGGTTTTATTATTTCGGAAGCAATGAAACTGACGTCGTTATTTCAAACACACTTGAACCATAAAAAACACATTAAAGGACGCGAGTCAAATGGATATTCAGATTTACGATTGTAAAACAGTGAAGTGTATATAAATTAGATGACATGTTGTCGCGTAAAACAGAATATATCACTGACGATGAAGTGCAGAGTTCGGGGGAGTATATGTAAGAGAAGGGGTAATGAAGAGCTCGGAAATGAGAGTAAGAAAGCGGGAGATGGAGGGGGTGGGAGGAGTGTTGACAAGAAAAGACGGTGGGAGGGAGGAGTCGAGGGCGTAATAGGCGTGAGGGGGAATAAGGGATGATAATGGGCGAAGGAGCTAACAATACGCGAGGAGACGATGGCCGGGTTGCGTGAGGAGGAGGAAAGGGGGAGGGTGACAAACGGAGAGAATGGTGTGGAGGATAGGGGGGGAGGGGGAGGAAGAAAAGCCGGGTGACGCGAAGAGGAAACTGGGACGACATTTGAATAAACGAAAAGAGAGGAACGTGTCATTTTTCGAGAGATAAAATATCCTGAAATGTTACCCAAAAGAAAACCATGAAAAGAAGAAAAAAACCTCTGCCGGCTGAGCGTACTGAATGAGGGGATTTCTGCCAGTTTGTATTCAAGACTAAGTACAATTTAATTCTTTCTTGAAAGAAACTGAATATGGTTCCATGACTGAGGTCGACATTATTTGGATTTAAATGAATTAAATATGCATTTGTCGACTAACACCTTTCCCACTAAAGTTTTTTTTTTGAGATGAAAAGAAGGACGCCTATGAGACATGCCTTTTTATTAAACATGTACGACCATTAAAAAAAAATTATATACTATTTTCGTGCCACTTGCACTTATTTAACTTAATGACTTTAAACTGTTCGCTCACGAAATTATGAAAAGTGAAACTCATTCATTTATATTTAACTCAATCTTTGTAACCACCGAAAGAGAGTCGGGAGTTTAAAGGCTAGCCACGGAAAGCTAATTTCCGATAAAATGAAAAAATAAAGTTTAATTGCTTGGATCCTTGTACCACCACCCACGAACCATTAAGCGGAAATTAATTTAATTCAGTTAAATAATTACAGTTGGATGAGCCTCGTTTGTCCATTACTTTCCTGATTGCGACTACAATAAATGTCAGTAAATATATGTATTGTCCAGAAAACTATGTGACGAAAATTAGACAATAATTCCAATGAAAAATTCCCATTTGCAATTCAGGAAAACCGGGGGGATCAGATAAAAAGACCTAAAAGAGAGCAGGAATGAATAGATAAAAGCTGATGACTACTCATAGACTGAACAAAAAATAGTATTGTGCGCGGAGGCCTTTACGGTGTACCAAGGGTGCACGGGCTCTTCCGAAAGAAGTGCTGGATTCTGACAGCAAGTACATCCGAAATTGCCCCACCAACCAGATCAGTGGGGGGATGACATGGACGATAGAGAATTAGAACGAATAGAGGACATGATGCGGGTGGACGGGAGAGAGATTAATAAAGCCTCGAGGGTCTGAAGCGGAAAGGTAAGTGGAATGAGGAGGTGCTGGCGGGGAAACAAAAAAGACGAGGAAAACGAGCTAAACTTTTAATTGATCAGAGTTCGAATGGAAGCTTCCCTGAAGACGATCCCCCGCGTCGGTGGAAACCCCGAAGGGATCAAGATGAGGATATGCGGCGAGGCTAGAGAGTGTCGAGAGGACGGGCGAGAAGAGGAAGGAAGAAGTCAACGAAGAGAACGCTACAGCAGACAACATCCACCGATCTCACGCACACAACCGAGGAAGAGAGACTTAGAGAACCAAGTAATCTGCTCAGGAGTCGCCGATGGCGCTAAACAAATTACAGTGCGAGTTAAGATACGACCATTATCAGATTATTACCGAAGGAAAGGGTGGAAATCTGTCGAGCATTAGGTGTCTGCAGTAGCATTCGTGGGACTTTCAAGTAAGACCACTGGGGTGAAGAGCCAGCAACCGGGTGAGAAAATGTACGGCGGCCAGTGATCGGTCGGTCCTTCACTGCACAATTCTCAAGATTAAGTCGCCGCAGTAAACCAGATATCGCCGCAATTCCCGCAAATCACTCTTCATCAGACATGCCAACTTTCAAAAATGAAAAATCGGGAGGACATGCCAACTTTCAAAAATGAAAAATCGGGAGATTTTTAGAAGTGTATCACGAAGTAATCACTTTTAATTACCACAATATTTGCATGGCACCTTAATCCCTTTATGACACTTTGCCAATTTTTAATGAATGTCACACTTTATTAACATGTTAAGCTAAGTACACAATTTGAACAGTTCATCAAGAACGTAAGAAGGAAAAATCGGGAGTCTCCCGCTTAAATCGGGAGAGTTGGCATGTCTGCTTCATGAATATTTCCGTAAATGTTATTGAGGAAATAATTACGCCACAACAAAAAGGTAGTTCAAGAGATATCACATAACAAAGATTTGATGCAAGCAGAGATGACAGCATGTAAACCAATGACAGCTTCAGGTAAAATTTAAAACAAAGTAAAATATATTTCTTTTAAATTTCCGTAAGCCAGTTACAAGAAAGGTACAAGTATATAACCAGTCCTATAGGAATAATACTCTTTTAGGTCTGTACTTACCCCGGGTAAACTGAGCAATCGATAGTAAGTTAACTGAAACACCTTAATGAAATGGTATTATTATCATCATTAGGACTATCGGCGAACGGTTTCAGAAAAGCCATAGGATGCAATCACATAAAACACTGAAGAAAGAATGTCAAAGAAACTTTCGGACTGAGAACCTCCAATCTGTTCAAATGTAAAAACAAAATACCCTCCTGTAAGAAATTATTCGCTTAAATAAGAGGCTCCACAAAGAGGCAAAGGTGGTGACTGGTCTCTTGTGTTAAATTTACTGCTGGCAAACAAATCCAATAAATGGTTTTTCCGAAAGCATCCATTATCCATTCTAGCATCTTATAGTCGTTCGTTTCGGAATGGCTTCACGAGTTTATTTTTCTATGGGCGTGAATGAACGCGAAAAGGAGATTGAATAATTTCGTTTCCACCACAAGATCCTGCACAGAGAAACACGTTGGCGCTTTGTGAGTTATAGCAAATGGCGCGCCGTTTAAATAAACGGAACTTCCCTACGATATTTAACACTCGCCGTAAATTCTTACCGATCAGACCATAACACAAATAAATTCGCGCAGACTAGTAGATGGGGAGTGCAGGCGATGTACTGATGTATTGAATCACTTGGAATTCAAGCAATGAATGTGTCAGAAAAACTGAAAACGATAACAATACATGGGGAAATCGTTCATAAGAAATTATTACTAAGAAATAACCAAGACATCTGGATAAAATTCATTATACATTCTAATTTATCCTTGTGTACAAAATTGCGTTTGTTATATATATATATATATATATATGTATGTATATGTATATGTATATAGTAGTCGCGGTAGTCCATGGGGCAGAGCGTTGGACTGCTGACCAGAGGGTCCCGGGTTCGATTCCCGGGCAAGGCACTTTGGGCACCTGCAGCTCCACCCAAGCTAGTTGATTTTTCGGGTACCAGATTTTCCTGGGAAACCATAACCGGCACAGGGAAAGGAACTGGCCCCCCTACCCTGATGTGTGAATATTCACACGCCGTTGGGCTTGGTACACGGGTGAGCTCTACCATCACCTACTAAACCGACCTTCGGGTTGATTACTGTGTATAATATATACTATATATACATATTATATACGTGTATGTATCTCGTTAGCGTTGTTTTGTTTTCAAAATCCATAGATTGAAGTAATTCACAGCATGAATAAGGTAGAGGCTCGCAGTGTGATTAAGCTCCTTCATTTGAAAGGCTACAGCGCCCGGCAAATCCCCGATGAAATGATAGCTGTTTATGTAAATGATAGCCCGTCGTACGAGTATGACAAAGTTGTGAGGTAGAAAAGGAATTTTCAAACTGGCCACATGACCCTCAAAGGAGGTGGAGAACCATCACTCACAAACGATGTTGCCACAGTAAAGCAAGTGGAAGACATTATCCTATTAGACCTATGAATACGCCAATGTGGATTTAGTTTTGCATGTATGTATTGATTTGTAATGTGGTTTTGTTCCTTTATACGGGTGGTGACCTAACACATCCCGCCACACACCTTTGCGACGGCTATACGGTGAATAAGGTTGATGTAGACCGAAGAATAACCATCCAAATCGCATGAATGAGACCGATCTTAGTTACGTCATTTTGGGGAAAATTATTCACAAAGAACTGCACATGTCAAAAGTGTCAGCACGCTGGGTTCCACGATTACTGACTCCTTTTCAGAAGCAAACAAGGCGCGACTGCAATCGTGACCACGCCACGGCGCGAGCAGCAATCAAAGCGATGTGGCTTTGAAATTTGATTGATGAAATTGATACATGCCCCCGATCTCAACCAAAGTGACTTTTTCGTATTTCCAGGACTCAAAAAACCATTTTGGTTGGGGATTTGACAACACAAATGACGTAATTCAAGAGTCGAACAATGGTGACTATGTAGAGAAGTCTTTAGAAAAACAAAAAGATTAAGTTTATCTCTCGATTATACTTTAGTAATAATTAAGAGTTTACGACACCATATCGTATTTTAACCCACAAAAGACAAAAATGCCAGAAGATGTACATGAGCATGCCCATGGGCGGACAGCAAACAAAGCAGACAGCGGTTTGGGGGACGCGAAGTGGTGGTGAAGGGCGGCAATGGAATGAAGAGAAGGGCCATGGGACCGTCCAGCCGCCGGCATGCCGCTGGTTGACCACCGGCCGTGAAGGATATGAGCCGGGAGCACGAGGTCATCGCCAGTGCGTCCTTCACTCGTCTCTTCCCCGAGCTTTGGGGGAGGGGAGGGGTTAGTCTAAAGGGCGGAGAAGAGGTTGGCACACGTGCCGCTGAATACATGCTGCCAACATTGTAATAACCTGTGTCACGTTAAGTTAAACGCCTACGTTTCATCACATTATTCCAAATGGATAAAAAATAATCAGGATTTTATGACAACCAATTAAAATAAACTAACGTGGGTTGTGAATGCGGTACTAAATGGCTACACCAAAAATGGCATGGTAGTAAAATTGAAGTCCTTTCCCAGAGAAATAGATTCGTGGCATCTAACAAGGGAAGGACCGTTTAGAATAATGAAAGCTATCTCACAATTCCAATATTCAAAATGGACGTTTAAATAAAATTAGTTGGATATGAAAACCCTATTGAAAACTAAAATAACGAAATTCTCATTCTTTTCAGTCCGCCATATAAATATATGCAACGAAGTACGACCAAGGAAGTGGTAAGATTCTTTCACTTGACGCGCGATGACACCTCATGGCCACAACCGGCACGAAATTGCCCCAACACCACCCCTCTCACGATGACGCTGCCGAAGGCTCTCTCGGTGAGGTTTCCCTGAAAATTCCATCATCATCACCGGTCATGGAAAAATATCAAGCCTGACCTCTGCTTAATTTCCGTCTATACTGAACACTTCCGCATTAAGTTCGTGGCTCTTTCTGGAGCGCGAAATGTTTGGAGCGTGGCATTCGCGGAAACCGCAGCAACCACGGAAAAAGAAACACGGTATCCGCGATAGAAGATCAGCCAAATAACAAATGAATTCAGCGTTGGTAAAACTACTTCCCAAGTTACGGAAATCCGACTGACGGACGGTCCGCTCCCTTTGTGCCGAGGACCGGGTGGGAGCGTAATATTAAAAAATAAAACAACATAAATGCTCTGCGTAAATCAAAAGATTTCGTCTAAAGAAATCTGATTGATAAATATGCAGTTAATGTCGAGGCCAAAATGATTTCTTTGACAGAGTGAGACATTCAGATTATAAAAAGACCTTGAATGCCTAAATTATACAGGAAGTAAAAATGATCAAAAACCAAATTTAAAAAATATCCGAGTCTAAAAATAGTCTTCACTCGTTCCAAAATTCAAGAGAAACCTATATGACATTAATTCAACTGTGAGCAAGTCATGGATTCAGATTGGGTGAAAATGCCCGAGGATCAACGTATTCTAATGAGGGGAAAGTGTAACTTATCAAGCGTGGTGCTCGTTTTATATCAGCAAAGGCATTTGCTCATAATGTTATATTTCGTCTTTCTGGGAATCGCTTTTTGAAGGGAAGACACACCACCTAATACTGTCAAATACCGGAAAGATGGGAGATATTTTATTCCACGGACCTAATATTCAAGTAATAATTCCCTTCAAAACGCAAGGTGCGCTGAGAATGTGTGGACTATAATCGGAACGATGCAGATTCAAAACACGAGTCAGTACAGTAAAAATGATGATTCCTTCCAGACACGAAGATAGCAATCAAAACTTGCTATATGATGAAGCATATACCAAACTACTTTTGACAACGATGGAATAATTAGTTATTTGCGGCTCTCAGGGTTAGCGTCGATGGAGATAATTCTGAATTTATAAGCTCCCATGATAAAGTTAGACGTACAGCCATGCTAAGAAGAAGAGGGCAGGGAAGAGATGATATACCAAAATAAAGATCTGATTTCTCACGCAACTCTTCCTGGAGATACTAACAACAAATTACAATTCCCATCAGACTATGGTACGTTAGTCATAACCTTAAGACCTTAGAGACACGAATGCAGAATGGACAGATAAACAATTCACTTTTTCCAGGCAAGATAAGAAACCAGAAGTAGTAGCCATCCAAGTCGTCAGACGAATGTCGGAAGCATCAGATATTGTAGTCTTTAAAAAAAATGATTGTTACGAAAAAGTACCCAAAGCTCGTCTAAGCTAAGAAAGCAATTATTACATCGTCTGATCGTACAACTTCTTAATAAAGAAGAAACCTTTCCATAACGTCAATGCATCGTGTGTGGCGACAATTATCCTTCCGTGCCACGAACCCTAGCGGTGGCCATTGGCGCCAGGTTGGAATCTGTCGGGGTGGGGTGGTGGCAGATCATATTCCCACCCTCCTCTCGGATCACAACAATGAGTTTACATGGACCCACGTAGCCGTGTAAATGCCTGTAGGGAAGGTCAACAACGCCCATCTTCGACCCTTGAGCCGCGTACCCTCGGTCACTCACTCACTCTCCTGCGGCCCCTCAACTTGCCCGGCGCGGAGTGGAAAGAAAGAGAGAGGAGAAATATGAGATACACAGAGACGCATCGACGAAAGACTTCCCAGCGTTACTTCTTGAAGAAGAGAGCCCTTCCTCCGAAGAGGCACTTCCTTGAATAAGAGCCGAGCTCTTCATGAGAGGGACAACGTCGAGGAAAACGGAGCGCGGGCGACATGACGAAGTGCCGCGTCGCCTTACAGGTCGAGGTGTCCCACCTCCGTCGCGATGAATACGACGACGCACCTCGGGAGCTCTCGGCGCGTCCCGTTCCACTTGGCTCAGCACGCCTCGAGGGGGGCACACACGTGAGGCGGACGACACCGGCGCCTAATGATAAAATACGCACGAGTCATTAATAATTCCGCCGCGAAGCCGCCACTATCAACTTGCGAGCTGAACGAGAGATGAAGACGACACGGTCATGAATCGAATTTACGGCCAGCATTCATATTTAACGGCATCTGCATGTTTGATGAGACCTCTGATAGGGAGAGGATTAATATACTCACACAGGCGCCGAGTATGCATTCACCGTTCGCGACAAAGTACATAAAGAAAGGGGGCGGTCGTGGGGTTGTATGCTGTTATTAATCAGTAGCAGCACACCAAGTCCCTACACAAGACTCCGTGAAGAATCTGGGGAGCGATGCTCAACGAGGCCCATCTCCGCGGTGTCGTCCGAGATTTCGTCGGAGCGACCGAATGGTCAAGTTGTGAGTGACTAAAATGGAATCATAAGGAAATCGATTTCAGAGAGACTGCTCTCAATGCATACGTGTATGCAATGGAATGAAATTACATGGAATGGCTACAAAACATACCCGTAAACCGGTACAAACCTAAGATTCGTATTCTCCTCTCTTGCTAGTGAACGGTTGTATAAGGGCATAGGCACTGAATCAACGTCCGAACAGTAAAAACTGATATTAAAAATTGTTAGCGTCAAAAAAAGTCAAACAAGAAAAAAAAATGCAAATAAGATTAGGTCCCATTTTAATTATACATTCTACGACACTTGTGCAGTTTCCTCCAGCCCGTATTTTCTTTACAATCAACGTTTCAAATCTTAATTTTAATTAACGACACCAAATAACTCATGACGGTATATTTATCAGATAATTTATTAGCATGAATTCAGTTTTTGTAATCAGTTTCCTACTAGCATTAATTGTTTTACTTTTTACGCTACTTGAATGAAATGCCCAAGGAGAGTTTAAAAAATAGGAAACTATTAAGGGTGGTGTCCATTATGAAAAACACATCTAGGCCCCTATTTCATTAACTGGTTAATCAAGGCAAAATATTAAACTAGTTGCCCCGTTTGTTTTTTCGCGGGTAATTACGATGGCATCTCATGAACGTCACTTCAAAACTCGAGGTAGCGGCAATCAACCACCACCACGAATGATATCCGGGTAGGGATCATGAATCTCCAATACGCGAGCGCGCGCGTTATCGCCATTGACGTCCTTTACGCGATGGACAACGAGAGAAGATTCTTTCACCGTTCACCAAATTTTACATTTCGAAACCCAACATGGCGTCCAATCCTGGCTCTACCGTTAAATTGCATTGAGCTGTGTCACATGATTCATGACCGCCAAATGATCTGAGAGGGAAAAATCGCGTTACGGTTATCGATTAATCGCGAAATAATATCCATGACCGCACGCCAGGTGGACTCACTAAGTAGAGAATGATATCCTAAAAATATGGCACTTTTTACGATAATTCGATTGGTTAATCAGTTCTTTAATCTGCAATATTTGCGAATACACCAGTAAATAAAAATAAAAAATATGAGAAGCATGCGTATCAAAGGATAACTTGAATGCACACACTTCTTCGGCTAATAGGATACGAATGACATCACCCCTTTCAACTAACTATTCCGGAGAGTGTTTTCCCCCAATGGGAGTAAATGACACCAAAACGAAGCTTCTCGAGAAGACGGAACAAGTGCTTCTTCAGTCCAAACGCTATCGAATGTATTCGATACATCGAAAGCTATCATACGACACATGCAGAAAAAACATCACTTCAGAAGAAAGTCAAGTTGATGTAGTACATTCCACTGAAACCTCTTTATACTATGTGTTATATCTCAACTTTTTATTAACGGATTTTAGAAGCTGCAACACTAGAGGCGAATAGTGATAAGCGTATCTCAACTTCAGTCCGCACAGCTGTTCGTCCGATGAACAATACACCCTTTCATGGCCCGATGGCTGGGCTACGCAACGCTCCAAAGATAAAAAGAGGGCGGACGAGTGAAGAAATTCAATCCATGAGTTGGCGCTCATAATATTTTTTCTTGAATGGCTCCATTGAGGATGCGGATATTCGCAAGGGAGTTCTGCAATTACACGTATATGGTTCTAGTATCTCCTCGTCTGACAATAGATCAGGATATCGCTTAAAAATTCAAGATAAAAATGTTATGTTTGAAATCAAAGTGCCAAGAAATGTAAATATTCAGCGTACTGTCCAATCTCTTCGCAGTCCTACGAAAAGAAAAACGTGAAATTAATAACTATTTTTTAAAAGTGATCAATATTCCGTCCGAAAAACACCTTTACCGACAATTTAAGCTTGAAGGTAATGAAGTATACTAAAATGCTTCCTGCATTTCGTCAATTAAATCTTACAATACATTCTTCTTCAACTGCTCCATATCACATTGTAATAGCGAATTTTTAAAGGTGAGACGAGCTGTGGATTACAGAAATGTATGGTAATAATCAAAGGACACTCCAAGGAATTATAACTTGAAGGTCACATAATTAATGGGTAGACGTACGGTAAAAAGTTCTCCAGCACGATAAATCGCATTCCCCCGCAGCTCAAAATATACTACTTGCCTACGCTCAAGTCCCACTCTTGCGTGACAATCACAACAAGAGGAAAATTATGAAAGATTTAAATCTAAGGTTGTACCCCTCCGGTAAGCTGATTCCAATCGTTACAGAGAAAAAGTGTCATGAAGCCTTCCACTATAAAGTATACCCTCGTATCGAATGGGAGTAAAGAACATGGTCTGGAGCATATGTCTTAATACCTGACCCAAGACTTCTAACGTGTTTCTAGTACGAGTAAATATTTCCCGTTCCGTTTGAACACTGTGCTTACAACCAGAATACCAAGATGGTGACAGGAAGACACCCCGAATCAAAATCTGACGTGCTAAAGCCGCAATGGCCTGAGATCAACAATCCCACCCACAGGTACACCACCAAAAATGTTTGGGGGAAATGAAAACGGTTTCGTAGAGGTGGTCCATTGAGATTCCCCTGTTATGGCAGCCATTTCGGACGGGGCAATCTTCCACCGACTACGTGGCAAAAGAAGCAAATACGCATGCATGCGAACGAATAAATATGCAGAGCAAACGTAGCGTGGAAAAGGCTGTCTGTTTCGCAGCTTGGTTATCAACGCGTTAAAGCGCCACTGACGTCATCCCGACCAAAACTAACGAAATAAAGACTCGACAACGAATGACGCAAGATTAAGCCCTAGCACGTGCTCCTTGCCGGCTGGAGCCCCCGCCATGGCGACGATGGGATGGGGAGCGAGAGAGAGCATAGAATGGAGAAAGGGTTCGGAAAACAAAGAGAGAGGGGAGAGGAAGAGAGATACAGAGTAGTAGAAGAGATTGCAGATGCCACACCATCCCGTTCATGAGTAAGTTCTGTTTATGAATCGTAAAAAAAAGGAGAATGTAGTACATCCAGTTGACTCAGCAAGAGCGGTGATCAAAACGACCAACGCTGGTTATGAACGACCGAGAATGGGAAAAAACTCGTAAAGCGGACACTCCTGAGGCAACTCCATGATTTTTTCTTCACTAATTTCACCTCACAAAGAAAACATTTAGAGGGAATCACGATTACGGTAGCAAGGTCCGAACGGGCGTATTTACAAAAAGGTGAATGAATACTCGGTGTCCGCTCCAGAAGAAGCTACCGGGCTGGAAGAAATAAAATCAGAGGGCGGTCAAATTCCTGGAAACTGTTATATTGCAGATTTTCCATGATTTCGGTTTACATAGACAACTATCGATTTTTACCTTCCAGCCCCTGGCGCAGATGGAAACCTCTCGAAATCCCTGGTTGTCTGAGTAGCTGCAACTAGCAAGGATCAAGGCTATTTAGTACATGCAAGCTAGAGAGTGCCTGATTAATTTCCATTTATTTTTTTAATACGTGATATTGGTGGGGCGCTGGCGCGGGGAGAAGTCTCTCGTAAGCCCCTGACTAGTGAGTGCTTGATAAGGGAGAGGGTCATTTCTCAGCACACATTAGCCGAAGCGTTTTTTGTTATCATATGTCGGTTAAATCGTTTACTGTTCTAACCCCTTACATTATTTAATTTTATTTTCATTTAATTTGAATTATTTATTTATTTTTACTCATTTATTTTTATTTATTTGTTTTCTTTCTTTTGCCCATTGGTAAGAGTACGTCTGGGGTTGATTCTCCCCATAGTATTCATACGGCTATAATTACAGCTCGCTTCATACATTGCAATGAACTAAGTTGCATTCACAAAGAATTTCCCAGGGCAGCAAATCTGATGGCGGCCTTAAAACGAGCGGGAGGCACGGAAGAGGGGTCTGGCGCAAACTCGAATCACTTTTGCGTGACCCTCGAGCACAACGCACGGAATTCCACCCAGGGTTGAATTCTGCATCTTCACGCGCCGATAATCGCGCTCAAATGCGGTGAAATTGCACAAGGGTGCGTAAGGAAACGCTAAAGCGGTCGGGACTTAACATATTCAGAGAAAACAAGAGCGGCGGGGCTAAGGGTTGTGCCTGGAGGGTACTGGGTGGGGTTAACTTTTCTCTTCCCCGAAGGCAGTTCGCTTACAAGAGCTCCAACCTCGAGAGAATGGCGTGGGAACACCAAAATCCTCCCGGGGCGACGGGAAAGAATCTCTCTCTTTCAATACACACACACACACGCACGCCCGTAACGTGGCGCCGAGATAAGCCCGAACACAAGCAGCTCACTGGAGGAAAATGTTGAGGCAGACACCTGGGTGAATTTCAAGAACAAGGGTTCCACTGTCTGGCGGAAAGGTTAAGGAACGAAGGATGCTAACAAGCTGGCAGCTGAGACCACACTTCAACGCCAGGAGAAAAACTCACAGGTGATGGAAATGAGGAGAAATGTAATTTCGCTGAACTTCAACCGATAGCAGAATACGGAAACCAAGTCGATACGGTGAATTTGCACAAGAATAATTCATGCAACCAAAAATAATTGTTCTCAGTTTTTTTAAGGGAACCGCAAACATTTAGACGTTCCTTGCTTTCTATGTTCCCATTTACGAAAACCTGATTTAACACTAAGTTTCGATTATTTAAATCCATGTTAATTTAACCTAATCAAGAAGGGACCCACTTTATCACTATTGTACGTTGATGAGAAATATTACTACTACGTGATGCAAAGCACACCACTACAGCACCGACTGTGTATGGTCAACAAAAAAATTAAAATACGTAGATGGAGCTCATGTCCGTTATAAAAACCATTTGATACGGAGGTGAACATGCTTCTCAAATTAAAGTGAAACTACAATTACAATATAACATCCAGCGCTAAATAGAAGACGGCTATCTCAATAATTCGAAAAATCTTCATGATTTCCGAGAGACAATTGAAGTCGAAGAAATTGATGGGCGAGGGGTGATAACAACGAGTTTGCCGATTTTTTTAAACAAGTCTCGAATGCAATAGTACGATGAAAAAACACCTCAAACGTTTTTCGGTGTTTCATTACGGCAGAGATCGAGCGTAAACAAAATTCCACGAGCAAACCCTTCCGAGGACAGGAGCATTATCAGTCGCTTGAGAAAACAAGAGCCCCTTGATTCAGTGACAGGACAAAAAAAGTCGAATACGAGATTACGATTATGAGAAGACGCAGCCTTAATGCGAAGCAGAGATGGATAACACGGCGGGCGCGAAGCTATGGGGATATCATTGCGAGCGAACCCTGGCGAAAAAAACCCTTCCGAAGCACTTTGGACACACTTCTCATATCCTGCACATCCCTCTCAAACTTCTGCTTATGCAAAACTGACTGACGGTTGCAGGGAATTCCCGGAAAGGAAAACAGCGGGGACAAATGAATTCTTCCTGGGTCTCCTACATCAGAATTAACTGCGTTTCCGCCAAAAATAGATTAAGATTTGAAAATAAAAAGGGACGATGACACCATTTAACGTAAAATTTTCATCTTTCCCGGAATATAACACTACGACAGGCAGAACGAATTCCTGGATGCCCTTGCTGTGGAAAAGTTGTAACGTAGTTCCTTATTAAAAAGTACGAAGGAATAATTTTTTTCTACCATTCCCTGGAACTCTTAAGCACAGACTTCCCCTCCTGGAGAAGGTAGATTTTTTTATTCAGGAGTACTTGTATTCCGATCCCTACTTCAGGTTCTTTGTTGAGAGCACTTTCGTCGGATGGGGCGTTAAACTGCGGACCTCTTGGCGTCGAGTTTCACTCCCACCCTTCCTCCCGGCCCATCCGTCCCAAATGGCGTAAATGACCTCAGCTATCGGTCCACTCACCCCTAAACCTACGACCCCTCGTACTGCTACTATTAACGCCCCGCAGCAAAGCGGTCCCTTTTCCGTTGCATGCTTAGATGTGGGTGTATCGCGAAGTGGGCAGGAGCGGCATGCCATCCAAAAGAGAGGACACGTTTCCCTAAGGTCGCATGTCTCAATGTCTTCCTTCGGGCGTTCACCCTTTCTTCGTTTCCATTATTCCCTAATTTCCCTTAATCTCAACACAACCTCCCAATTATTATCATTCTTTTCTGATGTATCATATTGACCACACTTCTGCGTTTTTTCCACTTCCCTTTTGGCATTGATTCTACCGAATACCTACGATTGAGCATGAAAAAAATCTAAGATGCTCGCGGAACGAAATCGATTGCAAAACGTTTCGAAATGAAAAAGCGAACGCGACCCCCGCCGTCGCCTTCTCTCTCTCTCTCTCGATTCCCCCTCCCCGCCAGACACCAGACTTGACTCTGAATCCGGAGCGAATGACAACAGAGGCTCTCGACTTCCCCTCCGCCTCCCCTTCACTCTCCCTCTATCGCTCCAAGTGACGGAGAAAGCAAAATACCCCCCGTCATCCCAGCGGCTTGAACGATACCTTCGTGGAAAAACTTCGCTGGCATTCGTCTCTCGTCTTTTCCCCTGGCGCTCTCGCCTTACAACCCACATTGCGGCCTGTGCATGTGCCAGTCATCACCGAGCCCAATCCGCGGAACAGCATGTTTGATTTAACGCGGAATGAAAATCAACCGCTGAATATACACACACACTTTTCAACATTCAACGGGGCCGAAACTTGGAAAGGGAAGGGGAGATAGTAAGCGGAGGAGCAAGTGATATTTATGTTGCCAAACTCTCTCTTTTGAACGAACTAATGATTGATCACAAGTTTGACGTGGCACACTCATGAAAAATCTTTCAACTTTGTATATATGAATAAATAAAAATAAACACACACACACATACATACATACATATACATATATATATATATAATACATACATATACATGTGTGTGTGTATAAAAATATATAGAGGTGTATACATAAAAATATAGAGATAGAAATACATAGAAATAAAAATATTTTTTTAAAATATATATTTTATATAAATATAAACACACACAAAATTATAATTTTTTTAATGTTCTCATTGTTTCTGATTTCATATGTAAGGTAAGCGCTGAAGGACTTCTACCTCGAAAACTTTGTTCTTGAAGTACAGTTTGTACAAGTTTGAACTACAGAAAGCATACTGTTTCATCATCCATGTGGGAGTATTTATTTTCCTTCTTCATTCATTCACTTTTTGAATTAGCTCTTTTCGACAACCAACAGCCGAACAAGCAAGAGCTCGTAGAGGATGTTATACACTCCCCTATTTCAGGGCGTGACCACCAGCCGGACTCGCCGATGTCAACCACATGACTGTTACCGGGCGCTCCCGGAGGTCGGCGATGATGAAACGGACTGCCTGTTTCATAGCGTGAGATGAGGAAAGGCTTCCATTTAGTCTCACTAATAATGGTTCCTCAGTTTCTTCAATCGAAAATTCACACCACTACGCCAAGTCCACAAGATTCCTAATCCTAAGCTCTCCTTACGAAATCGGGGTCCACAAAGGAAGAGTTCTACTACGGAAATGGCAAAAAAAACAAGAAGGGCTGCAAGAGCACAAAAGTCAGTCATTCCAATGCTTCAATACATCCAATTTCCATCGCTTATTTTATCTCACAATTCTTTACGGTATTATTATTCATAGGGGGTAACTAAAGCACAAAGCGAAAAACGCGTGCGGTCGCATTAGTTTATTCTGCTTTAAAAAATCTTCAACTTTAAAATCAGTTGCATAGTTTAAGACATAGCTCACCTAGTGCTGTTCCTAACGACAAGTAGAATCCGCACATCCAGCAAAAAGGGTCATTCATTTCCCCATGCCTCCAGCGGTTTCTCCAGAATCTCGCACCCCAAGTAAACTAACCTGAGGTGAGCTGGGTTCGCCTTTGGGCATCAACCGACTTTGAATCCGGAAACAGCAACAGGCGAACGCTATCTCCACTTTACTATCCCCTCTCTATATGCCCAGTGGTTGGTAAGACGCTCAAAAAAAAAATATTTCTCCAAAAGACATTTGCTGCAGTACCACGAATAGAAAAGCAACCTAATGTCAAGAAAGTTTGCCTTTTGATATAAAATATATCTGCACGACGAGTAAACCGTGAATAATTTAAGGGTCCGACTTCATATATTCGGATTTTAGGAAGGAGTAGGTTAAGGAAAGTATGGACGGGTTTTCAGTAATGAAGAGACCACCACTTTACCACTTACGAACCGTTCAGCGAAGAACCAATATCACTTGAATTTCATATGATACACAACATCCAAGGGCGAATTATCGATCGACATCATCGATTACTGTTGCAATTGATTTCCACCGGCAGCCGAAGGGTACAAGACGCAAAATTTGATGATACATTTTTGTTAGGGGCATGTTAATCGAAAATGTTACAAAATATGCCTCGAGCGACACAAGGCGATTCCTTGTAACCCAATATACTCGACAACTTGCGGCACCACTTCGTTTGCCTCAATTTCACCGAAACCGACATTTATCGGACACATCATTTACCACAAATTACAACCATGACTGAGGAGTGGGGACGGAAAGCACTTGCTTGCTATGACTGGCATGTCGTGAACACGCTAGGGTACGATGGCGGCGCCGTTTTCTTGCAAAAGGAAAACAACATGATAAGACGGATGAATCAAACCTTAACGACAGCGAAGAGCAGCATCGAGTCAAGGTCATATTTTGCAGTTTACCACGCAGACGTACACCTCCATCCTTTTTGAAGCCCATTTCTTACGGAACGAAAAAAAACTATTTCCAAAAATAAACTCACAAAAATGAACGCAGTTTAAGATTGTGACAAATCATTACTTCCAAAACGATAAAGTAAAAGAACCATCCATCAGTCTCAGCCAGTGTCTAGCCTGTTTCAGGGCCTCGTGAACACTACTGGATGCAGGACAGGCGAAGATCAAGTGTGTGAAATTAAGTGTGGGCTCACTCCTGGATGAAACGTGAGAAGACGAGATGGACCAGTTGATTCGAAGTGCCGAAGGAGGGAGGAGGAACGCATCCGGACTAAGCAACCAACATCCTTTCCCACGAGCCTCACTCCCACCCCACCGCCTTACCCCTCCCCCCACTTCCTGACCCCTTCTCCCCCCACCACCCCCGACCATTTTACCTCCATCGCAACCACTTCACCAGAGCACCGGCTGCCCCCCCCCCCGGTCGGCTCTTGGCCAAAGTCGGCCGAAACGCAGACCTCAACCCCTTAATGAGGCTTACGAGCAGGATAAGGCCGCGGGGAATTATTTTCCCGCAGTGGCAATCTTTTCGGTCGGGGGCGTCGCCGATAATCTTCATAAATCGATACCGAGGATTGACTTGGTTACGGAGCCAACATTAAGTTTGGTTAAGGAAGCATTTTTTTCTATTAGACGACAAGAATATCTGTAACGCCGCCTCTAAATGCAAAAAAGAATAAACTTTCAACATAAATGAACATAGGCGATCGCCTAAGAGGAGGAGATATCATTACAAAACGTGATCGAGTGATCACCGATAGGGTTAGTCACAGTTAAAGGAAAATTAGCCAAATTATAGAATTGCGAGACCGTTCATCGGTCTCCGCGTCCATCTCACACACAAAGACAAGACAAAACGTTTTTTTCCTCGACTCGAGACTCGTAGCGGGTGCGTGTCTGGGCGACAAGAAGCGAGTTATATTCCTTCGGGCAGCTAAAAAACGTCCACGGCCAAAAATAAGTTTCCCTAAAAAAAATGACTCGCGAAAACTGGGGTGGGGGGAACAAAGAGAAACAAAAGGACGCCGAAATGGAGGTGGCCCTCGAAATTCCCAGAGCGCGGCCATCCCTGGCCTTGAACGCCGGAGAGCACATCGGCTCCCAGATGGATGGTTTCCACTGTTTCCGCCAGGCGTCGTCGCGGGCGACCTCGAAAAGGAAGAAAGGGCGGGGAGGGGTGAGGAGGAGGGTGAAGGCCTCGGTGGTGAAAAACTGCCGGGACGTCCCGTCGGCGATTAGGCAGTTAAATCACGTATTTACCGAATAGTTTGTCCTTTTAAGCCGATTCCCAGAAGGAGACGAAACTCGATCTACGAGGTGAATTTAAATCTAGACATTTTTGGGGGAAGATGATTTTTTTTCTTTAGTTTCGGGGGTGTTTTTGAAAATCAACAAAAATATTCATAGGCGACCACTCATCACTTAACCGCAAGGGCTCTGCAAGGAATATTAACGAGCTAGGAAACGCTTTGGTGCCTCTGGTGTTGGTTTTCGCAATTTGGGAACTATTTTGATAACATACGACGTACTAATGGCATATGTCTGGTATATGTTTATAAAAATGCTACTCAAGAGGTTGAAAAATCAAAATTCACATTGTTAATCGCTATACATTACGAAAAAGAAAATGCAAATATGTTTTTCCACACTGCTACAGACTTGCGGGGTACTTATAATGCCAATACTAAAATACTAAACTGAGAACCTCATAAAGAACCAGTCATCAATAAGATCTGATGTTTTTCCGGGGTACTTGCTTAATGAAGGATTCTCCGGTCTTCCACCGGGTTAGGGGTCCCATGTTGGCCGAAGTTTCGATGCCCAACTCGTGCATCGTCCTCAGGGTTGCCAACCCTGAAGACGATGCACGAGTTGGTCATCGAAACGTCCGCCAACATGGAACCCCTGACCCGGCGGAAGTCCCGAGAATCCGTCATGTAGTCATCAATGCTTTTACTTCCGATCAAAAAAAGCAGATTAGCGTCGATTCCAAATTTGTTAGATCATCAATAAATACATTTATTCCTGCTAACTATTAAAAAATTGGAGACGATTCAGTATCATACCAAAAAATTTGGATGGGACACTCAAATGTAAAAAATATGGACAACACATTAAATAGTTATAAGTTGAAGCATGGCGAATCCATTCATGTTCGCTCGAAAACAAATGATATATTGTTTCATCTCCCAACTTGGTGATAGAAGTAATCAATATAACGTAAAAAAAAACAAAAATATAGACGATCGCTAAAAACGTTACAAAGAAATAAATTCAATTCATATAATACACGCGTAAACTTTTGACGGCAGATGACCAGAGGGGACCTGATATGTTGTTTGAAGATTTAAGTTTACCAGGATGTATTTTTGACAATTTTTTCTCACACGCGCGATCATAATAATAATTGAACGAAAAATTAAATTTTCAAGGTCCGCCATCCGTCCACAATTGCTACCAGATCGGAACTCCCCACGCCCCGAGTCCAACATTGAGAGACGACACCGAAGTCGCCCGGCTCACGAAGTGGGCTCGTGGCTCACGAAGAGCAGAGAGTGCATCGCATCGGCCGGGGAAGCAACCGGCGCTCGGGTCAGAGAAACTTGGGACAACTGTCGTTCGCCCCCTCTCCTCCCCCGGCCGAGTTGTCCGAGGGGTGGGATGGATGGATGGAGGGCGGATGGATCTAGTGCTCTTCCACAACACGTGGGGTGCGAAGGCCAAGGGCGAAGGACTTTGCGGGGGGGACACAAATCAATAGGGCCGGTTCTTCTTCGGCACTCATCTAGAGCACCCCCACATACAGCCACACGCCGGGTATAACACCAAACCAAATACGTAGTACTCGCTCTAAGTTGGCAGCCTATCCATCGGAAAATGACTCGAGGAGACCGACATTTTATGAGGACGCCCCATACACAAATATTGCAAAACTAATCCTAAACTACTCGTTATTTCACCTGCTCATATAATCATTCGAAGAATGTACTTGATAGTAAATAGCCTAAAGAGTAAGAGGAAATGTTTGTAATAAACCTGTGGCCTGTTCTCGCTTACCTAGATGGAACGAAATACGCAGTAGTTACATCTACATCTAATACGGAAGGATGGTAGGGGGTGCAAGGTAACCACTTATTACAATAATTATTTATTCATTTGCCAAAAAGTATTATGTTTCCTCGAAGCAATTAGTTCAGTAGTAACCGCCCCTCCACTTACATGTACCTGAGGTCTCGCCTACCTATGCAGTTCTGCGCTAGGAGAATGATGTAAAATTTTATTTATGTTTTTAAGTGTTACTTTTATGAAAGTTTGCATAACTACGGGTTTCCATTGTCCCCCGGCCAATGCTAACCTATAACTACAATGTGACGCTTCCTGTCCTCTCACAACGGTTCTTCACGAAATGGTCAATTTTCTTTTTTTCTCCAGTATGATACGATAATTAAGAACTGCGAAATGCGCTGGCAGACCTCGCACTAAAAAGAACCCTTCTAGGCGCCAGAAAACAATTAGGCGATAAACCAGGTAGGTCAAAATTCAAATCTCTCTCCCGCACTTGTTGTGCGCCCTTGGCCGATTTAAACGAGCAAAACTGGCAGGGACTTAGATAAACCCATCCGCTAGAAGAAAATGCAGATTCCAATTATAACCACGTTTTAGAGGAATCATTTTCAGCATTTTAGTGCCCTGAAAGTCACCGCTAGGGTGTGTGGCAGGGGGTGAATACATCCCAGAATAATTTTGATCCGAATATGACCCCTACCGTGGTCGGACAATGTTATTCCGATCCCTTATCGTTTGTGGCAAAAATGACATCTTCTCAAATCTATCTGTTCTACACTTAATATCTCCACCTAATTGTTCCACGAACAATGTTGATACGCTACTCAGTTTATCATAAGGTTTCACAAATCTAGCACCTCTACGCAGCACGCGATCCATTTAGGCAATCAATCCAACCTCATATTGCGTCGCAACCAACAGAATGTGCAAGAACATTCATAAACTTCTCACAAAATCAATTCGAATGTCAACGAGTCTCGAAACCGCGACCAAACTGATCATTCATAAATGTCATGAGGTTTCCAAGTTAAATATCGTGATTCTCAACAGTACATTTACAAGTAAGTCGATATCGTACTAAATTAAAATAAAATAATTACGAAATTTAGTCAAACGTCACACACGACAAATGTATGTTGACTGGCCTGGCATGCACTCCAGCGAAGAAATGAGAATAGAATGGCAATAGAAAATTATACACATTCAGGGTTATCGAAAGATCGCGTTTATAGGGCGTTCGTCCCGCGCCCTTGAAAACCCTCCGCCACGGTCAACGAGACGCCGAGGGGAGAAGGGAAAGGACCGAGAAGAGAAGGAGAGGAGACGAGACAAGGTGGGACGGAAGGGTATGAGCGAAGGAGACAAGAGCGGGAAGCGTAGCGGGGCGGGTAGGAGGAATACATGCATCGCGAGAAGGGGACTGTCTTGGGAGACGAGATGTTGATCTTCCCCCTCGAGACTCGGGGGGCTCCCACTACACTACACTCTAGTGGGACGATTAATTAACGCCCGGCCATGTGTCTGGCGCTCTAAACGGTGGGTGGGCAAGGTGAGGAGGGCGGCAGGCGAAATATTACAATCCGACCCTCAAAACCCAGACTCACTCACCCTCCACACTATTCAAGAAATTTCTTCCACGAAGGGTTACGACCCAGCGACTAGAGGTGCATTGATAACATCAGACCTTGAGCCATTTCCTCCCGCCTTAACCAACTCCACGAAACCTTAAAGGCTGGATGCTACGAGGGTACGAAGCTCCTCAAAAGTTATCCAAGGATACACGGGGAGGACGACCAAGACCGTGAGAATGGACGGCCAAATAAGAGCGCTTCCAAACTCTCGAAATACAATTCACTGGGACATTACACGTGGGAAAACTACGCATCCTGCCGTTCCAAAGCTGGGGTGGACACCTTTATTTCGGTTTGATACGTTAATTTAATTAAAAAAAGAACCATGGGAATTTCCGTGGCGATTGCGATAAAAGTGGTAAAACAGCAATCTCAAAGACACAAAAACGATTCAATCGATCCATAATATTATTCCATGAAACCTTGCAAAGGAACACAATAAGATTCCGTTTAATTTCTCATTCTTACATTCCCATTTCCTTAATTACTGAAAAATCAGCTACTAACTACACTTCACTGAACTGCTTCTCAGCCCATAGCACACTGAGGGCCGCCATCGGGCCGACTTCTTAAAATTATATAACTGAATGTAAATAAAAAGTGGTCGAAAGTTGGAATGACAGAAGACAATGGCGTGCAGCAAATTTCCTTCCGCAATAACAAAACCCGAATGCCTATCAAGCCTATTGTGGATTCCAAGTCTCAAACTATACAAAGGAACAGTGAGAACAGAAACCTATCAATGCTGGGATCTATTTCTCTCATTTTACCAGGGTGGTCTCATCTCCCATTTCAACTTGAGCTTCTAATAACACCCTTGGCGATACGCCTATGCTAGATGGCCCAGCACTTTTCTTCAATCGTCCCACATAAATTCTCGAACAATCGAAAAACAATGATGGCCATCGAAAAGGAAAAAAAAGTTATTCATAGTCACGATACCGGGACACGGTCTTCAAGAGAAGTTATAATATCGTATGGACCAGGACGAGGTACGTACGCTATTGACTCCGGAAAGAAGCACCAGTATGAAAGACGTCCATCGACCGAAACGCGGGCGGTTGAAACGGGAATAAATTCACAATCAGGAGCGACAAGACATGCGTGGTACCAACGGAAAGATATACACTTGCAAGACGATAAATTGACTGGTGGTCCCTTTAAAAAAAAAAAAACTGGCGGGAATGAAACTGCAGGTTGGGTGGTGAGGGCGAGGGCAGGAGTGGGGACGAGCGGGGAGGGAGGCCGATCCCCTCCACGCAGAGCCGTCTGCCCTCCCCCACACTCACACCCTCCACCTACAGCGTCCGCCCCTCCCCTCCGAACCATTTCCTGCCGCCCCGACAGCCCCATCCCACTCCAAGCCCGGACCCCTCCAGGAAAAAGAGCCCCGTGCCCTTGGCAACAGCACCAACGACGCTCGGGTACAGGGGGGAGGGAGAACCAGGGGAAGTGGGGAATGGGAAGAGGAGAGGGAGGAGACGGCGAAGACGGGCCCGGCCGGTCGTCCGACGGTGCAGCAAACCACTGCGGGGGAATAACAGGGGGAGGAGGCGGGGGAAAGTGGGAAAGGGGAGGGGGATTGGAGGGAGAGACGCAGAGCGAGCGGCAACTGCCCCCGGAGCGAGCGCGTTGAGCCGAGGGAGGGTGGGGGAGCATCTATTTTTGGTGGACGTTCCTGCTAGAACAACAAAAAAAAAGGTCCATCTCTGATCAACCAATAAACACGTCGAAAACTGTGGAAAATTATCAATTCACCAGAGAGGGGGTGCCGCGTGCCTCAACACCTATACCATGAAAGAAAAGGGCGTGATGTCGATGCACGATATCACGAACAAAAATATCATAATTATATGATAGGCGTCCTATCCAAGCTGAAGGAATCGAGGCTACGGCTACACTTCCACAGACTACGCAGACCCAGTACCAAAACTCGCAATCTCGTAACGAATTACCAAATCCCCAACCTAGCTACTTTCAAAAAGGACCCCGAGCAGAAATGGATACACTCAAGACATTATGATATTAATCATAAAGTGGCCAACCGTACTAGGGACTAACTAACCATTAATAAAATGTAATCGTCGATGAGTTCATTTAAGACATTAAGGTTTATTATTAATGACTTAAGGCGCACACGTTAGTAGCAATTTCAGGTTATTTGCTGACAACACGGTGGTATACAGGGAAATAAGGAACCAACTAGATCGCGAGCTACTCTCAAGAGACCTAGATCTCGGATTGATACAAGTAATGGGGAATAATGCTTAATATAGACAAATGCGCAGTTTTGAAAATTTGGAACTGAGGAAGTGGTGAGCAGGACATGGACTACGAAATACAGGGTTCAGTGCTAACTACCACCAATTGAAGTTAAGTATTTGGGGGAAGTTTTAACACCACGCCTTTCATGGGGAGCACACATCAGAACAATATGCGGATCCGCTTTAAAGAAACTGGGCTTCATTAAACGGGTGGTGGGGAAATACAATGATAAAGTTAAAGAAATGTGTTATTTTGCTTTAGTCAGACCACTTTTGGAATATGCAGCAGGTATTTGGGATCCTTGGGAGATAATTTTTCAAATTATTCAAATTTTCTGTAAGGGTTTTTGCATGAATGTACACCATGTTTTGTTTGTTGAATGTATACATTTGTGGCTTTTGCATGCGGTTTTTTCCTTCTTAATTACGGGTGGTGCCCTAACATCCCCCGCCACACGCCCTTGCGGCGGCTTGCGGGGTATTAAGTAGATGTAGAAGGCAGACGTAACTTTAGGAGTGCCGCAGTGAAGTGTCATAGGGCCTCCAATTTTATTATAAATTAACGACCTAAACTTCGATGTTAGCAGAAATCTTAAGATTTTGCAGACGACACGGTGACTTGCGGGAAAATAAGGACAACGATAACTTGCGTGGTATTCCCTAACGATTTGGACTAGTTGACGGAGTGGTGGAAAGAAAGGAAATTTGAATAAAATATCAATAAATTTGCAGCACTAAAATTTTTGGATGATATAAAACATTAAAATTCGTACAGCCATTAAAAAATTTCACTCCTTAAGTAAAATATAATGAATAATTCCGATTCCAGCCAAGAAAAAATCGTTGCTTATGCAAAACATTTTGTACGGGTGCAAAATTTCGGTCACATTTGCATGCTAAAAATCGCCTGGTCTCAGGAAATAACATAAATGTCGCAGCACAAATATCCAAGACTGTGACAGCTGTCCTTACAACCATTTCCTAGCAGCTGAGGGGCATTAAAGAATATACAATCCAACACAAGCAATCGCATTTTGCCAAAAAGAATTTTACTGTACTTGGTGCTTTTAATTTTTCGCACAGAATGGGGAGTAACTAATATTAAATTATCCTATTTCCTACAGCACACTAGACGATGAAAGGATACGTAGGTACATGAACGCTTTGGAAAATAAAATACCCCTTTAGCTCTACAGCGGCCATTGAGATGAACTTTTGGAAAGGAATACTTCCAATGCGGGCCGCATGAAGCAGGTAAATAATCAATCCACCCAACGTTATCATCCCTCCACCCCTTCTACATTTATATGGCTTGAATTTTTTTACCATACACCACTGGCTACGGGCATCCATACTACCCATTCACGGCGCAATACTCCTAAAAGGATGGCCGGGGAACCCAATTTAATATGGCAAAAATGTTTCGAGTGATTCGCACAACACTAATGCTGGCCCCACTTTTGAACCACGCACCTACAATTCTTTTTCTCGTCTGATATAGGGCGCACAAAACAAGCCGTGATCAAAGCCGCCCCGAACATACACGTACAAACTCGGAGAGAGTGCCCCCCCTCCCCCCCCCCCCAGCTTGCTCAGATCTCGAAGTCACAAAGGTTGCATTAACATGACCAAAAACCATTCCGGGAGGTTTCGCAATGGCGGGGGTGGAGCGGAAGGAGATGGGACGGTGATGAAGGAGCGAATGTAATGCTGAAGAAGAAGAAAACCGCAATCGTCTGAGATGTTATGTGGTGACTACACCCCCTGCCACTCTAAACCAAGCTGCCTTCACAGAAAAAATCGCTAAAATTACTTCTTGAAAATTATTAAAAACACCGCCCTAACTCATCGGGATTTCTTTTTAACGCACAGGAGATTTCGCTGTCCGTCAACGTCCAAAATTTGTTAACTTGCACTCCGCGGAGCGAGGATAAAAATTGGATACGCGAAGCAGCTTTTGTACCTGGGTATTATTTTTTTCGAAAAAGGTCAGCGTAAATAGCAGGAAAATTGGCAAACTGTGTTGGCAAAAGATCTTTTACGAAAACAGAATTTATGACTCCGAAGAACTGAAGCAAAGAAAAGATATGTGAAAACTTGTATAAATAAAATAGCTTTGCCTCTGGGGAATAACTGGAGTTCTTCGTGAACGAAATGAATGTTTCATCAGCTGTCCAGTTTAATTTTTAATTAGTCACAGTACATTTTAATGCATATAGCCCTGTATGCAAATATTAACAGGACCGAAATATTACATTTCATTATTCGGTTATGCCCCATCTACAGTATGCACTCGAATATTTTATTTTGAAAATGGTCACGAAAGCTGAAAAACCACCAGAGCCTCCAAACGAACCATTACACTCAACGCCACCATTAGCTGGGAAGCCCACTATGCATGCATGCATGCTCCCTGGAGGTTACTGCATCCACATTGATTGTGGTACGATTCCCAGATGTGCGGGTGTCTTCCTCCTAGGGTCTAGTTGTTTGCGATTACTCTTCGTCATCACTTCATCTCCTTTATCAAATAATAACCGACAAAAAGTAGTTATTTTCTGATTAAAGGTAAATGCAAATTAGTTTATAAGCAAAATCGAACTATGATTTTATTACTGAGAAGCATTGCACGTTGAAAGCTGCCATAAAGGGAAAATATGAGACAATTAGAGGAGGGAATAGGACTTCGATTGGTATTGAGTGGGGCTATACGTTTTACAAAGATGGAGGAAAAAAAATAATGAAAAAATGCACGTTTGATGTCAATAAGTGACTACGATAATATTCAATTCCCTCTGCCATTCTGCTTTAAGTTTATTATCGGGATACAATGTGTTTTCAGTCGGCAACATACCTCTCCTCCATCTGGGTCTATTTGATCCTAGCATAAACAACAAACAATGCGAAGGATCTTCATCTGATTCACATTCGTCCACCAATAACTATCAAGTAAATCCAAACCACAGTCATTGTTTTCACCAAGTCAAGTTTGACCGGTGAGGGTATTGATTCCCGCGCACTGACTCGCACGTTTGGGAAAGACAGTTCATTACTTCACCCTACGTAGATTGGATTTTCACAAAAGGTTGTTTCAGTGAGTAAATGACAGAATTTGCATTTCGCTGGGTGGTTCAGATTCGTCACCCAGGGGCCCCAAAGTTAGCAGCTGAAAGCTTTGTCCACTAGACTACCACGCCACCCACCCATATTGAATATGATGCGGCGTCATACAAGCTGACCACTCATGGTGCACTCTTGTTTAGACGCCTCTCCGAATGACCGAGTGTTTCATGCCCCAGATCATGTACCACAAACTGATTACCTTGTTCACACCACTACCGACCGCAGAGTGTCTGACCTGCAGCTACAGGAGGCTGCATAATACTCGTGGCTATGACTTCATTCTGCATGATCGCGGCTTCAATCATTTTTCCTAGAAATGTTACTCCAATGTTCATTCGGAACATCCCGCATCGGCCGGGATTTATCGAAGCAACCTTGGCAACTAATGTCAGGAAATACCTTCTAATCCTAAACCTATCCGGTCCGACATCCACATCCTATACAATCTATGCAATAAGCTTGAAAAATTCGGGGTGGAGTTTCATTTATGAAAGTGAATTTTTTTCCACCATCTTGATAACTTTTTTGGGATCCTCATCCGCGGATTTCGTACCCAAGACCTCTGTTAGAGCTGACCCCTTTCGCCGAAATCACCCACTTCCCAGGATTCAAGCACTGAATGATTCGACTTGTAAATTGTAAAACTGAATGATATTCAAAGAGTACCTATTCTTATTGCAAATAGAATAATAGAACGAAAATCGCATAAAAAGTAATACACGAGCGTAAATTCTCACGAATTTTCTCGCACTGAGATGAAACTGTCAATTCCCACTCTTCTGGGTCGACTAGCAGGGTTGTAACCTTCCGCTTTGGAAAACAACGCCGGAAAATAATCGGGTCCGTGTAGGTGGAGGCTTGCTTCTTACCCGATTCCCTCCATGCCGACGCCGCTCAACCGACGTCGAAACCTCCTCCTCTACAACCCCCCCCTCCTTCGGCCCCCCTCTCTCTCCTCTCAACCTTTCTCTCTTCCCGGCTCCAACTTGTTGCTATCCATCGATTCGTCGTCCCTTCCTCCCTCCCCCGCCCTCCAGTCTCTCCTCCCTCCAGCTCCCCAACTTCCCCTACACCCTCTCTCGCCCCTGCACATCGCCTCTGAACGCCTCACCTACCCTCGCCCAGCCGGGAAAGGAAGACAATAAAAACACCGGCAATGCACGTCTCCATCCTCCTCCACAACCAACCTAGCCTCCACAAATCCAGACTACTTCCGCGGGTTTAGGAGGGGAGGCATCGGAGCGCGCTCGTATTTACGTGTAATGCACACGCAGGCACGCCACAAACACTCCACGCCCGTGCGGCACGGCCTCCTCACGACCACACTCTCGCCGCTCTCTCCGCACGGGCGAGTGAGGGTCGGACGGACAGTCCATTTGGGTGATCCATTGGCTTGGGATGACGCAAGAGAGGTCTGAATGACGCGGGTGAGGAATACGGAGCATCTGAATCCAAAAATATACCTGCAGAGTTATAATACAATTCCGTGAAAAGCTCAGCAACTATATTGATGTTGGAAAGAAAGCGTCTTTCCTTCCTGAGGGGGATTTTAAGATTCTCTTCTAGATCAGCTGGCGAAACAATCCACTTTTATTGATATGAAACACACGACATCAGATAATATATTCGCGAGGATTGAAACTTCTTACTTTCAACTCCAATAATTCGTCCAGCGTGATTCATCTCTGTTTACTTAATGAATATATGATTTACATACATAACATCTTTGCTTTCTGTCGTACTCCGACTCACGCCACACATGCGCCATTACGTTTACGTAACTTAATCACATATGCACAATCTCACTCCATCGACACAAAACCTTGTGACACACTATAGAGACCTGACGCAAAGACATTTCTCGTGCCGGGAAACTTGAGTGAAGTTTGGAAATATGAGAGCGAACCGTCGAGCTCCCTCTCACTACAGGGATATTATCAACCAAAGTAATTGAAAGGTAAACGGAAAGGCAAATTGCCTCCGAAATAATTATTTGAACAATAAAAATAACTCTCTTCGACACACCGCGTTTCCCAAGCACACCAAATTTACAACATTCACTCCCAAAACTCTTTCTACAACAGGCGCAAAAAGGAAACGCGTAAGTAGCGACGTACCGCAATGGGTGCGCGGCGCTATCTACCGGACCAAGTCCGCAGCAACTCAAAACAGACACATGCATAGACACAAAAACGTGAAGGGGCCGTCGTCTCGTCCACCCCAACACTTAGTGGTTATAACACTCCCCCGTCGAATTAAAAAAACAAGTAAAATATTTTTTCAATCCCCTTACCATGTCTGGTCCCATCTCCTTCATGACGTTCCCACCGGGGCGTCGTTGTGCCGCACCTTCCCGACGGCTTCGTTACGATTTTCTACGGTGATTTGGGGGAGTATCTGGGTGGGAAGGGCGAAATCAGGGGGTGGGGGTCTCTGAATGTGAGCAGAAGACGAGATGGTGATGTGTTGGTGCACCGACGAAGAAAAAAACTTGAGCTGTGGGGGTGAGGGGTCCTTGTATTCTGCGGGATTTCAGATTAATAGGTTTCGAGGGGGAGGGGATGGTGGGAGTGGGAGGAATCGAGGGGCGTTGTCGACGTACTGTACACGGGAGGGTGTATTCCGGGAAGGGGATGGGGAGTTGAGGGATTTTTGCGGGGGATAGATGAGGGGGGAGCTGCAACGGGGGAGAGACACAAAAACACCAGGTGGCCCGGCTTCCGACCGGTGTGGGTCGCCGGCAGAGGGACTGACGCGCGTTCGCCGGGGAGGTGGCGTGCTTGCGGGAACGGAGAAGGGCTTCGAGGGGAAATATACAAGGCGAGCCGCCTTCTTACTAGGATTTCCAAGACGAGGAAATGAAGAGCAAGCTTCCTATTCTCTCTCCGGCTGACCGACTGGACTTGCACTCCCTCTCCTCTGCGGTTATCCTTGCAAGGACGGGTTGCGAATTTTCCCCCTATTTACACAGACATGAAATGAACACCCCCTGAAAAAAAACATAAGCTGCCCTCTGAATTTTTCCAGCTATATACAAATGGGCATCAAAAACCCCCCCAACCCCAAAAACAAACTGCCGAAGACAACACTTGGAGCACTCAATGATACACCACACTGAACACTTAATTGACGGCGAAATGGGGAAGGAAAACACCTTATATTTATATATATATTTTTATAACAGCCCTCTTCCTTCTCCTTCGTTAGGAATAATTTCCTACCCCCCCGTCGCTGATTCACTGGGGGGTGCCACCGATCTCACTGTCCTATCCGGCTTGGTCTGTGCCTGAAGCTGGCGACAGTATTCCATCCACAGACGGGAGTTGTGTACCGTGCTGCTCTCCCGAATACTTTGTTTTGGGGTCGGATATGGCTGGAAAACGTTCCCCCGCCGGAAGCCTTAACTTACAAGGGGAGCCGATAGGTATGGCGAAGATGATAATCCAAGCTCCACGGATAAAACGACAGCCCTCACACACATGTAATCTATGTACAAGCAACACACATAGATATGGCGACGGCACTAACCAATTTTTGGTGGGGTGAAAATATTCTCGAAATTTTTTTCACCAGCGCGCCATAACCACCACACTCTCTCTCACTCTTTCGCTCACACACAAAAGCTTGCAAAGCGTGCGACAAACCAAACTCGACTGGCAAGCGGCTCGGGGGAAACGCAAGCACACAGCGAACGAGACCCCTCGACGGCGCGTTGGCTGGGCGGGAAGGAGGGGTAGGGAGACGCGGCGGCGGGGGGAGAGGTGAGGGGGGGGGTTTAGGCTCGAGGTGGGGTGGCGAGGGGAAAGGCAGCGGGGGACTGGAAAGGGACGGAGGGAGGGAGACGGGGGAATGAGGAGTAACCATGGTTACCAACTCGAACGCCAATCGAGAGAAACCGGGGAGGGAAGCGTACAAGGTTCCTTTCCGAACGCAAACACCCTTTCTGTCGCAGCCCCTCCATTCTTTCTCTCTCTCACGGCCACTTAAATAAATGATTCCAGCGTTAACGAATTTATCGTGCGAATCAATGAGCATAAACTCAATACCAAGAATAAAAGCTGCTCGGTAAAAGTACTAAAAACTCGTTCGGTCTCGGTGACATCCACTGCTGATACAAAGATGAACTTAGTATAATCCCCTCCCCCCCGACCGAAAGAGACACGATACCTCAGGCCACTGAAATATACAGCTGAAATGGAGTGAACAATTAGGTTTCCAAAATGTCAATGAAACAATGTTCGATCGGTATATTACAATAACTATTTCATGCCATAACAATGTGCAGCAATACATCTGACAATACTTTAAACAATGTATTAACATAGTTTTTATTAACATGTATTATAGTTTATTAACATTAAAAGTCAGAATGTATTAACAATTTTAAAGTCGAGACGAATTCATATTCTTATACTCGAGTACTGCTCATTGAAAGAATCTCTTGCTTTTATTCAACTAGTCCAAAACAATAATGAAATGATAACAAATAGGCACATTAAAGCTAAATTTTACGCCGGCTTCCCTGTACTTTGGGTTACAGATGAGGTACCGACAACGCACGAAAACAAAAGACGATTCAGAGATTTCACTGCACAAAACATTGACCCACGTTAAGCCGATATCGCAGATACGATAAATCATATTCCCCACAACCGATGACTTCATAATATCAATCAGCTTGTGACTCCATTTCAAAGGCGCTTCAAAGTCAGCCGATATGCGCGTGCAGTGAACCACGAAAATACATCAACCAACAGATTTTAAAAATCTGTCCATCAGAAACATTCTTCGAGACTGGAGCCGACTCCCGCAAGGGATGACATTAGGTATCTAATTTTGACCTATCATTATTACGGAGAAGTTACGTGAAAATCAAACACTCCTGTTCCCAGAATTATTCGAGAGAGAATAATCGGAGACCTTTCAAATTCATTTTCAACTTCTTTTTTTCCATTCGTGTTTGCTTTTTGCACGAAATAACATTTTTACATATGACAGCCAATATACCTGTTCGATATTTTAATCTTTGGAAGTACGGAATTTCCGTAATGGAAGTATACCGGTGAAGTAGCATTATAGTATTGTACACCATATAATATTAGCAAAACCTTCAATATTAATTCAATAAAGATTCTTCCAGTTGGTCTTCTGACCCAATGGTGCTGGTGCCTGAATATCAACTCGGACATGGGTGTTGTTGAGCGAACCTATTTGGTCCGGGCCCATAAAGTCTGATAACAAGCGAAGGCTTATCAGAAACTTAAGGATCAGAAGGCAAGTTCTAGAAGCAAAAAAACACCCGTATGCGAACAATTTCTGTTGACAGCACTTCGAGATATTATTTGAACTGTTTCGCCATCCAATATTAAATCAAGAGAGAATTCAATTTTAACGGAACCTCAATAATATTTAAGCTTTGCTACTTTTGATTCTTCACATATTATGGTCGAGATTACCCTAATTATTGCTGAGATTTTTGCCTCAATACATTTATTCTTGGATATTTGTTACGGTATGGTCGATGGACACATGTCCTTATCGGGGTTGAAAGTATTTTCAATGCTTGCCACCTTTTTAGAGAAATAGTAAGTTAATACATTTTCCTTACAAACGTCGCCAAACCAAAGGAACACGTACATTACAGTAAAGAGGTATCAAAAGAGATCAAAGAGACCAAAAGATTTAAGGGAGTGAAGACCGGTATGACATGAAATCTCTGCAAAACAGAAAGACTTCAACGACGACTCCTTGTCGACACGATCACTGGGCTATGAAGGCCCTCCAACGACACTCACCTTATTTACTTGAGCTTGCAGATCTGACAAAGGTAAGACATGAGTAAAAATGAGTTGTGCGCGACGAGTTTCACAATGGAATTCATCATCAAGGATCTCGATTCGAAGACAGGCAGTAGTTCAAAAGAACATCTCCCACTGTTGGCATCCCTGGCACCATGGGACAGCGGCATGGGAGACTCCCTTGACTTTTTCCCGATGCATGGAACGATGAGGGACCGGTGGGGTTGGGATGGAGGAAAATACGGGTAGAGGGAAAGGAAGAGAAGGGAAAGGGGGAACGGAGGGGAAGAAGGAATGGAGACGGGACGGTAAGAGGAGAGAGGGAGAGGGTGAAGAGCAGCACGGATGGGAAAGGTAGCGAGGAAAGGCTATCAGGAATGGTGTGGGGTTCTGGGAAGTTCGAGTGCGCCCAGGGAGGGGAAGGTCTGGTGCGGGGGTGTGAAGGGAATGGTGTGGGGGCTAGGGAAATTTCGGCGATGAAAGGGGAAGAGGGAAAGGAGGAGAGAGGATGAGACGCGCGCGCGCGGAGAGGGGCCTGGTTGGGGAAAAGGCCGGAGGATGCAGGCGGCGGCGCCACTGGGTGGGTGGCGGGAAAAACGTGACTCACGCAGAATGGCGGCGAGACGTTGGCGGAGTAGCGCATGCGCAGAGGAGCCGAGGCGGTTGTTTGATGTACGCCGCATGGGACGAAGGCAATGACGCAGCGAGATGGGGGTGAAACACCGGTCATTCCTGATTGCCACCGGGGATGACGAGGATCAAATGTGTTCGAAATGTGTAATTACAACGCGGATGAGTATTGCCCACACACGTAAAAGAATTTAAGTGGGGGCCGAAGAGAGCATTTCGCAGACGCGTCGGTTCATTTTGCAGAATAATATTTACTAAAATTTAAGGGTTAGGACTACCATTAAGGCTAAACACCTGTGCCGTTCGAAAATACAAAACGTCAATTATCCGCTAATTGATGATTGGAATCGACTACCTGATTATCTTTCCGATTTAAAACATTTCCGACTTATAAAGTTCCAGTTTATTGATGCACACGGAAACTACGACGGTGACGAACGGCAATGACACTTCGGCAAACGATCTATATCCACCATGAAGACATTAACGAGAAATGAGAATGGCCGAAAATGTATCGTTAGGACTTGGTTCACGTGTATGATCAACCTCATATTTTTGTAGTGGTGTAATAATGGTGATTGTGAATGCATGTCTGGTGACCAAAATGGTCCCGCTACACGCTCTTGTGGCGGCTTGCAGGGTATTATGTAGATGTACAAGTAGATCAAGGGCAAGTGAACCCTGGGCCAACGCAAGGCTTAATTGCATTGGTAAATAAAACATGCATTCGCAAAAAGGGGGGAGGATTGTTTGAGTTCCTCGCGAATGGCATGAGTTAGGTCCCCCGGTTGTCAGCTGCAGACGAAGGTAGCAGCAGATTCTACCATCGAAAGCTGAACTGCTCATGAATACCTATTGAAAGGTCCGTAAAGGCTTCTCTATCCACATAATCTACACATCTAAATTTATACGAAACTCCGCAAACCGTCGCAAGGACGTTTGGCAGGGGGTGGTAGGTCACCAGCCATTCTACATACATATATATTACCTCCATTTCCTCATGCACCTGTCACCCCGCGATCCACCAAAAAACAGCGAGGAAAGGGGGCGACCGAGCACCATTCAAGCATTAAAAAAATCATTTGCACAGTAATGAAACCGAAGGTGGGTTTGGTAGGTGAGGGTAGAGTTCACCCAGTACGAAGCCAGACGGCGTGTGAAATTCACACACCATGGTAGGGGAGCCAATTCCTTTCCCTGTGCCGGTTATGGTTTCCCAGGAAGATTTGGTACCCGAAAAATCACATAGTTTGGGTGGAGCTGCAGGTGCTCCAGAGAGGCTTGGCCGTGAATCGAACCCGGGCTCTCCGGTCAGTAGTCCAACGCTCTACCCCATGGACTACCGCGACCCTATTCATGCAATATGCCTACATATATTGCGAGTATCGCATGGATACTAGCTATTCGTATGCTTACACAAAGGGGACAAGAAAAAATCATTACAAGAGGGCAGGCACGTGTAAGTGCACTGCTCCCTTAGGGATGGCGCAAGGAGTGGGAGGAGCGGAGGTTGGGGGAGGAGTTGGTGCTGGGCGGGGGAAGGAGGGCTTCAATAAAATTGACCGAAGTGAGATATAGTTTGGATATTATTAGTCACGAGTCCGAATCTCATTGAGGCCAATGTTTGGGGAAACGAAGAAAATGCTTATATCTGGCAACTCTTGGATCATGGCGGATAGAATGATTTTAATAAGTATCATTGACAATGTATTTTTTTTAGCTGTGCAATCGGCTCAAGTGGGGATAGACAGGAGGGTAGAATTTCCACCTAGGTAAAACGAGAGAGACTGGTTACGCTGCGGTAGGCACACGGTAGGGGAGTCACCGCGTGATGTAATTGAAAGTAGCCTGGGACCCTTGGGGCTGGTGAATACGGAGAAGCAGGGGATGGGAGAGCATTAATGGCAACGTCACCGAAGACAGAGATAAGGCCCAGGAACTCCAGGCGGTAGAGGACGTGCGTGGAGGGCGGTGATGATCTAGAATGTTCTGAATGTTGGCGGATCGCCTGCAGGAAACATATAGATATACACGTAGACATTTGAAGGTAAAGGAAAGACAGGGAAGGCAAAACACACGGATGAAGGCAAGAAATAATTAAATTTCACGGTAAAAGTAGGAATTATCCGGGGTCAAAACCCGGCGATCTCAGTTTCTGGGCGAGTGCTCAGAACTGCTGAACTAATGTACCAGGTGCAGAGTTTCCCTGAAAACAGTTAACAAGAGTATTCGTCAGCGCAAATGTTGGCGGCACATACTATTCTGCGTTCAAGCCGTTCTGACACTCTTTCAGGATTGAACATACCGTACGAGCAGTACGTACATACCTTGTACGTACTACCCTGCAAGCCGCCGCATGAACGTGTGGCGGGGGTTATTAGGTCACCAACTAATTCTATAGTCAATTCACCTAAAACGATACAGAGGAAATAGTAACCAGCAGTAACTCTTTCCCCCCAGTTTACTGGAAAAGGCCAAATTAATAAATTTCTTCTTTCAAGGAGTTTTCCTAAATGTCTCCGTTGGCCTACCAAATCATTCAATCAAGGGGCCATCAAGGCAAGGAATATGACGGATATCCCGTAGCAGAAGAGCCTTTATTTAAGTGGAAAGAGATGCGAGAGAAATTTGCACGCGAGGGACAAATCGGTAAAAATTAATGAAGTACGTATGACGAGTCCGCTGATACAACTTATAATTGTTTCTTTTCGGCTTTGCCTAACCCAGAATGGGTACAGCAATTACGGTATCAAATCTACATTTACATAAAAACCCTGTGAGCCACCAAAATGGTATGTGGCAGGGGGTGTAGAACCATAAATCGGTTCTCTGCAAGTCATCGTTTGGATGTAATTTTGTGTCAAGGGGTGATTACACTCAAAGTGTGCAGTATTATTGCTGTTTTAATGTCTTAATTAGTATTTGAGTTCAGTTATGCTTAAATTATTTGACGATACATAAATGTATATAAAATTCCAATAGTGGAATTCATTTTCACATTAGCTACATGCCTATAGCATCTCGGTGTAAAATACTTTTTCACGAAGGTGAGACTAGGTGCTCGTAATAAGAACAAATTAATGGTTACATAAAATATTGACCATACACTAGGCTAATTAGAATTGTATTTTTCCAAGAGCGGTCGTTTGCAATTACCCTGATCCCTCATTGTTCGGAGGGATCAGGCATATTTGGGTGGTGACCTAACACCCCCCGCCACACGCCCTTGCGGCGGCTTGCGGGGTATTATGTAGATGTAGATGTAAATCCATTTGTCCTCCAGTTCATCTTTCTGATTTTGTTTGGAGGATATCTACTAGTACTGCAGAGCTTGAAATACAGTACTTAGCATCAACCAAAACACATTTGCTTCTAATTTATGAAAGGGATATAATCTGTGTCCTTGGTTATCATTACATCCAGGTGTTTTACCAATTGTACGTTTGACATGTCGGTTCCCTGTAGAGGGCAAGTGTTGACGGATGAAATACTACTCTTTCTCCAAAAATTTATTGAAACAATTGTGCAAATTTAATTCTAGCTTCCATGTCTCGCACCACTTTTGGATTGCATTTAGGTCGTTAGTTAATGATACTCTGTCTTCATAAATGCATATTTCCCTACATACCACTGCAATGGTTGAGGCCTGTCAAATGGATAATTTATTAGGTGATTTAACCCTAGTTTTGAATTAAGTCTTCCTCCAGCATGTACGCATACAAATTTGCACCTATTTCGATAGTTTTTTTTCCGAATATCTTCCCTTTCTCTTTCCTCTCCCATATCCTCCCTTATCACTTAACCTTCCCCCCTGATGCTTTCACCCTCTGCCACACACCTTTTTCGTGGATCGCGGGGTATTTATGTTGCTGTCGAATCTGTAATTTAACATTCGCCCCGTGAATGCTTCCCAACCTAGTTCCTCTATTAATCTAGATACGCTACTAAGTGTATCGCGTCAAAGTTTTACAAATCTCGCTCGCATTTCCATCACACGGTCCAGTTCGGCAAACAAACTGACTTAGTGATTCTGGATGTCATGTGTGAGCACTAGCGTCGTGTATTTTTACTGAGGTGATAACTCGATAAATTACTGCCAATAATATAATTGTTATTGGACGCATCCTCATCTATAATTATAATTTACATAATTTTCTACAACTGCAATCAATGTAAGTCACAAAAAATTACTATTTTGCTTCTCCTTCAAAGTTCCCGTTTCTACACAATGTAATGCTGCACCATATCGAGAATCTAACGAAGGTCGATCGCAATATAATAATTATTACAGTGTTATGTATAGCTGTGTTTTAATAAATACAACATTGAGACTGTCGTTGAGAATTTTCTAGCTGGGACTCTCCATACGATATTGTAGAATGTAGATCTACATGTACAGAGATGTTCAAACACCGCACTGATATGTCACGGTGACTCGCTGAGAAAAAAATCGAAGTAAGATAAAAGTGAACGGAGAAATAACTTATTATACTCACGCCAGAGTCATACCGATAAATCACCTTATTATTTAATAATTTATTTGCCGTAAATTGACAAAGGTGAATAAGAAGTAAATTGTTGTACCCATGCTCAACAGCAATACCGTGATCACTCAACTGGAGAAAGTGGACTATTTCAAATGACTAGCCAGGCACGGTAATTCGAACATCACACAATCCAAACATTTTCAATAGAACTTTGCAGAATTTTTAAGTTTATAGTGCATGCAGTTTGGGGAATCAATCATACGCAACAACGCGGAAGACTGCGAATGTAAAATGAAGGACGTGTCAATTAAATGTAAAACATTATAAATGTCCCCAATGGTGAGGCACTCCAATTATTCGAAATAATCGTCATTCCGACGAACCAACATTCTGCTAATTGAAACTTGGTTGGCTTCAAATAAAATGTATCTGTATGCTTCCATGACCCATAGTAGATGGATTTGAATGAAGTTATCTGGCCATAGCAGTCATACTTGATAAGGACTCGAGAAATATGGAACTGCAAACAATTTGGTGCAGTTTCACCAAAGTCGTCCCGACGACTAGTTTCAAAGCACGACCATTACTGCCGCGAACTGAGTAAACTGCAAATGTGAGTTTCCAACCCACGAACATCTCCACTTCCAATCACAGGGTACTGCGACAGTACTCGTAGAGTCTAGTACAGCGACGACGCGGGAGTATGTGAGAAGGGGAAAATACCGTATTCCATTACAATTTGCACTTCTATATCTCAGGCAATCACAGTACTCATGAATATTCGCTACTTGGTGGTGAGATCAGACGCCATAGGATAGCACTTGGTGTGATTACGGCAGATATCCGCGACGTCTAACTATAAATTTTTTAAACACGCAATGTATTAATGTTTATGTAATGGCCACTCTTAACACAATTATTGTACTTTTATCATGCGTCTAATGGCAACACATTGGTTACATTTTTGAGATTATTCACTTACAATAGCGGAAGGTTCCCAAGAATCATATTTTTCAGGCCTACGCCGCCCTTGACCTCATTGATATGCCGGCCCCGGAGGCGGCGTGGTCACGCTCTCGCCTACCAATCCAGAGGTCGCGAGTTCGACTTCTACCTTGGTGGGCTTTCCTCCACTTAGGGCTTGGGTGTTTGTAATTATGATTGTTTTCAATGTTATGTACAGGGTCTAGGTGGAAGAAGGGACAAAATAATCTCAATCTCGCCTTAATACAAAAAGACGGAAGATATACAGGGTGCGTGCCGAAAATAACACAATCATTTTTTAGAAGTAATTTATTGAAAAGATTTGCACAAACACTTCAAATTCTTCAAAGTACTTTCCTTGGACCTCCACTTTTCTCCAGCGACTCTACCATGACCGGTACGCGCCCTGGAAGGCATCTCCAGGGACCTCTCGCAAGGTCTTCCTCACGGCTGATTGGATCTCTTCTATGGATGAAAAAGGGGTTCCTTTCACGGCTGTCTTAATCCGAGGGAACAAAAAGAAGTCTGCTGGGGCGACGTCAGTATTATATGGGGGTGGGGCACCGTTGGCACCCGGTATTTGGCCAGGAACTCGCGGACTCGTAGCGTGTTGTCGTGATGGAGTTGCCATGTCTTTACTCGTCATGATGACCCTTTTTCGGAGTCTTTCCAGCACACCCACGCAGTAGGCCACGTTAATTCTCTGTCCTTGAGGAACAAACTCTTTATGGACCACTCCTTTACTGTCGAAAGAGACAATGAGCATTGTTTTCACTTTTGATTTGCTCATTCTTGTCTTTCTGGGTCTGGGGTCCTGGTCGGTGTACCACTCAAGAGCTTTGGCGTTTTTTTTCTGGGTCGTATTCAAATACGACCCAGGTTTCATCACCAGTGATTACGTTATCCAAATAATCAGGTTTATTTTCAATACTTTGCAGTGGGTCACTTGAAATTTCTGCTCGGTTGGTCTTTTCTGACACGGTCGGTGCGCAGAGGTTTACAATAACTGACGTCCTGCCGCTTCCACAGCTTGGAGAGCACTGAGACCGGTTTCGTGGCAAGGCTTAGTGCCCCCCCTCCATTTTCTCCTCTAAATGGTTTGATCCCACTCGGACCAATGGGAGAGGCGCTGGAAATTCAATTGCATTACTTTAGGAACTCACCCTGTATAAGTAAAAAATAAATTCCTTTCGCCAATCAAAGGTAAGCATTTTCTGTGACGATTCACACGTTTTTCGGCGTGACAGTCTTTCAGATAAGATGACTAATTTTCCAATTATTCACTTTTTTCGTCCATCTAAATTTTTCCTAAAATTCCTCTCTTCACCAACCAGAAGGGCTACACGAGAAAGACAGGGGAAATTAAAAGAAGGAAGTGGCGAATGGAAGAAAAAGGAAGAGGTAATGGATCATTGAAGGTGCTACTAGAATGAGGTATCATTGGTTAAGAGACGATTCAGAAAAAGAATAGGTTTTTTAAAGACATGTTAAAATAATGTAGGAAGTAGGAGTAGGCTAACAGTGTGTGTGCGAGGCAATACGTGAACAAAATATACCTATGTGTTTCGAAATATTACAAAGCTGTGTAATAATGCCCCGGAGATCGTACAAAATCTTCTTCTATTCGGTCAATTTTTTATGATAATAATTGTGGCTGTTTATGAAATTGATAGCCCCATCATATGACAGATTTGTGCGGTGAAAAACATTTTTTAAAGTGGCCACATGTAACTCATAGACGACCCAAGAAGCAAAAGACCATCACTCACGGAAGATGCTGCTACAGCGAAGAAAGTAGAGAACTCTACTAGACCGAAGAGCAACCATCAACATGATCATAAATTAGTCTAATTTCAGCTATGACAGTGTATGGAAACTTATATACGAAGAACTGTACAATGTCAGTGGTGTCAGCACGGTGGGTTCCACGACTACCGACTCCTTTTCAGAAACAAACACGGTGACTTGTAATCGCCGCCACCGTCAATCAAAGCGATGTGACTTTGAAACTTTGCCACATCCGCCCTATTCTACCGATTTCGACCCGAACGATTATTTTTTATTCCCAGAACTCTTAAGTTTCTATCTTGATTATTTTTTAGTAATAATTAACAGTTTACCATACCCCCTCGTATACATGTAGACAATTTAGGGGGCTTGGAGAGACGCAGAAGGAAATATTGGAGGGAAATCTACGTTTAAGTTGTTCAGACAGAGGGCTTCAAAAAGCTTTTCCAAGTCTTTTAAGGCACCTTCCAATGCATATCACTAATTGGCATGATGCACACACAATGAATGAGATAAATTACGGCAGCAAGTGCCCCAATTACCAAAAATAACACTTTCCAATTTCGATGATCGAGGTTGAATAAATTCGCCAACTCATCTCGATGAAATCGTGAAAGTCGGAAGGAACTTACAAATATACTCAGCGATGAAAATTTTAACCCATGAGACCTTCTGGGGATAAAATCAAGATTTCAATTTTTCGAATTTCTTTTTTCGTCACTTTAACGAAATTTTCCTTCTCGCGAAAAAACTAGAAAGAGTGACATCAGACAATGAGTACAAATAAAATGAGGCAAAACGCAGAGAAAACAAACTTCCTCGCAATACGTAGAATGACGCAATTTCGTACCACCTTTGAGTATCAATTCTTAATTGAAGCTGCCTGAGGAATAAAATGTCATAATGAGTCACTATTAATATTCCATAGAAGCGTGGTATGGAGAAATCGAACGCATGACTACGAAAACTGACTTACTGGATTCTAAGAATGCTACGTAGCCTACTCTCGCTGTACAAGCTAAAGTTGGTCGACAATAACATATAATCTCCGTTAATCACAATAAGTTTAGCAGCATAAAATTTCGATAGTGCGTATCTACGATGGAATCACCCCATGCGAAACACACGACGGCGGGGTATCAAAGCAGGGGAACCCCATCCCGGTAGCTTGGCACTCTCGGGCAAGGAACAATTTCGATTCAGTCATTTTCACAAATCAATTCATTGGAATGAAAAACTTACGAAACCGGATTTTCCACTGTTTTATCATTTCTTGGACTAAATTACACAGAATTTGGTTTAAAACCTGAATAACAAATACGCTTTCCACGACTTGCATCGGGGCCAATCGGAGTCTATTAGTACGCCACTGTACGATAAATGCGGGGAAAACTCTCGCGGGGCCGCTCTCAAGCTTCGTGAAAGTTGAATGAAAAAGAATCAAATCTAGTCGGTGCAAAATACCGTGACTAAAGGAATACCGTTGCACTCACCTTGGCGTTCGCACGGGTGGGGCACCTATACGGACATACGCACTCCCAGCGCACTTTCACAATGCAAATTGAGGGAATTTGTTGAATTACGACGGAAAAATCTTCAATTCGCCCCCTCAAGGGAAATTTTTAACTAGCAACACTTGAAAGAAGCTAACTTTCTTTCGCCAGTTGACTCCGTCTATCCAACGATTGCCACCGAAACTAATTAAGAGAACACTCAAATCTCGTCATTTCTTCCACCTTGACCCAATGCGGTTACGGAATGCATCTACATCTAATTCATACCGAACAAGTCGCCAAGAGGACGGGTGGCAGCGAGTCTAAAGTCACGGATCACGCGCATCCAAAATACAAGTAGTTTTAGTAATTAGGGGAGGCAACCGACAGCCAAGGACCATCAGGAAGGATGACTTAGTTGGGGTGGGATGCTCAGGGAATTAAGGGATTGGGATACCACTGAAAAATCCTGCAATCTCTGGGATTTGAACTGGGGCCCTCGGAGTGTAAACCCAGAACATAAGCCTCAGCACCATCCCTAACCCTCAGAAATACAAGGGTAGTTTGAAATTTAATGTGTAGTACTAGTGAAATTGGTGATTTAAATCGCCTCAATTATGTAAGGACTAACTTTCCGGGTCATGTCAAGGTTTTTCAGTAATAATTATAATGGAAAGTACCTAGCTTGCATGTTATTGGATCCATTTTTACTCCATTCTATGGTGCATGTGTTTGTTAGTTGATAGTATGTGTATTTACATGCGTGTGTGTTACAAAGATTTTTGCATGAATGTGTACGTCACTATGGGTTTAGTTTAAAATAAATATGTTGCTTTTGCATGTGTCTTCGTTCTCTTTTACGGGTGGTCTTTTAAGACCTAACACCTCTGCCACACGCCCTAGCGGAGGCTTGCGGGGTAAAACGTAGATGTATTCACGGCTAATGTTTCCGTAATTTACAATGTAGAAATTAAACCATAATAAAACGTTGCCTTCCTCAAAAATAGTCCACACGAGAAATCAACACATCCATGCAAACCATACCCACATTGGCGTATGTATTCATACAAAAATCCTTTCAACTTACACGCATGCAAATACGTATATTATCAACTGACAAATATTCTACATCTACTTAATACCCCGCAAGGGCGTGTGGCGAGGGGGTTAGGGCACCATCCGTAATTGAGAATAAAAAACCCCAAGCAAAAGCCACAAATTCATACAGTCCACAAACAAAACATGGTGTACATTCATGCAAAAACCCTTACACCCCACACACATGCAAACACACAAACTACCAACCAGCGTACACATGCACCTACATATACACCTAACATCTTTGCAATGTTTAATTTTGTTCCGACTTGTACATTAAATGTTTTTAATATTTCTAAAGTGACTTTGGTTTCTTACTATTATGGTTAATGATTGTTCTGGGAAAGAATGAGTATTTGTATCTATCTGTATTGGAATCTATCTCCCTTATTTTATCCTTGTGGTCTGATCTACCTAAGTAGTGTGGGGCCATTATAATTCCTTTAGTGTCATCGTTAAACCCGGTTGTTTTTAAACTTTCTAAAATTCTAAGTATCGCGTTTTGTCTACGAATTTTAAGTGGCTCCCAGCCTACATTAAGTACACCTTAGGATGCAGTAAAAAATTTAAGCAATGACGTGCAAGATAGAATTTGACAAGTAAGACGGCGAAATTCCACCACTACATGGACATGTAACATACAACGGTCTCCCCCCCCCCCCAAGGACACCGGTAGGGAATGTGACCCAACACTGCGTTCCGTTGGTTGGTTAACTTTTTTCAGGGGGTTGACTCTTAGTTATTTGCGCGAGGTGAGAAGAGTTTTTGAAACTGCCATTTCCGAATTACACCTTCCTTATATCTTTCCTGGTGGTCGAATCTACCAATTACGTGTCGAATAGTTAGTTACTGGTAACTCTCTTTCTCTCGGTGGTAGAATTATTAAACTCGTGAGACCTATGGGATGAGTTGTCTCTCCCCGTCTCCAAGCACCCGGAAAAATTCCCCGAAGTCCCAGTGTCGAGCGAAGTGCCAACACGTGGGCCCGCATGCATGTGGAGCAACGCGTCCACGCATCTCGCCTTCCCACAGCGCCCTCCGCAACCCGAGGACCGGCCCACCGCGCGCGCACACGTGTTCCTTGCAGCGGGTCGGTCGGTTTGGTTTCCCTCCCCTTGCAAATTGCACCCACCCATCCCTCCTTCCTGTCCCTTCCCTGCTTCCTCCCCTCTCCGCCAGCCTAACCTCGTGGGAGCGAAGGGATAAAGAGACTCCTCGGGCAGCCGCCCTTCCCTCGCACCCATCCCGACGTGGTTGGTTGGTTAACTTAGCCCAGAAAATAGGCATCTCGGTCCGGGGGGGAAGGCAGGGGTTTCTTTTCTCGCCCGTCGTGCTTACTGCGCTGGAGAATCGTTGCGAACGAACGGAAAAGCGGCAAGTTATTTTTTGATGGCGTGGGCTGGGAGTCGATGGGTGAACGAAAATTACGTGCCCGACGTGATCCATTAGATTAAAATACAAATCATTGGAGTTTGGCTCAGAGAATAACTGTAGCCCCATATCGCATTGGTAAGAGCGACCACGGCGTGAATACAAGGGGGAAAGACTGCCGAATGTGGCGTGTAAGTAAGGATTCCTTTTCCCCTCACTCAGACCGTGGCCGCAACAGTAGGATCAATCACGTACGACTATTCGAACTGCCGAAAATGAAATTTTGAAAATGGTTATAATCAGAGGGTGGTGCAACTCGTGGAATAATTTGAAATTCCTTGGAGTTTCTGTGCGAAAACTAACAAGATTATTTCAGGTCCTGTCCCCTTGGGGAGGAGAGCGTATTATGTTGCATGTTCTAGTGGTAGTGGAATTTCGCCTCGCTTAATTACTTACCAATCTAGCTTGCACGATATTAGATAAGTTTGTTACTGCATCCTAAGGTGCAATTATTTGTTGGATGATAGCATATATAATAACATGCGTGTAGAATGAAAGGATTTTAGCATGAATGTGTATTCCACTGTGGGTATGGGTTTCCATGTATGCGTTGGTTCTGAATGCGGTTTTTTTCCCTTTTACGGGTGGTGACCTAACACCCCCCGCCACAGGCCTTGTGGCGGCTTGCGGGGTATTATATTGATGTAGATGAGCGCGGGCCAGAAGAGGGCGGCGGGGACCCAGATATGCTGAGAAGTGAATTCCACTGAGCCCTGAGAGACACTAAGGGAAGAGAGATCGCCGGAGGAGACATGATCAACCTAGACATACTCAAGGCACTCGGAGGAGAATCTAAAGGCAGTCGCTCGAAATAATCATCAGCAGAACGAATGCGTAATAATTCCTGAGGTCTTCGAGGAATAAGCCTGATGCTAACAGCAATATTAATCTGGACGGAAGAAGAAATTGAGGAGAACTTAAGGGAAAATCAATTTGATTGCGGGAATATCAGAAAAATAGAAAGATAGATATCTGCTTAGGGTCGAGAGGGAGGAATAATTATAATAGTCATCTGTTGCTCAATGAATGAATCACTCACGCACTTGGAGAAGTTATTGGGCAACGTGGAGAGGCACAAGTTGTCCCAAATGCTGCAAAAAATTGTGAAACTATCTTTAATCTAGAATGAGCTCTCGAACTCAGGTGGTTGGACAAATTGCATGGCGGTACAAAATTATTCAAATCTAATTTAAAATAATTACTGAGACAGTTCCTTTTCATGTATAACATGGAGACAAGTCGTAGTATTAAGCAAGTTTAAGTGTACCTGACCAATGGCACGATTTCATTGGCTCGGATGGGAAACTAAATGCGGAATGTAAAGGAAAGTGGTACAGAAGTTGATTGAAGCTAAGAGGAGAAAATTACACAATTTTTAGATTAGAGAAATGAGAGATATAAGGCCCGTGAATTTAATTTGGATTTTATATTCAGGATTAATGTGAAAATATAGTTTCCTATTGTGGCCAGGGTTTTTGAAACTGCCACCCAGGAGTTAACATAAACACTCATTAGAAAATCATTGAAATACAGCCGTGGATCATAAATCCAGCTCTACATTCTGTCATTTATTTTGCATAACATAAAATGAGAAGAACAGTTGCGTGTCTTCAAGGAAATAAATAAATATACATATCTTCAAAGGAAGTCTCATGGATGTGAAAAATACTTGAAAAGAAGAAGCGAGATGGCTTCGGCAAACAAAAATATAGAAACAAACAAAAAAGGACACTCGTACGTACTCCGAAATTTTCGGTGGCAAGACCACCTTTCTCTGAGGACAGAAGAAAGTTCCTCTTGCCCACAGAGGAGGCTGGTCTCGGTCCTAACAACCCCCTTCACACACCCTTTCGGCGGCTTGTGGGGTACTGTGTAACTGTATATATATATATATATATATATATATATTTAACATTTTAATAATTCTGGGAGGTTATCACGTAGTACAGCATGACGACGAATGTTCCATTTATCATATGAAATACACGTGTGTCCTCGAAGAAAGTTTAATAAGCATTTCGCTTTCTAAAATAATTTTTAAAAATAAAATATTTTTCAAAATTAAAACTCAATTAATCTATTAGGTCTTTCTTAGTTTTAAAGTCATATAAATCAATCGAGCAGTTCTTAAGGTTATCACATAAAATATTCAATTAATTTTCTTAGAGTCAAAAAGATGAGTTACTGCCTTCCACAATAACAGATTATGAGAACGCCGAGAAAGAAATTTTTACAGTCGAAACCATTAGACTACTCTTCGAGCCGTCTGGATGTCCACGGTGAGGATGCAAAGGAAATAACGCCAATGCCGGCGGTAAAATGTAGCTTGGGAGGGAGATAAAGTAAGGAGCGACCTCTTCACAAAACTCAAAAATCACGGGTTCATATCCTTAGTTGAGTAAGGATACGCATTTATTTTCGCTGAAACTGCCCACTAGGTACATTCCGTAGGGTGGTAAGTCGGCAGCGGAGAAACTAAATGAACCACACTGCGCTTACTGAAAGAGAATCCTTCGAAATCCATAACCACTCTGCTTTAAACCTATTAACTTCTCCGAAAAGGTTTCAGCGAGTAAATGCAGTAAATAATGTAAAACGTTCCGCGAGTTTCAGCGAGTAAATAATGTAAATAAAGAAATGACTAAAAAAATAGAGTACAATGAAATCCACCAACAACTTCAAAATACATATAGAAATGCATCAAACGTCATGTCGAGAAGGTAGAGGCGCCCCTTACGAGCGAGAGAGAATTTAATTTTGAATCCTAAGTAATTACTTATCATTGCGTACAATGAATAATACTCAAGTCCCATCGACAAATTAGACCACTTAGATAAAGTGAGAGAAACAGACTCCGGCAATGACAGATGAACCATTTCTTGTTGCCATAGCATTAAAACCATTATATACAACCGTGGTCCAGTTACTCCAATAATTCTGATCGATGAATCCAATACAATGAATATAACTCGCCACTCTTTTATGAACACTTCAAGGAAACCCAAAATTACACAACTAAGGGATTACGTCCGTGCACAGACTGTTACAGTGACTGCATGGGTACGGCAGAACCGTAGACGTATGACCTTCGCCTGCATTTTCTATCGAGTAATCATTTGATCCATGCTGCCGCAAAAGAATGCCGCACAAACATTTTTTTTTATTAAAAGAGAAGCTCAACCACCTTACATCAATAGTTAGTTCACGTGATTTTTTCCGACCCAATAAATTCTTTGCTCACAAGCCTCTTCACACTTTTCTCCCGGTCACCAAGTAGGGAAGGGTTTTTTACCCCCTGCAGTTCGTAAAATCGACGCATCGATTTTCCTTATGGTCCAGCTCATACTCCACGCCCTCACACCTTCAAGCAGCACATATCAAAGGCCCTCCTCCACGCTGACTTTATCTCAGACGTCCAGCGAAACACGTCAACCGCCTAAGCCAGCGGCGGCCCAAGGTGCTCCATCACACGTCACCTCCCTCTCGCCGTGTGCCGCCGAGGATGGAATTAAAGCGAGAACACATTCTCGGCGTTCTCGGAACTCCGAAACTCACTATACTCGAATAGCTGAAGATTCAGACCTCAAATCTGTTCTGACAAGTCGAAGAAGCGACTGCAGCCGGGCGGATATTTAATATTTGATAGGTTGGAAGGGATGGAAACGAATTCAAAACATTGGAAAAGCTTATCTTAGCAGTATCGATTCGTAAAAAAATATGATACACAATTCCACAGATGATAAAATTGATTTCGACGTTGCTTCGTCGTCGTGGTATGGGTGATTTTGATTAATTTAATTACTGTTTTTCGCATAACAAGAAACTAGAGTGTCAGGTGAATTAATACTTGTTTCTGAATTGGATCTTCCTCCAGCATGCAACCAAAATTGCACGTTATTAGATCGATCTTTACTAAATATTTTTCCCTTTTCCCTTCCGCTCCCATATCCTCATGGTTAGTCCTCATTTAGAATATACTGCTAGCATATGGGATCCTCACGAATTTGAATTGATTGCCGAATTGGATCGGGTGGTGCATGGAGAAGCTGGATTTGCAAAACGTTGTTACGATAAACTTAGTAGCGTATCCCAAATATTAGAACAACTAGGTAGGCAATCACTCACGGAGCGAAGATTAAATTACACATTAAATCTCTTGCAAAAAACTGGAAGGATGTTTCTTTGGCAGTGATGTTGAAAATGTATTATTAGCCCATCGTACTAGGGTGGGAGAGATCACGTCAATTAAATTTTATGCTTTATGCTTATTAAATGTATTGCTTTATGTTGCACGTGTTTGTGGGGGCGGAATTTCGCCTTGCTACTCCCTAAAATCTAGCTTGCACGTTCTTGGATAAATTTTTTGCTGCATCATAAGGTACACTTATTTGTTATAATTAAGCATATGTACTTGCATGCTTGTGGAGTGAAGGGAGTAGATGTGTATTTGCATGCGTGTAAAAAGATAGGATGTTTCTATGAATGTGTGCACCACTGTGGATTTGGGTTTGCATGTATGTGTTGGTTTTGAATGCGATTTTTCTTTTTTCCCTATTTTGGGGTGGTGACCTAACACCCCCCGCCACACTCCCTTGCAGCGGCTTGCGGGGTATTATGTAGATGAATGTAGAAATTAGAGAGATCAAGTGCATAACAAATTTTTTTAAGTTGTCATTTTTTCCACGAACGATAGGGGAACAGAATAACATTATCCGACCGCTTTAGGGTCATATTTGGGTAAAAAGTAGTCCGGTCCGTATTCACTCCCAGCCACACCCTGGCGGTGGACTGCGGGTTGTTAAAATATCTAACCTAATCTATCCTTCCGTATCACTCACCCTTTCCATCTGGTGCTTGCACACCCAACCACACCCTTTTGGTGGATCGCGGGGTATTCTTGTTGATGTCGTCACGCCAGATTCCACAATATGTTTTGCCTTTGCAAAGAATCATCATTTACTCTCTTATATTTGTCCCAGAGCAAGAGACAATGGTATGCCTATAATTTATGGTAGTTAACATTTTACGCTCCGATAATATAAGTCACGTCCTGGGCGTAACCTACCACAATATCGAAATGCCGAGAGAGGAAGAGTCACGCAGAAATACATCTTTGTCTCTCACGGATGGCGAAGGCATTCGCTTTAAGTCCCCATACAAAAATACAACACGATCACTTCTTGGATTATATTCAAGAAGATTTTGTAACAAAATAAGCACGTTTTAATGCCGATTCGGCTAGCTTCGGATTCGGGAGGAACGAACTGACCAATTTGATTTAATGTTGTGGGATTTGGCTTTCATCTTGCGACTTTTCTGACGTAATTCATTCAAATGAATAGGAATCAGCTGTCGGGTTAAAACACCGATCACTATCACTTCCACAATATTTGAATGCGAACCATATTACAAAATCGGAGCGCATGACAAGCAAAATTAAAGGCAAATCGAATCGATTACTTCCATTGAGTCATCTACACAATTCCCTAGAAGCGTTGATTTCATTTCTATATGAACCTATGTATTTCACCAGATAAAACGGTAAATTAAAGGTAGCACTCCAGTGTACTTCCTTATTGGATGGTATCATACGCTTAAGTCTTTTCAGCGTAAGGGACCGCATGGGGAAGGTCGCAGGTAGCATGCGCAATAGGTATCGACTACAACAAGCGGGGCTACCTGGTGGCCAACCGTTAGTACGTGAGTGAGGCGAACTTGAGAGTACACGCACCCACGAGGATTGAGATGCATTAATAAAAGTGCATTTTAAGACTACTGCAATCAATACCTGCCTATCGGAATCTAAAAAAATGTACAGTAATAAAAATTACACGCATGAAAAAACACCACATAACAGATAAAGCTCTTAATAAACTACCAACCATACCGAAACAGTAAAAGAATACTAAATACTTGGGCTTTCCTGGTGTTATACCAACTCGATACTTCTCTCGTCGAAAAGATACATCTTCATCTGCTTAATACACCGCAAGCCGCCGCAAGGGCGTGTGGCGGGGGGTGTTAGGGCACCTCCCGTAATTAAGAAAAAACCGCATTCAAAAGCCACATATAAATGCGGAAAATCTAAGAATCGGGAGAAAATCATAATTTATTGAAGGGATGCTGGGAAAAAATCACGAGAAAATATCTAAGTTATTTACGACTGTTAGGAACCACCCCCAAATGAAGTACGCTGCTCGCAAATGAGATCCATTAAGAGGTAGCCTACAGCAATGATGCAAATGACCTCAGCCGTAGGTAGCCACGAAAATATGTACTGCATTGCAATTAATCTCCGTTACCCATTCTTCGAATTCAATAACCTCTCCAGTACTTTCCAATTGTCTGCCTATACGGGCAGGCACGCCTCGAAGAAGGAATCATCTTCCATGCCACACATCCTGGCGGTGGCCTACAGGGGTATCATGCAGATGCAGACCCCCACGGACAAACCTCCAAGCGGACCACAGTGCGGTGGTTTGGCGGCGACGGCGGGTGTGTAACCCGCCTCTGCGCCCCGCATCCCCGAGTGCACTCGAGGGCCTATCCAGCGGGATATCGAGCCGTGAATCTTTTCGACGGTGGAGGGGGCGAGAAGGGGTGAGGTAAGGGGATCCTAAAGGTGGGGTGGGAGAAAGAGGGGGAGGACGGACCCGAAGGAAAGGGGAAGTTATATACGAGTGTGCGACCACCTCAAGGTGAGGTGTGGGGACTGGGATTACTATGGATCCCGGGACGAAAGGAAAACCAGGGTCGCACATACCTGGGTGGGTCTCGAAGAGGGAGAGGTGAGGAGGGGGGCGGGAGCGCACGGGGTGGACGAGTGAGGATTTTCGGCGGGGTTGGAGGGAGGACGAGAGAGCGAGAGAGAGTAGGGGTGGCGATGGATCGGGTATACCAGCTCCACCCCTCGTGCGAGAGGACGGAAGGGGAGGGAACTGAAGTGCTTGAAAGGTGAGGAGGTCGCTGAAAGAGAGAAAGGGAACGGAGGAGGTAAGAAGAGCGTCCGGCGGACACTTCTCGGAGAATGCGAGGAAGGGGCAAGTGAAAGGGACGAATGCGAGGGAAGGGACAATAATGTACGCCGGTGACCATTTAGTCACCCCGTCCTCGAGAGTTATCTCCATAAACTGTGGTCAAGCCACACTGAAAACAGGCGTATTAAAAAAAATGTTTAGCAAACTGAGTCGTCTACTTGGCGTAAATATGCCACTGTGATTAGACGTTATCAACGACTGTCTACAGGCTACATCTCATCAAGGTAGGTTTTGGACACAAACTAACGACGGTTACTTAGCTTCTGCCTAGTTCCACACAACGTAGCACCACAATCTCCACAACAAAAAAAAACACCTTCAATTCCAGCCCAAACCGTCCTTCAATCCTGCCTGCCTCCCAATCCCCCATCCGCGCTCACACCTCATTCTCCGCTCACTATCAGCCTTCAACATCACCAATCAAAACGCCAAATGCATCCTCCCCTTCTCCTGCCACCTCGCCATCATATTACATGCATCAAATTCAACCGTAATAAACGCATCGCGTCTGGCGCGGGATCATCGTGAGACCCTGCAAACAAAGATTGGTGATAGTGTGAGGAATCATGCTGTGATGGGCATCGTATCGAAACGTTCGAAAAAAGATCGCGGATAAATCAAATTATGCGTATTAAGTGGTAAAATATTGGGTTTTGAATTCCAACGCTGGTGGTCGCATTGCTCCAAAACATCAACTCGGAGAAATCTAAGTTGAGGGAGTGGACCATCTGAACATTACAATCAACTGCGAAGCAGATTCTTCACACCAGGCGGATCGAGATCAAAATACCATTGTCACCGCGGCTTCAATTTAGATAACACAAAGGCCTTACGAAAATCCATGAACAAGCCTCCAATTCGAAATAAATTATAACTAAACAAAGCTTAAGCGAAGGATGAAGAAATATTTCATGAATGAATTATGCAGATCAATAGAAGAGGTGGCCAAAAAATCAAGCTTCGATGCAAATAACAAGTGAAAACAAAACATGGTAAACACAGAGGTACAGGACAAAATAAAATGCGAAAAGCAACATCAAGACAAAATAAACACAAAGAACTGGACTCACTATTTCGGTTAGTAATAAAAAACGACAAATAGAGATAGACAGAAGAGTATGAAGAGGCCAGAGAAGATTAATCCAAGTTTAGAACGATGGAAAAAAGGTGGAAGAAGGAAGCAAGTGAAAACGAGAGAGTGCAGAAATTCAATTTCAATCACTGTGCTGAAATCCGGAATGACCGGTTGCCAATAGTTGAGAGGTATCTAGCGTCGTCCTAAGTGATGACTAAAAAGTTATCAAAAACCCATCATACCTCAGTTTTACCATCTGCCTAAAATTTAATGTCGCCATGTCTACTTTTTAATTATTTTTTGAGAGAATTGATTTATTTTATTAGTCGACCTCATAGCAGGATTCCCGATCATTTGGACCGATAACCAGTTTTAGGGTCTAAGTGGTAAAATTTATATGATTAAATACTATTACGTGGTGGATACCGCATCCGCTACCGACCCGCGATGCGAGATGTGAATTTTAATACAAATTAAAGAATTCCGGACACGTTTCCCAAAAAAAATACGATAAAAAGCCAGGTCTGCGTTTTACGCGAAAAGTCATTTGAATCACATGCGGCTAATGACCTCCAGCACAGCACATTCCACTTAATAAATTCAAATAATAATAATTCGTGCTCAGTGCGGTTTCGAAACGATGAGGGGTAATTTTTTAAAAACAAAATTAGTCTTTTAAATTTTGTTTGAAACAACAGGTAAATGTCCTTGAATTTGTACCCAATACTACTTTTTACCTTGACGATGCTTTTCAATTAAAAATTTGAAGAACGGACTTCGCAGTGGATATATAAATATATAGCGGCGACTTGCGGGGCATTGAGTAGATTAGATATTTTGTTTTAAGAGGGATTATGAAAAGGAAACACACATTATACGACCAGTTTTGTAGAGAAAACACTACACAGATATAATCCCACTAACACAACACATATAATTAATAAAAAAGGGAGGTTAACATTTTTATCAAGTATTATAAGCAAATATTTTATTGTTCATCGAATGATAGGCAAGGAACAGAGCACAAAAAGTGATTGTTCACAGTGGGCAGCGCAGCAGTGCCAACGTCAATCGCTTGTGTAATAAGTGATACGTATCTTAATCTGTTATCGAGTGCATAATACATGGTATGGATAAATAGTATCGGGAAAATTTTCCCAGTCGTGAATGTACGCCGCAGCGCCCTCATAGCCCGCGTAGTCTCGGTGGTGGGGGGTCTGACCTTCAACGAGCGCCAATCGCCTACGAGCGTTCATTCAAACTAGATAGTGTTTTCAATTGTTTCAGGTTCAACTTTGTGGATGTTCATCCAAGAATGAAAGCATGTCACAAACTGCAGTTGTTAAGTGGCACAAGCTCTTAAAAGAGGGTACATAAGTTTGTGGCTTCTGCATGCGGTTTTCTTTCCTAATTTACGGATGGTAAACACTAACACCCCCCGCCACACGCCCTCGCGGCGGCTTGCGGGGTAATGAGTAGATGTAGATGTTAAAGAAGCGCGCGTACCCTTAAGGAACTTCCAGAATTCGCCTACCAGGGAGCCTCCGAGCAGTGGAAAAGCCGCTGGCAAAAGCGTGTCAACGCTAAGTGTGTGTACTTTGAAGAATTTTTAGGCATTGTAGCGATATCTGAAATAAATCTATTTTCCGAAACTTTTCCCAAAACACTTTTTACAAAAATTGTAAACCCGTTTAAGAATACATTCGGCTTAATCTCTAGAAGTCCCGGCGTAAATCAGTATTTGATGACACGATATGCATTCTGTGAGACCAGATAGGATACAAGTCATGTACTACCTGACAAGTTTTGGATTTAGAAAGGGTATAGAAACTTTCAGAAGTTTAGGAAGAAAATTTTGTTTATATTTTTAAAAACAACGGGAAAATAATAATCAAAGACGAACAGGTTCTGACAAGATGGAAGAACATACAAACAGCAGGATTCTACAACTATTCCTGCTTTGAAACACTTCTTAAATTTTTACGGAACACCTTTTTTATTTTGTAAGGTACGTGAAAACACATAAGCCATAACATTAAAAACGGCGAAAAAATGAATTATTCGTTTAGCGTTAAAAAAATATTTGTCTAGTAAAATTTAGAAATGTCATTTAGAAAATATTTAAATAATAAGTAAAATTCAACAATTTTATTAAGACTGCGACGGCGTTGGCTCCTTGAGTAGCAAATTACTAAACATTATTCTATTTAACTTAACAATATCCAAAATTGTAATTTTCTCACAAGAGATGCAACTGCATCCCTTGTATTAAACATTCCTCTACATCTGTATAATACTCCACAAACCGCCGCAAGGGCGTGTGGCGGGGGGTGTTAGGTCACCACCTGCAAAAGGGAACAAAAGCACATACGAAATCAACACATCCCTGCAAACCTACACCGACAGTGGTGTATACATTTATGCAGAAATCTTTTCAACTTCCACGTATGCAATACATATCTCGTACTATCAACTGACAAACAATTGGACCTTAGGATGCAGTCAAAAATTTATCCAATAATGTGCAAGCTAGAATTTGACAAGCATAAAGCATTGAAACGCCCTTTCCTTGTAACGATAAGTTCATCTCGTTGCATTCTGTAAAAATATTTGCCAGATACGAGAGATTCATTAAGGATTAGTTAAAAATTCAATAGGAATTGTACAACGACTGTTGGTGGATAACTCAGTTACTCGCAGGAAACATTGCACAACTCCCCAATCTCCTCCTATCGTTGCTTGGACGCCATATGTGCAAATATCAATACACTTCTCCCAACGTATTTCATGTTTTAAAATGCAATGAATAATACAGTAGAATATATCTTCTCTTGTCTTTTTTTCATGAGTTGTAAAGTGACCATTAAAATTTAAGTGTGACTGGATAATTAGAACTAGATTGGGAATCACTACCGATCGACAATTCAAATATAGACAGTATTTGTAAATCAATTAACATGTCTCTCTGCAATGATGTCATAAATGCATATATAGCGGCGTCATAAACAGTAGGAGAGATCATGAACTTAAAATTCTAAATCAACTGCAGAATCATCAGTTTTAAAGTGACATCAGAATAATCAGTATAATCATACGAAACCGTTCAGTTAAAATTTTTCACACATAGGCAGCTACTTTTCTATGCAACTCTAATTGCATTGAAATCATTACTTGCAGTTTGTCTCACATATGCAGAGAAGTACTCTAAACTAACATTAAGATATTTTGGTTCATTTAAAGCCATTAGTACACAATGTTTCCATCGTTTGAACTATACATTACTTAATATCCCGCAGGCTGCCGCAAGGGCGTGTGGCGGGGGGTGTTAGGGCGCCACCCGTATTTAAGGAAAAAACCCATGCAAAAGCCACAATTTTATACAATCCACAAACAAAACATGGTATACATTTATGCAAACACACCAACTAACATACACATGCACCTACAAATACATTAAATATCGTTGCAATGTTTAATTTTGTTCCGACTTGTAAATTAAAAAACTAAACTTTCCTAAAAAACTATAAACTTATCTTTTAGGCTGTAATAATTTAGTAATATAATATCTTGGTGCTAATGGTACATAGTCTGGAATCATCTCTATCATACACCTTAGCAGCGGGTGGCAGGACAGATAGATGTAGATTGACGCACATAGCAACATTAGGTTGGGTTGTTAGCGGGAAAGCAGTGAAAATGGCGGAAATGCAGCTGTGTAAATAGAAAAACTTGTAAAAGAAAAACTCTTTACGCTCCTTCATAAACAATATAACGCCCCTTATGTACAGAGGAACGAAAACATACTAGTTGCAGCTAGAAATTGTCCTAACGTAATCAGTTTGGTAAATAACATCGCGGGTGTAACAGTGTATTGAAAATACTTTCAACCTTGAGCGTAATGACTCAAGTACTTCGAAGATAAAACTTGAAGATCATTTTTTTAATATATTTATTAGGCAATCTACCGGTTATGGTAGGTTTTGGATTGCCACAACCACCAAACAATATCTCATAACAAAACAATGCAGCATCCTCCTCTACAACAGGTCCCTCTTCATCTGTGTACTTCCTTCCTCCCTTCATCCCGTCCAATGAAGATCAATATGAAACAAATAATTAGACAGAAATGGAGGAGCTGAACGAAAACGTCGAGCCACAAAGGAAAATATTAGAACAAGCAGAATCTATTACGCACGTCAGAGGTGGCATGAAACGGAATGAGAGAAGTTTGATGAGCATCTAGCGCAGCATAGTTCAGGCGGAGAGCCTTCTTCACATGAAAAGACAACCACAATCTTAATAAAAATTCCAAAAAAAAAGACGAGTAAAAAAACTGTTTGAGAGGGAGGGCACTCAACAGATCGTTCACATGGATGACAGGAAAAGCACAATAAACAAGAAGACGAGACTTCGATTAATGATGCTGGAGGCGGAAGGTGAAGAAATGTGAAATGACTCTTTTATAGAGTAAGAGAATAGGAAAGAAACAAGAGTGAAGGAGTCAAAAAGTCACATAAAAATATGCGGATAAGAAGAACCAGGGAGTACATCTTGAGATTTTGAGATAAAATAGTTTTGTTAGGAATATAGCAAAAGGAAAGGTGCACGAGAAAGATTGATGAACAAAGGAAGAACAATGGGAACGAACAAAAAAATTAGCATTGGGTTGGAAATAACGGAGAGCTGTAGTCATCCGGTGTTCGAATTGGTAGACTGATCATATTCAATGAATTTTATTCTCCTACTAAGTTATAAACCTTGAAATATTTTCAAGTCGCTAATTCACTTAAATTTTACCATTTTTTAAATTTGTACACTTAAAAGTGTTCAAGAGCACCGCAAAACCGTTTCTCGGGGCTTCCTGTGTGTTGTGGATTAGAGTGGAAATGTTTATATATGGAGTAGACATTTATGGCATCAATTTCAGTCAGGTAGGATCAAATTGTTTATTTGAATGTGATAGATAAACCCGCCCTATTATCGGATGCAAGTACCCTGGGGGCTCCGAGGCGCGTACCATGTAAACAAGAATGCGTGCTTCTCAGAGTTGCTTTTATACCAACAACGCAGGAGTCAGAATAAAAATCCTGACAGGAGTTCGGAAGGGAAAGTGTACCTCTCTAGGTAACCCATGAAAAAGGAGAATAAAATCGAAATATTTCCATGAATAGAGCAATCCATTCTAGATTCGTCAAATCCTAGGGCTAAGGAAATGATCTTCCCGAATATCGTCAATTTAATCAGGGCATATCCTCAAAGCGACCCGAGCCTAGTACTTCTAGAGCTATTAGCAAACCGCCAGACATTATGTCACCAAATAAATACGTTAGCTGTCCACTTCGACACTCACAATGGTTCACCACCTCACTCGAGGGAACGTTGGAGGGAATTAACATTACGGAAAGATCAAGACAAGAATTTATCACAATAACAACATAATAACTAAAGAGTTTATTGAAGAGCTCAAGGCAGGAGGAGGACACTAGTATATGGCAATGGGCCGGCTTTGGGATGGGAGTAATTGCTGGTTCTCTGGGTTGAGGAGAAAAGAAGAAGCTAGACAGGTATCAGTGCAAATTTAAATAATTACCCACGCACATTAGTACCGACATTACACGAAATCATATGGTTAACTACGTCGTAAATTTTTGAACACCCACCGGTATTTCGCCTCTGACCAGAAGCCCCTTCGAGATGCATGGACGGCGATCGAGCAACGATTTCATGGCCACGTCCCAGGCGAAGATCAACAAGGGCGGGAGTAAGTTCCGAACGTACGTAAAAGTTTCCAGGTTTGCAAAATTGGGCCTGAATAGAATGGCGAAGTCGGCGGTTTCTCCACCGAGTTCAAATAAGTCTTTTAATAAAGGAATTCAATATAACAATCGAATTCATTCAACTTTTTAAAAATTCTCGCCCTTTTGGGTACCATTAAATGTACTGAGAGCTAGTAATGTGAAAATGTAGATATTGTAGCAGAACAGTAAATACATTCGTAAAAATACAGAGAGCGTGGTAAATTTCTGCAGAGTGGTGATCAAAGATTTTCTATTTTTAATCGCGATTTTGAGAAATAAGCCCATTACACCTAATATAAATAAAATCCTCCGTTTCCTTTCATCATTCGTTTACTAACAATCTATTTCGAAATTGTGCACCCATTTGATAATCTCGAAATTTGAATGCAATTTCAGGGTCGAGGCTTACACCAGATTGTCTATCCGTAATGAGGTGTCTATTAAATATGACATCGAAGCGCAAACGTATACACCGCAGTAAGTGTATAAAACACTCTTATCCCAATATAAATACCTTGTCTTTCGGAATATATATTATTTAAATTTTACACGAATTATATGTCATTACATCTATTTATTACGGCAGCTACGACATTAAGAAAACCTTCTCTGGGAATAAAATTTCTCTTTCCTGAATAAAATAAGCGTAACTTTCCACCAACAAGTTTCTTTCGGTTTCCTTATAATGAATCACCTATTAAATTACAAATAATGAATGAATGGCTGATGCCCTACCACCCCCCGCCACATGTTACCACGGTGGCTTGCACTGTGTCGATGTAAAACATTCAATCATCCTGCAACTGTGAAATCCACGAATGCTGACTGCTTCCTTTGTTCTGGGACATATCGAGTACAATGGCTTTATAGTCATTAGGTAATTACACAAACAATAATCAGTGTTTCACGGTTCAATAATGACCAATAATCAAAGAGTATATATAATGTATGTATAAATAATCAACTGACCGATAATTTATCACATTCTTAATGGTGACCCTTGCGGCATCTCTTCAAGTGAACACTGTTCTACATCTACATAGCCATACATGCAAAATCATAACCCTTACGTCTACTGTTATTTCGAATATGCATTCGAGCTAATTTATACATCTATATAATACCCCAATAACCGTCGCAAGGGCGTGTGGCGGGGATGTTAGGTCACCACCCTCGTTAAAGAGAATAAAACCACATGCAAAATTACACATAAATGCAAAACTATACCCACAGTGGCGTATATATTCATGCAAAAATCCTTTACACGCATGCAAATATATATACTATCATCTAACAAATAATTGCACCTTAAGATGCAATATCAAATTCATCGACGTTATATTAGCGCAAGGAGCTATTTACCCGCAAAAATGAAAACACTGTTAGCTCGTGCTGCTCTAAGTGGTGGATGTGAGGGCAATGAATGATGAACAGACAATCGAGTCGGCGCGGTAGGCCAGTGGGTAGAGTGCTCGGGAAGAGGAACCCGTGACCGGCGTGCCCCATGTTCAAATCCTCGTGAAGCCTCTGGACACCCCCGACTAAAGCCAAGTTATGTAATTCTCTGACCTCCAACCACGGCGGACAAGCGGCGCGGGGAAAATAACTGCCATTCCCACTATGACTACGAAACATGAACTTGGATTTACTTCGAAGTGAACTCATTTCCTCACCTATCTTGAACGGATGCTACGCTTTGATATCTATGCATTTGGCACAATGACAACAGCGCTCGCAAAATCACCTGAATAGTTTTTTTTTTTAATCTCACCGTAGTACATTAAATGATATTACAAAAACACCATTAACGTCGTAAATCCTGAAACATGGCCGGCTTTGAGATTCGGGTCTTGGGGTTTACGTAGGAGATTAATGTGCTACTCTATCCACATACCGAGGTAATATCTGCCTCGTTATTACCGCAGGCCATCTGTCATCTCATTAGGACAGCGGCACTTTCAACGGGCGTTCCAGGACGCGCCAGGGTGCGACCGTAATCCCTCTTATTAAATGAGGCGGGGGTGGATGTATTCCTGCTTCCTCCCCTTGCCTCGATTCTCGCCGCCTCTTCTTTTAACCTCATCCCATTTTCTGAGTGAGAGGGAGATAGAACCGCCCTGCACCACAGAGATGAGGATTTCTTGTAGGAGAGCACAAGGGGCGGCAAACATCCTCCTCTACAGAATATATTTACCCAATAAGTACAAGATCCTGCAGTATGCATACAATTAAGTTATTAATTATATCAGGAGCCGCTCAGGCCGTAAAAGCTCATAAATCCATCACGAGCGCATAAGGTAACTGATATTGTTTATACCAACGAGTTTGACACTAAAGAAATTATAATGGCCCCACACTACTTCGGTATATCAGACAACAAAGGTAAAATAAGGGAGATAAATTCCAATGCAGATAGATTCAGATACTCATTCTTTCCCAGAACAATCAGAAATCATTATAGTAAGAAACCGAAGACCCTTTAGAAATAATAAAAACATTTAATGTACAAGTCGGAACAAAATTAAACATTGCAAATATATTAGGCCTATATGTAGGTGCATGCGTATGCTTGTTGGTAGTTTGTGTGTTTGCATGTGTGCGGGGTGAAAGGGTTCTTGCATGAATGTGTACCATGTTTGGTTTGTGGACTATAAATTTGTGGTTCCTGCATGCGGTTTTTTTCTTTCTAAATTACGGGTGGTGCCCTAACACCCCCCCGCCACACGCCCTTGCGGGGTATTGAGTAGATGTAGATGCACCCCCGAGAAAAAATTGGAATTACTGAGATGAGATGAAAGGAAAAAATGGATCCAATGGACCAGACCGGAATAAAGGAAAAACATCTCCAAATAACCTTCTGTTCAGCAGTGAGACGACTGACTTGGATCTAAATCGCACGGTTATATCACAATCAGTGTTTTCACACATGTACATATTTAAGGCTCCCGGTTAAAAACGAAAACCTGGAATAAATAAATTAAACCTGGAATCAAAATCGGGTGACGCTAATGGAGGCAATCTTCACACACCGTCATAATTCCGCCATTTTATATTAGTCGGGAGATTGCAGTGGAGTCGCGTTTTTCAACGCAACGTTGGCTTGTGGTTGTCCCGCACCGATCATCCCGGTTATTAAGTGTGCCGCACACCGTAAACAAACCATACTTGGGGGGGGGGGGCACCACTAATCGGCTCAAGAAAACCATTAATGACCTCGCGGGACGGAGGCAACGTCCGAGCCCACAGGGCGATATGCAAATGCGCCAGTTAATGCCGAGCACCACGGAGGAGATGAGTATTTCGGCCAGCCGGACGAGGACACCGTCGTTCGTTCCCTCCCTTCCGGCAATTTAACAGCTCAACGGAGCGTCGCACGAAAGAGACCCCGGGCAACGAACGCACAGAGTATTCCTCGACGACACTCACTGACAGTTCACACATTTTGATTTGAAACGAAGCACAACACGACATGCAAATTGAAGGAACAGATTTCTTCAGACCGCAATCGAACGGAGATAAAACATGAGACATCGGAAGCGGATATCCTTCCTCCCATATATAAAAACGGGCTATTATTCTACATTTACAATTAAAATGTTGACATTCATCATACGTGCAGTACCCGTTCTAATGGACCAGAAAAAGAGTGCTACAAGTAACACTAACTAAACGCGATTTGCATGTCCATTTGACGCTGGAATTTCCCCTTCTCATTTTTCAATTCTAATTTTCACGGTATTTGATTAATTTTTACTATATTCTAAGGAGCATGAGTTTGTTAGTTGATAGTATATGTATTTGCATGCGTGTAAGTTGAAAGGATGATAGCATGAATATATACGCCTCTGTGGGTCTAGGTTTGCATGGATGTGTTGATTAGGCATGTGGTTTTATTCTATTTTACGGGTGGTGACCTAACACCCTCCACCACACGTCCTTGTGGCGGCTTGTGGGGTATTATGTAAATGTAGATGAAAACTAAAAGACCGATTCTTGGAATAGCTGAAGAAATTCAATAGCAAATTCGTTTCCCAAGCTAGTCGAAGGTAATGAAATCGAAGATTATAGGAGTGTAGAAAGAAATTTATTTCCGGTTTGATAGAACGGCGTCATACCTGTATACATAGATTTCGAGAACGAATGAATTATTTCGAGAATATCACTTCCTCCAAAATCACTGCGCAAGTTAAAACTGTTACAAGAAGAGTATGTAAACGTGGCTCGCTAAGGGGGTATTTGAACGAATTCATTAACAATCCTGCCACAAAAACTCTTGGGAAATCTCTCAGAAAATCCACATTTGAAAGTAAAGTGTAATCCGGTCTGTAAACATATTTTATCAACACAATGTCACGAATTTACGATTTTTATATTGCAGGATTAATAATTTAAAGGTGGGAAAAACAAGAACATAATTTTTAACGTCAGTCGTGGTTGACTGCCAACATGAAGTACGTGAAAAGTGGATATAAATTGAAATAAACTCTAAAAATTTTCACTTTACATCTGCACAAATAATGTCACCCGGATTTGCGTCCTGCTCAACGTGATATTACCAGTGCACCATAAAGTAAGCAAGCCATTATTCCTTGGATACAAGGAATTTCTCGTATAATAACTATCGGGACCCAGTACAATCTATACTCAAGCCCGTAGAACAGGAGATAAACCGGCGCAACATAAAATGTTTGCAAATATACTAAATACTCATTTTTTATTGGACGAAATTGTAATCCGAATATCAACACAAAAAACCAGACTCTTCTTATGTTCTGGAAGATTTGACGCCGCCGTTGAAGGATATCAAGGGCGGCGGAAAGACTTACAGAATAAAGCAATACACTCATTTTATGAAACACGCGCATGTGCGATACTCGTACATTAATACCGATTTTTCGGTCGTGCGGTTTTACATAAGGCGTCCCTGAAAAATTCACAAGATTAGCATTGCATCGGCAAGTCGAACTAGAGAGTTGAAATTAAAAAGATACATCTATCATCGAACTTTTAAATTCAGAGAAATGACTTTCCACGCTCTTTTTACGATAAACACAAACAGGAGCACTACAAGAACAATAACATAATCAACAGAGTACAAGGCGGAATGGCAGGGGTCCACATAACCTCTCCGGAATTTTCAAGTTAACCACATTCCACAGGTTAAAATAAAGATGGGATACTTTTTATGAAATAAAAACAAAAGGTAGAATAATATTTATATTTACAAAATTTATCTTTAAAAACTTAATTCCGCAAAAAAAGGTTCTTACAAGGATTTCGGGTCGCAGTAGTCCAGTGGATAGAGTGTTGGACTACTGACCGGAGAGCCCAGGTTCGATTCACGGCCAAGCCTCTCTGGAGCACCTGCAGCCCCACCCAAACTATGTGATTTTTCGGGTACCAAATCTTCCTGGGAAACCATAACCGGCACAGGGAAAGGAACTGGCCCCCCTACCCTGATATGTGAATATTCACACGCTGTCGGGCTTAGTACATGGATGAGCTCTACCATCACCTACTAAACCGACCTTCGGGTTGATTACTGTGTTTATGGTTTTTACAAGGATTTCGGCCGATTAGGCCGAGTGCCGTAGTTACCAGGACTCGTTTTCCCTAAAATGCCCATCATTCCATTCAAGGGATAAGTAATTAACGTGGTATCCCGCTGCCTTCCTCCATAGCGTTTTTAACGTGGCACCATCACTCAATGGTCGCTTGGGTCAGACGCCTTTTCAGCTGCCTCGCTGAGGAATAGACGCTGCGTGGACTACCTTTCGTCGGGCTACTAACCTTCGACCTATTCGGCATGGGTGACCCAACTAGGAGGGATTATCATTGCTTCCGCCAGAACAGCTCTAGGGGTCATCAAAAGCAAAAGACCACATCAAGGCTGTAGTCCATGGGGAGGGAGGAATCGAAATACCACTGAAAAATCCAGCCACCAACGGGAAGGGGCCTCAAAGTGGGAAGTCAGTACACAAAGCCACCTCACCAATTCGATCCCCGATTGAACCTTACGATTTTGAAGGACTTTCTCCTCATCCAAATTCCGTCACCGACAGGTGCCCAACTTAAGCAGTTTCCACCTTTGGCAAGTTTCGCTGTGCCAATTTTCCCAAAGATGCTTCTTCATTAATGTATTTCACATTAATCCGAAAACAGCACGTTGGCCTTCACATCGGGCTTTTATCAAAAATAAGAATAGAAACAATTGCGAACACCCAAGACCTAGATGGAGAAAAACCGACCTAGGCGGGAATCGAACAGGCGACCTCTGGTTGGCAGGCGTGGACGGTACCCCCAGCCACCACCGTCCCACCACCTTCGCCACGTCTTCGCCTACCTATTTATTTAGCCACGACTCGTGTCATTGCATTCCTTGCCAAACCCCAGGTCGGAGATTCTCATCTAAAACCTCACTTTTGCGGAGTAAAAGGAATCCACGATCCAAATATCGATCATTTTTCTTTAATTTCACCAATTTTAACTTACACAATGCAATCCACGCATACGTATTGATTAAATGTTTACTTCAAGACAAAATGAAATTCAATGAAGGACGTGCCAAACGATGGAAACGGAAATTTCACGATCGCATTTTTCAGAGCGATAAAAAAAATTCGCTGGTTGAGGTGAGGACGTCATCGAATATTACAAAAAAATATCCATCCGCCTTTGCGCGGTTGGATTTCCTTTGAATTCATTTCGGAGCGAGTTCAGCACGCATCCCACGCCATGATTAATAGACGAAGACAACCTGTTGCTGCGCCTGTTTAACCTATTATGCAAAAATATTCGTTCAGCAGATATCTCCGAGAGTCAATTTCCTATCGAAACGTTGAAGTAGAGAACGTGAATCGTTTATATAAATACTTTCGTGTCAGGCGTAACTTGAATCCCTCAAAATCCCGAATCAAAACGTCATCATATAGGGATTGTTAAAACCATTTTCCATTTTTTTTACACAAAATGAGGTGAAGACGACATTAAAAATGAAAACCAATAAAGATCTTTCCAACTTTTACGGCTAGTCGACTAGACTAATGAGGCATTTTCTATGGAAATTCGACGTGCCAGACCCAAGTCAAGAATCACAGACTGAAGGGAATACATTATTTCCAGCAGTTGATCCGTGTTTGACTGTATTTTAACGACAGAGAATTCCACGAGAAAAAAGCAACACTAATATACTTGTGGTTTACGAATGCTAATTATTAGCTGCAAACTATCTTGAGCTAAGTATTTTACGACTTCATCGAAGGAAACTTTTCAAACCTTAAAGTTCATTATACTTCTAACAATATGAATGGATATGAATACTTATCATTAGTTTCCATCTATCTATACGCGGGTTAAAATTATTATGCTATGTTTACGACTCTTTTTATTAGAAGATATAAAAGATATGTTCCTCTTCACTTGTGCTAATTGCAACAACGATACTCAAAACCGCTACAATGCGAATTTTAAATCTTTTCCAAACGCAATATATTTCCGGGTGAATGACGTTGAAATCCTACGTCTCTAGTAATTTAGAGCACACGTATTTTGGTCGATTACAGGGACACATTGAATTCATTATTTCGTCCATACGCCTATGCTCTGAATGAACTAATACTACACAAATATTATTATTATTAATTAAAATGAGTGCTTACAGATATTGTCAGGTGGCACACAAGTCCCTAGAATCGTGATTGATTTTACACAAAATGAAAAGAAAAGCGAACATTGAAAAAATCAATCATTCACAAAATCATTTAAAAAATCAAATTTAACCGCTACATGGATTGTCAAGGAAAATACTAGGTATTACCATACATGGCCAGGCCCAAAGCAGTAACACACGTGGCCGGGCATTAGAACACGTCCAAAATCACGCAATGTCCAACGTCACATCCGGTCCTATATCACGCATTGTCCACCATCGCATACCGACCAAAATCACGCTGACCAACTTCACAAATTGTCCTAAATACGCACAGTCCAACATCACACACCGTCAAAAGATCAGTCACAGGGAAGTCTTAGCGAACCTATTCTTAGTGCCTCCAACTAAATTCTTTTTACAATAACCACAATCAGTAGAGGCCCCGATTATCGAACAGCTTTTTCAGAAGAATCATTGACTCAGGAGCGGTGGCCTCGGTGAATAGAGGAATCGCCTCGAAATGAGGGTGTCATTTTAATAAAAAATAACCTTTACACACAGAAATCTATTTGGCCTGTCTGGCTCGCTTTTTACATAATGCATCTTTGGAACTTACAATAAACCTTAGAGGTATGACTTATTTACATATTTTTACACATTTAACTGACATTATGTTCTTTATGCATCGAATTTGCTTTCGACCAGTTCATGTAATAGCGCCAAATTTTCAAAAGGTGCATTATAATTATAAAAAATTCATTTTTCCTCACACGCTTCCATAATTTGGTTCTAATGAGATTAAATGGCTTAAATGCGAAAATTTAAATTGCTAAAGAATTGTGAAACCGGAAGTTTTTCGGACTGGGAATTATCAGGTTCCACGCGGAATCTTGGCAACCACCGAAATGAGAAAGGGAAGGGAAAGGAAAGTTACGATGCCGTTAAAAACTGGATTGAAAATCCAACACGAAAAACATTGGACCGACGGCTCAAATTATTTCCCCATATGAAGAAAGATATCAGCATCGATAATGCTTCGCAACTAATATGTAATGGAGACAATGTGCATACTAGAATGGAGTTTGCAAAATATCCCATTTTCAACGTCGAGAGTAGACATAAAAATATCGAAGTTCCGATAACATTCATAGACCACTTCAAGGGTTATTGATGATGTATGTAGCTCGTTAGGGTGAACTATTAATGGCATGGTCGCTTATGCCAAAGACTATCGTTAAAGTCGAAAAATATCCCGGAGAAAAGGAAATACAGCTAAGCTAGCGTCCAAACCGTACTCTACGACTTGACAACAGTTAGGAAATACGCGAAAATAAGAATCCGAGCACCGAAAACATTTAGGAAAACAGATTTCTTCAAGTTCCACCCGAAATTGAGTAAGTAGGAAGTAGAGTGACTGATTAGCAACTAAATGTTTCGGATTGGAGAACTAGCGTCGCATATGGCTTTATTTTTCGTGCAACATACCATACCCGTCTACTCTGAAACAGTGTGTAGATAATGTCATCTCGTCAACAGTATCGATAGAATGCATACACCTTTCTGACAAGTACCAAACGCTATTAATCGCCTTTTGATGGAACCAGTTATGCAAATTATGCCCATCGATCGCGCTGATATGATTGATTTCAATGAACCATCATATTCCACGGATGAATTGAATCGTCAGATCTCACAGCCCCGTGGGACGTACGAAAAAAGGAGTGTCGACTCGATTATTCAGAGTGCAACACGTCCGCAGTCATCCGAGGCAACGGGATCGAATCCCGCATAGATTATGGATCAGGACCGTCACATAAACGACTTTTCTCGTTGGTTTAACGATGTAATATCCTCTCAGATATTGGATCAGCGCCCAAATTACTTCCATTACTTGGAAGGGTAATAATTTATCCAACCAAAACGATATAGGTACATGAAACTGAGGGTAAACAACAATGGCGAAAAATAACTGTACTACTCACATGGATTTTAAAGGCAATGGACAAAATTACGTTGAAACAAATAGTAAGAAGTTACTTTTAGCTATTGCTATGAATTTCTAGGAAGTTACGTCTAAGTCTATTGAACTTAGGATAAATGGCGAAGATAAAAATCCACACTACACTTTGGAAGATGAGAACAATTGCTGATCGCTCAAAATGATGTGATGACAAGCTGATAGAAACGAAAACATGAGGACACAATGGAAGGAGTCGATGGCTCGGTAATTTTACGAGCGGGGAGGCGTGGGAGATGGGTCGGTGGAATAAACAAAACTCCTCTTCAGTTATTGATGGGAGAGAAATTGTTCGACCGAGAAGCGAAGCGAGGCGGCAACGACGCAAGCCGTGGGAAGCGACTAGGCCGATGACGCCTCCCCTTTATGTAAAGTGCACAATTGTCCGCCTGTGTATATGTACGCGGGTATGCGTGTGCACGCATAACTTCAAAATAAAATAAATACTTTACCAACGGAGTTATGAAATACCTCTAAGGTATTGGATAATATTTCCATACAGTGTTATACATGTGCACACCATGGGATGATAGACGTAGATTGAGAGGTTTTGAGGCTAATGCGAGTGTATTTATGCAGTCCCTTCCTTCTCTTGCTTGAGAAAGGTGGTTTGACCACCGAAAATTCGGAAACGTGTGAGTTTCTTTTTTGTGGGTTTGATTTTTTGTTCGCTAGTGCTAACTTGATATACATTATTATTCATACCTTTCACATAAGTTATATATTGTTAGGTAATCTACCGGTTAAGGTAGGTTTTTGGATGGACACAACTATCAAATAAATATTTTGTAACTCTAAACAAAACCCAATCCAGCAACCTACACTACCTAAGGTCCCTCTTCATCTCTGTGTACTTCTTTCCTCCCTTCATCCCGTCCAACATCCCTATCCTGTTCCTGCCCTTTCCTCGTTTGCTTAACATTCTCCCCTCTATTACCTTCTTCAACACAAGTTATACGTACATATATTCATGGGTTCGGTAGCCCAGGGGTTGAGCGTTGGACTACTGGCCGGAGGGCCTGGGTTCAATTCCCGGGCATATTCATGGGCACCCTTAGCTCCACCCAATCTGTGCGATTTTACGGATGCCAGAATTTCCGGTGAAACCATAACCGGCACACGGATAGGAAATGCCCCCCTATTCTGATGTGTGAATCCCACACGTCGTCGGGCTTAGTACTGGATGAACTCTACCATCAACTACCAAATCGTCCTTCGGGTTGATTACTGTGTCTATGTCACACACACATATTTATAAAAATTATATGTATTATGCACATAGGTACACAGACCTGTATACTCAAAACACCCTAATTGTGCGATGAAACGCGTGTCGGCGTGACAAAAGAGGGCCGAGTTTCGGTGCCAAGGCGGGCTAGTTAGCCACTGGAGGGAGGCTCGTTGCCAGGGAAACGCCACAAGATATAAACGAGCAACAAATGAAGGAAGCGGAGCGGGGAAGTGAGGTGGGTACTGGAGGGAAAAGAAGAGGGAACGAATGAAAGAGGCGAAAGTATGAAAAACGTTCCTTTACTTTTATATCCCTCCCAAAGCGCCCGGTAGGAGAGGACGCTTGAAAAGATACGGCGGACGGACCCTTTACCTTGACTCAATTTCCGGGTTTTAGGATGTCCTGCGATGTTGTTTCCACGTGCCTTCATTTTTTCCCGGAAAAGAGAGTCGTTTTGAAAGAGGAAAACAAATCTCCTGCGACATCTCATTTTGGTGAAGGGAGTTGTCTCCTCCTTAAAATGCATTATGTAGGGGAAATTAATTACATTTTTAAAATTAGCCAACCTTTTGTGCACGTTAATACGACAGCAACGACGAAATTAGGGAGTTTTGAACAGCAAGTGAAGACTGAACGATGACGAGATGAACGCAAAATAATTTGGAAGGCAGCTGAGAAAATGATTGCCGTAATTATTACGAAAAATTGTTACATTGCAGAGTATAGAACAGGAGTCACTTTAATTATTTTGTCATATTTTACGACTAATAATTGCACGCTAATACTAATGCTAACACATCATTCTCCATATGAGTACATCAAAACACGAAACAGAGTCGACGATTAACAACACCAGGATTCTTTTTGCGGCCACTCAGCACCGAGGGAAGTTCTTGCAGCTGAGAGTTGACTGTGAAGACAGATATTTGACATAGGAGGACATTAATCATCATGAACGACCGTTAGTTACGGGGTTTATAAAGTATAAATGATCCAATTTAAGTGATGCTATTCCAACATTTTTCTACGAAATTTCTTTTCAAAGTAAAATTATGACGGATAAATGACATATTTGTTTGACTGACTCCATTTTTTCTGAGTAATTAAAAATAAAATATTTTGAACTATCCGAAATACTTGACTGAGGTAGCCTTTTGTCATGACTGATTTTCCCCCTGAAATAATCTTCCACGTAATGTAATGAGTTCTTCAGTTGTGTTGAGGAAAACAGTACGGTTCCATTCTAGCGCGGAAAATAAAAACAAAAATTTGTTTTAATCAGATTTCACCAGAAAGATGATGTTTACAACTCATAAAATGGAACCTGAAACTACGAATTCAATAATATGCTGCGTCTCATGAAAACCTATATTTCGCCGAGCCAGGTTCACTTCCAGAAAAAAAAGTCATTAAAGGTTATAAGTATAATGGCGTATAAAATAACGCAAAACTGTCAATACAGAAGAGAGGCATACACGTTATTACACCAAAGAAACAAGTGGAATTGAGCCTTTTCATTCAACCTGAATATTTTCTGGTTTAATAACTCTTATTTTCCTGGCGCCCTTCCTGGAACTTCTTTTTATCCCCGTTGATGCTGATGGCTAAACGAATGCGATCATGCAGGATCAGAAGAATGAACACGCACGGGGAATCCAATCAACAACAGACCCAGATATTGAGAGAGAAAGAGAGAGGTGGGTGGTATTTCCCCGTAGCGTGGAACTAATGCTGGGCCGAGGAGAGAACATGGCGTCGACGGGAGGAGCGGAGAGGGATTACGCCAACTCGGAAATTCAAATGCGTGGCGGGGTGAATATATTCGGGGGATGATTGAGGGATGAGGAGGGAGGGAGGTGGAGAGGGGGCAAGAGAGGACGTGTTGTGTATGTGCTTGGCAGTTGATGTCAATGAGATTCCAAGCGAGTGGCCAAGCGCCGCGCATTGAAAAGAGGATTTTCCGAAGGAGACAAGCCAACTCGGCGATGATGGCCCCGAAAGCCGTCATGGGCAGGCAGGCACCTATGCGCCGGCCACTACACAGCGCGCCACCTGCGAGCCCATTACGAACCCCAACAAAGAATACGAGAGAGCGGAGCTTTTGTAATTCACAAACGCATGTTTTTACTGGTCCTTTCCGACAACTGAATTATGTTTGAAGACAAAGGAGGGAAGGGGTGATTGTCCAGTGTTATAAATTGTGGTGAGAGTGATTACGATAATTTCCTGGTTTGCCCTGGAATTTCGCCACGGGACACCTATCGTCGGGAAACTACTTCCTCAAATAAAAATACACGATGGGAACTAATTAAATTCTACAATCGTTCAAACACACCTACGAGCTTAATTTTGGGCGGAGGGACAACTGCGTTCCTTTATTACATCCCAAACAATTTGCACGCAGAGTAAAGCACAGTGAAGTAATCCACATTTACCGGATAAAACAATGACATTTACACACATAATGTAAGAAGTTCTGATAAAATACAATACAACAACATACACGCCAATTCACATGAGTCTTCCTCAGGCAATTACTGGCGTACCCACCGACACAGGTGAGTTTTTAGCGTTGGCTACACGGCTCATCCCTCATAGCAATCACATTTATGTTTGGAAAGATTTTCAATTAACAAATTCAACGATAGTGTATTTTCCCAAGAGATTTCACAGTTTACCGACACGACAGAGGTACAAGACCCGGAGGAGGAGTTTTCGTGGCAGTGAAGAGTATTTTTGAAAGCAGACAATGTGTATTTGAAAATAATAACATAGAAAGTGTTTGGTGCACCTTACTGCGATCTAATCAACTCAGCATTTACTTATGCTCTTTCTATAGGCCTCCAGACTCAAATTTTAAAACACTTAATACCCTCAACGAACAAATATACAAAATGATTCCCACCCCAACTCCATAAACATTGCAGTGACGCTTTTTGTTTTATCGTAAGGGTTTTTTAACGAAACGGGCTGTCCGGCGTTAAACCATCTCAATTTCCCGAATGAGTCCTTTTTCACTAAGAACCCATACGCTATATCCATATTATAAATGAGGCCTTAGAAGAGCGTGGTAACAACGCTTCTTGACCTCGGAGTCACTTCTGCCGACAATGCGTCTAATAAATCCCAATTGTTTATATGCTTGCCCGCAGACTTTACGAATGTGGTACCCCCAAGTTTAAGTCTTTGGTGATTGTAACACCTAGGTATTTTACCTTATCAACTACTTCTAGGCCAACTCCAGCTAGTTTGTAAATGTTAGAAGAAAGACGATTCAATGATGACGCTGAACTTACTAAATAAATCGGAAAAGAAAATACTACGTTCTCCCACACATATATTATTATTCACGACCTAGGTTTCGACTTACAAAATCATCATCGGGTCTTATGGTAAAATATTAATTAATATATGTGGAAGAACAAAGTATTTTCTTTTCCAATATGAATCGCTTCCACAAAGTGACGCCTCAAACCATTTAATTACTAAATAAATTCAGATCCGCATGTTTCAGCGCCGAGGTCCCGCAAATTATTCGCACTCCAACATACATTGGTCACTTGGATCATGAATACAAAATTCGGGACAATTCCATTTTTATTGGTCGCTTGAATCATGAAAATAAAAATTCCACTTTCCACCTTCAACGTCTAAGAAATAATTAGTTCTACTCAACTGCATGCACTTTCACTAACCTTGAGTGTTTTATTGTCAAAACCCTTCCCGCATGATCGCATTAGAATGCCAGTAAATAATGCAGTGCTCTTTACAGTATTGCTTGCTCTGCCTTTTCTGTTTTTAAGTTTCCCCTTCCATCCCTCGTCTGTCTCCGTGGGGGACCCCTCTCGCTAACTGCAGCGTTGGGTCACATTCTCTACCTCTGTCCTTGGGGGAGGAGACAGTTCTATGTTGCTTGGCCATGTGGTTAAGGAATTTCGTCTTCTTACTTTCCAAATTCTAGCTTGAACATTACTTTTGAATATTGAATTTTGACTCCATCTTAAGGTGCAATTATTTGTTAGTTGATAGTATATATGTTTGAATGCGTATAGGTTGAAATGGTTTTTGTATGAATGTTACGCCACTGTGGGCAAAGGTTTGCAAGGATGTGCTAATTTTGCATGTGGTTTAGTTCTCTCTTACGGGTGGTGACCTAACACCCCCTGCCACACGCCCTAGCGGTGGTTTGCGCGGAATTATACTGATGTATATAAGTGCATGAAAGCCACATTTCTCCGGCCGAAACGATTCTCTGGGTCTCGCTGTCCCTAGGCCCGTTCAAAAACCAGCTTAAGTACACCGTTTCACACCCAAATCCCGCAAAGAGTTGCATGGAAAATTCAGAGCCGTTTCTTATTCCCAAATAAGAAGATTAGATATTTGCGGTGTTTCTCTGCCTTCAAAAAGGGGCTGTTTGAACATTTCCTTTCAAACACGACGAATCAAATAAAATTTAAGAGATCACGGAAACCTTATCAACTGAACCTTTTTTTATTTACTCGAAGTTTTAACGACTTGAAAGAATGGTGATTGAAGGGAAGCCAGTTTCAGGTTGCTCTCAAACATTTTTTCAATTTTAAGAAAGGAAAACTTTAAAGCAAAATCTTTTGGTTCACAAAGCCCTTTTGGTACATTTTCTGCAAAAATAAATCAGAATTATGTACTCTATTACATGCCAGGGTGTATTTAGCATACTATAATTTAAAAAGCACTCTCGAAAAGAGGATTACCCTTGAAAAAAACCGACACATTGTACGAGCTTCCCGCTTTCTAGGCTGCAACAGGTGAAGGCGCTATAATACGAATCCATCAGGCACTCGAGGGATGTACACGTTATTCAATTTCGAATTTGTTTTTCCACACGTTGTATACGCTTTGAATTCAATGACTTCCCTGTTCGAAGAGTATTAGGTTTTCGCGTCAAACGTAACTATCATTAATATATTCACAGGCTCATTTGAATGCACAAACGGACAAATTGACATTGATAAGTAAATTTCCAACTAAACTAGCAAAGGACGGCTTTCCTATTAAATTCACTCTATAAACACTCCATGTTTTTTGTAAATATTATGAATACGAATTATCCTTCCACAACTCTCTGCTGTAAAAGGAAATACGAAGGGCACTCCGCCATTCAGAATGGCTCACAGAATATTCAACGTTTCTTTGAATAAGCGAGAAAATATGCCATGACCCACTTAGCCTAATATCACCTAAACTAAACCCATCTAAATTATAACCTACATCTTCCAATTACCTTCCGACCTTCGCGAAACATGCAGTAGTCTTTATCGCAAGGAAGGCCTCGAGAGTCAACTATAGCCAAAGGATTCTCCAACAAAGTTCCCGCTAATCGGAAACACATGAGATTAAACGGACAATTCCATACGAGTGGGCCGGGGAGCAGTAGGAGCAAGGTGACCACGAGTGCACAAACCTCAGGGTTTGTGCAGCATATGGGCGCGGGGAAAAAGGGAACAAAGGGAGGAGGAAGAGAAGTGAGTGGTAGGGGGGAGGTAAAGGTATCCCTCCCGAGGGAATTTAGGTCACGCTCGTTCTCCAAGGTCGCCGACACTAGATAATGGCGCGCCAGGAAGAAACCACGGGCGACGCCGCCCCGAACACTCGCCGCGACACCTCGCAAGCAAGCGGCTGCAAGGCGCGCCTCCCTCCAAATTCAGGACGAACAACAGCTGCGAGATACGCCTCATCCTTCGGGGAGCTGGACGCCATATTCATCTTCAAATTTCGATACTCAAGAAACACGGAGATGGCGGCGGAACATCTGCGTGGCGATAATTATTGGCGTACATTAAAAAAAAAACGCTTGGCTTATTTGGGTTGCGTGTGGAACATCGGGTCGTTGCGAAAACCTACCGCCAGTATTATGAAAGCTTTTTGCGCGTGGTATGGAAAATAATTATGAAAAAGGAAAGGAAGATGGACAGAGAGGAAAGGCAACGACGTGGTTTTAAATATGGTGGGAAAAGAAGTGGCCAGGTGATATCGATCCGAAGGTGGTTAAAAAATTAAGTAAGCGTGATATCGAAACGTGAACACTCCTGCAGAACTCAACTGCTTTCTCCTCACGGTCACTTCTCGTTCCTGAACCACAGTCCCCCACATCACTTCCTTTGCGTATCTTAGCGTTTCAATCCCGCGTCAATATTAAATGTTCCCCTACATTCAAATGTTTCCCTACATGCAATTATGTCCTCTGACATATAGTATACCTTGTCGATTTCTTCTTTCTTTTTATTGTTTAGTGGCATGTAGACCTAAACAATAACTAAGTTTGTTGGTTCATATTTAATTACTAATAATAATTATCTAGCACTCACTTGCTCTAAGCTTCCTACGGTTCTTCTTATTTTTGGTTCAATATTATTGTCAACCATCTATTGCTCTCTTACAATCCGCGATACACTACTCTAGAAACACTCCAGTAAATCATGTGTAAGGAAAGGGAGATGGGTACTATAAAGAAACAATGGGAATGCATAGAAATATATATGTGAAAATATTTTTCGTTTTTGGTAATCTACCGTTTAAAGCAGGTTTTTGGATGGACACAATTATCAAATAAATATTTTGTAACTCCAAACAAAACCCAATCCAGCAACCTACTCTACGTACATCAGGTCTCTCTTCATCTCTACGTACTTCTTTCCTCCCTTCATCCCGTCCAACATCCCTATCCTGTTCCTGCCCTTACCTCGTTCACCAAACATTCTTCCATCTATTACCTTCTTCAACATCCCACCGCCGCTCAATACGCCTTTCATCCATTTTTCCTGCCTCCACAGTATTTCTCCCAACAAACCCCTCTCCTCACCCATCATCCCTATTCCTTCCTCATTTGTTTTCCTTTCGGTCCATTTCACCTTCTCCATTCTTCTCCACACCCACATTTCAAAAGCCTCCAATCTACGTCTATACTCCTGCTTCAGTGACAACGTTTCCGCGCCGTACATAGCTACGCTCCATATCAGAGCTTTTACGAGTCTTTTCTTAACATCCCTACTCAACGTCCCCGTCATCATATATATATATATATATAGATGATGCGGAAGTACTCACGAGAGCAGTATAACTGCTGAGAGAAATCCTATGGGGGCAGGACAAATGAATGAAAGGCGTATTGAGCGGTAGTGGAATGTTGAAGAAGGTGATAGAGGGGAGAATGTTAGGTAAGCGATGAAAGAGGAGGAACAAGATAGGGATGTTGGACGGGATGAAGGGAGGAAAGAAGTACACAGAGATGAAGAGGGACCTGATGTAGAGTAGGTTGTTGGATTGTGTTTTGTTTGGAGTTACAAAATATTTATTTGATAGTCGTGCCCATCCAGAAACCTACCTTAACCTGTGGATTACCTAATAATAATATATATATATATATATATATATATATATATATATATGTGTGTGTGTGTGTGTGTATATATATATCGATGGGAATATACGGGATGGATGGGAACAATAATATATATGACTAGGAATATATCAAAAGCCCTCCCATGGACTACGACCTTTGCGTGGAACGTTCTTGTGGTGGTGGTGCTTCGCCTGGCTACTTGCTAGAAACTAACTTGCACGTTCCTGATACATTTCTTGCTGCATCCTAGGGTACAATTATTTGTTGTAGTTAAGCGTATGTACTTGCATGCTTGTGGAGTGAAGGGAGGTAGATGTGTGTTTGCATGCGCGTCGAATGATGGGATGTTACAATGAATGTGTGCACTGCTGTGGATTGGGGTTTGCATGTGTGTGTTGATTTTGAATGCGGTATTTCTTTTTTCCTTTTTTGGGTGGTGGCCTAACACCCCCCGCCACACGCCCTTACGGCGGCTTGCGGGGTATTATGTAGATGTAGACCTTGACGTGGTGGAAGGGCTTTTGCGTTCCGATGACCCCTAGAGCTATGCTGGCGGGGGTAATAATAATTGCTCCTGGTAAGGCCACCCATGCCGGATAGGTCGAAGGTTAGGAGCCAGACGAAAGGCAGTCCACGCAGCTCTATTCCTCAGTGAAGCGGCTGCAAAGGCGTCTGGGCCCAGTGGGGTGGCCATTGAGTGATGGTGTCACGTTAAAAACACTATTGAGGAAGGCAACGGGAAACCACCTCAATTTTTATTCCCACGATTGCTATGATGGATACAATAGAGAATATGAGTCCTGGCAACTGCGGGGCTCGTCCCAATTGGCCGTTTATCCTGCCCGGCAGCGGGGGAAGCAAGGCTTTCGCGGTCGTCATCCCACGAAACCCTTGCAAAGGAAAACCGGCAGCAGCAGGACAGAAGATGCAGAAGAAGAAAACCAAATTAGTTGGAATAGGAACCTGGAATGTTAGGAAAATGTTGAGGACAGGAAAATTAGAGAATATTAAGCGAGAGATGGAAAGAGGTAATATAGATATTTTAGGTCAATGCGGGGTGAGATGGAAGGATAGCGGGGATTACTGGAGTGATAATTATAGAATAATATACAGCGGCCGGGACGAGAGCCAACGAAGGGTTGCCGTATTATTAAATAAAGGGGTAGGAAGAAGCGTAGTCAACATAGAGAAAGCAACGGATAGAATATTACTCGTTGAGATTAAAGCAGAACCGACGAACTTGGTCATTGTTCAGGCATACATGCCACCGAGCAACCGTAAGGAGGAATAAGTCGATAGGATATACGACGAGTTAGAGGGTTTAATCATGTATGTTCCTACAGGGAAACATTTGATAGTGATGGGAGATTGGAATGCGACGGTAGGCGAAGGAAGAGATTGTGATGAGGTGAGGGACTATGAGTTAGGCACAAGGAATGAAAGCGGGGAGTAAGCCATTGAGTTCTGCAGGAGACAGGGGTTAGTCATCACCAACACATGGTTTAGACACCACAAAAGGCGTAGGTATACATGGAAAATGCCAGGTGACTCAGAAAGGTATCAGTTAGATTATATTCCGGTTAGGCACAGGTTTCGGAACAATGTAATAAATTCACTTTCATAAATTCACAAGAACAGCTTCCAGGGAGTGGATGCGGACTATGAGCACAATTTAGTTGTTATGGAATGTTGCGTCCGTTTCAAAAAGATAAGGCAGGGGCGGCGGGCTAGGAAATGGAATTTAGAAGCATTAAAAATGGATTAACAAGGAAGGAGTATCAGCAGGATGTAGAGAAAATCATGGATGCCGGTAAAGGGGGCACTTGCGACATCCATCATGTGGATGACGATCTTATGTCCAAATTTTGATGCAAACGTTTTTTGCACCCATTGACTTAAGATGCATACATCATCCGCAATCTCACTCTTCTATCACTCACCACCATATCATGTTTTTTCTCAATGATTCGTGGAGTATTGACCTCAACAGGGTATCCATAATGTTCAACCTCATATTGACGCTCCAAAAATATTTAAATCATTCATACAGCCTTCTAAAGAAAGGCGCAAGTGTGCTAATATCCATTCTAATGTTTATTGTGTTTCTCTTATTCTGCTGAGGCCATTTGCCATCCATAAAATTTTCATAAAATTCTCTTTCATCCATTTTTTGGAAATCACTCGACTTTCTCGAGTCAAACGAACGCTAATCACGGAATAATTGACATATTTGGATGAAGCATGATGTGCGTTCCTTCTAGAGAAGCTAATTACTGAAAATAACTTCGACACGCATCAGTGGTGCCATATCTCTGACTTTGAATGGATCTTTCAAACTACCTTTGTATTTCGGAAGCGCGTGATGACGAAGTCTGTACCACTTAATTATGTACTTCGCCACATTATCTGGAAATATCACGAAGTAGAAACCCTACGGTCGCGAAAAAAGGGAGTGTTAACCTTTCGTTTGGTTCGCCGTTATTTTTACGGCTGGGGTTTATTTCAGAAATTAACACAAGTCTTCGAAGATTCTTAAGTGGAGATTTGAAAACTCAAGTTATTACTTTCTACTCCAAGAGTAATTATAACAAAAATACCATAAACACCTTGCGAGAGCCTGTTTGATATGACACCAAAAATTTGGTGCAATAATCCGGTCGGTCACCAAGTAGTATCGATAAATTGCTTCAAAAGCCCTTCCTTCGAGAGAAGGGTGTGAGGATAACAAAAATAAAAACGGTGAGGTTCCATGTGGACATAGTACAGGAGAATTAACATAAAAGCAAATAGGGGAAAAAGAGGGAAATGAGAAGGCAATATGGAGATTGACATTTGGAGATGACATGTAGAACGGGAAAAGCATACTCGTACAAGAGAAAAAGCAACGCCACGGAAAATCCAGAAAAAAACTAAATGAAAGGAAGTTTGGCAACAGAGTTCGTAGATTCAAGAAGTGAACAAACCAGAGGAAAGCGAGCGACTGAATTTTCGAGTCTAGACACATCCTACTGCATCCTAGATGGATTCTGCAAAGTCATGCGCTAAGTTTTCCACCCCTCCTAAGGCCAATGATAATTGAAAAGCAGTTTAGAGCTTCGGGGAATATATAAGGAATCGCAAGGAACCGGCTATCGACATTAGACTCTTACTTAGAGACATGAATACTATACTATATACACTATACTCATTATACTCGTCCATGGTACCCTTCATGCCACCGCTAACCCTTCATAACAATAAACTTCGATGGATTCGTAGTTTACGATGCATACAAGGGAGACCAAGTAGTATTTCAAAAGATATTTTCATGGGACCTGAGATGAAATAATAGGTCTATCACATCTGCAAATTCCAGAATTTAGAGGAGCTAGACTGGGAATCACTCGCGGAGCGAATGTTTACTAACAGATTATATCTCTTACATTAATTAAAAGGATGTCTCTTAAGCAGTGATCCCGAAAATGTATTATTAAACCCATCGTACTACGGTAGTAGAGATCATATAATCAATAAAATTAGAGAGTACTGAACAGATAGAATTAAGATATCCTTTTTCCCAATAACGATAACGGATTAGAAAAACGTTATGAAACCGCACTGGGGGAGTATTTTGTGTCAAAAGTAGTCTGGTGCGTAATCACACCCTGCAAAACACCCCAGCGGTGACTTTCAGGTTGTAATGTAATGTAAAAAACGTACATTTGAACTTGGCTATGGAAAAAGCCTTCGCATGTATCTACAGGTCAATCGTTAATAACTCTTTTCTTTCATTAACCTAACTCCTTCCCAGAATTCTTCAACGTCTCATGAAGATCTGCGCGGATAAGTTGTTTTTTTAACAGATAACTTCAAATCAAAATCGTCAGCGTCTAAAAGGGCTTTTTCATCGAAAATTAGAGAGCCACCTACACCCGCATTAGAGACATTTTTCTTGCAACGTCATATAACTAAAATCTAATCGTTGCAACGGTATTGAGAAAGAGCAACTACAATAAAACAGAGGCAGAAGTGGAGTTTTGCCATTTGGAAGCAGATTCAACGGCGATTGAAACTTCGAGAAGGAGAAAGTTTAAGAGAATAATCCCAGCAAAGAATGGTTTTCAACGTGCAGAAAACCTCATTTAAAAAAACACATCCAGGAATTATGATGCATGCATGTGGCGTACACTTAGGGTGGTTTCCAGAGAGGAAATGTGAGAGCAATGAGTGAAAAGGCGACGCTAGAATGATGGAGAAGAGTGACAACAATAACATTCGAGGAAGATGTGGATGGCGAAAAATATTGATGTAAATCAATGGTTAGAAAGAATCCTAAACTGCTTCGAGGCCGAAGACGAGCGCGGACAGAAAATTAATCGATAAAACCGCGAATAATCAACCCAGTTTTAAAATGAAATACGGAGAAAATGAAACGAAAGCTTCTGGATGAAACATGGCGGTAGAAGTAAAAACGAAAATGGCTAAGCCTAAGGTTAATGATTCCTGACAGTGGTTTCACTGGCTTAACGCCCGGACTGATGAGTGTTTCGCCATACAAGGGCTTTTCCAAAAGTAGTATGACTTATTTTTTCCCAGATAGACGGACGGACGGCGGTTTCCCTGGCTGAATTCGAGGGATGGGAGTCTCAAGAAAAGCTGGAGGCCGGTGGCAGTTGACTCCCAGCCTTTGCGGAGTGCGGATCGTTCGTTGGCGAAACCTCTTCAACGTGACTTCATTACGCTCCGTCATGAACCGGTTTTTGGAATAGCGCTATGCCATAACATTTTGCGTGAAACAAGTTATTTTGGGAGAGTAGAGAGAATGTTGAAGACACCGAACGTACAGGACGTTCTTTGACCTCAAAAAGTGACGAAAATCTTGCAAGAGTGAAGGCTTTTTTGGATAGGGATCTCATATTAAGTGTTTGCATGACTTCTGATGAAATTGGTATTCCTAAAAGTGAGGTACATCGACTTGTGACTGAAAACATCGGAATGAGAAAGGTTTGGGCGAAGATGGTGCCACGAGTGCTCTCGGACGAACAAAAGGAAACTCGCACGCGGATCTGCCAAGAGCTTATCCACCATGTGACTGAGGATCCAAATTTTTTAGAAAATACCCCATCAGACTTCTTTCTCTTACCCCGCCTCAAATCCGTACTGCACGGACTTGACAACGACTCGGAGGAAACTTAACAACAGGGCGTGACGAGGGAGCTTAGCAACATTCCTGGTGCAGCCTTCCGGAAGGCGTACGAGGCGTGGGCAAACCGCAGATAGCGATGTGCGGATGCACAGGGGTCCTATTTCGAAGACTTTTGACTGAATGCATCAATTATGTCAATACATTTTTTTAATCAACTCAGTTCTATAACTTTTGGGACAGGCCTTGTATTTGTGCCGCACTCAATCACTACGTGATTATGTAATACCAGCCATTTACACTCAAAGTTGGCAAATATTTTCAATGAGCCTAAATGTATGCAAAGCCGTTTCAATAAAACAAAAATTATTAGACTATTTTTGTACCATTATCATTTTAATATCATGTCGGCACTACACACTAGGCAAATTACTTTGCACTCTAAAGGAGGGTGGAGACAGATCATGTCGATTTATTATATCATATCCAGCTCAAGTACTTTGCAAAATGCAACGTGTGGGGAAAAAATACAGCTGAGGTAATCTGAATGTAAAATACAATTTTCCTGAAAATATGACTTCAAAACATGTACGTTTTGTTGGCAGTTATTTTTTCGTCAACGCATACTCCGAAAATAGCACCGAACGGATCATGAGCACACACGACTCAAGGAGAGACGTTGTTGCATTTTAGTAATCGCATATTTCATCGATGAAATGAAAAATCTGAACCTGCGAGAACATGGCCTTCAATTTGACCTTCGTAATACAGAAGGGCGTGGCATAACGACATGGATACCAAGACCAGGGTCTAGGATCTCCTTTTAGAAAATTGCATTTCAACCTAACTTTAATTGACCGTTCTCCAATGTCACTAGCATCTCACTAAAATTTGTCACTCTGTGGAAATATCATTTATGAATATGTACACCAACAAGCCTCTTCTCATTCGGAAACAAAAAATTTAAACACAGCATTCTTACTGCAGATGGAACGCATGCTTGTCTAAATTAATGAACAGAGTTGAGATTACACATACGTATATTTTTCAAAGCATTCAGAATAGGAGGAAATATCGAGAACACGCATAAAAGAAAACCTATATTGCTCGCATGGCCAAATCGCACAAAGCGATAAGTACTCCGGGCGATAATTAGTGTTCTCAGATGTCAGCTATTGAATTAGGCTCTAAATGGGGGTGATTATTCTGATTTCATGGGCGGACATGTACAGGTAGTTTAATGAAATAGAAACGAAAACCAATCCACTCTTTAACAAAACCAATCCGGTCTTGAAGCATATATGATGTAATAAGAAAGTAATTCACACACGCGATGTTTGAGGGCTCTAGAAATTGTCCTCGTTTTCACACTATTTTTTCCAGACATGTATATGGCAAACATTTAGCAAAGATTTTGCTGATTCCCACAATGATCAATGAGTTAATAAGCATGACGTATACTCCTTTTTAAAAAATCAAAATCAGATTAACAGAAAGATTACTTAAAAAATCATGGTGCATTACAAAGTACCATTTTATAGCACGAAGAAAGAATCAAAGATTGCGTTTCCACAGTGAAGAATTTCTTTTGCAAAATCTTCGACTCTTTCTTCGTGCTTTACAAATGGATTTCCACAAAGTATCGGAACCTCAACCATCTCTCAAAACCAATTTTCAAGTTTTACTTTTTCTATTATCGAGGACTAACATGCACGAACTCGTCTTTTTCAAAACTCATCATTAGACAATGCGATAACAAAAATAATGGCCCTTTAGTATTACATTTTTTTTAAGACCTCGATGGATCAATTATAATTTTTATGGGATGTGAACAAATAAAACGTGCACGAATAAAACCATATAACACAAAGAGCATTTCGATAAATCCGCAGACTTCGAATCCCCGCGGAGCACAGAGCGTTTGAGTGCTCCAGATCGGAAGGAGGCACAATGCATCCGAAAGGTGAGCCAATACTGCGCAGTTAGTTCGGCAGCAGAAGACGAGGGGGGACGCGCGGCCTTCAACCCGGCGCGGGAGGTCACCGCTTTCGAACGGCACGACGAAAAAGGTTCGATCACGACCACGAACTCACGACTCTCCGGCCTGGAGATCATCGAACCGGCGGAGACGCCCGCCGCGAACCATCCGATCGTCCAAGGAGAGTACTGGTGGCAACAAAGGTGAGGGCGGGGGGGGGGGGGGAAGAATCCCTTGGGATTCCAAGTCCGCGCGCGGGTGCGCATTGTAACCCCAGTACCGAGGGGAGGGGGTCGGGCTACGGCGCCCTTTGAGAACTACTGCCGATCAGCGTTCGATGAGAGACTGACGGTCTCTATTTCAATTCCTCCAACCGACACTCCAACCACTCGAATAGAACGCCACGAGCAATTGATTTTCACTTCCGATTTCCAGCGATGTTAACAGGAAAAAAAACAGGTGAAACCCCTGGTAACCTGCACACGCGGTTCTCGAATATCATGGTGAGGAAGTCTGGCGTGTAATTCGTGGAAACTGAATTTACGTGTATGCCGAAGCCCATGCACGTCGGCACCTTGATTTTCTAGATCCCTGTTCCCGGATTTGTGCCGATTCCCCTTCAATGTGCTCTATTATGCAACCTTTGCTCTGAATCATTCTTCGCCGCTGGTTTTGTATTTTTTTTAGGATCTGCACTCGAGATGATGTGGCTCGCGGTAGTTCAGAGATAGAGCGCTAGATTGCTGACCGGAGGGCGCGGGTTTGATTGACCGGAGGGCGCGGGTTTGATTCCCGGGCAAGGCTCTCTGAGCACCCTCAGCTCCACCCTAAATTTGCGATTTTTAGGGTACCAGAACTTCCCGGGGAACCATAGGCAGCACAGGGAAAGAAGGATCTGGTCCCCTCAGGGCCCTTTAAGGCCGTTGGGCTTCATTATTTTTTAATATGATTTAGTACCCTGCAAGCCACCGCTAGGGTGTGTGGCGGGGGGTTAATACACGCCTGACTACTTTTGACCCGAGTATGACCCAGCGCGGTCGGACAATTATTCTGATCCCTTATCGTTCGTGGCAAAAATGAACTCTTCATTCTATCTACACTTAATCTCTTTAATTTTAATGACATGGTCTTTCCTACCGTATCGTACGATGGAGTTAATGATACATTTTCAACATCATTGCTAAAAGAAACTTTCCGAGCCATCAGGGCGGATAAATCTAAATATATGGTAAATATCGGGTAGATATTTATAAGTATGGTTCTTTTTTAATCGCGATGGTGTAGACCAAACACGATTAACTGGAACCTCGTTCTCATTGGAATTTCCTGAATTGAACTCTACCATACGCCCGATTTATTTCAATTGGGCTCGTAAGAATATTTTTCCCGATTTCTTTTTTGAGGAATCGAATAACTTTCGTCCTTTCCGATGTCTTCGAATGATCCTGCTCTGCCATGTACATGCCAAATGGAGGCTGTCGTACTACGTTGATTCTAATGGTTTAGGCGGGGATTTAGTCTACAGCAAATCACGGTTTGGCCATTAATGTTCGCAAGAAGATGAACACGGCCATAATGGATTCAACAAATTTTTACCATGGATACGTACAACACATTATAGTGTGTGTTGTCGATGTTTTGCATAACTCGATCTTAAACTTGGACAATAAGTCAAGAATGTATTCAATGCAAGTCTTGAAGTGTTTTCACACGACATACGAGTCATACATTGTATATTGAACGCAAAGTTTCAACGACTGACGTCTGGTCGCTGAATGGCACAGATAATTCAAATGCAGCTAGTTATAAACACTGAACTTCATAGAACAAATAATTTACAGAATTTAAATTATCCATGAAAAATTATATAGAGTTGATTATGTTATCAGAAAATAGAATAACATTTCATTTAACAAGCCAATCATAAATGTAAAAAAAAATTCAACGCAAGAACAATTTTCAAGTAAATCACAATTCGGCCATGTTATCTTAAGAGAAACCAGGAACCTTGGGCATAGTACGCACTTAGGTGCTTAATTTTATCAGAAACTAAACTTCTGATTGTTGTCACTGCGCGTCTAGCTATTTTTTGATGTTATTTTATAGTTATTAATATCAACACCACTCCCATGTACCCATGTATGGCAACAGGCTATTTTGGAATGGATGACAGGATAGCAGGGGAAACTTTATTAAGCGCTTGGACCGAGGAGTAAGTTTGTTTGACGCACAGAACACAAAATCTATACATGATACGAGTATTATATTAATTAACAATATGTATTATTAGTATCACACATATTATGTCAATTAGTATACGAAAAAATTAGTAATACGTACATTTAAATGTAAAATATTAGTCATTGATTCATCAACGGGTATTCCATATTTTATTCTATCACTTGGATTCTATTACTCTGAATGTTGAAAGAAAATTATACTTAGGGTGAACTTCACCGGGACTGTTTCAGAATTTGGGAGTCCTTTAAATGGGATTATTCATGGAACAAAAAGCAAACAATCTTTTGTGCTTCCAAATTCCGATGTTTAAGAGAGGTGGAGGAAAAAAAAGGCAGCCTATCTTCATGCAGCAAAAGTTTCAGAATTAAAACAGCAATCAAGGTCAACATTTTATGATTTCAATTAATTTTTCCCCAAGGATCTGGGGGGGAACGGGGTCACGTGGACTATGCTCCAGGATTTTGAGTTATGTTTCAAGGCTCTTCAAAAGTTCCAAATATCTTAGAAACCCATCTTTCAGAACCCTGGAAAAGAGACTATGGGGATATCATGCAGCTTTTAATTCCTAAAGTTTTAATTAATTTCCTGTAAAAACCAATTTGTCTTAAATGATTTAAAACGCTGTTTCCCATTAATTTCTGTCGTGTCAAGTTGGAATTAAGACAACTTTATTCACAATATCCTGTTTTCACGTAATTTATTTCATTTTGACATTTTGCTGAATATTTTTTCAAGATTGCACTAAGCATATTTCCGAAAAACTTGAGTTTTGTGCAACCTACTGTTATGCCACTTGTATGCGAAACGCACACTAGGGTTAGAAGTAAAACGAGCTGTTCAGTCAGCTTCCGACGACGTTCTCGGTAGTTAGAATGAAACGCCGAGTCATTTTAAAATATGCTCAGTTCTCAGTAGGAAATCCCGAAAAAATAATGCAGTAAAAACGGTAATCGCTGTGAAGACGTCCAATCAAGACAATTTTGATCTTATTTAAGTTAATGTCTCCTGTCTCCTTATTGGTTACATTTTGAGTCAAGGACAACCAATTTTATCGCAAGCTCGGAATCTGGATAATTCACACGGCAACTCAATAAAATATTGAGGTTGGGAAGACTGACATGCCGAGAAATATAGGTGCACATACTCAATAACAAGCTGAAAACCAAGTAATTTTCATAATAAATAATGTGATGCTCATTAAATACTCCGCGCTTAAGGATGACGGGAATCGAAGGGAATAAGAAATATCCAGTACAAACTAACACGCTCTCTTCCGCAAGAGCCATCGTACAGTTGTATAGGAAACTCAATTTTTCGATAAAAAGGCCTAATGCTCAGGCTGCCCCATGCATTTGGAATGATTTTTCATCGACACACACTTGGAGATCTTTTCTTTTGCGGAACTAGCTAAAAACGGGACGGTACAGGGGTGTCCTTCGTCCTCTTCCCTAGCCTCGAACTACCTGCCACCCACCTCACCATTGATTCCACATCCACTGGAAATGTTTAACAAGAATTTAAAATAATGCAATACCTTGTGCTCAGTGAATTTGCTATATGACAATGCGGGGAGCTGTTGAGGGACACAAACGTGTCTAGCTCACATTTTTCCTGAGGGAACATGATTTTGTAGCTATTTATGACGGTAATCAAGCAATTGGTACGTAAGAAGGAAAAATATCAGCATGTACTTCATTGGCAGAAGTTTATGTAAATCAAAGAGTCATTATGCCGATTCCACCGCCCATTTCGGCAAAAATATATGTCGTAGCAGTTTTTAGGGGAGGCCGCCGATACACTGAGTCCATTTGCACCATTAGCCTACGCTTGGGCGCCAAGGGATCCGCAGTTTAACGTCCAATCCGACGGACGTCGAACTCACTCTAATTACTCTCCAAAAAGCACCTCAAGTATGGAGACCACTGTAAAATATCAGGCGCCTCCAGGATTCGAACGCGGGTCCTCAGGGTGGGAAGCCAGTACGTTAACCACAGCAACATCCTGATCCACACGAAATATACGATTCCATCTGCTGTGAGTTTTAGTGGTGGATATTGAATATTAAAGAGTATATCAAGATTGGTCCAGTGGGTAGAGCACTGGGTCACTGACTGGAGGACCCAGGTTCGATTCTGCGTGCCTCTGGGCAACCTCAGTCATTTTTTCCAGCTGTGTAATTTTTCAGGAACCATACATTGAGAGCCATCTGAGATGGGATGGAAGATAATTCCTTTAACAAAAAAATTCGATTAAGCTCAATATAAGGAGGCGTCTTTTATTGCTACGTAACTAGGCAGCTCAAAGAAGATACGAATTCTCACCAGCATGGAGAGGTTTTCGATTGGCACTTCCTGAATCGGAGACATTGGCCTTTGTAAAAGCAAACCAAAAGAATGGGAAGCTTAAAAACCTGGCAACAAATCACGATTATTGAGACCGACTGGACAGCTAAATTCAGACCGAGGAATAATACAGAGAAAAATGAGATATAATACCATGCGCCGCATTGAACATACTTATATGAACCAGAAAAAAAGGTTTTTCTCAAATAGGAAATTGATGACATTACGATTGCAAAAATTCCCGCCAATGATAGGGTACCTTTATTGAGTTCGCTAGTTATACGCGAAAAAAAAGCGTTGTATTTTTTTCTCTACCGACTGCAACATGCAGGCATACAGGAAAAATGTGTAGAGGTCCAAGGACAGTACTTTGAAGAATTTTAAGTGCTTGTGCAAATCTGTTTAATAAATTACTAAAATAATAATTGCATTACTTTTGGAAAACATCCTATAAAACATTTTTGAGAATAATATCCTAATGTTTGGGTGGGCATACCGAGGTAAAAATTAAAATATAATTATGTATTTAGGGCAAGTGAAATGATCGACGATGACATCTGATGAAATGGATTAGCATTTAGAATTTTCGAAAAAAGAATGGATTTTTGACACGAATCAAACAGGGAGACCTATTACGGTACTTTTCATCACAAAAGTATGGGCAGTCGCAATTTTACCGTAAACACTGTTCCTTGATCCTAAGGTCAGGAAGTGTGAAACAAGCACCCCCATTGTCAAGTACTTAAGTCAATCAGAGTCGGATTATCCACGACAACCTTTTATCGCCTCTTATGATTTCGAAAGTTTCTAGGACACCATTTGCCAAACTTTTCAGACGCGGGGACCGGTTTTAACGTCATAATTTTCTTCAGCCTTCTTCAACAAATCCATTTAACCCTAATGTGTGACTTTCACCCGTCGTTGGTCTTATTATTGGGTGAGCTCTACCCTCAACTATCAAACCAACCTTCAGGTTGATAACTGTGGCGGAACTGCAGCGGTGAGTGCAACACATTTCCCTCATATTTGAGATCTCGCTGAGGACCGAAAAACCGACGCCCGTGGTAAACGCTCTCTACAAGTATACTAAGTGGTAGCGAATGAAAGCAAACGAGACCAAACTACTTCGCAGCTAGAAAAACTATACTGACATGGCCATTAAACTTCAAAGAGAACACAGCTTGAACCACTTTCGGTGGGAGCTCATTCAAGGGTTCGCCTCCGATGTTTCGAAGGGTCACGACTATCGACAACCATGGCAAGTTCTATGCCACGGAACTCAAGTGTTTCATCTTTACTTTTTCGTAACTTCACAGTTTATCACCAAAACAGGAAACATCATCGCAATAATCATGTAACCGAACAAGTGAAAATTTTTGCAAAATTCAAAATCGCGGGCATTTCCCTTTATTTCTCTGTCAGATGGGACTTAATTGTATATTGCTTCGCCAATACCGCGATGTTTTGGGACTGCTAGTTTGATTTAGTTATTTTGTTTATCGGCTTAATTGGGCAAGATTGAGACTTATAGTCCCTTCTTCCACCTAACTCTTCGACATTACATTGAAGACAATTACATACACCCAAGCCCTAGGTGGGGGAAAATACAACTAGGCGGGAATCCAACCCACGACCTCTGAGTTGGCAGACGAGGACGTTACGCCGTCACCACGGGGGCCGGTGGAGGTAGTCACAGTGCGGTGACAATTAAATAAAGAAGTTACATGTATTTTTCCTCTCCTGCGGAAAGTCGTCGTTACGGACTCAATATTCAAATTTACATTCCATGCAAGACGTTGTTGAAGCACTCTAGTGCCAACTTGATGCCCTAGACTCAGTGCTCAGACACCCTAGCTATCGGTAAAGTGTCTCCCCTGGCAATCAAAACTTTACCAAAGAAAACCGGAGGACTTGACCCGCGCACGAAATCGATTCAGCAGTGCCCCACACGCCCTTACATAAGATAAGCGCGAGGACATTTCTGACATGACACGTCTCCCACAATACGGCAGACCTCCATGTTAACATTTAGAATGCTTTGTGTGTTGGAAGAACCGAAGTAGAGTACTTCAAGAAAAAAGACGGAAAAATCAACCAACCGCCTTAAGTGTAAATTTCAAGTTAAATTCCGTAAACCGCCTTTAAGATTACGAAGTGTTTAGGCAGACAGCTGACACAATCAGGAATCATAACTGTAAGGAACCCAAGTCACCATAGAAGTATTAAAGGCACTCGGTTTACAAGTCTCGACAAGATTATATGCGGATATGCGGAAATATATTATTATATTCGGATCCGATTTAAAGAAACTGGGCTTCATTAAACGGGTGGTGGGAAAATGTAATGAGAAAGTTAAAGAGAGTTGTTCTTTTGCTATAGTTAGACCACATTTGGAATATACCGCAAGTGTTTGGGATCCTTGGGAGAAAATCTGGCAAAAAGAACTAGATAAAGTCCAGAGAAAATCCGCCAGATTCGTGAAAAATATACATGACAAGAGCACTAGTGTAACAGGTCTCTTAGGGGATTTAGGCTGGGAGCCCCTTGAAATACGAAGAGAACAAGCGAGACTTAGACTTTTAGAGAGATTCAGAACCAGCGAGTTTAACGATGACACAAAAGGAATTATAATGGCCCCACACTACTTAGGTAGATCTGACCACAAAGATAAAATAAGGGAGATAGATTTCAATACAGATAGATTCAAATACTCATTCTTTCCCAGAACAATCAGAAATCATAATAGTAAGAATCCGAAGTCCATTTAGAAATATTAAAAACATTTAATGTACAAGTCGGAACAAAATTAAAAATTCAAAGATTGTGCATGTGTATGTTTGTTGGCAGTTTGTGGGTTTGCGTGTGTGTTCAAGTATTCGAGTAACGACCTAACACCCCCTGCCACACGCCCTAGCGGAGTATTATATAGATGTCCTTCCCGTCAGGCAGATTGCAGATCCAAGATACGGCACTCAGATGAGAAGATTTTTCCTAGACCGCTGTCGGCTCCTTGTCACATCCGTTTCCAGGTGATCACAATTTCCAATTATTAAGAGCCACTATTCAACCAACCAGACTTCCACGTCTCCCGACACTGAAACGCCCCAAAAACTGACCCAATTCGGCCATTTCCGCCATCCCTTGAGGAACTTCACCAAAGACTCTTTCTCTACCCCCCCCCCCCCTCCTTCCTACCTGCAAAAAGGGAAGAAGTCCCTCAGACGCATTGTCCCATCGCTCCCACGCAGGCTGGTTGTTTGGTGGTTGGCTCCAGCAGATACTTGGAACCAGGTGGCAGTGTGATGCCGGGGAAACACGAGGAAATGCACTTCTGTGAGTTCGTTTGATACTAGCACACGTGTGTATGGGATGTTGGATCTTTACGATGGCAGCAATGATCATGCCATCGCGTGTGTCCTCGGAAGACGTTTGGAAACTAATAAGGCAAGGGATTATCGCTGCTATTCAGAGTGAGTACGTTTCTAACTTTTCACCACGTTGGTCGCAAGCAATTGTTTGATCACCCGAAATTATTCTCGGCCTTTCTACTACACTGGGTGGTCCGAGTATTGGTCGTCTATTGAATACCACGAATTTATAGACACGATTCATCTTCCGACAATTCCTTTGCTTTCCGTGAAATGCACTTGGCAAAAACATGAACTCATCTCAAAACAGGAATCACACAATCAGAAATTAATAACGCAAACTTCATTTTACACCTCGAATAACAAAATATCACCGGCATTTGAATTATCATTAACTTCATGCTTTATATTATACACATTTTAATAATAATAGCAACAAGTTACTTCCCCAGTTAGGGAGACTGTAAAGTGCTCAAATTCTAGGCGAGGTACCAAAACAAATAATGTGTACATGTGTTTTCCATATTTTACTGTCCATTAATGTTAAACTAAACAAAATGAAGAACTTCTCGAAGAAAAAGGCAAATGGGATTACACATGAGTATCGAGAACGGGAAAGCTACGATGGAAAAGCAACGCTAAAAATGTCACTTTTATAAATTAATTGCAAAGTTTCTTACTTCCATCTATTCGCAAAATATGATCATGTGGATAAGGCGCTAGAACTCACCAGCTAAATGGGTAATAACTACGCCATTATTGACACTGCTAACTGTTTATCGCGTACAACCATACATACTGAATTTTTAAGAGTATTTGGAAAAAAATAGTTTTCCAGCATACTTGAAAAAAAAGCAATATCTTAAGGTATGCATAGAAAACATAAAATCTGTTTACACTTGAAACATTTAGTTTAGTTACACGGTTTAGGTCTCGCAAATAAAAAGAACATTTCTTTGCCGCGGGGTTCTTTAGGGAAAAAATCCATTTATACCCAGGCACTTATGGATAGCCGCAGACTGTATTAAGTGGCTAATAGATGTGCGCCGCCAGTAAAGAATGCCACACACCCTAGCGGTGGCCAGCAGAGTACTAATCGTAAAACTAAGAAATCATACTTTCTCAACTCGTAAAAATACACTTCTAACCCGACCTCGAAGAACCCTCGAAAAACTTGGGGAGATGATTTCGATTTGCGGGAACACTCCTCCTCTTCGCCCCCCCCATCTCTAGCGGAGAGAAGGTTGGTTGGCACGTGGAGCCAAGGAGGTGGAAGGGGGGCTGTCAGTGACCTGTTTACGGAAAACTCGCACTTGGTCCGTTGGCGGTGACGGTTAGGCAACCCTCAAATGTTTTCCGTTTTCCCGCATTTTACGCGCGTATTTTCTTCCCGTGTCGTTAATCAATTCTGACACGCGCCGCCTCGTTAATTCCATCCGGATGAGTTTGCCGAGCAAAAACAATAATGCAAGCGCCCATTGCTACGGTAGCGACTGAAATTTCGATAATGGGGAGTGAGGGGGATCGCCGACCACCTCATTCTCGTCGCGGGCAGCAACAATACTCCCTGAAAGGGGAAAGCGAGGGAGCGCTCGTTGCTGGGCCGAACGCATACCACCCTCGGCCCACCTCCTCGGCGGCCGAAGGGAGGCAAGGTTCTCGCGTACGTGACGCACACTTGTTGCCAAAATAGCCGACACTCACGAATCAAATTTCTCAATGCAAATCAAGTATTGACCTCTTGCAAAATTGTAAAAAAAAAACATATTTTCAAAACATGTATGTAGGCGACGTCTAAGTCTTCATAAAATAAGAGCTTATCCACAAAAATATCAATCTTATGTTTAAGACACTTCAAGGGCTCGTATTCCTATACGGCACATCTCTCCCATGTGGAGAGCTTGTTTTGGCGAACGGGAAGAGACATCCTTCCTCCGACTAATTTCTTTTTTTTTTTAAGCTCCCCTCTTCCTGCTACTCTACAATAGGACACTATTTATGAGATCTGTAACATTATCATACTTATCCGTGACGTTTAAGCTGTCTCATTACGTTTTGAACGACAGCAAGTACAAAAACATGGCGTAAAAATTGCAATAAATTGTTTTTCTAAAATATTTGCCTCTCAATGTTTGCCTATTTTCCGAAATCGAAAGGAAAACAATAAAAGTTCTTTGGAGGGATACACTGTATATTACAGTAGCTCGCAATTAACGTGTTATAGCATCATCCGACGAATTCGGTGATACAGGGATGGGTAATCGTAACGGCATAATATACGACTGCGTTGTACGATCACGTAAAGAAATTCCTTCTACGTGTATGTTAAACCAAGAACATGCCATAGTCAAATTTCAAGAAACTGCGGGAGATGCCGCAACAGTAACTTTTAACGGAGTCATTCGCTAATATTCATTTCAATGCAACAATTTCAGAGTTTAAAAAAAAATCATTCGCCTTGATCAGGATTCGAACCCGGGTCCCTCGATGTCCGGCCGAGTGCTTTAGCCAGTTTAGCTATCGAGGCGCAAATTTTGGGGGTTTTTCAGAGTTTAAGAGGACACCTCGATAGCCTAACTGGCTAAAGCACTCGACCGAACATCGAGGGACCCGGGTTCGGATTCCGATCAAGGCGAATGATTTTTAAACTCGTGTTTAAATTGTTGCATTAACATGCCTTAGTACAGATAATTCTTATGTAGCTATAAATTTAGGTTTAAATTTAAGGACCCAAACCAATGCATGTATTTTTCTTATAAACTGCATATTGTTCTCTGCAAGCATTTCAATAACACTTCTGAGCTAGGAAGAAAGCCTATTATCAACGTCTTAATATACTATGACTGGTAATAGACAAAGGAGTTCATTACATTATGACTGCCGAATGAGAAAACATTACTTCCAGTCTGTATGCAAGAAGAATTAAACGTTCAACATGTGTGCTTTTTGGAGATTTGAAGATTTCGGAGATATGACTATAAATGCCCTTGCAGGTATTCACTGATTAACGGTTAGGTACCATCAGCAATTAAGCAAAGGTGAGATGAAAAGCATGGATATTGCTGGAATATTTACACACAGAGAGGGCTGAAGTTGAGTCAACATACACTGCTTGCACCTCAAAAGAAGGAGGTGAACTCAAATTCCTTTAATAGCATTGTTATGATTGAAAACAACATTACATTTGACTTGAGTTATGCAAACTTGTTTTCATCAACATCAAACAATTTCCATTTCAAGCAATGCTTGCTAACTTGATGAAAATCTCAAAATGATTTTTTCTATTATCCTTAAGCAAAAAGAGGACTACAGCACCAGTAAATCTCGGAAAGTTGTCAACATGTTGAGCACCAATTGCAGCGTAATAGAGTTCCACAACATTGAAAATTGAAAATAAAGTCAGATTATTCAACTGTAACAAAACAATCTGCAGATAGCTAGAGGACACTTATATACTGTTTTTCTACACATTAGCAGTAAAAATCGGTATGAACACAAATTACTAACACTGTTGACAGATTCTGACCAGGTAATGTATAGAGTGCATTCCAAAAGTAATGGAATTATTTTTGAAAGTAATTTATGGAATAGATTTGCACAAACACTTAAAGTTCTGGCAAAAGCCTTGGGCATGCACTTGGCGCTAACTTTCCTCATCCCTAAATCTTCAGTAACAATGTGAAACACAACAGTAGCAGACATGTTCAGTTATTGTCAACCATCTCAATACTCAATCGACGATCAGAGTCCAACAATTGTCAAACATGAGCCACATTGTTGTCAGTTTTGGTGGTTGATGGCCGCCCAGTGCGTTGTTCGTCGTGAACCTCTTCCCGGCCCTCCTTAAAGGCCTTTAACCACCTTGAAACTTGTGAGTAGGACAGTATATTCGAGCTCATACTTTCTTATAGTAAACATAAGCTAACATAGAAATACATCGTTCCTTCAAGTTAAAATAATATAAGCACTTTCAAGTGCAGAAATATTATCATGATGCTCACAACTCATCACTTTTTTTATTCTTCAACTTACCTAATGTCGGTGCTATATATTTTTTACATAGTGGTGTAACTTTAAATTCAAATTACTGGTTATAAACATGACTACAGGAAAAAATGAGCTTTTTGTGAAACAATTTGTTATGATTGAAAACCTTTGCAATTTTGTTGGATTCAACATTCATAATATGTACCCACAAAATCTTTGCAGTTAGCTGAAATCACCATTTTCAATGGTGTCATTGGCAATACACATTTCACAGGCAATCAATAAGTTATACTATAACATGCATATATAATGCAATTATGGAAAACATCCAAAATAATTATTTATACAAATGTAAGTCATTTTTCCACACCCCAGAGTGAATTATAGATGCATTCATGTATCTGAATCGAGCAATGCATTCTGACATCTTGCATTTGATCAAGGATGACTCCTCCCTGTAGGGACTCCTCCCTTGCTAACCTCCTTTTAAGAGAGCTGCTGCAGGAATGGATGATGATGTAGATGAATATTGTCTGAGAATACTGCAGAGGGTTCATTGACCCAACAGTGACATAAGACTGAGATAAGGAGGGGCAGTCATACTTCTAGGGATGTCTCGGAATATGGAACTAAAACCCTTTTGCTTATAAAAAACATTTGGCTGATATCCTTAAGTTAAAGATCTAAGATGATACACATTTAACGTGCATCATGGATAAATATGACGAAATGAAGGTTTTAAAAACGCTCCTCAAAAATGAAAGAATATGCAAAAATTTAGATACTGAGAAAGAGAGTATTTGCTGAATTTTAGAAAATCATGTACAATGAACATAATTTTTGAATGGAATACTGGCATTATTATCGCACATTTTACTGAATTATAGGTTTTGCTCCAAAACCTATTTGGAACCTAATATGCTATTGACTATGTTTTCATTTTGGCTGTACTTGCATTTATAGATAGCAAGCATAATAGCTTAATATCTGGAAAATAATGCTCACTTTAGTAACAATTTTTCCAAAAATCACAAAATTTGTGATTGACACAAGTTCGACAGCTTATGTTAAATCCAAAAGGTCTTCACAAAGGGCGATGTTTTCTTGAAAATTTACAAGGGAACGGAACTTTCCACTCATCCTGAATTTTACACACGGGGCAGGGGAAAGGATATACTCTTACCTATAGGAAACTCTACTGGCTTCACCTGATAGAATTTTCCCATTGAGCAAGGAAACATTGCATTGGACAAGGAAAAAAAAACACCGCCTAGTTATCATTACCGTGATTTTACTGCTGTGCGACATCATCAGCATGAATGACACATGCTGTTCATGATCATGCAATAAATTGTAAATATGGAATTGCAGCGTTCTTCTTTGTTCCTCTATATTCTTTACACCATTTAAACTGACCATCACACCAAGGATATGTTAATGACTCGGAAAAGATGTTTTTACACCAATATTTAAGACTGATACTCAAAATCCATTATTATACATCACATATAAAACATTCTAAAACCATTCCACAAAGTGAATCCTTTACGTGTGAAGTATATTATACATCACATTTCATACCTTCACATGATTTTTGGGAGAAACTGGGATAAAAAAGTAACTGATTAAAATCATAACTGCACTTCTATGCGTCTTTGGTTTGATGATGAAATAAACACCTGGATTCATTTCTTCACCATATTGGAGAGACTATTTCCAAAAACATTCGGTGAAACAAACTACCAGAGCTATTCCGTTGAACTTACAGGAAAGAAATGAGCCCATGGAATGTAGTTATATCACAAATTTCATCACTGAAAGCCATGATTTAAAATATTTCATAATTTTCACTCTTCAGAATATGTGGGACTATTTCACGTGTTGAAGAGAATAATACGTGGATTAGGGATGTCATGCAAAATGGATATAATACATTATTCCTGTAACGTTCTCCCCTGTCTCATGGACATTAGCATCTCAATGCCAATTAAAACACTACCAACCATCTCCTTCCCCACCACGCCTGACATTTCAAAAGCCTCCAACCTACACTTATCATCCTCCTTCTTTGACCATGTCTGCACAGCACATTACTTCACACCAATTCAAAGTTTTGAAGAGCCTTTTCTAACATCCTTACTCAATGTCCCTGATATCAATTCCCTCCTCCTTTTAAAAGCTTCTAAGCCTAACGCAATTCTTCACCATACCCACCTACTACTATGTACACTTTTGTCCAAAACACTTCCAAATTAGGAAACTGTTCCACCAACTCAACTTTTAGCCTCCCACTTCATTTTTTTCCTCTCTCTTGAAAAACACATAAAATTTTTTTGTGTATATTTATTCTCATCCCATCCCTATTACACTGACTTATGATGTGTTCAGTAATGCTTGCAACCCCTTGGCTAACTGGAAAACTAAAGCTTGATCTTCCACAAACCTCATTTTATGGATTCTTCTCCAATTTTCATTCCTATATTCAGTTCTTCCCTGGCCTCTTTTACCATTTCCTCCACATATAAGTTGAAAATGATTGGTGATAATGAATGCTCCTTTCTTACCCCTCTTCCTAACATTACCCATCCTAATTCTCAATCCCCCACTTGCACCTGAGCAGTCTGGGACATGTACAGGTTGTGGATATGTCACCTGCCCCACCAATCCACTCCTATTACAACTTGATTATATTTCATGTTCCTCTCTAATAAAGACTGCATGACTGCTATGGCATCAACTGTGGCCTCTTTGCTTTCTGAGCCCAAACTGATCATCCCCAACGTAATTATTGTCTTTCCTCTCCATCCTCGAATTCGTAATCCTAAATACTACTCGGCTGCCTGTGACTAATCTAAAATCTAACTTTACTGTAGTTCTTAGGTATGGCTGCCTTTCCCTTTTTTGGGATGGGAAGTAACATATATCTGAAGAAATCTTGAAATGAATAGTCTATAAAATCTCTTCCTCCCATGTTCATCCTTACCCTTCAGTGTAGTGAGTTCTGCAGGAATGTTATCAACCTCCACAGCCAAATGTGATATCAATTTCCTCTTGCCCATTCTATCTCTCTAACAAGTAAGCAAGGCTGCTATTAAAGATTTCTATTCCTATTATTTTAGTTTACTGGTCTAATTTTCTGACACATGTTTTGTTTTTATAATTCCAATAGTTTCTAAAATTCCATTCCAATGGCCCATATTTTAAAAACATAATTCATCCAGCCTGTTATTTTCAAGTTGCCCTGTCTAAGTTTTTCAATTACGCCTGTCACATTTACTTTTTGTTAATATATTTAATGACATGGAAAGGGAAGACATACACTGTTGGAAATGAACTAGTGAAAAATACCTCACTCTATGGAGGAAAGTTGTCAACCACCTAGAAATGTAACACACTGCACACCTTTCATAGAATTATAGGTTCTCAAATGTACCCAACAAACAATCATGCATTATTAATGTTGTTTATTGTAGACACCCTTAATTGTAGTCGAGCCACCAAAAATTATAGTATAACTTCCACTTACGTCAATGATGCTCTCGTCTCCCAGAGCCCATCGTGGATGATGTTTACTCAGTGTTGTGGGAAAATCGGGGTCAGTCTGAGGGCGCTGAAACACATAACCGACCATTGCATCATCTTGGGATCTTGCCAACTGAGGTCTGTTTTGATCAGGAACCTGAGAGCACAGAAATAATCACGTGTAAATGACATAAAACTAATCCACAACCTACCCAAATGTTTCAGGTTTATGGGCTGCTCTCCGAATGGGTGTTGTGTCAACTCTTTTGATTTGACTCCTAGAAGACCCAATAATTATCAACAGCAACATATCCCTGGAGCACATGGGCATGGCATAACTTCAAAAAGAAAAATCTTATCCTTAAAGTGGGCTACTTTAAGAGCTGAAAGTATTGAGCTAACTCAATAAAAATAAATCACTTTAAAAGATTTACTTATTGCAATATATCAACTGATTTAAACATGCTATTAGGTCATTTTCTCAAGGTATTTACACTTTTCTTACCACTATATGTCATAGATAAGATTACTGGAGATATGTAATGGGAGAAAGCAGAAGGACTAAAAGTGGGGACAGAGTAACATTCATGAGTGACAAAACAATAGATATGAGCAGGGTCAGGTGAATTCCATAAAATAAAAATGAATGAAAGAATTTCCCATGAAAACCAGTAAAAGTATCAAAATTGGAGGACTGGATATTAATAAATGTGATTTATTTTCAATGTATTAATCAGGTCAACAAGCCTACACAGTAAATTCACCTTAATCGTGTTAACCCACTATCTAATAACAACTAGAGGTATGCCTAAAGTGAGGATATAGGGTAGTTGAATGAGAAGCAATCTCCCTTGATCAATAACCTCATTCTCTCTTGATTTTACATTATAAAAAGTCTATGATTTTTTCTTTTTCTCATTTTGTTCATCTTTAACATAAAAAAACACCTTCAATTTGTATCACTCAGAATAAATAATAAACTTTACTTATTCACTGGACATGAGGAAACAGCTCAACATTTGGAGAGCATTAGGAGGCAGGGCAATAGAATACTGAGCCCCAAAGGCACATGAAATGATTCAGTCATAGTGGATTCATTTTTTTTCGAAATGTTACCTAAGATTTCTCCAGTGGTGGCTAACCAGGTGAAAATAGTGAAGGTGACTGGTTAATCTATGATTTTATGAATGTTTTTCAGCTTTTAAACACATGTTATTTCCTATTCCAGCCAAAATATTTAATTTTTGCCTTAAATTTCATAAAGAATGAATCAGATGAGTATTCACTGTCTGTAATAACTTCAACTGTTTGAGTTGCATGTCTCTGGTCCATTACATTAGAACAGAAGTTAAAAATTCTCCTGGGAATAAAGAGAATCATGGGCCACTATGGCCAAAGGAGTTACCTCCTTCATTGAAACATTTCTAATGTCCATTAGCTCACCAAGCAATATTAAAAGACAACATTTATACCATCAACGCCATATGTAAGCCAACTTTCATTTCCCACTTGTCCATTTGGAACCTAATTTGCTTTGCTGTGGTGGAGCTGTGCTTTCATCTTCAACTGCTAACATACTTGCACATTACATTTTCCTGAGTGTTACTGATAATGCACCTTATTTCCCTCATTTTTATTGTGAGCATCCAAGGCAGTATTTAGCACTGTGCACCTGGACAAGACTTTGGCGGCTTAAGCTAAAGAAACATCCTTGGTCAAGCACACCAGAGCCTGGCTCACATGTCTTCTAAACATGCGCACAATGATCATCATATATGCAATGTTTACAGTTATTGAAATTTCATGAAATATAACCCAACATTCTTGTAAATTCTGGCAAGGGATTAAATCATCTGTGCTACAACAGAGTAATCATAACTAAAAACTGCTACAGTGAATAAATCTGGTATTAAAGGATATAGACAGATACAGACATCTAGGATAAAGAATGGTAGAGGATATAAAAGATCCAAAATGGGGTCCCAAGCCTCTTAATAGCTTTTTATATGGCTAACTTCATTATTCATTAAGTCTTTTACTGTAAGCCAGTTTATTTAAAAGTAAACAAAAATTTACTTTGAGGATATGAACACTAACATGAGAAATAAATTATATTTTTATAGAAAATTAATGAATTTCCTAGAAAATTCATTCATGGTCAAGCATTTCATCTTTTGATAATCTGCCACCAACATTGGATATCAGGCATACTATTATCAATGGAATTTTAAAAAATTATGAATAGAATGTCACTTATCCGTCACACTTTTTCTGATTCTAGGGACTTATTAACACTATATATTATTTCTATAGTGTATATATTTCAGTTTCCAGCCCGTTGACACTTGCAAAAGTTCACCATAAATGTGAATCATTATTAAGAGACCTTCGATCTTTCTTTAAAATTATCCAGGAAAAAGATATTTTAATTGCTGCAAACATTTTGGAATGGACATAATGTAAAGGTTGGAGCCAATTGAGGATATTTTTAAGGCAGTCATCCTCATAAATAATGCAAGGAAACTTTGTTTTGCAGTGAATAAGTAATCAAAATTAGACATACTCCAAGATATATTTAAGTATTTGCTGTTTGCAATTATTAATCAATGATATATATGAAATATTAACTAAAAATCATTGAAAATGATTGACTAAATGAGTATTTATTTTTGCAAGGTATAACTATAAAATATTAGAAAATTTCCAACATTATAATTAAGCATGAAACAATAGCTTATTAACAATTAATATGGTTGGTTGCTGAATAAAAAAATGCTATTAATCTAATAACACAGCCATTAAATTTCGGATGCTATATGATAGTAGGTTTATGAGAACTTTCCATTGCATGACCACTTGTTTTCAATTCATTTGGGGTTCAGAAGAGGAACATCTGACAAATGGTGAACTAGTGTTAGTCACATAATATTTATAACATCAAAGGGTAACTTGTGTGTACATGATACTTTGAATCAAAGGTGATTCTTCACCTAGCAAAGACTGAGTTCTGTTGATTGATATAAATGATCTAATTTTCGAATCCAAGAAATCCCAAATAAAATTGAAAATTGCACGTGATTCAAACATTATGTCACTTCCACTAACCTAGTCACTAACGCTAGAACCTACTGTTTATTACTAACTACCCTATGTCTGGCTTTCAGGTATAAATTGCAATCGGTATGACACTTATCAGCCATTTGAAAACAAAAACACCCTGAACAAAATTTTACACTTTAAGTGAAAGTTAAATAAGGGCAACATAAAATGGACAGTAAAATTTTGATAACAAATAATTCATAATCTTTATTTATCAAATAACCGTATTTGCCACTCTAGATGTCTTAAAAAAAACATAAATACATACATTCATTACTGTAGTGAAGAGAGACATATATTATAATTTTGCTCTTCGCAAGTCCAGTTCAAAATATTCACTTAAAGAATAGAAGGGGCTTGAAATCAACCAATCCTTAATTATATTTTGGAACCTATTATAGCTAGTCTGTCTAGCAATATACAGAAATTTGTTGTAGCCTCTTAAGGCAAGGTTATCCGACTGGTTGAAGGTTTTGGAAAATCTGCATTGGGTAATGTCTAACACATTTCTTGACCTTGTATTATAGCTGTGTATACTGTCTCTTAGTAAAATGTTATTTACATTATATTTTACATTAATTAAGCACTGGTAAATGTATATGTTAAAGACAGTCATCACTCTTAGCCTGACAAATGGTTAAAATCCTAACTGCTTTCTTTTGTAAAATAAACAGAGCGTTTGTGTCACTTGCGTGGCCCCAAAGCCTTTGGTGACTTTGGCAAAAAGGGAAGTCTCACATAATCCTCAGGAACACAGCTTTTAAGTCTCATGATTAGGAAGAAATTCTTGGCAAGTTTTTTGGATATTGCAGTTACATGAATTTTCCAGGAAAGATAAAGTAAATTTGCTACATGATAAGAGGCATATTAAATAACAAGTATTCAACCGACACAAATAATGCGTTCCAACTCGATCAAAGGAATCACCTTCAAACACGATTATTCAAAGAGGGAATCGGATTCCCTGAAAACTTAACAAAGAATAAAAATATGTTGATTTATATAAAAAAACCTTCACACTACTCGGAGAAGGTCGTCTTTGGCGAGGAAAATCTAAAAAGAACCAGATTAAATTTGAAATAACAGGCAAATGTAAAAAGAATCGATCCCCTGTCATTAACTGTAGTAATTAATCTAAACAATCTAAAGACTAATACCATTTTTAGAATCATTTTAAATGTTTAAACATAGTGCAAGATAAACGGTACCGTGAATGCCGAAACCCGGCTTCTCAACGGAGCGGTCGAAGCAAGTTAAGAAGGGCATACAGAACCGGAAAGCTATTTTATGAAAGACAACACTAATTGTAAACAAGATAAGTGTACACTAATGACGTTCAAAAGTTCCAAAACATTGCTACGAAAATTTTCAAATAAGACCAGTACCTCCAACAATAGTATAACAATGCATGCTGCCATTGCTGAAAATGTACGTTATTACACTTATTCGGCCAAATGAACTAAGAATCCACTTACCTGATGTCTAATTATTTGCGGAGCTGTCATATGTCCATTGCTGTGGCTCAACATACCGCTTGTTTCTCTTGAGATTTCTCCTAACCACTTCATTTATTTTAATCTGTAACGCGAGATGGAATGGCAATTTTATCATATCCGTATGTAGAAACAGACTTTAAACCACACCATTATCATAAAATGTCCATGATCGCTAACTCAGGATTGACCCTGTACACATAAGAAAGTCAACCACTAAAGATATATTCGATTAACATTAGTGAAGATTCAGTAGAATATGCTCTTCGAATTTCATAATTGAACTAAATTGATCTAACGATAATAAATAACGATAGTCAATTTCGGCGCCACAAATGACAGCGCACACAGTAATGTTTACATCGTACATAGGTTGCATTACGTAATTGAACCAACCTGTAGCTCGAAAATGACAGCTGGTGAGTCTGATTTATTAACTTATAAATATTACACACAGCCAAAATAAATTCAATAGGACCAAATCCAAACTTAAGAAAAACCTGTCAAAATACACTACCACTTTAGACAATGGCGCACAAAGTCTGGGAACTTAAGTCAAATAAACAAAGATCTACAGCAATTTAAGACAGATATAAACCATCACTCACCAAGTTACTCTATTTCACATAAAATATAAAATACAACAACACATGTCACGACCAAATATCTTCTTAAAACGCAAACATTGCTACACACTGCAAAACGATGACAGAATCTGCTATACACATTATCGCTCTACTCCCACAAATACTCTCCACGAAAATATTTAACTTCAATGAGGAAACATGACAATATACAGCTGTGGAAACTATTTACAACCAATTCTCAATTGGATTAACAACTACATGTGAAGGATGACCATGGATATAATATATTTACTGTTTACTATTCACACATGCGACATATTAGGCCCCACAGAACGCCGGGTAATCAATTGCGAACAATAGCCAATCGCCAGGCGGAGTGGAGGGAAATTCAGAAATGAAAAACATTCGTTCGATCAAACTTTTTTTATAGTATGAAACGCTGTCAATACATAAATAATAAATACAATGTATTGCATTCTTCCACACATTTTTACATACTTTAGGCCTACAAACTAAAGTACAGGCAATCACACATCTCACCCATTCTATTAAGTGCTGGAGGTGTTGTAAAAACAGGCGATGGTGTAGAAATTAGTTATGAACAGAATAATAACCACACCACGCAAAATTGTCAAACTCATAGAAATGAAAATATATATTGCTTGTAATGTGATGAAATTTTGTGATTTACAATTGGGTCAACGATTATGAATGATATGTGAGCCTTGATGTATCACTGCTACATGATATGAATCACACTAAGTCAGGCTATTCATAGACATTATCACATATACAATATGCATATGCTTACAGTATTTCAATACAAAACTGTCTCAAGTAACATTCAACTTCTCTGCACATTCACTTGCAAAACAGACCTAATCAAGAGGTACACTAGAAAAATCAAACTTCACACAACTGCAGTTGTAACAGTATTTCATCTACAAAATCAGAAAGCAGATGTCTCACTAGATATATTGTTTGTAGAAAAGGTTATTCTTGAGATAAGAGAACAATGTGTATGTTTATGCATTATACACTTAGCCAATGATCTGACATAGTTAGCATGACTCAACAACCTTGTAGACAGTGCCAGTGTGGGGTATGTCCAATATACCCATTGATATAATACATTGTAAGCACACTCTGAAATTACTTTCATGACTTAAAAACTCCATTTTCAAATAATTACTGTACAAATTATAAAACTGAAATAAAAATTATCACTGACAAGAACTTGAAACTGCCAATGATATTTTTATTAATTAGTCGCACAAATTCACAAGAAGACAGTAACAAATTTAATTCAATAATGGAATGGCAAGGTTTTAAATCAAATGAATCTTTACAATATACCCTCACCAAATCAATCTACAACCATATGTCTAAAATGTGCCAAGCCTCACTGCATTTCATTAAATTCATTTGCTGATTTAAAACTCTGAAGCATCACTTCACTTGATGCAGTATTTAAAATCACATTTTACTTATCGACTTTTGAACCTGAGGCACCTAGCTAAAAAAAAGTGGCATCACAAACCAATCAGTCTCCAACAGCACAACACCATAAAAAATATATGAAAGGTACAGTTCTCTGCTACCACTTATGGCATTCTTGTTTGAGGTACATGTTAAACAGTTATGGAAGCTTGGCTTAAGGTTCTTCCATGGCACCAGTGTATTTGTTGTGTGGTATTTTAAAATTAGCAGTTTTAATATCCCTTTAACTAAAGAGAAGTAAATTTTACATTTATGACTAATAAAAATTAGATAACAGTGTGAAATTGATTAATCGATCCTAAAACCACAACGGTTACAATGGACAAATATTATAAGATCAATTACCACAAGGAAACTTGTTTTACAGTTAAAGACTTGAAAAGTAATAATACAATATTCCAGAAATAATACAAGCGAAAAAAACACTAAAATGCATTTAACAAAATGAAATGGTAAATAAACCACAAGATAATATAGGGGACAAGCATGCAAGACAATCGTCAAACACTTTAGAAAAATCTCTCAAACTCACAAGAACAATCACTAGCACACACACATTCACTCACATTAAACATAACATCCAAATGAATTTCTCAGTCGTTATTGCATATATACAACATTTTGCCACATTAAAACGGTGATGGAAAAAGAGCAGCATAGAAAATCTAGCCACCAAGAAACCGCTTAGGCACCTATGGCTACATGACTTCGTCAGTGAGTGGAGGGCTCATGGAATACTACAGTTATCTCACCATCATAATGGGGTAGTAAAACAACATGGCCCCAGGTACAAAGAAAAAACAGTCTCTTCCACTGACTCTTCTTCCACTGCTTTGTAAATCACTTTAAATGTTCAAACAATGACGTACCATCACTATTGTTGTAATAAAACAACACCCTACCAAAAACCAATATTTAAAATTCAGGAATTGTTGAAAAGGATATTCAGGCACTGTGCAACTTCCCATGTTGGATTAATATAAACCCAGCCTAAAATGCAACTTTTTTTAGTAAGGGGAAGAATAGCTAAAATAACGTTGGTTCAAATATTTCCATTAGACAGCAGTAAAATCAATGTACTTGAGAGTAACAAAACACCCTGAAAAAGTATCTTTTTTCCATGAAAATAGAAAGCCCTCTGAAAAACTATTTTCATTAGATCTAATTTTGCAAAATACACATTGGCAGAAAGAGAAGATGCTCCAATGGTCACACAGAATCATTCAAATGATTAGAAGCAAGCTTTGTGACCAAAACACTCAAATGGTTGTCTTCCCATAGAAAAATATTCTGCTGCCCTGGAGCAGGCTAAATTGGACCAGAGGTTTGCAAGGGCCTGGCAGTGGCCACTAACTCAACAGCTGAATCAGCAGCTCCCAGGAGATTCCTTTTCCCCAACCCTTCTATTCACTGGATTCTCAAGTGCTGGCCAAACCAGATCCTTTATCGGTAGCACTTTTGCTTAACACTCCCCTCTCACAAGAAGTCAAATAATTCCGAAAGGCCTTCAGCATGGTCGAGGCTGAAACTGTAATCTGACTCGGAGAGCGGAGGCTCCAGTGCCAGGAAGGGTTCCGAAGGTGAAAGCACCGAAGATGCAGCAGATGATATTCCCACACCTGAAGAATGGGAGCCAGGTGAGAAACTAACTGGATCCAGGTCTGCGCATCCCAAGATAACATATGAAAAGAAAATGTGAAATCATAAGCTAACTTTCTCAATGGAACATGATTTTATCCATGTATCTCACACAGTATTTCCTGTTAAGTCATTGCTGCCACGTATACATATATTTAAAATGATTCATTTCTTTGGACTGTAAGATCTGATGCATGTAGAAAGTCCTCTCCAGTCTTCTACTGGCTGAGGGTCTCCATTCTGGCTGATGTGTCAATGCCCAATTTGAGCATCGAAATGTCATCCAGCGTGGAGACTCTCACCAAAGGGATGACCTGAGAGGAAGTTTTTATCTTTTGGACTGCACCTCACTCAATGAGAAGCACAATTCGATCTCTTAAGGGAAAATAAAACAGTCTAGGGATTTTGATGATAACTTCCATTTCAAAACAAACACATGACAACCTATGAACCAAAATTGTACCACAAATGAAAATAACTGCATCGCCACATTATATGAGGAGACAAACCTTAATTTTACAGAACAAAAATAAGTAATGGCATAAAAATGGTTTATCATCACAATAACACGAGTTTCACACAACTAATTATTTCAGGCACACTTAATATTAGACATGGTCTAATATAAAAGACTGAGTTAACTATATTTTCTCTGATGTAACACACAAGTTTAGGCAAGAAAATTGAAAATCCATCATCATAGTGGCTTTAAAATGATTTCTAAATTATGAAATTAACTTGGAAATCATTAGAAAATTCCTGTTAATGCAAAGGAGGTGCTGAAATGACCTAGAAATGTAGCAGAAAGGTATATTTTCCCATAGAACTTCCAAACAATACAACTTACGTCTACCAGATGAAATAGAAATTACCCTACTGCAATTTACTCCCTGTGATGCCAAGATTTATGTAAAAATTTGTGATCAAATAAGAGTTACCAGTGCAGATTTAAGAGATATAATCTGCCACTCCAATTATTATTCAACAGGCCATTAAGAGTACCTATGGTTTGTGGAAATGTACATCTTAAAAAAATGTTTATGAGCATCACAACAATTAAATGATTTTAAATGCATTTAAATAAATGAAATTCTTACCCTGAATCCAGTTACTTATATTAATCACTTATTCAAACAGTCAAATAGTTACATTACTACCCATTTTGACAAGTCATTTGTAATTTAAGAAATAAAAGAAATACATGATAAATTAATACTGGAATTAAGAGTTATTTGTTTCACAAAACTGAACCAGATTAAGTAAATTCACATAGCTCTAATAATGCCAAACATGATTATAAAAAACACTGCAAGATTTCAATAATACCATTCACAACAGGCTGGTTAATTTTATATTGTAATGACAGAAGAAGCATGTGATAAAATAGGTTATGTTAACTTACCAATCAAGCTCTCACACAAACAGTGCTCCTTGTCAAATTATCAAAGTCATTAAAAGAAAACCGGTAATTTTTGCACAGGCCAGTAAAAGCAGAAGCAAGGTCCCAGCTCATACTAGGCTGAATCCCATGGTGCTACGCCTCTTAGAAACCACGTCAGTCACACACAAGATCCAGCCAAGCATAAGATAGAGGGTGCAAGGAGAATTGCAGTTGCCAAGGTCACGGCATAGCATCAGCAAAGCATTTCTAAAGTTCTAATCCACTCTACCACTCATTATTGCAATGGCACACTTAAAATATGCTATGACTGCCTATATCCATTATGGATTCATGCACTTAACTTAGCCCCATGGTATGTGGAAAATAGTTAAATATTCCAACATGTTACAATCCCAGTCATCACAGGATGTTTGTTTTACTGTCATACTATGAGATTACAGTCCCTTAATACTGGGAGAATGACAGCTTCGACCAACAATTCTTGGCTTGACCCATGATTACATTAGCCACTCAATTTCCATATTACCATCCAACGAATGCATACACACACTATAGGCCACCACTTACAAAAATGCAGTTTTAATGTATTAGTCATAGCAAAATTAATGCTTATCACATGCACATAAAACTTACTATTCAGTAAAGCCTCCTATAATGAAACTAAGTTGAATACAAACTAATAGCAAAAAATGTAAATTTATTTCTAACACACCTATTATCTTTCAATATTGCAATATGCATAAATGGGAAGTATTTCCAAAGTATCTTAGTAGTTTGCCTGTCATCTTATAATCAATTGTATTTCAACAAATGAGGCCCTCACTGTTCAACAAATCTGTAGCTATAAGGCACTCAAACATTGCAATCGAGTAGCAACATTATATAGTAAGTCATCAATGCAAAGTTAGTCACAGTGGAAAATTGCAGTATGTTTCTAAGAGTGTACTCCTGAAAGGCAACCGTGTACACTGATTTTAATCTAGTCTCACCGAGTTTGATTCATACAACAATCTCATTAAAAGTTGTACACAACTGTACCAACGGCTAGGACTAAGCCCTAAAACTAGCAATTGAGTTTAATCTTGGTACTAGCAATAAACTATGGTATTGGGGCTCTCCAAATCTGGTTCTGACCAAGAGGAATGAAGGAGACAGTTCCAGGCATTACTTTTTGGAATACCATCATGAACTTGCAACTAGTAACTGCAAATCCACAATGACGACCGAAGATCAAAATCATGGTTAATAGCGAAAACAAATCATTCTGTGGATCTGAAGTATCTCTCATTAAGTTCAGCAGGAATAAAATTAATCCTGAAGGTGAACCAAATTGAGGTACCACCAGATGAATTTTAACATTTTATTCACAATTATTGCCTCAAAATTAGCAGCAGACCATATCACCATACACACAAACACCAGTCTTAAAAAACACTCAATTTTGTTATATCAGCATTAATTGTCTCAACATTTCTATTCTGTAGACTATGACACAGTAACACAATAGACAAGATTTCAGTAAAAAAGAAACTTGTAATCAAACATGCAGGCGGTTACCCCTCTGAGTTTACAAGCCAATCAAAACATGCAAAAAATGCAGAACTCATATTAATAAAAATTATGTTAAAAAATAAAAGTTGCCATTCATAACTTCATCAAGGGTGGACACAACCACCAACATTCTGGGTGGGTTGTGATTTTTGTCCACAGATAAACGTTAACAATCATGCAGAAAGAAAACATAACATCCAAATTTTAAATCATATCCAGTTTTCACAAATGTTATGTAAAAACACTAGCAACTGTCGAACTGACATGTGTAGTTATCATAAAATTATATTCAATGAAGATGTGTCATTCAAATTCTTCATTATGTCAGTTTTGCCTGTGCTTTAGTCCTTGGGATTCAATTTGTCCTTCATAATCATTGTCAACAAAATAACCTCTCGCATGCCATGGAAAGCACTTAAAAGGTTTCATTAAGGCAGTAGAATAAATGTCATGATTATTATGCCTAGAATCAAAATAATTCCCCAGAATGAGCCAGATATGAAAATAAATGATTGAATTTGCTGCTACTTGGTAGGCAAACAAGTATAATCAAGAAATTTATACACATCAAGTCCAATCAACGATGAAGGTACAAACCAAAAGTACATCTGTAACAATATTTGCAGAGGAAAATTTAAGATATTTTATTTTAATAACTAATCCACTTGATATCTCAGAATTCATAAATAAATATCAATCCACTTCCTATAGATTTGCATAAAATGATTATAACGATAAATTCTTAAAATAAATATAAAACTAATGAAAGCCCTTCAGCATCTTTGTTGTACTTTACATGGATCTGTTTTGCTGAAGATCACATAAGGTAGGTCACTTTTATGATAGACGACGTTTTAATGTACATGAACAATGAACATAGCTGGGGTCATAAATCAATAAAAAAGATAGCCAAGACCGTAAACTTGACTGGCACTAAGTGAGAAGGAAAAAAAACCAAGGTTACAAGGGGAAAATTGGGAACACACACTAGGTCACTTGGGTATATTTGGGAAACAGTGACCACGTATACCCCAATCACTTGTGTGAGATTCACTAAGGTCTAACACACCTGAGTGATTGAGAGACTGTGTTTACATAAGTCATTTCTGTTTCGCTACATCCTTTTTCATTTATATGTGTGATTGACAGGTCACTGACATAGGAGGGACCCATGTAAACCCTGAGTGTGTGAATGTGATTCACGAGAGTTACTTATTTCTTAACACACCCTAGTGATCGAGTGGTTGTAAGTTTGTTTTATTTTTCATTATTTATTTTGCCTTTTGAGAGTGGTTGAGGTATACGTGGGTCACTGTTACTCAAACACACCCAAGTGACCTAGTGTGTGTTCCCCAATTTTACCCTTGTAACCTTGGTGTTTTTCTCATCACTTAGTGTCAATCAAGTTTACGGTCTTGGCTATCGTTTTTAATAGACGTGATTATCGTTTTCTTGTTATTTTAAGATGGAAGCATTGAGTTCAGATCTTCATGAAATTCAAATTGCACGCAATATTACAATCAACAGAAGAAATCTAAGGCATTATGGAACTTTGCCATTTCAAACATTCTTGATAAATGATAATTTTATTAACATTTCAACATGTCAATACACCAAAATATTTGAAGGGTATTCTCATTAGAAAATTTGGGGGCTAAGACTTGCTTATTTAATTTAACTAAATGCATACATAATTATTAATAGGTAATCTACCAGTTAGGGTAGGTTTTTGGATGGACACTACTATCAAACATACACAAACAATAAACATTTTGGAACACCAAACAAAACCCAATCCAGCAGCCTAATCTACATCAGGTCCCTCTTCATCTCCGTGTACTTCCTTCCTCTCTTCATCCTATCCAACATCCCTATCCTGTTCCTGCCCTTTCCTCGTTTGCCCAACATCCTCCCCTCTATTACCTTCTTCAACATTCCACGACCGCTCAATACGCCTTTCATCCATTTTTCCTGCCTCCATAGGATTTCTCTCAACAAACCCCTCTCCTCACCCACCATCTCCAGTACTTCCTCATTTGTTTTCCTTTCGGTCCATTTCACCTTCTCCATTCTTCTCCACACCCACATTTCAAAAGCCTCCAGTCTACGTCTATCCTCCTGCGTCAGTGACCATGTTTCCACGCCATACATAGCTACACTCCATTTCAGAGTTTTTACGAGTCTTTTCTTAACCTCCCCACTCAACGTCCGCGTTTTCAACTCCCTCCTCCTTGAGAAAGCCTCCTTGCCTAGTGCAATTCTTTTACTTATGTCCCTACTACTTGGACCATATTGGTCCAAAAAACTTCCGTAAATACCTATTTATTCTAAAGAAAATGTTATAAATGAAATTCTCTATTTAAAGTAACCGAATTAATCATTAAGTCCTAAAACATTCCCGCACATGAAATATTAAAAAAAAAATGCAAACATTAATTTTGATAATGAAATAATTTTTATTGGAATCTTTCAACAATGTTAACCAACTGACTTATTATCATTTGAGTCATCTCTTGGACCAACTGAAGTACTATTTATTTCAGTAAAATCTTACATCCTGGGTAAATTATACACACTATCCAACACAAAGGTTAGCGTGTTACTAGTTTGGGTAGTGTAAATCCTACCAAGAGTGAAATGTACGCATTGGGGCAGGTAGTGCTAGTTTTTGCCGTACCACCTATGGATACCCAGGCAGATTTGGTACCCGGAAGATCACACAACGTGGGTGGTTTTGTATGTGCCAAGAGGCATTATCAGGAATTGAACCCAGGCCCTCTGGTCAACATTCCAACACTAACTTTGGAACTACCACATCTTGATACAATTCTCACAAAATTTTGTGTTGTACTTGACTTAGATGCACATGTCCATATTATAATTTATACTACTACTTTAAAGACTTTCTCAAAAATGTATTTATTACTAAGCAACAAGAATCAATAACTTTGTATGGTCGTCAAATGTTTTATTAAAGATTATATGACAATAAACTTTGCAAAATGATTTAGGAGAAATGATTACCAATGATTATCAAAGGTAATTGAGGCTGTAACCAGATAATTTTCACTTTCTGCGGATGAAAATCCTCCCTTCTAAAATTTTAGAGCATTGAATTCTATATTTCAATGAGCATGTTTTTTTTTTAGGTAATCTACCGGTTAAGGTAGGTTTTTGGATGGACCCAACTATCAAATAAACATTTTGTGACTCCCCACCTAGCAAACTAATCTATATCAGGTCCCTCTTCATCTCCGTGTACTTCTTTCCTCCCTTCATCCCGTCCAACATCCCTATCCTGTTCCTACCCTTACCTCGCTTGCCCAACATTCTTCCCTCTATTACCCTCTTCAACATTCCACTACCGCTCAATACGCCCTTCATCCATTTTTCCTGCCTCCATAGGATTTCTCTCAACAAACCCCTCTCCTCCCCCACCATTTCTAGTACTTCCTCATTTGTTTTCCTTTCGGTCCATTTCACCTTCTCCATTCTTCTCCACACCCACATTTCAAAAGCCTCCAATCTACATCTATCCTCCTGCTTCAGCGACCACGTTTCCGCGCCGTACATAGCTACGCTCCATATCAGAGTTTTTACGAGTCTTGTCTTAACATCCCTACTCAACGTCCCCGTCATCAACTCCCTCCTCCTTGAGAAAGCCTCCTTGCCTAGCGCAATTCTTCTCCTTACGTCCCTACCACTTTGACCGTGTTGGTCCAAAACACTTCCGAGATATGTAAACTGTTCTACCTGCTCTATTTTTTCCCCTCCTATTTTATTATTTAGCTTAACCTTTTTCTTTCAGGAAAATCGCATAACCTTTGTTTTATTAATATTTATTCTCATCCCATATTTATCGCACTGAACCTCCAATTCACTCAACAATGCTTGCAACCCCTTGGCTGACTGAGCAACTAATGCTTGGTCATCAGCAAACCTAACCGATTTTAGGAATTCCCCTCCGACTTTCATTCCTACCTCCAGTTCTTCCCATGCCTCTTTAATCATTTCCTCTACATATACGTTGAACAGTACCGGTGACAATGGGCAACCCTGCCTTACACCTCTTCCTAACACTGCCCATCCGGACTCTCCGTTCCCCACTCGCACCTGAGCAGTCTGAGACATGTACAGGTTGCGGATCAGTCTCCTGTCCCTCCAATCCATTCCTATTTTCTGCAATACACGCATTAATTTTTCCCAATTCACTCTATCAAACGCTTTTTCGAAATCTACAAAACAGGCAAAATCGTCCTGATTGTATTCTATATTCCTCTCGACTAGTGATCTCATTACTGCAATGGCATCACGCGTACCTCTTCCTTTCCTGAACCCAAACTGATCATCTCCTAAGTAATCATTTGCCTTACTCTCTATCCTTTTGTTGATGATCCTGAGAATAACTTTAGCTGCGTGGGATATCAAACTTATTGTTCTGTAATCCTCACATGACGAAGCCTTTGCCTTTTTTGGAATAGGAACTAACACCGATCTCACAAAATCTTCCGGCCAGATTCCTTCCTCATAGATACTACGAATCAGTCCATATATGGCCTTCTTCCCACCTTTCCCTAACCATTTCAACATTTCTACAGGAATATTGTCCACCCCCACAGCCTTATTTGCTTTCATCTCCTTTAATGCCCTTTCTATTTCATCGTCGAGTATGCCTGGACCTAAGCTATCTTCTTCTACGTCATGTTCCTTTTCTATGTCTAACCTTGTCGGGATAAGTTCTTTACCATACAGTGTTTCTATATATTCCTTCCATCTCTCTTGGATTTTTCCTGGTTCAACTATTATCTTACCCCATTTATCTTTAACTGTTAGCACACATCTTGCCTTCTTACTTGCCGATAATAACTTAACCTTGCTGTATAGAGCACCGATTTCACCCTTCTTCTGTAAACTTTCCATATCCTCGCATTGCGTTTTCCACCATTCTTCTTTTGCTTTATTTGTGGCCCTTCTCAATTTATTGTTTAACTCTTTGTACTTCATTTTGCCTAACACTGTGTTTACATTTTTCCATCTTCTTCTCTCATCCATCTTTGCAATCATCTCCTCCGTTACCCATGGTTTCCTTATCCTTTTCCCATTAACGGTTCCTATAGTGTCTTTAGCGGCTTCCAATATCCCTTTCTTGATACATTCCCATTTTTCTTCGATAGTACTCAGTTCTTAAGTACTCAGTACTCAATGAGCATGTATATAGCCAAAATTAATAAAAATAAATCTCTGGTAACAACATTCTTTGTTGTGTTGTGCATTTCACATGAAATATCTAGTTCATTAAGTACAGGGCACCACTCATTTCCAATGGATTTAACAACATTCAATTATTTAGCAGTCAATACGGCCAAATTACCTTCTCTCTTATGCTCCAATGAAGTTAATTCTCTTTGCTGTCATTAAATATTTTTACTTTTAAATAAGAGGTAATACCATTTTGCATATGACCTTAATTCAATCTTCCACTTGTGTATTCATTTACACATGAAAAATTTGATTTTTGTCTTTCATCAAACATACAAGAGGTTGCCAATAAAGTGTTTATCAGAATTATTTAAATGGGCCTGAAAGAATGAATGTGCTATCATGGAATGTCCAAAGAATCTCAAGAGGGAGAATTCGGAGGGATCAATAAACTGGAGCCATTTTTGGATTAAACATGTTAAACCTAAAGGACAACTTGTATGGAACGATAAAAAATGGTTTATCCCAACAGTAAGTAGTTTTCAATTTTGCATGTACTTCTCACATCACTTTTACATAAGTTAATTTTTTATTATAAGTTTTATTATTACAGCATTATTTATTTATTACTATTTAAATAAGTTTATTTTATTTAATTATTATAAAAAATACCACAGGCTTGCAAATGGCCTAATATGTTTAGACGAAAACCTTTCCAGCGCATCATACATAGTCTGTTGCAGTAAGTTGGAAGCACATCAACGAGCATTTGAACAGCACAACACCTGCAATTGTTCTTTTACATACTAAAAAAAGAAAAAATCTTTCTGAGGAAAATTCAAGATTCCATCAAGATTAACGTTTGCAGTAATGTAAAAATACTGAAATTTGAGAACTAAATTTTTTTATGGAAATATTAACGGAATGAGTTACTGCAGTACTATTTCCAAAAATCAAATCAAAGAGGAGCAGAAAAAAATGACACTTTCTACAATCTTGCGTTTAAATGTACATCTCGAATATTATACCAGGTGTGACAATGATAAAATCCAACCATGGTACACACTGTCAAGAATATATTATGATTATATTTTGCCATGGTATTCAATGCATATAGTTTTTGTCGTACTCACAATTTATCAATGGAAAAGCATTGGACTCTACCAAAAGACAACCCATCTTTATTTTAATCATATCTTAAAATATATGCCCTCAGGTACACTCCTGAAGTTTTGGCTCTGGGACAAAAAGATATAATGCTAATATACTGGAGATTTTCAATTTTACTACTATTTGGTCAACTCCCTCTCACATGCACTTCATATAGAAGTCTCATATTGAAACTCACTTCTTGTAAGCATCATATTACCCCAAAAAGCAACTTTTTTCCCATAGGTAACAGTTTTCAAACATTTATATTTCCCTGACTGAAGTTATCATAGGTCATGCCCTGCCTTCCATGGAATTTCAGATTTTACAATAAATTACTTCTCGTATCACCAAGTGTTTTTTTTCAAGAATGGTTTCACCCCAACAAAATGCAGACTTGTGCAAGAGTATAACGGGCAAAAGGAATTGGAAAAGCAAAATGGATGGGTTGGTGAGCATGCAGTACAGGGAATCTTTTATATCGTTTATCGCTTTGGAATTTAAATACCATTGCACATTTTGAAATTGGATATTTCAATGAGCAGCCCACTAAGTTCCCAATGAAGTTGTGAAATTGCTCATTGACACCACTATCCATTTGTCTCAATCACTTATAAATTAACTATACATTAGTTAATCAACACCCAGTTCCCTGTACTTGCACCACAGTTATTGTTGTGGGAAAGGGGCAAAATATTACGTTCATTCGAGTTGGCTACTCCAAATGTAACTCCCTCTTTATCAACGAGAACAGAATTGAAACTCTTCCAAAGCAGCACCACTGGGTCAAAAAGTAACAACAAAGTTTGCACAGATGTGGAGAAAATGATGACAGAACTGTCATTTTTCAATCCAGGTATTTATATTTTGGCAAATGCGATTTATGTGCAACATCCTTGAAAATAATACATCATTATCAGACTGCACGTATTTTTAAAATATATATATCTGTGGACGAAAGGAGATTTACCTTTTCATCATCAATATGGGTTTGGCCTTATCATGAGAATGTGTGCTTGATTTATCTACTATTAAGTGGCTGCCAAAAAGTTGTTATGCACAGAAAATTATGCATCAACGTAAAGTTAACCTATTTCATATATAAAAAAAAGTTTCTGGCGTAACTTGGTGGTAAATCTTCATTCTGACGTTTTTATAAATCAAACCACTTAAACCACACAAAGTTTATGAGGAAAAGTAAAGCGGTTTGACTTATAAAAACGTCAGTATTTCATATATTATGAAAGGAAGACATTTTGTATTAACAGCACCTAGTTTCAATGTTCGCATCACCAACAGAATTTCAGTTTTGGCATACTGAAAGAAGCATGTACAAAGAGGAAGATCCTTTCTTAGATTCCCTGAGATTGCTCTTCAAAAGTCCAAAATGGAAACAATCAGATGATGAACAGCAACCTAATCTGTCAACATTGGTGAGATACAGTGAGCTTATAGGCCATTGAAAGTGTTTAGGAAAAACTGTACACAGAGGCAGAAGACTGACACCATTGCAAACAATGTTTAAAGAAAAAGGAATAAATGATTGAATGCCACTATCAACTGCAAAATTAGGTTAATGGACTTATCAGTGACACTGCAAAACTCTCATTTTGCGACAGCTCTACAACAGAATAAATGAAATTAATACTGAAAATACCACAATTTAGTTCATGCACTATAATTGGTCGAAACAAAAGATTAACACATATTTCATGTGCTTCTAATCAAGAGTGCTGAAGCCTTTTACATGCAAACAAACCACAACAATCGATGTTCAAAATAAATCATAAAAACTATTGGTTGGTGAAATTGGATTCCACCTGGAATTAACAAAACCAATCACAAGATGGTATGACATAGACCATTCTCAGGATTAGTCAATTCAACAAATGTATTCAATATTTTACGCCACATTAACAGTGCTGAATGTGCTTTTTGATGTTCCAGTGTCACCATATCTATTAAATCACAACAGACTAACAGTATTATTAAGTTTGCAATAAAAGCCTATCAGAACCCAACACTATATCCTGTTCTTCTCCAAATATATATACACACCACTAAGCATCAAAACCACATGTAAGAAACCTATGCAGGTTCAATTGATTGGTACATTTTCATGGCGATAATTTCAACCATTACATTGAAGCCATGAGTAATCATTGCCAAGATCTTGCTCTTAAACAGAACATTTTAATAGGAGTGATCCTTCAATCACATTTCCAATTTTAAGCAAACATCCATTGGGCCACTTCAGGGACATTATCATGGGCAATTCTCTTTTTAAAAGTCCATTGAAATCTTACCTCAATGTGCATTTAACACAGCAACTTCTCTATCCAGCTTGTAGGTTTGCCTACCGAGGACAAAAAGTGCAAGAGGAGGCAGGATGGTTACCGTTTATGGGGCTTGGGTAGTTAGAACTCAGTCTGTGATGTGAATAGCATATTACTTAAATACACAAGTCACAGGCAGAGTTCCCACACCAAAGCACCAGTCCAAATCCGGATCAAACAGAAGCTTAACAGCCGCCAGCTCCTAGACACAGCTTTATCATTTCAAATAAATGAACAATGTGCACTCTTCTTGCCAAGCAAGCACCTCTGCAGATAAACACAAAATATGGCTCAAATTGCAACCTAAATCACCTGTTTGGTGCTGGTCTTCCGTCTGAAGCTGAAATTTTCCACCGCCCATGGGTCCATAGTCATCACACTCTGAGATGAGAATGTTAGTAAGCGAAAATGTTTCACTTTTGATATCTGCATCATTATCTGTACATTGGCCACTTCCAATAAGCTCCTGAATCACCTCACCATGGCTCTCTTCCTGAGACCCCATACTACTAACACCCGAGCTACTGCTGACACCACCAAGAGATGAACTTGTGACTTCATCATGAGGACAGAGGAACACTTCAATCTCGCCCCTATTGGTTTTCATATGAATTTGTAGACCCTGTAAAAAGAATAATACATACAATTATTACCCAAATATCAGAATGGGAGTGGTAGACAACCAATATTTTCAGTGCCCAAAAAAATGACAGCAAATGGCATTAAATTAATAAATTACACAACAGCTTACAGCATGAGCATTAATAACCTAAAATTATGAAAGCCTCTAAATGACTAGGCCAGAGCACAAACATCTATTGAGCACCCATTGACTTATGCACCATAACGGATAATGCATTTTGTGATAGGCAACAAATTTTTTAAACTTATCGCTAGTTAAAGCAAAGGAGTAAAGCTTTATAGCCACTTCATAATCTCTGCTCTGTACTTACATTCGATGGAGGTTGGACATCGAGTCTGGCTCCGGGAGGTGCTTTCACCACCATTACAGTTTGATTTCTATACCCTGAAATACTCCTGAGATCCTGGTATGTTATATAAGCATGCTTTCGGTCCTCACTTAGTAACCGCAGATCCCTCTCTGTGGTAAAAATTAATTTAAATTTAGACAATGATAGAAGAGTATATTAGATGAATTTATTTGCAGCTATAAATTAGACAATAAACCTAATTAGGACTAAAAGCAACTCTTAAAACTCCTTATCTTTCACCCATGGCATACTTGACTAACACCATTAAAATATGATTTACCGTACAGCTTAGCGAGACAGCACATTAATTAGGAGCGTTCATAAGAAAGGAGTTCATTAACAGATGATTGATTAACACCTAGAAAAAGTTCTCGAAAACCAGGCCAGGATCCTTAATAAATAATCAAGCAGTAAATATTTTTCTTTGCACATCAATCCCTCAACGAGAGGGGTTCAGCCATCCTGATATATGCTGTACTATTAAATGAATTGATCATGGAAATACAGAACTCAATACTCTTACGCTTAAACATTTATTATTTCAAATGAACTTGCTCTGTAGAACTAAACTAAACAAACCATTCATCAGAACAAATCATTGCAGACTTACCTGCCTCACTTATAAGCTCATCTAGCACATTTTCTTTGGCATCTAGTTTGTCCAAATATGCTTGCAAGCTCTCTACCGTGTGCTGACTACCATCAGTATTAAAATTACCACCCCTGGAATGGAAAATATGATGTTATTTAAATTAAAACATGATAAATCTTATTAAAAACAATGAATGGATAACTATAATTTTTAACATTTTTTTCAATGTTTTTGGAATACCCTGATAATTAAGCCTCTGGCTCAATTTACCACAACTTAATAAGAACTTTACCTTCCCTCATGGGATATAAACTGGGCATTTTGCCACCTATCCAAGAATTTCTGATAGATCACCTGTACAACAATTCTCAAAATTGTGAAGAGATTCTTTAGTCTCCTAAAAAAAGGTGAAACTCCCATCGAGTCTATCAAGCCAAGATTTTGGTGATTTGGGATTATTTTCAGCTTATGCAAACAAGGCTCAGCATGGATTCATTATGTTGATTAAGCAACATTAATCATATATAAAAAACAAAGAAAAATGGCAATGCTATGCTCGGAAATGTTGAAAAAAAAAAAACAGTAATTCTAACTGGATTTAGCTATGATAACCACTAGGCTCAATCACCATGACGACTAAAAAAACTCACCTCCATTGAATGTTGTTTTTTGACTTCTTCTCAAGGATGCCAATGCCCTCAAGCACATTGGTGATGTCATAGATGCGCCGCTTCTGAACACGCAGACTTTCGGAAGCCTGATTCAAATCAACCACACCATTTGGCGAGTTTTGCAAAAGGCCAACAAATCTCTTGGTCAAAAGACCCAGAGAGGTGTCATAACGTGTCCTCTCCACACCAGATTTAGCTGAGAAGAAAAAAGATATTGACAGAGGCTGACAAAATTTTTTTTATATTCAACGGAATACTTAATACCAGTTCAATTACAAGTGTTTTACTAGACCGATTTCTAGCAATCTTACTTTTTGTACTTGGACTTGGACTGTCATAGACAGAAGAAGGTGAAGCTAAGCGAATATGAGGAACTGATGTTGACGGCGATATGCCTGCCCCTCTTGGACGCCTGGACCCTCTGGGAGTTCTAAATGTCCCTATATCAGCAGTCGAGTTGTCCAAATTCAGCCGCCTCTTGACCCCCTGCGAGACAAAAATATTTTTGTATTTATAACAGAAAAACATCAACTTCAATAGATGCATCAAAAATCAAAGACTATTCATGGCATTATTCAGGAATAGAAAACTTTAAAATGTTATATTTTGTTCAGAAAAAGAATATTCACTCGGGCTTTAATTAGACTGCTCAGCGAGAATATACAATTTTTATGCAGGACAACTTTATATCCAAATAAAGCAAATTCAGAAAGTAAATACGAAATTGTAATTAAAAGGTTGCCTTCTCGCATATTTCGCATCAGAGACAACTTAAGCAATTTAAGATATGCTTATGAAATTTAGAACTTGGATGGAAAAGATTTAATTTGCATGACTCAAATGCTCAAACTGCTCCTGCAGCACTTTCTATTAAACTACGAACTTACCAAAATGATTTATTGAACATTGTTACAAACTAAGCATCACACCTTAAAACCAGCTGATACTGTAATCTATCCGGCTAGACAAAATTTCTTTAATTAACTCTATTCACAATTTTCAAAATGTATTATGGCAGAATTATTGTTATTTCCATAATTCAGGCACATTCCTACTATCTGAATTTGCTAACCAGATTAATTCAAAAATAGACAAACAAAACATTTTTATTTATATGGAAACAAACTATAGAAGTAATGAACCTAAAGAATACCATAGCCATTCATATTGATACCTTTTATTGCTACTCATTCCTTAATCATATTCATGAATTAAGTACTTTCAACACCGTTGTGCCGAAACACAGCAAATTGTTTCCAGGGCCAAGGACATGAACTCCCTTGGTCGCATGTGACAAAATAACTCTACTTAACATCCAAGAAACCACTATTTCCCTCTTGTCAACAAAAACCCCTCACCAGTTTCAGATCAGACCTTATTACTTTTCTTTAATGAACTCAATGCCTCACCTCAGAGCGACTTAAGGCAGCCACTGGCCTACCCCTCCCAACCGAAGTGGGTGGAGTTTGGCCATACTCATGGTCCAAAACATACGAAGGGCTTTCATCATCATCATGTGGTTCCAGCTTTATCGTCGGGGATGGTGTTGCCAAATTGAGCTCCAAAGCATTTTCACCCTTCAGACTTCCCCTAATTGCCTTCCCCCGACCTCCAGTTGGAGTTGTTTCTACTGACCCAACATAACCACCAGGTCTTCTTCCTCTCCGATGGCCTCCTGAAGGAATAACCAAAATTATTACACGAGGAGTCAATCCAACAATAATCATCATATTACTATTAACTGGACATAAAAAATCTCTCTCATACAGAGCAGGACAAATCAAATTTTTTCTATGAAAATTATCAACAAGAAACTATCCTTAATGATATTGTTCATAACAATGATGAAACCGGCAGCTGAGTGAATACTTTGATCACCATGCTAAACATGAAATGCCTTTTTTTATCCACTTCCAAGTTTAGAGTTTGCCGGCGTAATTTTTTGTGGAAAAGGTTTATACACTTGAAACAATTTTTTGTGAAAATTCTGACTAGGATATACCTTATTTCATCACAATGAGCTATACATGGAGCAAGAAAAAAGTTTTATTTTGCATGCTATCATTGTAACATTAAATTACCATAATCAGGAACTCGATTCTAAAATCGGCTTACTGAAACCCTCCATTTTCCTCTATTCAGTATTAATTCCTGCAACACTAGTTTTTTGTGTTAGATGCCCTTGTCTCTAGGTTTTCCACTTTTGGAAGGTTATCCCTTCTAACTAATCAATTGTGCCTCCTACTAGTGTGTCGAATAAATCTAGTTATTTGCCATAGATTTTTCCATGTGACCCTTTCCTCCTCTGCTCTTCTTCAATTTCCTCTTTCTTAACTCTGAAGATTTACTTAATGTTCAGCAATCTCCCCCACCAAGATATTTCAAAAGCTTCTATTCTTCACTGGCTCAATGCTCAGTCTTGGATATGGAGAGAGCCATGGCTCCACATGAATGGATTGAGATAATGCTTCGTTATTTGCAATCTCAAGTTCTTTGAACTAGTTATACCTCTTCTTCATGAGCACCCTCTTAGTTTGAGCTTTTTTTTATAAAGAAGTAGATTTGCTATTTAAGAATGTATTGCTAATTCAATATTGTGCCACTTGAACTTAAAGTATCTTATCAATCAAAGCCTATTATTAAACAAAATTATGCACATTTATGTATTCACAAAAAAAAAGGTTAAGGAGTAATGGTTTTGATATTATTAGCTAATACCTACCCCGTCCACGCCCTCTGGGCCTTCCAGCTGATCTGCTCTTAACCGGGATGGACAGCACAGATCGTGAAGCTGGTGAGCGAAAGGCAGTGATGGTTGTGTTTGAAGGGGAATACCCATCTGGTGATGCAAACACCATTGTGTGGGGAGAGTGAGCCATGATGTTGGCCAGCTGGAGACCTCCAGCCTCCCCCTGTATCTTCCTCCGAGGCCCTCCTGGAGAGGGTCAATGCATGTGGATGATGGACGATGGTCAGCAAAACCACCTCCCACCTCCTGTTCCTGGGATCTCCAGGAAACCCAACTGACTGTCAGACACGTCAGACTGCCTGACAGTCGTCATGCCCGGATGATTGACAATCTCTCCAAACCTCTAGTGGATACAGAAAGAGAAGTTAAGGGAATTCCATTGTTAATTTTCAAAAGATCAACCTGAAAAAGTTAACTTTAAGTGAAAATGAAATCTTAAACAGTACTTCAGCATTTTTAGGAGGCGACCAACGGCTAAGGTAATTTGCACCATTAGGGATGGATGGGAAAGAAGAGTGGAGAGAAACCCGGCATCAGCATTAGCCTACTCTTGCTCAAAGGCACCAAGGGGTCTGCAGTTTAATGTCCTATCCTCTTGGACTCACGCAAAGTGCTCTCCACAAAGCACCTCAAGTATGGATTGGAATACCGCTGAAAAACATCTGCCTCCTCAAGGATTCGAACCCGGGCCCTCACTGTGGGAAACCTGTACGTTAGCCACCACACCATCCCACTCCCCGAATGCCACTCAAGGATTAAATCAAACTGTAAATGACTTATAAAGAATTTATGCATTTATGGCAAAATAAATTTTCAAATTTACATGTATTTACATATAAATGTTTGGTGATCTAACACACACACCTTTACATGACCTTGCAGTGGCCAGCCAAGTATTGTGTGGACTTAGTTGATATTTAATATGAATACAAGTCGACATCCTGAGTGACTGAAAAGGCATTTTTAGAGCACTGCCACATAAAATAATTAGTTTTGATCATTTTTGTCATAGCACAAGTAAAAGCTGAAATAATCTCGGTATTGGAGGATGAATTTGGCTAATTCTAATCAGTCCATTTACTCTCAATCAATATTTATATGTTCTCAAATACAAAATATCACCCTGCTTACATAAATAGTTTTTATTCCCTGGAAAACACCTATTATGCATACACTGACATCAAGACAATTCAGACATTGGTCAGAATGTGTTGTGAAGCTTCCTCAATTCAAGTTGAAATTCCAAAGAGTTATTTAAGAGAAACAATACTCTTCCCTATCCCATAAAAATAAAAAGTTGAGTGACTGAAGAAATACCTAAGTTTTGGAATAATTTAAACTAGACAAAAAATATCCCAGAAGAAATACTTGCGCGTCCCCCTATGATGTGCCCTACTCTAGATACTAAAAATTCTCTTTTATACAGTAGCATAAAATTATCAGATGAGTACATGTTTACTTTTTCTGAACCAAAATGCAAATTTCAAAACCATAATTCCTCTTCTATTTACCTTAGTATGAGAAGGAGGACATGGGAAGATTATGGGAAATTACCTTACTAATATTAAACTAAACGCTGCAAAATGGCGGATTGACCACTGGGGTGCTGTGATGCTCTAAATCTTTGACATCATTAATCTCTCAATCTCAAAAATATTGAATGAATAGCAAGATGAAAGTATTCAAATTAACCTATTATTAGCTTGGATGCTTACTGTAAGTGTGAATACACGGGTGAGCATATAGTTAACTGCACCCCTTTTTCTACACCTACAATTTAATGAGAGAAAATATTAACTAACTAAACAAGGACAATGGATGACCAATGAAACATTCAAATTCTACAAGAATGATAAATTCATTTGGAAAATACTGAAAGAATCATACCACTGGTTTTAATAATAAATTTTTAATAATGTAGCATCCGTTAAAGACCATATAAAAAATGTGTTCATCATGACTTGCACATGACCTCATAGGTAAACAAATTAATTTCAGCTTACAAATTAAAGTAGGAAGGATACACCAATGATCACACATCCTTCATTTCTGATACACATTCCAATATTTTTACTCCTGAGCAACATATGACCCTGGGAGACTACCGAGATGGTAAAATAGGTCAAAAGCATTCCCATGGATACATGGTTGTTAGCAATTTGAAAATAGCAGAGTAAATACAATTGTATGAATCACACCAAAGGATAATCTCCAAACTCACGAGACATCCTCCCCTTGGTGAAACTGCTTGCTCTATGCTCCTGCGCAGACTTGTTAGCTATTAATCAACTAAAAGTGCAATTGGAGCAATGGTATTTAACTCAAATGAAGAGGTTAAGATAGGAAAACCAAAACTTACTAAAAAAATCAGAGTTAATTAAAATGGTGAATCTACTTAGTCCAAAACAGATATGATGGTCAAAAAAGTGATCAAATAAAGACTTCCATCTCAAAAATTGATCAAGTATTTTTAGAAATAAAAAACTATAACTTCTAGTCATTATAAAATCAACTGTTTTGGTTTGCAAAATTTAGAGTTTTTGGTACTCTTGACTACAGTCAGTAATTTTGCCTTTTTGTTGATCAGATTTTTGAGAAGGGCTTTTTGCTTTTCATTTATTTTACGCACCTCGTACTCTACTCTCTTGGCTTGGGACAATGTAATTCTACCAAGCAACGCAACTCATTACATGTAACACTAGATTGGGCTTCATTACTTTTGGTTAATCCAGCAAGCTTGACATGTCTCCTTATCCAAATCAATATTTATTTTCATAAACTAACAATACTCGTCCTCTATTCTCTAAGACCAGGATTCAAAATTGTGAAATGCTACTATCCATATTCTTTCACATATTAGATCACTATGTCACCTAAAGTGGCTAAGAATTGTCAGACAATTGTTTGTTCATTGTAGTAGTATTAGGGAAAATGATAACACATTGATTAAAATAGAAAATTTAGTCAATCTATCACAAAAGGGATGATTCAATAAACCTTGTTCAAGAGCCACAGTAATGTCAAAGCCAAATGAAATATATGATCATGTACTCATGGAAGGGCATGATGACCTTTGTTTGTCCCTCACTCACAAGGTTGAGCTTATTCCCATATCAAACCATTATAGCCATAAAAACCATAAACACAGTAATCAACCCGAAGGTTGGTTTTGTAGGTGATGGTTGAGTTCACCCTGTACAAATCCCTATACAGCATGTGAAATTCACACATCTGGGTAGAGAGGCCAGTTCCTTTCCCTGTGCCGGTTATACGGTTACCCAGGGAGATCTGGTACCCGAAAAATCACATAGCTTGGGTGGAGCTGCAGGTGCCCTGAGTGACTTGCCTGGGAATCGAACCCAGGACCTCCGGTCATTAGTCCAATGCTCTACCCCCTAGACTACTGACACCTACCCATTATAACCATGAGTTTGATATCCATTTCCATAAAATTGAATCTTTTGTAAAGCAGTGACCTTATATTAAAGAATGATTACAAAAAAATAGCTACATGGTACACTTTTTACCAGGATGAATGAACTCTCCATTGATACAATAATTATCCTTTGGCTACCGTGAACAAAGCCTAACATGGAAATTAAAATGCTTCCAATGATTCATTATTTTACACACATGTTATTCTTGAGTTTACAGTCTTCAAGTATCAACTAAAATTGTACATTTGCAAAATTAAAGTGAGACTGTAAACTATAAAATAAGTAGCAAACTAGCTTTGTTATTAGTTGTCACAAAATATCGGACATATGAAAAAGCACATGAACAAATGTGGATAATAGGGATTACCAAAGGACTGGATTGGACTAGACAGATATAACAAACCGAACGGTATTAGGGTTAACCTTGTGAAATTTATCCATTATGGAAAGGAGACAAACTATGCAAATTTCACTTGAATAGAGATTTATTCACGACGAGAAATTTGCATAGTTTGTCTCCTTTCCATCATAGACAGCTGTAGTCTAGGTAGATAAGCACATAACAAAAAAACAGAAATGGAGGATTCCCAGGATACACTGAACCTGTTACATATAGGCGACTATCAAAACCTGCTTAATTCCATTGATGTGGTTGCAAGAATTGTAATGGTCATGTAGATCCCTTATTACTCAGCTATATTTATGAGCCTCCCAATGAAATAGGAGAGCTTAGATTACAGTTAACTCCTGGGATAACCGTTAGGCTATAGCTTTCCTAGTTCACTCACCTATCTCCCCATAATCATTATGCAGACCTAGCTGCTCCCTTCATCTTAGGAATAATTCTTACAGTTAGAACCTTAATCGCTTTAGTTCAGTGAAGTAACTTGTCAGTTTTGCTAACTGACTACTATAGGTATAGAATAATACCTAAAAACTAGTACACATCATCATGGGTTCCTAAAATAACTACTTCCTAACTATCAACTCCATTACTCCCTACATTATGTTTTTCTTCAGAGTAATTCAATCATGTACTATTGCCAGGAAGTCAAATTAAATAAATCTAAAATGGCCTCAGACCACTACATTTTTCTTTCCCATAAAATGTTGCCATCCACCAACTGCATGAGGATGACTCATGTCTTATGGAACTTATTAATTAATTTGTGGTGAAATGTTTTACAGCTGATTGCTTGAAAACAAAAGGTAAGGTTACACATCTTGTATCATATCAGCATTACTGCAGACATTTTTTACATTAATTTTCAGTTTGTCTAGATATTAATTGATGCAAATCACCATCATCCCACTCAATTATAGTAAATAAAGTTGTGCTGATCTTTAAAATATTTTTTTTCTACTCTCTCTTACCCACGTATACATTGTCCCTTAATACCTCCAAAATTCACTCCACCTTTTCTTCCTTCAAATTTATCTTTGCATTCCCAGTATCCTAACATGTATAAAACTGGAGCATTTATCTTTATTCAAATAATTCAATTTTAATTTCTCCCTGCAACTTCCTCTCCTAATCTACCATATATGGAAGGTGGAACCATACCACATAACCATAGGTAGATATGGAACCATAGGTGGAAGAAGGGACTATTAGTCTCAACCTCGCCCAATTAAGTTGATAAATAAAAATATATCACACTCATCTCAAAACTAAATCTGCTAAACACTATCTAAATCAGGAAACTGAAAAACCATTGATGGCTATGGATCCATCATGGCTGATACATTAGTCAATCCACAAGACTTCTCAGCTTATTTTCTATTTACCTCAACACATTATTTTCACTACACACATGGTCTCTTAAGCATTAAGTTTATGCTCATTCTTTTTCCTTAAAATATTCAGAACCATAAAATACCATGCTAGACAGTTTTCTAAGTCTTCCCTCCATAGAGTCTCTTACTATATTTGCAAATATAACCTCTCTTTCATAAGCCAGGCATGAAAAAAATGTCATACTACACTTCACATTTATTTAGTTTCCACATATGAGATCACCAGTTCCCCAATTACTTCCATTTGAATAAAATCTTACCCAATCACTCATATTACTTCTAAGACCACATTTCTGTCCAAACAAATAAGCTGAGCCCATTCTTTTTATTTTTAACAAATTCCCCTTTCTTGATAAACCCACCACTATACCATCACTGGTTTTCCCTCAATTTATTTTCATCCCATACATTTTGCAGTAATTCAGTAATACACAAAATTGTTAAATCTATTACCTAACAAATATTGTCTTTATATTCTTCATTAACTCACTATTTTCACAGTGCATAAAACTCATCTTATGCCACTCCAATAATTTCTCCATTATTAATGCTTAAGGACACTTTCTTAAACAGAGGACTACCAATATTAATGTGAATGCATTTTGCCAAATAAGTAACATACCTCAACTTATCTTCTGCCAAATAATTGATGGAATAACAATACGAATGCCACTTCAAAGTTGGTACTTTCAGAACTAACATTTCCATCCCAAAGGGTGATATATAAAAATTTAATGTAGCAAGCTTGTCATAGCATAAAATTCTGATGCTGCTGGAGAATGCTGATTAATGCACAATAAGCACTAAGACCATTCAACTGCAGCTTCAAGACAGAAGCTTAAGGCTAAACAGCATGCTATCTGCATTCATTTTTATTGCCTGTCAAAGAAAATTCCCTCTTTGGTATGGCACTGCATGGAATGTCTGTAACTGTAGTAATTTTGCATATTTAAATAAAATTCTACAAGCACAACTTTGTAATCATCTGAGACATGGTCAGGGGCGATCCTAATCTGTTTGGCTTCTGAGGAATAATTACAACTAAGTTCCAATGATAAAGGGTGACACGCAGATGCAAATTGTTTTCTTTGCTAACCCGATCTTCTAACATTAAACACTTCACCCTATGTTTCATCATGCTCCCAATATCCATCTTGGGGTGATGCACAAAGTGCCTGCCTACTTCACCCTTATTACAGATCCAGCTCTAATAAAAACAGTAAGGGCATTTGGCCGCCCACTCCATAACATCCTACCCCTCTGAATTAAAGGAATCCCACAGAAATGGACAAGTAATAACAAGTTCAACCACACTCTTAGGAATCAAAGTACAAGGAAAGGTGCTTAACACTTCACACCAACTTGTTATAGTGTTTCATTAAAAAATGTCAATATTCACCATTGCCCATTTCATTTCCCAAAGAGTACCAAATTTCCTTCCCCCAGGGTGGTTGCAGACCCTGGGAATATGCCTTCAATGAATCAGAACAATTCTTATGCACAATATTTATTACTTCAAAATGAAATAAGCGATGTAACACTTCATCAAAAGCTGAAACCTTATATTAAGGATTGCAGTAATATGACAGCATGTGTTGAGATATCAAGTCTCAATACTGAGATTACTTCAATAATATCTTTTAGAAAATGAGCCAAGCAGAAACATGAAAAAGAACAATGTGCACATTACTTCGGCAAATATCCTACACATCTGACGACACTGTGATTTTAAAAATCAGATGGCAACATTAACGTACATGCACAAATTGCACCATCAATTTTATTCTAGTAGTACGCACATCACCTGAAAATATACAGCTTACGTGAAATCGATACATCAAGACCCACACAATCATCATATTGCACACACTATGAAGTATGTGTTCACCACAGCAAAATGCCATTTTGGTATGTTTCTGAAAAAAGCCCAGTCACCCTGAAGATCACAAGAGGGTTGCAGAATTTAGATCAAAACACAACACTGGATGAAAGGTAGTTGATGACATCACATTTCTATCACTCGCTGGCACAAGCTGAAGGTGTGACTTCCATTCAACATATAACACAGCCAAAACACCTGATCTTGAAGAACATCATGAATTCCCTAATTGAATTTTGTAAAAATATTACACGAACTCTCAAGCAAACTATACCCACACATTTTAAGTGGTACCTGACTAAACCTGTAGCACTTTTCTTTCTTCACTAAAATGCTGTTAAGCCCTTTAGAAAGAATATGACCGATGCACACCATTGCACCAACGCACCATATAATATATATTAATGGCAGGAATGAGGTTGCCTGTTGATTTACTCCAAAGCAAGACTACTCTTGCATTTGACCAAACAACCATCCAATTCCTTTATTAGCCTCCCACAACAAAGACTTACGCATCTTTAAAAATGAGTTTTGATACATATCATGCACCGATTTTCTGCCTTGAATATTTTTTTTTACACTTAGTTCATACTTTTTAATGAACTTCTTTCCCATAGACCTTATCTATACATTCTACGGAATATTTTCAATATACTTTTTTCAAAATCTAATACTCACAATACTGTCCAAATCTTGTCTATTTTATTATTTCTATGGCTCCAATTGATACCCCTTTCATACTGCATACTGAGGCAATGCCACCATTTCACTTGACTTACTACTCTAAAGCATCTAACATCTGAACTAGTGTCATTACTAAGAAAAAGCCTTGTGAGGATAGTCCCTCCATTCCAGGGAACAACTGCAGCTGGTGGAAATGGATGGAAGAACATAAAGGCCATACATTTTTTTTATTGTCACATTGCTAACTACACCAAGTTTGTGAATGTCAATTAATATTCTACCTCCACCAACAATTTATTCGATAAAAGATTTAAAATAAAAACAGAAAAAACCATTTGGTCAACCATGGTCAGTCAATGATCAATCACCAACACCAACCATTGTCATGAAGCATAAAATATATATTCTACCAAGAACTACCTACTCAACAAATGAAAAATTGAGACTATAATTACTGCTTGCATAATTTCTTGAATTACCAATACATTTGTTTACCAATTGATTTCATCACAACTTTAATGTTAACAGAGTAAACCGACAAATCATGGCAACTAAAAATTCTGAATAGCTTCAGGGAATGAAATGGTCAAAATTAAAAATTCTAGTACACAATCATTTGATGTTATGAATGCCATATTATAATCATTATCTAGTCGGATCTCTTCTTGACATCCGAAAGCCATGTCACTCATCACCTGCTTGGCATATGACAGTTTTTATCTTCAAATATTGTGTATCTTATTCCATAGCTCTTAGCATTCATTTTTCTATCTACTACTGCCTTCAGAACAATTTTGGCTAAGTACTCCCAAAGTGAATGTTTCATTTAGTATTACTAAAGGACACTTCATTCTTCTTCCCAGGGTTAATTGGCAAGTACTTTGATCATTCAATCGTTTACAACACTTTGTTAATTCTGAATGTTGATGTGTTCAAGCTTTGACACTATTACAGAACAAAAAGCTATCACATCTTATGTACGATAACTTCTAGTTTTTTGGGCCTTTCTTAAATTTATACAATAAACAAAACACTGACATTTTCTTAGAATATTTCAATGTAAAACACTATATTAAGGTTAAAAATTAATTCAAATTAGGACCCAATAAGTTTGATAAACTCATAGTTGCAGGAAAGCGGTTTATTCGTATACCATACACCCACAACAAGCATAAGACAATCGTCATCAAGTGAAATCCTTAGTACCCACCAGGTATATTTTAACTCCAATATAAATATAGCAGAATTCTTTTTGAAATTCAAACCAACGGTCATGCAGTTAATGCCGGGTGGGTAATTACTATATTGTCTCTCAGATCGCCATTAACTACAATTATAAAAAATCGTCCAATGTGAAAACAGTCTTCATCATGCCTCCAACACTTACAGAGGCAAATTATACCTCGACGAATAAATTCTCTTAATAGTATAAAGAAGAACGTTTCTGAATCACTCGCTCTGGTTGCACCTAAGTTCATAGACAATAGATGCAACGATTTAATTACAGATATTCTTCAGGAAAAGATTGCTATTCATGCGATATAGTAAGTTCAGCTGTGAAACAGACTCGTGAGGTGGTACTTGAAAGACACGTCGCCGTACAAAACCCGAATTTGCACGTGGTTGGATACCAAAGGCTCTAGAAACAAAAACATGGCACTTATCACTTGATAATAGGGTTGAAATTTGTTCGAATTTTTCTTGCTGCATAAGACCGAACGGAATATCTTTACATTGATCCTTAACGCCAAACAGGTTCTATACTACACAACATTGTCGTAAAAAAGGATGTATATCTTGGATGAAATTTGCGTTTAACGACTGTTGAGAGAGTCGAATTCTGATAATTCATTACCAATAAAAAAGGCCTCGGTTACTACATTGGAATTGCCCATTCAGCAGCTCGAAGCAACACAAGAAAATACACTAATTTACCAACGCAAAAATGAAGTAGGTATTTTAATTTTTTACGCTAATTTTGTCGTAATTCTCAATTAAGCACATAGTAGCACCACACTACACGACACCGGCTCAAATTTCATCGACGGAAAATACTAACCGACAATACCTAATAAAGAATTTAATTTTCTGGTAAGTATTCGGTTGGAATTAAATCACAAACGAAAACCACGAATGCCCACGGAAGATACCAGTTTAAACCCTGTAATTTAAGAAAATCTTCTGTATTCGAATGAGTCTTCACGCTAAAACTCGAAGCACTTGGGAAGCAATGTGGAAAACAATGAAACCGATATCGCAAAGGTTTTTTGAGTGTTTCCACAAAGATGCGAAATTAACAAATACCACAAATTTACATTCGGTAAATACCGACAGCACATTCATTCACGGCACAATGTTACACCAAGCCCCACGGGTGGAGAGTACTATATTCGTCAATTGCACTTCGTATTTAACCAAAATGTTGACCGAACGAATTTAATCCAAATAACCTCATAAAACCGTGATTCCATAGATGGAGAAACAAGAAATAATATTTAACAGTTTTCGATTACCGAAAGATAAGAAGAAATACAGCGAATGTTGATAAAACAACCTGACTGAATTACACACAAATCGCACAATTTAAGTTTGGAGTCTCATTAAATGGATTTAAAATAGCGGGGCACACAAAAAATCCGAATTACACACCGTAAATCACGATCAGTGAAAACAGGAGTGCAGTCCAAAACCTTGTCCGTTAGGTAGGGTGCAGTCGACAAAAGACGCCGATTAGCTGCGAGTAATAAATAACTTAAAAATAAGAATACATCCGACTTGCAAACATATCGAGACTATGTCACTTACCTTATATCACGATCCTTAGGGCCCAAAAGTCGCCAAACCTGCAATGTAGAAAATATTAGTCACAGATAACTCTCACAAATCGAGTGATTTTATTCTTTTTTTCTCCATAAAACGTCACAATGCACATTAACATATTTATATTGGCGGCATAACATCATTACACGGATACAAAGTAATTCCCTAAGTAACTCTCTCACTTTCCATGGTACAGACATGTGCTCCAAACGAGCATTTCACGTAACGCTCAACGAGCTACTTTCTCATGAAATATCGTTATAAGTGGAAGTACTCCAATTTAAAATTTTCAAGCAATACTCAAAAACTAATGTGTTCACAAGGATTTTGCAATAATCTGTGGTGGAGTAACAAGCTTCGTAGGACTACTGGCTGAATTTTATGCTTACATTCATTCGCAATTTTACTATCTGGCGTCCTCAACGGAGTCATCAGCGCTGCGATCATCTCTAGATTTCATCCACAAATACCGTCAGCAGAGGATGATTAGTTAACTTTGCGTATCAAATGATCATTCAAAACACATCACCAAACTACTTTATAGCTAATAATTAAGATATTTCTATGAAATCATCGTAGTCTTTTGTTTCACGATTTCACTCCAAGCCGCGGGTAAATGCTCACCAAGTGGTACACATTTCAAGGTAGCATTAACCTATTCCACAGGTCCATTTATCAACAAAATTAGTAAAATCGAAATAATTAGAGCATGTATTATTCTATAATGTGATATTAAGTAACTCATATTACACAACAAATGACTTAAGATGCCACAAGACAGCCTACACTCACCTATGCGTGGTCCCTGCCATCTGCTCAAGCAGCCAGTAGCAACAATGAGTGGCGCGAACTTGTATTTCCCGCAAATTACGTATATCCGGTGAAGGCCCTGCAACAAGCATATTATTGATATATCTTCATGTTTTGAAGTTAAGGTGACGTATATACCAGTTAAATTGAAATAGAGTGCAAAAAACGTGTTTTTTGCTCGATAGGAGTAAATTAAATATCCATGATTTCAAATAAAATAAAATTTAGACTGAAAATATTCGTGTAACACACTGCGGGTTCACAAATATTGTCCACTAGATGTCAGTAATGTAGTTACGAATGCTAATGTTTACGTTCAGATTTCAAACTTATACCATAAACGTAAATATGAGAGCAATGGATTTTCCATTGTGACCTAGAAGTATGGTGAGTCAGGCCATGAACTCTGTTCGCGTGGTTTTCATATTTAGTTTAATAAATCGCTTCACCTGTGAAGTCTTACCTTCGCTTCTGCCTATTAATAGCTTTTGTAGTGTAACCATAAACGAAGGATAAGACATATACATAAATTTCTGTATTTCCGATCCAAACTACCCGAAAGTTAAGCCTAGCAAACCTTCGGTGGATTGGAAATATTTTGTTACTCCAACACATTATTACGCTTTCTTCAATACACAACTTTGGAGATATGGAACAGCAATAACTCTTAATTCATTTCCAAAATGTCATACGCTAATGATTTGCCGTATGGGAAAAAATCATAGGATAAAGGTAAGCATCTCTGAATTTCAAAACGTCCAAAATGCACATCGACACTCTGCACTTGACTTAAAATAATAAGCTTCATTTCTTTATAGAAACTACTCGGCCAATTTACAGTTAAAATAACAAGAAAACCCTTCGAAGGTCTTCTAATTAAGTGGATGCGTTGAAGTCCAATGTCGAAATATGGATGCAGGTCGCCATCAATCAGGATTGGAAGCAGTTCACGCTTTGGTCGATGGTGACATTGAGAGGTTAAAGGAGCAGAAGGAAATATATTTGAGTGAAGGGATGGCAATGATATGCAACAATCCAGAAACATCCCTAAGTGATCTGTATAACTTTGTGTTAGTTATCAAGAAACTTGACAGTACCATACAATTATATTCAGAGATGCTGACAGAATTAAACTATCGTCGGAATACATAAGGTGTGCAGTATTTTGTGGTATATAGCACATGAAATATTTCGAAGAGTACTGACATTTAATGGGTTACCTCGTAAAAATTAATACTTTCAAAATGTGAGTGGTAACAGATTTGTTAGTAAAATAAGCTTATGTCGGAGTTATTCTTTGGCAATCTTCAAAGGGGCCTAGAGTTACTATCTCAAGTTCTTCGAAACTTAAGATTCTAATGGTACTAGCCAATTACTTCAATTTCAAATGACGCCACCATTTGGATTCAATTTTTTTTATACTGCATTTACCTTAACCTGTAGCTTCTGTATACATGTGGTAATCCACGAGGGTATTAAAGAAAACACCAGTGTTGCTCAGCCAACCTTCTATTAATTTATCTTTAAAAAAACTATCATAGGTAGCATTTCAGTTTTTAACACATGGTGTTAAAACATTGCTAACTTCCTTGAAATATATCCATGCTGACTAGCTAAGTTTACTCAACTTACTCCATAAACATTTTCCGAAGATGCTACAGATGAAGGAATAAATGAAATAAAATGCCAATTACATTTTAGCGAGGTGTACATAAATCACAACATAAAAAACTAAAGCCAAGATCAATGCAATGTTTTTAATGGTAGTAGTATTACCATATATTCCACCTGAGATAAGGATTTAAGGAATCAAGACTTTTAGACCTGCTAATGAAGACTAATGCAAAATATTACATATAAACAGTACTTATAAAATGTCAATTAGATCCAAAACCACCACACGTGACAATATTGATGCCTGACCACATTAATAATATTGCTAAGTGCAGATCACCTAGGAATAGCATACACATACCAAAGAGTCTTCACAAAAAACGATTTCTAACCGAAAAATTAATGTAATTTTGTCAAAATATGAAATCTGTGACAATCCTAGTATTACATTTACAGAACTGATTAGTAGCCACTGCCCATTTTAGTATCTAAATACTCCTTTCTTTTTGTAGTAATTACCATAAACTGCAGATCACAACTACAATAGGATATTGCAATGGACTGCAATAAGCAGGCATCTAAAACTTGCGTCTTCATAGTTGAAAGTCAAAACACTTCGTGCCCAAGCAGTGCCTGGATACGAAGGACAGGAGATCAAAGAAGTTATCAAATAATTTTGGCAAATATTTTAGACTTTGATATATGGAAATTAAATGAGACATGGATGGCTTGAATCAAGGGATGCTAACTCGGCAGCCTATAGAATAAGGGAAAAGAAGGCACAGTGGTAAAATAGGTGATACCTACTATGGAGAAGTAGATGTAAGTTTTTTGGGCTTGTGAGGAAGACATTTGGCCAATGGACATCTTCGTATGGAGCAAAGGTTGTACAAAAACCTCACTTTCAGAATGCACAATAGGGCAAATAAATATTTAGGCAAAAATCAGTGTGGGTTCAGAAAGGAAAGTGGTATCCTACTACAGTAATGAACACAGAATATAAAAATAATACATTCAACAGACTGTAATAGTTAAAGCTAATGACAGTATTGCATAATATAGAAATAGACAAATTGTGCAGTTTCAGGTGTGATATAGAGGAATTAGAACATAATAATGAGCAAATAGTGGCCGTTTTCCACTAGATATTCAATCCATGACAGGTTTTGATGTACTATATCATATTCACCTAAAGATGACTAGAACATCAAAACCAGTCATGGAGTTCATAAATATCTAGTGGAGAAGTGCTACTATTTGTTCATTTATAGGAATAGACTCCTAAGAAGAACATATACTGATGCAGAAGATGGAAAAGTTAGTTATCAAAAACAATAACTTACTGATCCTAGAAGAAAAATTTTGGACCCTAAAAGAAAACAAGTGTATTAAGAAAGAATGATTTTATGGTGTCATTACAAAGGTTCTGGAAACAGAAATTGAGGTGCCTTTCTAAAACCAGTTTGGATTTAAGAGGGCAAGGAGAATGAGAGCTGAAATAAGATGTAAGTGATGATGATGAAAAGAGTTTTTGAGGTGTGCTGAAAAATGTACATCTGCAATATTGACAACAAAAAGCCATTTTATTGGGTGAATTGTGACACATAGACAATCATAAAAGAAATTGAGTTGTACTGGAAGGTAAAAAGTTAATAAAGCAGCTGTATTCAAGACAGAAAATAGTAGTGAGGTTTGCGAAGGATGAGACAAATGGATATGTGAGAAAGATGTTACGTCCCCGATTGTAAAGTATATACTTTAAAAAACTGCTTTTTTGCTTCTTGAGAATAAAATCATTCATTTTATACTTCAACTGAGAACTTTTTGGTGCTGCAAATATTGATAGAACTTAATTTAAGTTCCATAAGCCCTAAAAACCCAGAAAAAAACTTTCCATTATGTCAACACAGGAGAAAATAGCAAAGTCACCGGCTGGAGGGGAAAAGAACTAACATGGAAATGAGAAGATTGTTCTTGAAGATTAATATGGGTAAAGGAAAAATCTTAAAATTTAAGACAAAAAACTATAGCTATGAACAAGGTAAAATAATAATAAACATTTTTGAGAAACTGGAGTCAACTTCTCTTCTTTTTCCAACTACTATCTCTGCTTACTTCTTGAACTTTATATCACATTTTTGCTTGGTGATAAGGGTGACTGAGAAATGCATGAGACGGTAATACAGCCAACAGTCCAGGAGAATGGTGAAATCCTTAAAAACTTCATTACCTTGTTAGGTCTTCACGCCTACTAGAAAACATTGCCCTCGTTTGACATGAATAACTTGCTGCTTCCAAATTTGGGTATTCTGGTAACAAATTTCAGCACAGTGTTTAAATTAAATGTAACACCTAAGAAAAATAAAACTGATTAAGAAAAAAATTATAATGTAAACTTAAAAAGAAAAAATTGTGATGAAATCAGATCTCATGATGATTCTGGAACTAGAATTTTTTTTGACCAAATAATAAAATTGATACTATCGGATGTGCACATTTATTTTTGCTAGTGAGGAGGAAATGCTTCCAGAAATATTGCAACAATCTCTTGAGCAGAAATGGATTTGCTGCCAACAGTAAACCTCATTGGTAAAAACAAAAAAAAAAGAAGTTACTGAGAATTTAAGAGTAGCTGTTAATAGCACAAGGTGTGTAAAAGATTGTGGAAGATTTAGATATGAATAGACAAATAGATGGCAAGGCAATATAAAAAATGGGTTTCATTATTGATTGAGCTAAGACAAGGAAGTTATGGGATAAGGCTTCAAAATTATTATAAAAACAGGAGTCACAATGAGGAGTCTTGTGTATTGAGAAAATGGTTACCATAAAATTGAATATAACTGCTCAATGGAAGAATACTATTTAAATGACAGTAATTATCTTACTCCAAAACATGATTCCATTGATCCTGAAATGGATGATGAATTCATTGGTGTAATAATGTTGATGTAAGTCAATGTTAACAAAACAACAGTTATGAGGTTTTCAAGAAGAAAAAAAGGCTAATTTGAACATTAAAATTGAAGAGCAAAAACTAGAAAGAATGGTTAATTTTGGAAATATCTTCAATCAAGATGGTCAAGTAATATTTTATTTATTTGTTCAAAGATTTCATTAAGGTGGGATTGAGACTTCACAGTCCCTTCTTCCATCCAATCCTTACACATAGATAGGGATATAAGAAGAAGAATTAGATTAGACAAAGAAGCTTTCACAAATAGGAGGGAATCAATGACAGGGATACGGAATATGGACATTCAGAAAAGACATGCTAAAACTTAGACATGGAGCATGGAAACTTGGTCACTGAAGCAGGATGATAGGCATAGATTAGGAGGCTTTTGAACTATGGCTATGAGGAAGGATGGGAAAAGTCAAATTGATGGAAAGGAAAACAAAAAAAAATACCAGACAAGGTGGGTGAGGAGAGAATTGTTGGGGGAAATCCAAAGGATGTGGGAAATGTGGATGCAGAGAATTTTGATCGGGGATGGAATGTTGAATACTGTGATAGAGGTGAGAACTTTGGGCAAGTGAGGAAGAGGAAGGAAAAGGATAGGAATAATGGAGAGAATTGATAATTAGAATAATTCAACTTTATTCGGGCAAGATTAAGACTTTGGCAATCTCTTCTTCCATCTAACCCATTGTTAAGGAGGGTAGAATGAATGTGGATTAAAGTGTCTATTGTAGTTTAGGATCTTTGGTTGACAAAGTACAGTTGGTAAGTTTGACAAACGTAAAGTTTGTGTCATCCAAAACCTACCTTAAACAGTTGACTACTAAATTATGATAATAATGTTGAGCTTTGATATTATCATTTAAACTCCAACCCAGATGTTCTAATCCAAACACCCACCACCTCCAATCTCCCTCTGCCCCACTTCCCTCTCTAGAATCTTCATCTTCCGCTTTCCCTAAAAAAAAAACTCTGTTTCCTTTCCATTGTTTTTGATTTATTGAGATGCAGGCTTGCAAATAAAATCATGGAAAAGAACCATGACTCACTTCTTTGAACAATCATCACTTCCAAAAAGTTACTCCTGGAAAAAACTAAATTATTAATACAGACCACAAAGTTACTGTATTCGAATCCATAAGGAGAGATTAAAGGAATTAATTTCCCAAAAGATATAAGAAAGAAATCCTTTTTTCCATACAAAACTGGTAATCACAACAGTAGAAAACAAAACACACAACCAATCTAAAAAAAACAATGTATTATCTACTTGCTTTTTCTGTTAAAAGATGAAAAATTCCGTATGGCTGATGCCTTGCCATCATCTGTAATATTCCCCCTTTGGTGGCTTAAAAGAGTAATGTAAGTATGAAATCATCTCCAATATTTCTGCCAGCTAAATTATACCTATGTTAGCTCATGACAGAGGCCTAGGAATGAGAATAGGGCCAGATTTGCCTTAGTATGAATTTTATCATTCCAATCCCAGCCAATTAACCACTGGGAGATGCACCTTATATACAAGGCTACACAATTCAGAAGGTCAGCAAAGTGATACCATGAATAGCAAAACAGACTTACGTCCTAGAAGTGGAAATCCTAGGATAAAAACACTACTCAAATTTAAAAGAAGTGCAATCTTGTATTCTTCATGATAAACAATATGCCTCTTACAAAGCATTTAGTTTTGAAGAAAAGGAATGAACCTCTACAAACAAAATTAATTACACTGGTAAGGTGTTAACACAATAGACAAACATAACGAAGTATGAGAAAGAATTCACCATACACACTAGACATTTGATTTTTATAATTTTAGCATGTGACACCAATTCTTTCACGTTTACCAGATTCAAATGACTTAGTCTTAGCATTTTCTTGAGATAGCAGAAAGTATGCTAGCTGTGAGAAATGAAAACAGTGATAATTCATTCTATTAATACATTGACAGGTTAAAGAAAAATAGAGAGAAATCCTTGGTATGGTTTTATTTTCACTTTATAATTTCCAAAGACAATAGGTACTTTGTTACTAGCAATGAAAGTTTGAAGTAATCATTTACATACCAATGCAAACAGGATTTCCTAAAGATGATTTTGATTTTTACATTGATGAGTTTCAAATTGGCAAATAATGGAAAATTCTACCTAATGAAACCAAAATGGAGAGAGATGAGGAAAGATGGCATAGTGTGATGCATATGGCACCCATTTGTGCAATACCTATTGGTATGGAGGATGCAAAAGCTGTAATTCTTTCTCCTACTGTATATTTGACGCTGCCAGATATGAAATTTGAAGAGGCCTCAACAATGCTTTAAGGTCCATAACACAGATAGGTCACAGTAAAAGAACTGTAAACAAAATCTTGTCACTCATGCACATAATTAATCTCACAGGATCTAGTTTCATATTCTTAAATATGGTACTAACTGGAATAAATTATGGCATTTAATGCTTCATTTCACCTAAAAAAATAATTATAAAAGTAAAAATAGGTAAGTAGCCAATTGGGAAAAGATAAGCCCCTTGTCAAGATATGGATTATTAGAAGAAGATTAAAAAAAATAGAACTGAAAAAGTGAACAAGAAAAAATGGACAAGGTATATTTGCAAGTGCTAATGGCTAAAACAATCAATTTATTTTGGCATCTTCACTCTAAGTCTGAATCCTTGAAACATAAAACAAAGCATTTAAAGCATTAATATGATTCTCAAGTATCATCAACTGCATATCTATTTTTTCTGTATTGCAAATTAAATTCCTTGAAAATTCTTATTTAACTGTAGATTTGAATGCTGCAAAAAATTAATACCACTTTAACAGACCCAGTTTACAAGCCTCATATAAAACCTTCATTCAAATAGCTGCACCCAGCAATAATTGCCTAGATAGTAAGTTCATACCTGTGAATAAAGTTCATCTGTGGACAGTGAAATGAAGGTCTATTAGATTTATACTAGTGGACAAATGCAATACTTCAAGGTTTATGCCAGACAAATAGCATGTCTAGAGATCAGATAAAAACCTGCTACCATAGACCTGCCCATTGTCTAGCGTATTATGTTTATGCATGCCATCTATATAATTGGCAAAAAATACTCTCTTTAAATATTGTCAAGAATTCAAATATTAGAAGATATTTGAATATGCACAGTGATTGGAGTATTTTTTCACCACTGAGTTGGTGACAGGTACCATACCTATATTAAAAAAAACCATAACTGGTTAGGTGGGTGATGGTAGAGTTCACCCAGTACTAAGCCTAAGGAATTCACACATCAGGGTAAGGGGGCCAGTTCCTTTCACTGGGTTCCTATTACGTCTGTATCCCTTAACAAAACAAATTGTGATACATGTCCACATCCATTCCCAGGAAACTGCGAATTGACCATGCTGTTCCTAAATCTGTGCCTAACCATAATATAATCTAACTGATACCTTTCTGAATGCCCCTGCATTTTCCTTGTATACCTATGTATTTTGTTGTGTCTGAACCATGCGTTGGTGATGATTAACCCCTGTCTCCTGCAGAACTTGATTGCTTTCTGACCACAGTCATTCCTTGTTCCTAAACCATAGCTTTCTACCTCAATACCATCTCTTCCTTTGCCTACTGTTGCATTCCAATCCCCCATCACTATTAAATGTTTCACTCCAGGGACACCCACGATTATGGCCTCTGAACTGGTTATATACCCTATCAACTTCTTCCTCCTTATGATTGCTTGGTGACATACCTGAACAAGGACAAAGTTCATTGGTTTCACCTTTACTTGGTCCAGTAATATTCTATCAGTTGCTTACTCTTATGTCAAATAGGCTACTTCCAACCTTTTTATTCCATGTTATCATACTACCAACCCTACCTGGCTCTCTTACCCTCTACTGTACATTAGGCTGCAACTATCACTCCAGTAATCCTTCCATCTAATTATCATGCCCTCAACATCCCTTTTCTAACTAATTCAATTGTCTTCCTTGCTGCTACTATTGTTTCTGCTTTGCAAGGATTTCACGAGGTGTTAGCCTTTCATCATTGAGGAGCAGATGCTGTGTGGACTACCTTTTGCCTGGATCCCACCCTTCGACCTATTGCACATGGGTGACCCTACCAGGAGCAAATATCATTGCACCCACCAGCTCTAGGACTCCTCAGAATTCACAAACCATCCACCATATCAAGATTTTAGACCAAGGGGAGGGCTAGAAGTGCAAAACAAGAATTTAAAAGAGTTGCCAATACATAGGAAGGGGAAAACTCTGCACACCATGGGAGACATGGCCAAGAAATGCAAAGAAACAGCAGGAGATAATGCGACAGTAACTATTCATGGTAGTGCATGTCCAATGTATGCTTTCCCTGTGTTCATTTTACTCTGTATTTTGCACTGACTGCCACCAATCATCAGAGTTGTGCCATGGTCCAGACAATAAGACTATGTGCAAGATGGAAGCGAAAAAATGTAGATTAATTGACAAGACATTCTCTTAGAATATGGAAAGATAAAATCACGGTAGTTTGACCTTGTTGTTTCAGTTGTCACAGATTTTATAGTTTTAGGAAGAAATTGGGTTTCCTGTGCTTTCATAGAAATGGTTGGCAGAAAATCAGCTGCTGGCTTGTCCAACACACATGCAGGCTCCACGAGGTGCAGATGTAATAACTATGCAAAACGATTCTACCATGAGCTCAGGAAGCACATTCAGTGATTAGATTAGTCAACAAATTAGGAGCCCAGGGACAGAAACTTTTGAAGCACCATACTTTATATTGAGAACTTCTATTTGCCATTATCATGTACTTTGTATTCTGGTATTTTCATGGTTTGTTTAAATTCTACTTCTAATCAAAAAACTACCAATCTGAAAATAATGGTTTACAATAATCCGTGGATAATATTTCCAAATTTCTAAAATGCAGTAGTTTAAAAGCCTTTAAATCTGTCAGCACAATTCACTCTACATATTTAGCAGAATATGCAAGTGTTGTGCAAGGATTAAGAACACAACAGGTAAATTTATCAATTAATAAGTAAATTTCGCAGTCTATTAATTAATTATGCATCTAATCGTAACTGTATATAATGGAGCCCATTATGTGGCAGCATCATGGCATCTCCCCAAACTCTCTTCCACAAATATAAATTCAAATTAAGTTACAAAGTGTATTCATTTTAAACGAAAATGAACCTACACAAAGTTGAGCCTGAAACCATAGAATTCATAAATTCAAATGCTATAAATCCAAATTCACAAAAATGTCATGGGCCAATAAGGAACAATATGGATGCAGTAAAACAACAGGAATGATAAGATTTAAAGAAAAAATCATACAGGAAATATTATCCTAAAGCCAGAATGTTTGCTAGTGATCAGAGGGCATAGGTTTAGATGTGTGAAGTTGGATACCCATAATCACAGAGCTTTCCAGAAGCTATATCTTTCCTGTAAATCACTGATGCTACAAAGGAAGAAAACCAACCCCCTTCTGTAGGGTTTATGACAAGGTAAATCCTTCCCTCACTTCAGAAACACCTCTTTATGTTAAACCATCGACACATACTAGAATGCATGGATTCATCTCTTAAATGATGATGCAGCACCACTTAAATAGGGCAGTTTCACGTGGAATGCATGTTTTATATCATTCAGACATATCACTTTTTTCCATGACCTTCCTGACATTCAATAAAAATGACACCACTATTATCAAGAGAATATTTCAGTCGGTAATCCAGACATGTCTTTTTATTGAGTTATTTTAGTACTGGTAGTGAGTAGATGAAAGGTGTGATTGATATCATTTTGCACCATTTTTACAAATCAGTATGACCACACAATTTAATATCATCCATCAATATTCATATAGATAACTAATTAAAATTCATCCAAGCATTATTTTTTTTAACTAATCAAGAGGGTATACTAAACCTTAGCTTCTAACTTTACCACAAGAAGTTTATCACTTATGGTTGGTTATTACATTTGGGAATAGTAATTACAAATGAAAATCATTTTACCCCACTTACCAATTATGTTTCCATTTTTTCTAACAAAGGTTACAAATCATAGATGAACATAATAAAGAACCAGGGTGATGAAATTCAGTCTAAAGAAAACAAACATGCTCCTGTGCACTACAAATCTGATTAGAAGAGTTTTGTTATAATACAAAATGACCTTTCAGCTAAACTTCTGTTGATGATGTGGTTTCTTAAGCACAGTGCAACAAACTCAACAGTTAACTGAATGCATCTAAAAGTAAAGTGAATGTAGGGACTCACTGTAACTGATAATTATATTTGCATCATAGCTGTTAGATCCAGCAGCAATCATTGAGCATAAAGTTATTGAATCATTACCCATAATACATGGACTTCATAGACTATGACAGGCAGTAGGTCTGATATCCAAATGAAAATGAATGAGCAAATGGAAATAAGCAGTTCACAAAAAATAAAATTCTTTAAAATTTTTCAGGAAAAGCATTAATCTCAAGGATAAACTAAAACTATTAGGGCTTTTAACATTGACTGCATCATGGTAACTTTGCACAAACATTTGATTTTATAATTTTAACAATCTTAACCATCATTATGATCCTTGATTAAAATAAAAAAGTTCAATTTCATCTGCCAAAGTTAATGCATAAAATACTCATTCAATGCTCATGGAGTATTACTAGAAAAAATACTGATTCAAAGCTGTTACATGACATGCCTTTTACACAGGTAGTGATTTGCAACAAAGCTTTATGAGAGAAGATATTTACAGCAGATTGAGGTTAACTAAGTTTTATTGCCTTTTAATATGATAATAATAGAAAGCATTTACACAGAAACATATTTTTAAAGCTTAAAAGTCAATATTTTAGTTTCGATCACTTTAAGCAATAGATTTTTGTTGTAGGTACACACGAATCCTGAGAGTACTCCAATATCCTGTAAATAAAATTGTTCTATTTTACACAATTTTGCATAACACCAAGCCTTTTAGAAATATCCCTTGAGTTATAAAAAGCATCACTGTAAAGAGGTCCTCAAGAAATAGGAAGGCAAGGAAATAGAAGTTAAACATTAAAATTATTGGGCGGAAATTAAGCAAGTAAAATAGTATACCTTCAAGGAAATGTTTTAGATGAAGATGGGCAAAGTAGTAATTATATTAAAAGAATTGATCTAGGTAAATAAGGTTTTACAAAGACGAAAAAGCTGACAACGGGGATGGCAGGTAATGTTATGATGAAAAGATTAATGACAAGGTATGGAGTGTAGTTTTATATGCATCAAAAACTGGAGGATTTTGAGATGTTGGTGTTAACAAGAACAGAAAAGGACACCAGGATAAATTCATATAAGATAGGAAAAGAAAAAGTAACTCAGTTGCATTGAAGACTGTAATAAAGGGGTATATGTTGAGTAATAGCAGTGGGGGATTAGAAGGTTAGGCATGTTGAAAGCAACAAAGGGTAGTAGAAAGTATCAGTGATTAAAAAAAAACAATTTAACCTTGATATGGACTGTATTGAGTGCCATTTTATGTTAGGCTTAAGAATAGTGGCATTGCTTAGGGTTTATCAAAACCTACCTTGTCCACAATACACCACTTAATAAATTTTCTGTTGCTATGGTGTGACTTACAGTTTTAGGTAGATTTTGGATGGATGAATTTGCCTGTAGCAAATTGTGCATTAAATTTTTTTTATAAATCAAGTTTTAAAATAAGTAAATATATTTCACTCTTCTCATATTTTTGCCTAACAACTAAAGCACAACAGTATTGTGTATGACCAATATGTCCATGTCAGACTTCAATTAATTATAATTAATATCACTTCTACTAGACTACAACCTTGACATGGTTGAAGGGTTTATGCGTTCTGATGACAAATAGAGCTCTATTGGCAGGAGAAATAATAATTCCTACTGCTTGTGAGATAATGAGTCCTGGCAACTACTGTGGGTGTGGGCCCAATCGATTGTGAGTCATGCCTGGCAGCAGGAGATCCAAGGCTTCCACAGGCATCATCTCATGAAACACGTCATGTCGGCTTTCCTTTGCAAGGAAAAGGAAAACCGACATGATGTGTTTCACCAGGACAGAAGACGCAGAAAAAGAAAACCAAATTAGTTAGAATAGGAACATGGAATGTTAGGACAATGTTGAGGACAGGAAAATTAGAGAATAGTAAGTGAGAGTTGGAAAGAGGAAATATAGATATTTTAGGTCAATGCGAGGTGAGATGGAAGGATAGTGGGGATTACTGGAGTGATAATTATAGAATAATATACAGCGGTAAGGACGAGAGCCAATGAGGGGTTGCCACAATATTAAATAAAGAGGTAGGAAGAAATGTAGTCAACATAGAGCAAACAACAGATAGAATATTACTCATAAGAGATAAAAGCAGAACCAACAAACTTGGTCATTGTTCAGGTATACATCCCACCAAGCAATCATAAGGAGGAATAAGTCGATAGGACGTACGATGAGTTAGAGGATATAATCGCGTGTGTTCCTGCAGGGAAACATTTGATATTGAGGGAGATTGGAATGCGATGATAGGCAAAGGAAGAGATGGTGATGAGGTGGGGGAATTACGGTTTAGGTATGAGGAATTAATGCGGGGAGGAAGCAGTTGCGTTCTGTAGGAGAGAGGGGTTAGTCATCACCAACACATGGTTTAGAAACCACAAAAGGTGTAGGTATACATGGAAAATGCCAGGTGACTCAGAAAGGTATCAGATAGATTATATTCTGGCTAGGGACAGATTTAGGAACAGTGAGATAAAGTCACACAGCTTCCCGGGAGCAGATGTGGACTCTGACCAGAATTTAGTTGTTATGAAATGTAGTGTCTATTTCAAAAGGATAAGGTAAGGCAGGGCATGGAATTTAGAAGCATTAACTGGAATGACAAGGAAGGTGCATCAGCAGGCTGTAAAGAAAAACCATGAGTGGGGGAAAAGAGCTAAGTGCTATCAAAAATGGAAATATGTCAAATGAGGGTTATGGAAAGTTGCAAAAGAAACTATAGGAATTATTAATAGGAAAATGACAAGGTAATGATGGATCACTGATGAAATTATTAAAAAGATAGAGGAGAGATGAAAGAGGAAGAATATAAACAAATAGATAGGCAGAAGATATACAGAGTTAAATAATAAATTGAGATGGGTACAAACAAAGCATGGAGAAGCATGGTGGAAAACAGTGTGAGGATATGGAAAGTTTGCGGAGGAAGGGTGAAATTGTTGTGCTATACAAAAGGTTAAAGCATTATCAGGAAGTAAAAACGAAATATCTGTGTTTACAGCTAGAGATGAGTCACCTAAGATAATAGTTGAAACTGAAAAGATCCAAGAGGGATGGAAAGAATATATAGAAGAACTATATGGTAAAGAACTGAGGTCAACAAGCTAAGATATAGAAATATAATAAGAAGTGGATGAAGATAGCTTAGATCCGGGAATTCTCAACAATGAGATAGAAAGGGCATTATGGGGAATGCAATCAAATAAGGCTGTGAGGGTGGACAACATTAGACGGACGACCTGATGATGACGTGCCATGTCGAAACCTAGGTCGTCCATCTAATAAATCTATGTGGAATTATAAAGTTTCTCTTTTCATTATACAAAAATAATAGTTTACCAATATCGTTCTATTATAGCCAGTCTCTTGCTTAAAGTAGGATATGGATGGACAAAAACTGAACAACAAATTTTTTTCCTCCCAGCAAAACACAACCTGATATTGCAATAAACCCATTTATCATCTTGCTTCAGTAACCATATTTCCGAGTTGTACTAAAGCACTCTCCATATTCAAGCTTTAAGGAGTCTTTTCTAAACATCCTCACTCAATGCCTGTGCCATCAACTATCTCCTTATGAAGCTCCACAACTAACATGATTCTCCTTCCAGCTATTTGGCGCAATTTGGTCCAAAAAATTTCTGAGTAAGGTCAACAGTTGCAACAGAACTCATAGTTCTGGTGAAAAATCCTTACATACAGTCTATCCTGTCTTTCTCTTTTTTGGAACAGAGACTAATGCTGATCTGACAAGGTCTTCTGGCAAATTTCCTCCATCATAAATGCTAAGAGTTAACCCATAAAAACTCGTTCTCCTACATTTTCCAAAACCCATAAGTAGATTCATGGGAATATTATCTAACCCAACAGAATAATTTGATTTCAATTCCCGTAATGCCTTTTCTATTATGCCACCAAGTTTGCCTGGACTTAGATATCCTCATCTACACAATTTTCTCCAAGTCTAAGCTGACTGACTTAATCTCTTTGAATTCTTTCCTGGTTGTTTTTCTAAGATTCTTTTTCTTTGATAGTTTGGACCAACTTTTCCTTCTTACATCCTGAAGGTGCTTTCACTTTTCTGTGCTACCAAAATTTGACTCTTACAATCAACTTTCCAAGTATTCTCACTGCTTCTTCAATTGTGCATCTTTCACCCTATTAGTCTCCCACGTCAAACTATTATTTATCTCTTTTAAGTTTTGTGTACCTTGTGTTTACATTTCATAATCAATCTTTCAATTTTCATATACAGCATTCTGAACCATCTTGTTTTAAAACATATTTTTCTTGTTATATTACTATTTACTGCTCTCCTTTAGTTTTGTTTGGAACTTGAGATATTCCTTTTTTTTTAAATATATTCATTTTTTTTCTGTTGTACCTGTCTCCCTCTGCTCAGTCATAATTTTCTCTAGAACAAGCTGGTACACCTTTTCACATCAATTAATGCTTCTACATTCCATTTGCTCAACTGTTTCTCCCATTTTATCCTCTTGAATCTAATGCTACACTTCATTAGTATTAAGTCATGAACTGCATCCACATCCTGTGGATTCAAATCCCATGAACTGTGAATCATATAATCCAGATTTTCCGACAAGTTTCACATATTTGGGAAACTATACAAATTAATCCCACTGTTCCCAACTCTGTGGCTAACCATAAGATAGCCTATGTGACATCTCTCAGTATCCCCAGGCATTTTTCATATATGCCTATACCTGTATTGTGCTCCTAAACTGCAGTCCCATATTGAACAGCAGCTTTTCCTTAGCTCACAGTTGCCTTCCTATCCCCCATCACTATCAAATGATTCCCTTCCAGGAACACCCACAATTACTTTATCTAGTTGATCATAAACTTCAACTTCTTCCTCCCTATGAATACTAGGTGCCAAGTAGACCTTAACAATTGCCAAATTCATTGGTTCAGCTTTTCCTTCTATTAATAATATTCTATCACCAAGTTGCTCTATGTTTCTTCCTACCTCTTTGTTCAGTACTATTACCACCCCTTGCTGGATCTCTTGAGACTCACAGTACAGCAACTACTAATGCCCTCTATCTTTCCTACTTACCCTACACAGCCCTAAAATAATTACATTTACCTTCTCCATCTCCCTCTTTATTTTTTCTAATTTATCCATCCTAACATTCCAAGCTAACTAACTGGTTTAGATCTTTTCTTTGTCTTTCCTCCTGCTACTCTCAATTTTGCTTCATAAGGATTTCATGAGATGATAACCACAGAAGCCTTCTCAATCCTGTTACTGGGCACAATTCATGACCAAGTGGGACAAGCCCCAGAGTTGCTAGGACAAACTCAACCCTATGTCCAACAATATTTCATAGGATAATTGATTATGGCAGTTTTCCACTGCTTTCCTCAAAAGTGTTGCTAACATGACATCATCCTTCAAATGGTTGCCCCCCTGAATTCTGAAGCCTTTGTAGCTACCTCACTGAGGAACATAAGCTGTGCGGATTACCTACTCTCTGGCTCCTACCCTTCAAACTATCTGGCATGGGCGACCCTACCAAGACCAATTTATCATTGATCCTATCAGTACAGCTCTAGGGTCACCACAACGCAGAAACCTTTCCACTACGTCAAGTCAGTAGTCCATGGAGAGGTTGTATTTAATATGAAAAGTGAAAGATGTGTAAATGTGGTGAAATGTTGAATATAAGTCAATATTCTTGGAAGCTTAAAAGTTTACTCCTTGTGGTGTCAGAAATGGCAGATACCTTTATCTGATGTGAATGAAAATAATGAACAACACGAGTTTGTGTAGGTATTTATTGACAAGTTTTAAAATAATGGAAATAACCCATTAATGACAGTATTTGAAGTAGCAATTATCTATTCCATAAAATTTATTACAATTGAAACGAAGACACTTCTTTCATTGGTGGAAAACTTTTCCTAAAAATAAATTTAAAGCAGGAGTTAATTTTTTAAAATAACACACTTAGAAAGGGTCAGGCTCATATTTCTGCTACAATGGGCAAAAGGCATCATAAATTCAACAATGCATCACACCTAATGAAGAAAACATCTATATACAAAAATCATAAGTTCAATCTAACTATGTGAAACTTGATTTTAACTTGTATGCAGCAGTATAGCATAAAATATTCTATTAGGAACATAAGACCACTACCAATCCTAGGACTTGGTTATGCTAGATATGGAAAATGAGTTTAACACAGCAGTAAATAGGACTGATTATAAACACATGCACATCACAGGATTTGATATTCCACCAAGCCACATCCATGTTGGATGGCAAATAGTTGCACAAATTCAGGGTTTGAGTGCTTGTTCAAAAAAATTCATGATTTTTACATCTTCATTTGATCAGAGCCAAGCAACATTTACCAAAACTTTGTAATCACTGAAGTAATTAAAAAAAATTATTATATGTTTTGTTGGTAATGACCCAAATCATTTGAAATATAAAACACAGCTGAGCACAAAATGTGCTCATACTTGCAGTCTTCGGAAATATTAACACCAAATGCAAAGTTTAGTCATATATGGAATATAAGTCATAAAAAACTAAATAATTTAAAAGAGGATTTTGGAAGAATGATTTTTGTCTGCTGCATACATACTCCAAAATTTATTCTGAATCAATTCACTGATTATGAAAAGGTAGCACTTCATTAATCCTATCTCTTTAATCTGGGGAAATGATTCGTTGCATGCATACCAGGTTTGATAGTTGTGGTGGGATGCCTTCAACGGGAGCCCTGGGCACTTAAACAAGTTCATTCATTAAGCCAAACCATGTTTAACCTGTCTGCCACACACAGACAGGAGACAGGGGAACCATGGTGAAGGTCTAGAGGTCACCAATCCAATAAACCACAAACTAAGACTATGCTTGAGGATGTCAACATTTAGCTCGTTGAAATAGTGGCCAGGTTGCAAGTCATGTGCTTTACTGCATTTGTTCCAGTGGGCACATTAATTTCATAAAAGTGATTGATAATCAACCATTTAAAACACTTCTACATGCTTGACAGTTAAAATACTGGGCTAAAAGCTTGGTGTGACAAAAAGATACTTTTGTGGGAGAAAGAGGTAATGCCAAGATAGTGTGTTACTTGATGCTGTGCTCCTAATAGTACCCAACTCTCCTTCTACCCTTTGACCCAAGGAAGCTGCTAGTACATTTTTTTGTTTAACCTTAACATAAAATTCAAGGCTCATGTGTGTGATTTCTTCATTTTCTTACTTATGTTAAATGAGGCCACTAAGAAATAATTTTGTACAGTATAAAGCAATGTCAAGCCATCAAAAATCACAGAAGGTCTGCACCCAAGGTGACAACTTCTTTTGTCATTACATTATGTATATCTCTTGACACAGTGACAATGCTTTTACATTTCCAAATAATTACTCGCCAGTAATCTGTAACTGTGGTTAGTGCAGAGGATAATTATATCCTTAAAATTATTTAACATCCAGTAATAAATCATTAGAAGTTTATTTCATAACACTCATTAGCATACAATTTATGGAACTATTAGGGTAACAAAATGGATGACTTGGTGTGCAATTCATATTTATACCAATTAGTACCAATACAGTGATTTGATAGTAGCAATATTCATGTGTAAGACTGCCTATCAACTTTTCAAAAATTAATATGTTCTCAAAAAGCACTTATTTTCTGGAAAATTGACTTTACAGCTTTAAAAATTATATGCATGTTATGCCTATTATCATTATGTAGGGAAAATGTACATGTTTTTCTATAAAAATTTCAGTCCATACAAATGATGGATCATTACTAACTAAATAAAGATCTGCTTTGGGACTTTGGTGATTCACTTTGAAGCATGCAGAATACAAATGTTACAAGTGGCATACTAAAATCTAGTATGAAAAAGGCAAAATAATACAGAAACTTCTCACAAAAAAATCACAAATTTGGCCAAAAGAGATGATTGTAGATTTGTTTGCATCAAGGTGGCTTGGCCATTAATGTTAATTTTTCAAACTGACAAATATTGAACACCACAGAAGTTTGTACTGTGGTTCAAATTGGTAAACAAACAAACATTCCAATTAAAATTCAGCTCTCCCACTACAGAACATTTGTCATTTTTTCCCGAATCCTCATGTGCTTTCTTTGAATTTCATGAGTTCATCATTACACATCATTTAATTAGGAAGGAATGACACTTGTTACAGGTAACTGGGTGTTTTAAAAGAACTTCAATAATTTTGCTCAGTATTTACATGAATAACTTATTCCATAGCTAGTACACACTTGTTGACAATTCATAATGCATAAATATTTGTACAAGCAGCATTATACATATTGGTTTCATGGTATATGTGCCCAAGGTTTATAAACCTTCACTAATTTTTCATAGCAGCACATTAATATATTTTTTCCAGTTTTGTTTTTCTATGGTATTAGGTATAAAACTTTCAATTCAAGGGTGCTTGCAACATATTATGTGTTAGAGGTGAAATCAGTCTTTGAATTTTTGAGGAATAGTGTGAGTCACCATTTTTAGATAGAAAACAATTATTGAAACTAACCCCTGAGAAAATAAAATATTCATTGGCCTGATCCTCTGTACTTCCCTCTCGGTAGGTGCATACTACATGAGTTTATTTTCAAGTGACAAGGGGTGATAGGAAAGGTTGTAGGCACCACTAAGCATGCAGCTTGTACTTTGCTGGGTAGAGGTAATCCCCATAGTTGGGGAATTGTAACAACTGTTGGGCATTCTACACTTATCAGAATATAGAGATAACTGATGAGGACTCATTGCTTACTTGTGCCATCAACCTTCATATTTCTCAGGTTGAAATCAAAATGTGAATCAATCAAGTTCCTATGACTCTTACGTATTTCACTCAATGCCTCTTGTGCCTAAGGGATACAACACACAACTGATGCTTTCACAAAAAAGATTATCTTCAAGTATAAATATTCAAATACTGGCAAAATGAGAATGCCTTCTGTTTATTTAACAAAGAATTGAACAGGCAATAAACAAGTCTGTGAAAAAAGATTTTCATTCAGAATGCCTCTTCACAAACATTGAGGATATTATTATTAGAGATATATATGTTTCCCTGGAGCCAAAATGTTCCCACTATATGTTTTAGGCACTGCAGATTAACTTAGGATTTTATTGTAGATTTTTTGGCTGCTGAGGTTTCATGGATGGCCAACATTAATAGATTAAACATCACATTTTATTTTCAAGTAAACCTTTTTTATAATATATTGTCAGAAAAATATAATTTTTCTTTCCAAATGTTTGACTGAAACTTTTCTTGTCATTAACATAGTGTTTAAGTAAAATCCCCATTCCTCAAAGATGAACCAAAACCACATTTGTGCATAAATTACTGTTTAGTATTATAAAATAAACCAGTCGTGTGCAACAGAGTATTTTATCATGGAAGTACGATGTTACACTCCTCGTTATCTCATTAAGGAGTTCCACAGATTAGAATCATTGCAGCTTATTTTTAAATCATTTTGTATTTTTCTATTGATAACAGGGTCACCCAAAAGTTTGAACTGAATGATACACTGCATAACCGTCTCGCATTCAGCTATTTTCAATATTCTGCGTTTAAGAACAGTTTTCCACAAATATTCAGAAATACCTTCTTAAATATATATTCAATTTTTAAAACTTGTAAGTGAACAATACGACACTTCAAAAGCATATAACCTAATGTGCCGTAATTTATAATAAAGATAACTTAATATTAGGTCAATATACCCTTTATGTGATAATCCTATTGTTAAAAAATAATAGCTTCCATATAATTGCATTTATAAACCTCGTTTTAACAACTAGATTATTCAACACCACATATTAAATTCACAGCATGCATTGTTTCTTTTATATTGAAAACACAAGGTAGACTAAAATTCAATTTAATTAAAACAATCGAAATTATTGCACACCCACTGATGTTTTGATCGCGGTTGCATAACTTCCCCAATGCGTGGAAGGGCGGAATTTTATTGTCTATGTTTGAAACGTCCAGCTCGCTAAGTTTTCTTTTGAAAAAATAGCAATTTTTTCAAAGAATGTTTCAGGATTTGTAGATTAAAGGGTCACTACAAAACTGAACCGATTATCAAACAGAAAAGCAATAGCAAACTTTCGGTCACGAAATTACAAGTTATAAAATATTGTCATTTTTCACCCTAATAGATGCGAGATACCTCTGAAATTGATGGAAATACATCACATCGCAACTAGCTAATTTACATGCACTGTACAAGACACATTGACATTTCAAGGGCCCAGAAAGAAAAAGTACGGAATTTATTGCTCTTTATCACATATGATAAACCAACTTACTTGAAAATGCGTGGAGCCTTGCAAACTAAGTCAATTCGATTCAGTCAATGGTAACGTGGAAACTTCACGTATATTTCGCAACTTCAAATATCAATTATGACAAAAACTTCATTCTTTCCTTCATTTTGATGAACTTGCATGTTAGAATACGTGATTGCTTTTACTTCGGTACCTTGCGGGTGCTTGCCAATTTCAAAGGGCTCACCATAGCATCTCGCTTTAATTTTAAAATTCTGAGTGTCAAATTCTAAAATCTTCACAACCTGCAAGGAAAATGACAGAAGTGTTTAGCTTACATTTTAAGCGCCAAAATGCCATACCGGTTGGCTGGCTACGATATCAGCTCAATGAACAATTATGTGTAATGACCGATGAAATTACAAACAATTTTAGCTAACATGAAATGTCCTATTTATCTGGCATTTAAATAAACGTCAGGTAAACCTTAATTTTACTTACTGACCCTGGCTATAAAAAAATGGTCCGCACAAAATATAAACAGCAGCTCATCCAAAAAGTGGTAAAGAAGCGATAATAGGTCATGACCTTCTGCTTCTATATCCTTGATGTATTTTACAGAAACATACTCGATTTCCGTCATGTATCCATACATGGCCATGCCACATTGCTCGAAGGCTTCCTCCAAAGTTTCACCCCAAGCATGTAACCTAAAATAATTGACATGTCCACATTTGCAATTCACCAGAAATCGAATTAGTATTAACAGAGTAACATATTAATTAATTTTACTCTTATTTTGTTACAATATATAATACGCACTGAACATCAGCTGTGTGATCCAAATCTGAAACAGTGAAAACATGAGGTGAACAAAACTAAGTAAATTTATGCATGGCAAAAAGAAATATTGACGTTTAATACAAACATTCAAATTGAATTGGAGGAATGAAGAGCTCTTCCCCCTTCAAACGGAATCAATTCTTCGTCTGACATTGCAGTCTTCAAAAATCGCCCTTCAAATAAACACGATGTGGCCGGCAGTAACTTCAAAAGCAGTCGCAATCACTCCTTCATTTGTCCTCGGTGATTTCACGGCTTCAATTTTCAAACTCTGCAAAACGCTATTTAAAAGAAAACAATGACTTATTATATTAGTTATTAATCAATTAGTATTTGCCTTTGTATGTACCTCAATGTAGGAAAGACTTTGGTTGATGCCTATAAAACCACCTCGACCAAAACTAACCTATACGATATTAGTTTTACACAGACGGGTAGTTTACTTTTCATGCATGAACAAAGCTATCCATTCATCCCAAAAATACGTTTCCGTAGGAGCCTGGGTTACCTAGAAGAGCAACATTTTTCAAGTAAAAGATAACTTTGCTCGTTTACCTCGGAAGTGTCATAATCGTTACGCTTTTGCAACAATTAACAATTCCCACATACTACTTCCCGCTCGGCACATAAATTATAATTAATATTTACATGAAATAGAAATTCTGCAAATGTCAACACACTAAAAGGCTGAAGATAGACATGGCTACGGAGAATTAATCTTACAGGTCCCCGACGTGGCTCACAAATTCAGAAAGTAACAACAAACAAAATACGTATATTCTCGTAGAAGAAAACTTTTAACTAATGACCCCATCTCTGGATCGAATGGATAGATTCTCCCGGAAGTTGTTCGCGAGTTGGACTGGAGACTCATTTAGTTATTTCATAAATTATTGGCTAGTGGATATTTTTACTGACATTGACTTGCCACTTTATCGTCTGTTTGCTATTTGTTTCTATAACTCAAACAAATTTCATGTCGGGATATGATAAGTGATCAAGCAATTATTGTTTTTGGTGAAACCAGGTCTTAGTTTGAAATCTCCCTGGCTTGATTAGAGAGATGGTTGAGGCGGATACTTTGTGTAAATACATTTGTAACATACGAAGGAAGAACGAAAGACTTTGCGTTTCCACAGGATATGATTTATTGTGTCGTTACCCTGTAGTATATTCTGGGGCCCAAGTCTGTAACTTGTTCTCCAGAGAAATGCGCTTCTGAATCTCGCAAAACAGCTGATTTTCCAAACCCAAGTCTGTAACTTGTTTTCTCCCGAGATAGGGAGAGATGACGCTCTCTGAGAGAAAATAATCTCTCAGCCCAAGTCCGTAACTCGCGTAGCAAGGACCCTGACTGTAAAATCTATTTCGCCGGTCCAGAGAGGGTTTTTCTCGGTTAAAATGCGCATGTAGACAGTGAGTTGTCATTTTCAACAGGTATGGCGCACTTTGTCAATTATACCGAAGACTAATGCTCGCATACGAAGAGCATTTAGAGGAGAAAAGGCGGTTTAAATTGCAGCGAAGAGTTGTGCGGAATTCCTATAATCCTTTTGAAACTAGAGAAGAAGATTTCTGTCACCTTTTTCGCGTCAGCAGAGACATTGGTATTCATGTGTGTGGGCAGCTCGCGCAGTTTTTTAGAAGACGACGCTCATCGGGTTTAAGCGTCCACTCAATTAATTATCATGTCATTCAAATGTAATTATGAAACCTCTTCTCTTATTTCAATTTACATGCCGTTGTGCTCAGTCGTAATCATTATTATGCATGGGGAAGTGCCACCGTTTGAGAAACCACTTCAACTTGTGATAAGCGACAAATAAAATTAATTTGCCACCATTGTAGCAGTTATATGCCTCTTAATTTTTTCCACTTCTAAATGCTGTCATTTAGCGAATGGCTCTGTAGTATTTAATAGAAAATCGCGAAAAATATTGCAGTCTCACATCAAATCCATTCTATATCACGGCATTGCATTTGTATGGTTGCGAATGATTAGAGGTTTGTGAAATGTGTACTTAATAAACAATAATAAGAGAGTAACAATGAATTCGAAAATGTAATTTTAAGTTGTTTCTCGAGTTAACATTTTATATTACACATTGAGTATACTGCAAATTGTTTTATGGTTTGACATTAAAATCCTTAAGTTAAAAAATTCATTTTTTAAGTTAAACATGGATTTCTACAAAGTTAAGGCCTCAACCATTCAGTGCATCAAAATCCTTAAGGTTTTTCTATTCAGAATGCCTGTGCCTGGCTTGTCAGAGACAGCAAATGCTAACCCTGTCCACCTTGAGGAAGGGAATGAAGCAAGAGAACCTGCTCAGAGGAATCTTGCTAATATCATTAGAAGATATTTTGCCTGATAAGTTATCCTCTTTCATTAAGGAAAGCAAACCAAGAAATGCCTGGAATAATGGAGGAGGAAGGGTTGTTTAGAGATTTCCAAATGAGATAGGAAGGGGGATGCAGAGTCTTTTGATTGGCGATGGGATGCTGAATAGTGTGATATAGGAGACAACTTTAGGCAAGCGAGGTAGGAGAAAAAAAGTATGATGACGGATTGAATGAAGGGAGGTAGAATATATGTGGAATTGAAGAAGGGCTTATTGTAATGTGGAGTGATGGTCTTTTAGATGGGGATCAGAAATGAAGTGGTGTCTAGTCTGTCCGTACGAAATCAACCTTAAAAAATAGATTACCAAGTTACAATAACACCTTGATGGTGGGCAGAAAACATTCTAATGGCAAGGTTCCACACGCAGTATCAAGCGGTAAACATTTGTCTACCTTGGAATTCTTGATGCCTTTCTGTCTTCCCAATAAAATACCCTCTGCTTTCCAAGATTCTCATTCCTCAATTGCCCTTCATACTCCAATGGCACTAAATTTTGAGTTGTCTTTTGGAGATTTTTAAGTCTCCAAAAGAATACACAGAGAATTTTCACCAGTGGTACAACTGCAGCCAGACTACGGATGGTTGATTTCAACCATGTGACGACCATTTTTTTTAGCAGCAAAGCTTATAATTTTGTTTAGTAATGTGCCCTAGTCATGCATGAATCGATCTTGCATTACTTGTGTCTCTGGTAACCATTTGGGTCTGCCTCTGAGGTTGCAAGGACTCAGTGGATTCACTACAATATCACTAGATACTGTCTTAATTGGACGAGGTAAAATTTTCAGGGCACTTATTTCAGATTTCATAAGCTCAATGTCATCCACCATTTTGGCAAGACAAAACTTCTTGGTGCGACAAAGAAAACACTTCCAATATGTATCCTTTCTGTTGCAGAGCGCCTTCAAAGATATATCAGACAATTCCCTGCATTTAAAATTATATACACAAGCACAAATATCGCAGAAAATAACTTTATCCCGCAATTTAAGCTGGACTTTGCAGAAGTCACAACAAGGACAAACTCTTCCAGGTGCCACCACTTTATTGGTATTTTGGGCAGGACACTTTTTGGATACTTAAACTCAGATACAAGATATTGTCCTCAATAATTTTTGAACAAAGGTTTTCACAGTGCTTATGATTTATATAATTTCAGCAGCTGCTGCTTTGTAAATAAGGATGTTACTGTCCAATGCAAACACTGATCAACAGTATTACTGATAATGTAGCCAGCAATGAATGACAGCTGCTGATATGTCTTTATTTACCAGAGAAACACCATTGGAGATGCAGTTGATGGAGCAATGGGAATTATAGTAAAATTGGAGGTCATACGTAAAGTATATTTACAGTGAGTTAGTGGCATGTCATCACCCTGTATAACATTAAAAGAATCAACTTGAAACATTTAAATGTATTATTCAACTTGAAAAGTGCATGAAATCAAAAAAAGAAATGAAAAAAGAAGACTAACCGCTTAAAGGCATGTCCACCACAAGAAAAATTTATCTTCCTTCCTTGCCTTCTCTACTCAATAATATTATTCTCTGCCACTACTTTTACCCAAAAGAGATGTTTTTAGTCTTACATGAAATTCATATGGTTCATAAATCTTTATAGAATTTCATTTTCTTATACAGTGCACATCCTTATCAGAGATTGCTATGTAATTATGAAGAATAAAGCTCCTGGTCTCTGTGTCAAAGGCTGCTCTTCATGATAGCTTTAATTAATGCTATGGGTATATTCAGCCTAAGCAAACCTTCTAGTGATCAATCAGGCTAGTGAACATTTTTAGAAAATACCCTGAATTGTGTTAGCTAATTTTAAAGAATGAGTGATGTCAAACAATCCAAATGGATGGCTGAATTCAATTCAACATTAATCTTATACATATGACTGGAAGAACTTTCACATCACAGAAAAGCATGACATTAATAATTCCCTATTATATTAATGATATGTTCAGAGAATTGCCATTGTATATTTGTCTAGGGAAATGTATTGATCTATATTTGGCACCTATTGAATTTACAAAATTGGATACCTTTCTCCCCATTAGATTTTTTTGGATAAAATAAACCTCTGGTGTTCATTATAATATTGTGCTCTATTTTTTCAAAATGATTCCTAGTTACTTGTGAATATGGGTATAATAAAATTCATGCTTTTCAATATGGTGCTTTATTTGAAGTGCTCTATATGTTTGCAGATGCTGCTGAAGCACTGCTTCCCTAAGACAAGAGAAGTGGAAAAATAGGCAATGGATAGCACATTCTTAAAAAAATGCCCTAACTTAGAAAAATTACCATGATCAGTGGATAATCAATGACCCTCATAGGAAAGTGAAGTTAAAAGATATGCCAAGCAAAAAGGTGTTTCAGCACACTGTGGTTTCTGGTTTAAAATCATTTACATATTATGTAATTAACTGCAAAAATACAATAGATGTCATGTCACTTATGGAAAAAAATTCTGATTCCAACATTTGACTGTACATCAAATTTTTATATCTTGTTATACACAAATAACTGCATAACCTGAAATTCACAGAGAGAAAGAGTGAGAATAATAAATGGGTAGCACCAGCCCAAACAAAAGCTGACATAAGGAATTGTATAACCCTTGGCAATTGAACATTTATTATACTGCTGTGAGAGCTTATCAATAAAATTAATTGACAATGCTTGTGACCACTAAGCAAGTCCATTTGTGCCATGTAGTTTTGGTAACAACTTATTACACTTCACAATTCATGAACTTCCGAGTATCAATGGGTCCAACCTGCATCAAACATTACCACCAAAACTGTAGTAGTGGAGGGCAGCAATTCATTCATTGTAGAGTTCAATATTTTACCCTGAAATTAAAAGTTGAAAGGCATCACCATTTAAAGTTAACAACTTGGTATAATAAAATGAATGACAGTACATCCCAACCCAAAACACTTTATTTTGATCCAACATGTGCTCCAATATCAGGATGCATCTTTGAGCCAAGGGCATTGGGATATACGAGTAACTTCAATCTATAATACTGAGGCCAATTCCTTGGAAAAAATACTGTTTAGTATTTTTTTTCTCACATCAAGTGTGTAAAAAATTTTAGCGTTTATTACAAACTTTGATAAAATCACCCTTTTGAGCCAGTAATAAGCAATAGAGATTTAATGTTCACTTGAAAGTACTTTCTAAAATAATACCAAATAAATTCCTGGGGACCTCATCCATCTGCCAATACATTGTATCCCTTACGATAAAATGAGAAATAATAAACTTTACATTCATGTGCTCCTAAATGTCCAAAGCTACACGAGCATGTTAAAAACTTGACAATAAATCATAAGAAGGATGAAATTACAGTTTCAAAATAAATACTTCAATTGAAGCGTGAAAATTAGTGATAGTTATTTCTATCACTAATTTTCAATATGGTGCAAGTGATTCATGAAGAGAAATGGTCTACGCATACATACCAGTACTATGATACCACAAAAACTGCCACTTAAATATGAAAGATATATTAAAAAATGCCGGTCGCGGTGGTCTAGTGGGTAGAGCGTTTGACTACTGACCGGAGGGTCCCGGGTTCGATTCCCGGGCAAGGCACTCTGGGCACCTGCAGCTCCACCCAAGCTAGTTGATTTTTCGGGTACAAGATCTTCCTGGGAAACCATAACCGGCACAGGGAAAGGAACTGGCCCCCCTACCCTGATGTGTGATTATTCACACGCCGTCAGGCTTGGTACATGGGTGAGCGTGTCAGCTTGGTACGTGAGTGAGTCTACCATCACCTACTAAACCGACCTTCGGGTTGATTACTGTGTTTATGGTTTTATATTATAAAATACCAATGCATGATGCCACAATGGTGAGATGAATGAAACTGCTGTCAATTTCTAGTGTCTGTGATTGATTGAAAAAGTCTCAGCACAAATTATATTCTACTATTTCAGGCTTTACTAAGTATTTAATATCCATACTAAAAATACTTAATACTTTTCCACAGATTTTTACCTGGAAACAAAGTTAAAAGTTAGACTATCATAATGTCTTTTTAAACTTAGGAATAAGCAGTGTGCTTGATGGAAGTGACGATGCCATTGTGTAACAGGAAAGTGAAAATAACTCGGGAAATGATTTAGCAGCCGTGATGATACATTTCTGTGATTCTATGTTGAATAAACAATATAGCTACTAATTTCTTAATGCAGAAATTCCATTTTCTTTATATTCAATGTTAACATTAAAATACTTTCATTTATTTTACATCTGATGTACATATTTTTCATAAATTCTAATGTGAAAAACCATAATATCTTATTTATACCACAAACACTGAGTAATCCTATTTGATAAATAATAACTGTAATTGCATGCAACAATGCAACTGTACCAACAGATTCATATTATTCAAAAATCACTGTAATTAAAAAGATTTCATACCCACTTTTGAGGTATTCTTTCATATTCCTTGACAATTTTTATAACAAGCTCACTAAAATCCATCAGAAACCCTAATAATCACCTTATTACTTGATAATGCTATTGTTAAAATGAGTTCTGAATGCCAAGGGTGTACATTCTAAGATACTGTCATAATATTTGATAATGACACCAAAAAAGGGTGGCAATAAAGAAAATACACATTGTAAGAGCTCCAAACAAAGTGAGGAACCCTTAGAAATTGTATTCAGAGATTTCCGTCATGTAATTGGTATTACTAGACACACATTATGATCTGAAAAATAAGAAGGCTAACATCAAACGATTTTCTATTAGGCTTGATGAAAATTTTCAGAAAATTTAAGGGCAGGCTTAGAAAATTAAAAGATTACTAGAAGAAGTTATCAATGGGTGGTAAATGTAGCAATGATAACAATAATACAAAAATAATAAAACAGTTACCAAAAAATCCACTAATGGCACCCTCTCAGAAGAATAGCCCCCTCATCCGACGGCCCATTCCTTGCCGATCATACAACACATTAAACTTGTTCACAAACTGGTTGATGTCATTGCATCCTTTGGTTATCGTGCCCAGGTAAGTCATGAGGCCAACATCGTTGCATTGCTGAAAAAACGTAACAATGGCAAAATATCAATACAACTGATGATGCAATGTGACAATGAAATGGTAAATGCAACTCATCACAGTAATGCAGTTCACTATATCATCTATAAATTTTATGACAGGACTCAAACTTCTGTAAAAGTTACAAAAACCTTATATAAGTCTAAATTGTACCAAAGTTAACAAAATTGTACACAAAACAATCCAACTAAAACTTGAAAAATCAATTAGAATTTAAACTAATACGCAAAAATTCAAGCCGTTTCATGAGAATAGTCATTTGTTTTTCAGTATTAATTATGGAGAAATTCATTAGGAAAGCAATTCAAAAAATACATATGCATGTTTCAATCCCATTTTGTGATTCAACACCCTCTTCAAAAATGCTAAATTCAAAATTGCAAACCCAATCGTACATTCCCATACATGTAGATGTAATGCTGTATCTTAAGCAAATTTCATGCTTCCTTAGAACTCTGACTATCTTTTCGGTGGTTCCTATGATTAAAGGAATGTGGGTGTTTGCTTTGGGCTCATTGGTGTTTTTTGTCCTTTTCTGGACCAAGTTCCTTAAGTCACCATTCCTCTGTAAAGCGGTCATTATGTGAGGTTTCTCTGTGGCTAGTAATCAAAGAAGCATACAAGTAATGCTCAGTAGAACCTTCTTCCTATATGCTATTGCCAAGACATCTATGAAGGGCAAGTTGGTTATCTTTTTCTGCCAATGTCAAAAACCCAAAGGATTGAAGCCCAAATCATGCATGACATGAATCACTGAAAAGATTACAAGTCTGAGGAATCATGAATTGAGATTCTAATAGGGATGAGAACTCCGGTTTGTCTGTTTTTTTTATTTGAATTTTGAAACGAAGTTGAAAAGTGTGCTACAAATGGTACAGTTCATTGTTCATTGATTGAGTTCATTGTCCATGGAGTATTATGTCTATGCAAATTTATATTAAGACTCTCAGCAGCATCCAATTTGTAATTATTGGTAGCGTTTTAATATTTTAAGTACTACAGAGAGATAGGGTGGCCAGAGTGGAATATCTAATATATGACCACTAATAAGGAAAAATGTCCACTTTCAAGATACACAAAGTGTTCTTTGAATCCAAGTGTAGAATTGTTTTTAGTGTGACCAATCATGGAAGCTAATAGCACTTGTAGTTTATTTTGCAAAAGCCTTTTTCTCAAATACAGACATTCTATCATTTGGGGTCCACGGTAGCAGACATGCCAAGTTTCAAAAATGAAAAATCGGGAGGACATGCCAACTTTCAAAAATGAAAAATCGGGAGATTTTTAGAAGTGTATCACGAAGTAATCACTTTTAATTACCACAATATTTGCATGGCACCTTAATCCCTTTATGACACTTTGCCAATTTTTAATGAATGTCACACTTTATTAACATGTTAAGCTAAGTACACAATTTGAACAGTTCATCAAGAACGTAAGAAGGAAAAATCGGGAGTCTCCCGCTTAAATCGGGAGAGTTGGCATGTCTGACAGTAAGCTTCAGAGAATGTTCTGATTGGTTTAGGCATTGGTCCACTTTTTGCTCAGAAGATGTTTTAAAGATGCATTTGGTAATTTATTGAAGGAAAGGATGAGCAATGGATTTGAGGCCTTTGTAATATATGTCTGTAGATCAGCTACCTTTTTTTTGCAGGCTATCATTTTGGCATTTTTGTTCAGCAGGTATCCATTAAAGATGGCTAGGTCTAGGATGAACTCAAGTTTTGACATGCATTCATGTGCATTGAGTGGTGTAGTGGGGAGTCTGTATTACAAAATCAAATGCTGCCATTTCTTTGTTCGTTAGGATGGTAAGAATCTGATTTAATGATATTCTTCATGTAAATCATTATTCGGTGAATATTGAACTCAAAGGTCCCTTGGTTTTTTATAATAAATACTTTTCAAAATGGGAAGTTGTTTTGTCTGATTTCATTGATGAAATTCATAGCTTGTTTTTCATCATTCAGTTTATCAACAAATCCCTCGACAGCATACATACCATTGTCAAAGATGGCAAAACCTTTGTGCACATTCCTAAGCCATGTTGTGAGGAAATACTCAAAGTTACTTTTGCCATCCATTTCAGTGTAATCAGGAATAAGCTAGCAACAAAACAGAAGAGAGGGTTTCCCACTGCTATGCTTTTGTATTTGTTTATAGAATGTTTGGTGAAATTGGTAGTATGAGGTGTCCAAGAAGGGCAATGGTGAAGTAATGTTGAAACACCAGTTCCATCACTGAAGCTAAGCAACATTTGAGCATGAATGGATGACCTCTATCACAGTGCCCAGTCTACTTGTGGCAGGCAGGTAATATATAGAATGACACAAAGGACCAAGTGCTCAGGGTTTAATGCTGTTAAATGTCTGGAAATTTGAAAAGGAATCCCTGACTCTGGAGTTCTTCAATGTTGGTTAAACAATATTGTTATTGTTTCCATTCTTTGCTTTCCCTCACCCTCAAAGCAGTAACTCACTCAATTCTTTTTCCCATTCTGTTTTTATTGCTATACATTTATGAAACATTGAATGTGTTCCACATGCAATGATAATGCTGAAGCAATTGAACCCAGGTTATCTTGAAGTTTATCATATAGTGCATATTATTTCTAAGAAATATATACTAAAATGGAATTTCATGAAATTGCACAGGTTAAGAGTAACTTAAAAATACTTATGATGAGACTAAATATTATTAAGTTGCAAAATAAAGGAATTCTACGTTCAGTATGTTTAAATAGTTCACAAACGTACCAGGTCACATGCAGAAAACACTCAAGAAATTTTCAAGAGTCATGAGTATACATAATAAATAATTAAGCTTTGCTAATTTTCAAATGAAATAAGTAACTTCGTAATTCCGCAAACACTTTATTAAAACATGACCTAGGTATCAAGGTTGGATGTCATTATCACCTGAAGATGATGTCCAATGTCGAAACCTAGGTCGCGTTTTAATAAAATGTGTGTGGAATTACTAAGTTACTTATTTCATCTTCATCCTCATAATACCCCACAAGCCATCGCAAGGGAGTGTGGTGGGGGGTGTTAGGTCACCACTGGTAAAAGAGAACAATTTCATTTCAATACGTTGTGTGAATTACATAAAGTTATGCCAGAGACAACAAATTTGCTCATATTCCTTTGGTTGCTATCTCTCATTACCATAATTGCTGACCTGTGCTGCTTGGGCTGACCCTTGTAGCCATTTGCGGATTTTGCAGCACCCTGTATTTTGTTTGACACACAACGAATTGGCTTGGCTTTCTCAAAACCATGATTTTTCTTCATACATAAAAGTATGAAGTGAAATCATGATTTTGAGAACCTTGGTGCATTTGTCAATTATCAAGTATTTTGATACAGTAAATCAATTATTTAATGAAAAGTGCTAAACAATAGGTCAGGAACTATAACACTTACATTGTAGAAATCAGCACGAAAACGAGGCCCTTGAAGGACAGGCAGACGATGGCTCAAGGAATACGCCTCTCTCATCACTTCATGATTGGTAGGAAGCTCTCCGGATTGCACAGCTTGAACATACTGCAAAACCAATCGCACTCTGCTATGCAGCATCTTTATCGCACTATGTTGAGCTTGAAGATGCTCGGCCACTGAGTGAAAATGGTTAAAATCAGTCAGCCTATATATTCAGCACTGTTGTTTAAATTTTTTGCTAGGACTTATTTACGGCATAGGTCATCTTTGTGGTCAGCTTCAAAATCCTATTTTGCATAATAGATATTTATTTCTGATGGAAAAATATTAAAACCAGATTCTTGAGTATGCTCATAGCACAAGTTGAGCTGAATCATTCCTCTGCAATATGCATTCTGTAAAATAACACTAAAATCAAACTCTTATACAGAAGGTTTGTAATTTTTACCAAAAAGATAGTTTCATTGAGGTATCATTTGATAACAAGGTTATTCTACAATAAATAAATATTGATGATGCATTTTCCCTTTTCTTTTAGAGAGGGGGTACTTGATTGATGACGGAGGGACAGAAGGAATAAGGGTAGTGGGAGCATGACATAGACTTCAAAACAAACATGACACACACAGCCTGTACATTGAAAAGAATTAGCTGTAATAAAATGTACACCTCGTCTTAGAAATATGTCTTGATTACCTCTTTTTATATGCTATGTGCTGCACATAAATTTGTACTGAAGCTTTTAATGTAAACAAATCTTTCTCAAGTATCATAACAACCATCAAGTAGCCTTCAACATGAACACCCACCACGAGTGGTTTTAACCCAAGTAGATGCAATGGAAACCAATCAATGGGAGCAAATGCAAGTCTCTAATTGGGTTTCCCAGGAAGCCTAACTGTCAGTGAGTTGTCTCATCAGATCACACCAAACAACAGATTGAAAAACGACATGCCATATTCATTTTATGAAGTTTTGGTGGAGGATTTTTGGTTGTGAAGGCCAAAGAATATTCTAGCTTCCAATCCCATAATCAGGATACTGGCAGGCCATGCTGCCACTATTGACATTGCAGGGATGGTGCCAAGTTGTGGAGTGCACCGTTTGGCTACTTTGGGCTTCATTTTCCCCCAGATAACCAAGTCTTCTAGTGACCCGGTAGTGTTATTCCTTTCGCAAATCCTCTAAATAGGAGTATGATTTAGGCCTCATGGTAGTTCTTGCTGTGAAATTAATTTCACTTGAACAACTACAGTCGTGTCCTTCCATGGTTGCAATACATTTTGTCCCCTACATAGACTGATCCTTGGTGAATGCTTCTTGTACTGTTTTATCATACTATGATGTATTTAGTCTAATGAAACTTACACCCAACATTATCACAGTTAGTGGCATTCCCTTTTCAATTTGAAAAAATCTAACACTAGTACTAATACTGATAAAACTACTGCTAATGCTAAAAAGGCTTTACTAGTAAATTGAAAACTTTACATTCTAAAATATGAAGGCCTTCAATAACCTTATTGCTAACAGTGGAACCACCTAGTGTGAGGTGATGGAGTTTTTCCAGTTAGGGCTAATTCAATTTTCTTACCAAGGGAGCTTTCGCCGGCTTCATTGCTGGACATGCGTGCCACATGATCAACACCAATGCGCTCTGCTTCCTCTGTGGCTAAAGTATAATGAAGCTCAACAAAAAGCATTGTTGCTTCACCTCCAACAAGGTCAATAACTGACTCATACAATGTCACAGGCAACTGGTTCAGTGAAAAATATTTGGATCAGTCAACAGCAAAACAAGAGGAAGATTACAACATCAAATGAATAACATTTGTCATTTTATGTGAATAAGACTCACATCACTATGTCGGGCTTGTGGGTTCATTTTAAGGAAAACAGGACTTTCATTGATTTCACAAATTTGCTTGTGAATTTTGATGTCCATGTCATCAGGTGCATCTCCAGTTGTGTACCAACCCAAGAAATCAAGGTCACTAAATACTTGCTTAACTGGAAAAGATAAAGATTTTGGCACTAGATATAATAACACTTAAACAATTAACCATAATACACTCTAGCAATAATTAGTGGAATTTTATTATTCTGCATTAACTTACATCAGAATGATGCAACTATGCATGCAAATGATAGAATCCACTTTCATGACTATCATAACATTTACACTGAACGATGAAAGAGAGTAAACCCACATTTATAAAACATAGTATAAAAAATAAAGTATGAAAATGAATACTTACATTGTTTTTCCTTAGTAATATAATAATCTCTGTCTATAATAATATCACCAGCTATATCATTATACAATAGTTCAAAAGAGTTCATTATTTCAATTTTTCTTCCTTTTTGTTTTCCAATTAAAGCACCGAACACTGCAATATTAAAATAAAATCTCTTAAACTTTAAACTTTTTGAATTACATTAGTCATCCACTTTCTGGTTAAATTAATCATCAAATGGGATGGAAGAATTTCGACCGACAGCAAACAAAGAGCACCTTAAGCTTAGTAGAAATTCACGAAGAAGAGACAACTACAATGTTCAAACAACCTGAAGTTGCAAACAAGGAACATTAGAACAGCAAATAAAGAAACCTTTGAAACATGGTGCTGGAGGAGAGCACTGAAGATTAAATGGACATTGGAGCTGTTAGGGAAATTAACACTGAATTGAGAAAAATGGAGGTTGCAGTCAACCAATCTGTGGATTGAAATACTGATGATGATACAATAATGTATCCACAGCATTTATAAGGGTAAAATTGGCAGAATCTGAGGACTATTGGTGTAATTTCACTCCAAGTAAAGGCAGTATGAAATTACTATCATCAAAAAAAAAGGATGGAGAAGAGAGCCAATGATTACTTAGAAGATTAGTTCATAGATAGAATGACTACAGTGTAAAGTTAGTGTATTTTGAATGAGACCCAAAAGGAGACATGATGGATGGCCTGGAGTTATAAGGGATGCCAGCAAAGAGGAGATAGAGCCATTTAGTTAACAATAATAGTAAAAACTGGTTGAATGTGTGCATGGGAAAAGATTATCGGTATTGAATTCAGTATAAGTATGCATCAATTCTCTGCATATATAGCAATGGGGTAATTCTAAGAGTGGTTGTTTATGATGAAAACCTGAGAGCTTTAGTGTAGAATAAAATGCTGAGGAAAGGTTCTGAATGTGAAAAATATAACTTAGACATTTCAAAATTAGATCTGGGGAGAAACAAGGTATCACGGTAGATTTAGAGTGAATAAGCATTGACAGATAAATTTGCTTATTTATATTTACCTATATACATGCCTGCAATAAAAAAATACAAAAAGCTTAACTTGAAACTGAAGGAATGAGGAAAATATATTAAGAACATAAGTGCGACTGACGCTTGGGAGAATTTAAAACATATTTCTCTGGAATGAATGAAAGTAAGAAGTGAACATGGATGCACAACAATTTTTATGGGGACCGAATTAAAATTACTAAAGATCAACAGGATCACATGATAGATTAACCTGTGAACTTTGTAATAATTAGTAAAATACTGGTAGGGTATGTTAATCTTGGAAATTTAAGGTAAAATATATAATGGTACGCGTAAAGATTATCAGTCGGATAAGAGAGAAAATTACACTTATTACAACAGCAAGTAAATGCAGCCCTTTAGATATTATATGCATTAAAAAATAAAAAAAAGTGAAGGGTAAAATCACCATTTCGGTTCAGATATGTGGAACGTTTCTTAAGACAAACTATTGATAAAGAAGTACATAATCAAAGTTCTCATAAGGATGAACCAGAATAACATTACTTGGCTCATAAGCTATAATTTTTAAACCACCAATGGGGCATCTACTAAAAATACTTTTACCAATGAAGAACGAACAAATCAAAGTGAGGGAACTTTACTAAAAAAGGAACAATATTTAATCGAAAATCTTTCGCAAAGTGTCATAACCTATGGAACCAATGTCGACATTCGCGGGCGGCAATCAAAACTGCAACTGCTACTCAGCTTTATTGACCATTTTAGAGTACAACAAAACTGATTAACGGATGCTATTTACCTGATAAGAATAAAAATGAAACGGCATAATAATATCGAACTACATTACCTATAATAGGGGTAAAACGTAATTACTTTGAAAGTTGGCACAGCATATATATCCATACAATTTCTCTGCACATAAACTTACAGGAAAAGCAGTGTCTTTAATTTACCTTGATGAGAAGTTCCTTTTTGAGCTCTGATTCTTGTCCAGTGCTCTGATATATTCATAATTACAAGAGGATGAAGTGACACGGAAACACTCCCCACTGTTCCAGATGATGCCATAACGCTCTTCCCTGGCTCGTCGACTTCCATTGTGCTGTCAAATGATCTAACTTCCGTTAATAAACTCAACAGACAAAATTTTACGGCAAAATGAGATTTTCCAGAATCAAGGATAACGCGAGTATCGACATTAATGAAATCTCCTACACCCCATTACTGCCGGGTAGAAAACAAAACACGGTTACGAAGCTGTGATATCGCATTTCTTTTGTTATTGATGTCCTGATTGGATGGAGTGCTTTTATTTTGAACGGAAATGAATTGTGGAGGGACGTTACAATGTTTGAATGGTTTGAATCATTTATGTGATTGTTTACGTCAGGAGCTGTTTATGTGTTCTTAACTCTTGTTATTAAGCTTTGAAGGGTGGCTTGAGTGTACTCAAATCATCTATAATGGATTTTGGCGTGGATATACGGAGAGACTTCAAGGCAAAACTACAGTCTCGAATCGAGTTCTTCCATCGTTGTGATGCTATTACACGGTTCATGTCAATACAGATAAGTGAGTGTATTCAAAACAAAACATAGGGATCAATATCATATTGGAATTATACTTATTCTATTTCTGATTATTTCCCTTATTTTTTCAACAAATATTTCATTTTTATGTTTTAGAAAATGGGCATGACATGGAAAGGTTGCGTAAACAGGTTGAAGACCAGAAGAAAGTAAAAGATAGTCATATAGAGAATAATCAGTTGCTAAATCAAAAGTTAAAAGAAAGTAATATGAAGAAGGATATGCTGTTAAAAGAAATAAATGACCTAAAGACTCAAGAACAGGAAATTATCAAAAGTAAGTTTTATTGGCTAGCAATAAAAATGCGTCAGTGGAGTAGCATCATAGCATGAATAGCTTAAGTCAACATTTTAGGTTTATGGTTTTGAGGAAAATTTATTTTGATGATTAAACGGCATTTATGGAGTGTATTTGAGTTAGCACATGATAATAAATTATGAAATGTACAGTAGTCTAGCATTGCATTATAATTTCATATTGGTATTGCGTGGGTTTCATTCCCACAATAAATGTCGGCTAGAGGCTTAAAGCAGAAAATGCCATGACCATGGTCTCCAGTTTGTGAGTGGTGGTTTGCCCTCTGTGCTGCCACCAAAACTCAACAGTGTATGACTGCTTTTGGTGTTTGAACACCAAATCCTTAGTGAGGCTCCTGAATACATTGTCACAGGAGACCACTAAAAGGCCAGGGGTTCTGAACAGTTGAGCCATTTTAGGAATGCATATGTTTTTAAGTCATAAGAGCAGCCCAGCACTGGGCTTGATGAGTTAATTCACATCTCTGACCGGTAGTGCATCGAATGAAGGACAAGCTACAGTGGCATTAGATGGCTGTTTGTCATTGTGGTCCATGTCTACCAGTTATAGCCTCAAGCTAAAAAATATTATTTTTGTGTTATTCTTTGCTGTATTTTGTTGCACTTAAAAAGAATATAACATAAAACTATTAATGATAACATTTTTCCCCTCTAGGTCATGAGAGCAGAGTGGCACACGTCAGATATCTTTGGAAATCATATATACTAGCCATAGATTTTTATAAGAGCAGACTTAAATGTCACATTGAACTCTTGGACGACTTAATAATTTGGTCTTTTACAAATTTATCTGTTGATAGCAAGAAAGCATTTGTGGTGAAATTGAAGAATCAAGATGATAGATGGTCTTGTAAGTATAGGTAGTCATTGAATTCCTGTGAGCCAAATATTTTGTATACTTGGCTGCAATCACAAATGCAGGGCTGGACAACCATTAGGTCATAGGCAACTTTTCAGTGGTGTCAATCATATATATCCCAATAATGTAATCCTTAACATGAAGCTATTTTTCAAAGTTTGCACACCTGGATTTGCCCAGTACCTTATATCTACCCCTACAAAATCTAAAGCACTAGGTCACATGGAAGTCTTTCATTCCCTCTCTTTTGCATGCTTTAGTTTCCTCCTTTTTCTATCACAAAACCGAACAAAAAGATCAGGGAATTATTTTTTTATGGTAGTTCCACCTCAAAATAAACCTTTAACTAGAATGGGAGACCTAAGAACTATTTTTTATTTCACGGACAAAATACATTGCAATCGATCAAAAAAGCATGTGGAAGGGGTTGTCAGGGCAAGAGCCTATTTTGAATTAATATGAATTACTGACTTCCCATTCTTACATGCATGCACTTCAATAATGGGTGGAGTTTGAGTGAAGCTTTAAATTTGGCATTTGAATTATAGCTGGGGTGCTCATATGTGAGAAGATTGAAATCTGAAATCCAAAACATGTGAGTAAGTAGTTATTTGTCGGGGATCAACTGAAGTCACCTTTATTTAAAGTGGTTGTCACAGGAAAACCTGTTTCAAAATTACTTAATGGAGACAGTTTTAATTAGCAATAACTCCTGAAGTAAATTTCTAGATTCTTGAATACTGATGTTTTAGTATGATATTCATCCATTTTCTTTGCACCTAATTTTTTTCCCTGAGAGGTTATTCCAAGAATCTGAAATCAATCGACAAGCTGCATAGATGAAGGCTAAACTCATTTTTGGATATTTAAATCCTTGAAAACCAGAATATTCTTCATCTAGGAGTATTACATGAAACGATTTTACTGCTCTAGAATGTTTCATATGTACATTAGACAAAATAGAATACCATTTGTAAATCAATTTGCATATTCAGCATGAGCATGAAGAATCATTGCTATTCCAGTAAACTTTTTGGTGTATTTACATACTAGGAAATACAAAAGTCTCACTAAATGTACATATAATGTCTAGTCATGTAATAACCTTGATAATACTGGCATTCATTTATATTTCAACAAAATACCTTGTATTTAATAGTAACTTAATCTCTCATGTACCTCCCCACCTGCCATAAAATGAAAACCAAACACCTGCTTCAAAAATCAGTCCATGCATCAGCAATGAATATAACCCAACAATTGTGTGCACCTGTGAGTTGTTACTATGCAGTTCCCCTACCATAGTGTTCCATTAGAGTCATTACCTAAAAATCTTGCTTTAAGCAGAATCTGTGTTATGGCGGGTATCCTCAATTCGCTTGAATATTTTTGGGAGAATTAAATTTAATTTGTGTTTGTTAAATCTCTAAGCTAAAAAACAGGGTAATCATATAATCCCAATTCATAACAGTCCCCCCAGTTGTAATCAAAATCTATAAAATAAAATGGTGATGAATCTTTGATAATTTATATGGATGAAATTTTGTTGTATGATTCTATGATAGACACTATATCATTGCTTATCAAAATGTCATTAAGACATTTTGATAAGCAATTTACATTTGGATAGGAAATATAGGAAGGTTGTGGAATGATGAATGCCGTGACTGAAGAAGAATTATGGGTATTAGCGATATAGGAAAGAAGACAAGTGACAAAGAAAATAATGTGTGGAAAGCAATAGGATTTTCTTTTGATAATAATCTTGTGTGGACCATCCAAAATGTATTGTATTCGGTAGATTACTTTGTGCTACTTAAACAACTTTCAAAGAGAAGTTCATATAGAGTTGGATAATTTATTTTTTTGCTTAAACCCCTTACAGGCACTGGCATGGTACCAAAACTGAAAAATGCAGATGCACTCATGGAAATGTTAAAGGAAACAAATGACATTCAAGGATTTTTGTCCACTGTCAGAAGCAGGTTCAAGAGGGTTGCAAAACTTAAAAATTAAAACATTTATATCATTTTGTATTATATTTCATTCTTGTGACATGTGTCTCCTCTTTGTACTGATGTGTTAGTGTAAGAAATATATTCACTATTAAGGATAAAAATTGTTAACTATACTCATAAATGTAATTGAGGATTCCCAGTTAATTTCTTGCATAAAAAATGCTTTAGCATACTATAAAACAAAAAAATACTGCTATATTGTAAAAAAAGGTCATTATTTCAATAAATTTATTTGTAATCTTTTATGCGGTATTGTTTTTTTGTTCATTTATGTTTTACATATTGCTGTGTTGATTGAATTGTTTCCCATTTGTATTTGGCATACTTTGATGGCACATTATTATTTCAATTATTGAAGTTAAAGGAAGTTGTGACAAATTCAAACTGTAAATAATATGAATAAAACTATGCAAATAATCATTCTTTCATTGCATGTTAATAAATGGCAGCTTCATTATATTTGTTTTTATATCCTCCACCTCCTTCTTAGTAGTATTAAGGGTGGCAACCAACAGCTGAGGTCTTATGTTCCATTAGGGATGGATGGGGAAGTTAGAAGGGTAGAGAGAAACCTGGCATTGGCATTAGCCAACTCTTAACAAATGATGCCAAGGGGTCCGCAGTTTAAAGTCTCATCTGAAGGACTCTCATCTGAGGAGGATGAAGGAAAGTGTACTTGCTAAAAGTGCTTTCCCCAAAGCACCTTAAGTAGGGATCAGGATACCAGCAATAAAGGCCACCTCCAGGATTCAAAACCCAGGATTCTTGGTGGGAAGGCAGTACATTAACTACCACACCATCCTCCTGCTAAGTAGCTACTATTATTATCAAAATACTTTTGCGAGTGAAGACTATGAACTATGATACTAATGAACTGAATGACTATACTTTTGAACTGACTGTATATTTATAGATGCACTAAGGACTTAAAATTTGACTAAAATGTTATTTTCACCAAAACTGTTTACACTGCTTGGAGAATGTTAAAGCATATGAAGTACAGTTGTACATTAAAATATGCATGGAGAACACGTGTGCCAAAGCCATTTTGGAATTCATGACATAATGGCATATGTGTGTATATATATTGATTGATTAGGTAATCTACTGGTTAAGGTATGTTTTGGATTGACACAGCAACCAATTATTTCTTAACAAAACGAAGTCCTACTATACAACAAGTCTATCTCTGTGTACTTCCTTTCATCCTATCCCTATTCCCACCCTTTCCTTATTTGTCTAACATTCTCCCTTCTATTACAGCCTTCAACATCCCACTGCTGATCAATACGCTTTTCCTCATTTTTTCCTGCCTCCTTAGGATTTATCCCAACAAACCCCTCTCCTTGCCCACTATACCAAGTGCTTCCTTGTTTGTTTTCCTTTCGGTCCATTTCTCCTTCTCCACCCTTTTCCACACCCACATTTCAATAGCCTCCAATCTATTTCTATCATCCTGCATCAGTGGCCATATTTCTGCACTGTATATAACTACTCTCCATATTAAAGTATTGACGAGCTTTTTCTTAACAGCCTTACTCAATGTCCCCGTCATCAACTCCCTCCTTGTGAAAGCCTCTTTCCCAAATTCAATTCTTCTCCTCATGTCCCTACTACTTTGACCGTGTTTATCCAAAACACTTCCGTTTTCCATAAACTGTTCTACTTGCTCTATTTTTTTCCCTTCTATTTTAATGTTTAGGTTAGCCTTTGTCTTCCTGGAAAATCGCAAAACCATTGTTTTATTCATATTTATCCCATATCTATCGCACTGAATTTCCAATTCACTCAACAATGCTTATAACCCCTTGGCTGATGGACCAACTAAAGCTTGGTCATCAGCAAACCTAACCGATTTTATGAATTCCCCTCCGACTTTTATTCCTACCTCCAGTTCTTCCCAAGCCTCTTTAATCATTTCCTCCACATATACGATGAACAGCACCGATGATAATGGGCAACCCTGCTTTACACCTCTTCCTAACACTGCCCATCTGGACTCTCCATTCCCCACTTGCATCTGAGCAGTCAGAGACATTTACAGGTTGTAGATTAGTCTCCAATTAATTTCTAATTTCTGCAATATACTCATTAGTTTTTCCCAATTCACTCTTTATCAGAATCCTTTTTGAAATCTACGTAACAGACATATACGTCATGATTGTATTATTATTCCTCTCGATTACACTGCAATGGCATGTGTGCCTCTTCCCTTCCTAAACCCAAACTGATCATCACCCAAGTAATTATTTGCCCTATTCTCTATCCTTTTGTTGATGATCCTGAGAATAACTTTAGCTGCGTGGGATATTAAGCTTATTGTCCTGTAATCCTCACATGATGTAGCCTTTACCTTTTTCGGAATAGGAACCAAGACTGATTTCACAAAATCTTCCGGCCAGATTCCTTCCTCATAGATACTACGAATCAGTCCATATAGAGTCTTCTTTCCACATTTTCGTAAACATCTCAACAGTTCCACATGAATGTTGTCTACCCCCACGGCCTTATTTGCTTTCATCTCCCTTAATGCCCCTTCTATTTCATTGTCGAGTATGCCTGGACCTAAGCTATCTTCTTCAATGTCATGTTCCTCTTCTATGTCTAACCTTGTTGGCCTAACAATGCAACAATTTCAGAGTAAAAATCATTTGCCTTGACCGGGATTCGAACCCGGATCCCTCGATATCCGGCTGAGTGCTTTAGCCAGTTAAGTTACTGAGACGTCCTCTTACACTCTGAAATTTTGGGGGCTTTAAAGGAACAAGATGTGGGTTACAAGGATCCGGGCTCGAATCCCGGTCAAGGCAAATGATTTTTTCTCTCTGACATTGTTGCATTGTAATGCACACGTAGCAGATGACTCCGTTAAAGTTACTGTTGTGGCATCTCCTGCTGTTTCTTGAAATTTGTTGGCCTAAGTTCTTTACCATAAAGTGTTTCTATATATTCCTTCCATCTCTCTTGGATCTTTTTGTGTTAACTAGTATCTTACCCAACTTATCTTTAACTGTAGCACAGATCTTCCCTTCTTACTTTCTGATAGTAATTTAACCTTGCTGCATAGCATCCTCTCACTCTCTGCCACAGTGCTACTTTTGCTTTAATTGTTACCCATTTCAAATTATTATTTTACTCTTTGTACTTCCTTCTGCTTAACACTGTGTTTATATTCTTCTATTTCCTTCTGTAATTTATCTTTCTGATCATCTCCTCTGTAATCCATGGTTTCCTTGTCTTTTTCCCAGAAACAGTTCCTATAGTTTCTTTTGCCACTTGCAATATTCCTTGTTTGATATACTTCCATTTCTTCTTGACAGTACTCAGCTCATAAATATATAATTCAATATCTTCAAAATAGAATGCTCATTGGTGAGGCGCAAATATATAAAAACACTGATATAGATTTTTAAAACAGAAATGAAAAGGACCCTTTATCCACCATCGTGCTAAACAAAAAAGAATAATGCTGAGATATTATGGCAATTAAATGACCTTTCTTTGCTATGAACCCCTGCCTCAGGATCCTAACCCTTCATATCAGAAGGAAATTCTTTATTTTCTATGCAATTTTGTTTCCAAAGAAGATCTCTCATCCAATGATATATCTATTCTTTCTCCACCTATTCCCAAGATCCCCCATTTCTATTATGCTACCCAAAATTCACAAAACCAATAGCCCCGGACACCCCATTGTTTCTTACATCCATAAACACAGTAATCAACCCGAAGGTCGGTTTAGTAGGTGATGGTAGAGCTCACCCGTGTACTAAGCCCGACGGTGTGTGAATAATCACACATCAGGGTAGGAGGGCCAGTTCCTTTCCCTGTGCCGGTTATGGCTTCCCAGGAAGACCTGGTACCCGAAAAATCAACTAGCTTGGGTGGAGCTGCAGGTACCCAGATTCCCTTGCCCGGGAATCGAACCCGGGACCCTCTGGTCAGCAGTCCAACGCTCTACCCGCTAGACCACCGTGACCCACGTTTCTTACATCATGTATTCAAATTTAACAACAAACTCTTACAAACTAAAGGCACTACAATGGGCACACATATGGCTCTATGTGGAGCTATCTTTTTATGGGAAAACTTGAACATACCTTTCTCCACCAACAAATCCTTAAACCACTCTTCTGGGCCTGCTAAATTGATGACATTTTCCTCCTTTGGTCCCATGGGCGAGAAACTTTATCCTCCTTGGTATCTTTGAATTCGTCTATATCCGATTAGAATATTACTCTTCTAGATATCAACATTCACCTGCAGGACAATAAATTTAGCACCTCAGCCCACATTAAACTGAACAACCACCAACAATACCTTCATTTCAAGAGCTGCCACCAATCACATACAAAATGCTCCATCCCTTTCTTACTCTCAGTCCATGGCCTCCACAGCAAAACCCTCTCCCAACAGAAATACATGGACCAGCTACATGACTCTCTCAGGAAACATGGATACCCTGAAAAAATACTGAAGAGGAACATTCTCCAAGTGTCAACCCAATACACTCCTCTTCCAAAACCAAACTGTACAAAATGTCCTAGCCTTATCATCTCTTTCTTCCCTGGAACCCACAAAATTAAACACATAATATGTGAACTCTTCCCAATTATTAATAACAGTCAGTACACATCACTTTTATTCCCACATTGTCCTTCCGTTTTGTTTAAACGCCCATCTAACTTGTGAGACATCTTCAAGTTGACAAGAGCACCTGAGTGCTACCCTGTCTGAACCATGCAACCACCCACCTGCAAATGCTGCCATCTTCTAAGATCTGGCAACTCCCTTACTACCATTCCCAAATTGACGCCACCTGCACCTCAAAAAACATTATATACCGCCTCTCCTGTAACTTCTGCCCTGGCTTCTACATGGGTGAATGTACCAACACCCTTTCCCTCCTCACGAATAACCACTGCTATTCCACCAAATCTCCCATCTTCCTTAATTATCCCATCCCTACTCACACTGCTTCCCACAACCAATCTTTCATTGACTGCTTCAGTAATTGAAACCCTTCCCAAATCTGCAAGTAGCATTGAGGTAAGAACCCACTAGATTGCACATATTTGGGTGCTCCAGTCATTTAAACCTCCCAAGCTGAATCAAGCCCACCGAATCCATCGAATAGCTGAAAACTGGGGATAGGAATGAGTCATTGGAGAATCAATAAAATCATTTAGCTTCGCGAATGATCAAGGTTCTGTTAGCTGATCATCCAACAGGTTGCAAGCATTGCTCAGCACAATAGAAAATCAGTGTGATAGGCATGGGTACCTGAACCACTGCAAACAAAACAGGAGTTATGCAGTTTTCAATAAGTTAAAATTTCAAAATAGGAACTCATAAACTTGAGCAGGTGGAATAGTTTATGTATCTCAGAAGTATTTTGAAATAATATAGTGATAGCAGTAGGGACATAAGTCCCAATAGCTGTCCTGCATTAAGTTAGACATGATTTTTTTTATCTTTCCATCTTTCTAGAAAGCGACTCATCATTCAAATCAACCTTAATGCTTCAGAGTTATTTTCTGGCTTTACTATTAATTTGTGCATATGCCAGTCACTGAAATGTAGCTAATGCAGAACTAAGTAGAAAATGAGAGAAAAACAATTATGAGAATATTTTAAGACCAAACAAAATTGTTCAGAGGTTGATTTCGTCCATAAATATCCATCTCCTTTAAAATGAATCCCCTTATATTTCTTTTTACCATTTTCTATTAAATATTTTTTGAACTTTTTTACTTCCAGATTCTATTAACACCAGACAGAGATTAAGCACTAAATTGCTTGGAAAATAGTGAATATTTCACTGACATTTTTATTTAAGCGCACAACAGCAAAATTCAGTCATGATTAATTTTTTGTCAATCCATGTATTTGAATACCTTCCAACTGACCATATCCAGAGCTTGAAAACAAATCTTGAGCACAAATATTCCTTAAAACAATTATATAACCAACCACATTGGCAATATAACATTGTAAAAACAACAATAAAAAGCTCAAGGATATAAAACAAGATTGGCATTTGTTAATTAACTATACCTGCATAGCTCATCTGCACTTATAAAATATACAATTATCACAGCACACCAATTGCATCAACTATAAATTACTTTGCAACTTTACAATAATAAGTTTATTTCCATCCAATAAATTTGAAAACCATTGGGGAGCATATATTTTCACACAACTCGAAAGTAGACACAGCAGATAATGACACCAACATTTAATTTAGAAAGGAAATCAATCTTCGATGATGGTTAACTTTTGACACTAAAGCATTTCAACCCGTGTTTTTTGAGCAGCTTCATCAATTATAAATAATTACCAGCAGTACATAAAAAAAGGAAATGAATGCAATCCTAGGTTCACTCAGACTGATAACTTGATTCAGTTCACATTTGTTTTTGAGTAAAGCCCGGGAAAAAAATTAAACCAAATCTCAAAAATCAAATTCTCCTCAATTCAACAAACGACGATGACTGACATTATAAGAATTTTACATCATATGAATGAGTCTCCAGAATAAATAATTTCATGAAAGAGAACACTTGACAGCTATAAACTATGACTAATTTCAAATTTATAAATTTTAATTAGAACTCAGGACATGTTACTGTATTTGTGATTCTTATCATGTGGGCACCTGGTCCATAATTGTCCTCTCCAGCCTCCACTACACCTTTGAATACATGTGGCACATTGGTCTCATTAATGCTACCAAATATTCATAGAAAATGACCTGATGTACACCCTAAAATATGAATGCATTCAAAAACTAAACTATCTTTTTGGCATCCGATATGTATTACATAATACTGGGAACTCATAAGATGTACTCTTTCAATTTCCTTTGTGATAAATCAAATTTCATAGACCCAATTAAGGTCTATGTCACTAAACTAATACTTCCCAAATAATTGGTTCACTTGATCCTGCAAACAGGTAAAACAACATTTGTACCAACTTTTAATAATCAAACCATTTTACTTTTCCACATAAACTTTTTAATTTTTACTACCCAGGTTTCATTATAACATAACATCATCAGGTTGATGTTATGTTATAACGAAACCTGGGTAGTAAAAATTAAAAAGTTTATGTGGAAAAGTAAAGTGGTTTGATTATTAAAAGTCAGTATGAAGATTTTCCACCAAGTTACGCCAGAAACTGTTTTATTTAACATTTGTACCATTTTAATTATAAGTGCCATGCTCCTAGATCACACACTTTATAAAAGAAGAATACATAACAAAATCGACAAATGTATTATCTCACTTTCCTGACATCTTAAACCTCGAAAATTTCAAAACTTATGAAAATAACTAAAAATTAATTATATGAAAGGACATTTTTTTCCAAGAATTTGACTTGGCTGACGCTGTTCCAGCAATAAAGGTACTGACTGGCAATGAATAGAAAATGTCTTTGAATATCACAACATTGGTGACAATTTATTAAATCATTTTTATATATTTGTTTACTGTGCCTTTTGAGCCTAGTAGACAACCCCAATTGCTATAGCTGACTTGTGGAGGTAGAATATAGCCAATACCCACTCACAGCAAAAGAATAAATACGTGGCTAAGGCCTGTTACTCACAAGAAATCACAGTTTAACTGCACTCATAAGGCAGCCCACTGAACATGCTTTGCACAATTCTGCAAAACATTTGGCAATGTCAATACCATATAATTGGTCCACACAAAGTTTAAAAAATAAACAGCATGGGCACAATTTCACCGAGAAATGGTTTGTCACAGTCCCCCACAAACTCTAACTAATAGAGTTTCACCGAGGAACAAAAAATAGAAGTTGACCAATGAATCTCTTTCAAGAGCACCACTAGTTGAAGTGAAACTTGAATTGGAACGGACTGCCTCCTTGGTGGAACTGGTGAAAGTGCTGGAATGGATTGAAGCCATGTGCACCCCCATACTGGTTCCCAGACTCTGGATCCAAAGGATCTTCACCATTGTCGAATCTCTGCCTCTTCTCTGGATCTGTTAAAACTTCTTTGGCTGCAGCTATGTCTATGAATCTCTTCTCTGCAATTTTTTTCTCATCCCCTTGAAAGTTATCAGGGTGCCACTTCTGGGCTGCTTTCCTGAAGAATGCAACACAAAGTTAGAAAAGAAAGGAAACAAAAATCAATTCCTAGGAATGTTTCTACAACTCTGGTGCATACATATCCAAGCCAGAATTTTCAACCCAAAGTTTGGCCTGGTAGGTATGGGTAGAGCTCACATAGAACAATAGTAGGCCTGACGGCAGGTGAAATTCACACTTCAGGTTAGGGAGGCCTGATTCTTTCCCTATATCACCTATGGTTTTTTCCTCCAAGGGTGCCCAGGAGTCAAACCTAGGCCATACTGTCAGTAGTTCCCCCCGCATACACATACAAACAGTGAATGCAGTTTCTGCCTTATCTGATCTAAAATAAAATTAATAATGTAATTTGAATTCAAATAAGAAGAAAATTAATTAATTTATTATAATAATATATAATTTTTTCACTCTAACTGGCACCATGTTCATTTTTCAACTTCTGAACTTTGTGGAATTGAGATATTGCTTTAATTTCTAAAATTTAGAAGCAAAAGGAGGGAAAAACGATTGCGTCTCTATCATCATATGGGATAGAGAACAGATAATAACATTTAATTCCCAATTAAATTTAATAATTTTAGTATTTTTTTTGACTTCTGTATAGTAAGCAGACTTTTCTTTGACATATGCATGCTAAGACCAAAGGACTGGATGAGCAAATAGATGGAAAATTAAAAAAACATTCAAATATCATTTCAAGGATAGACTAATTACAAATGCTAACATATCTATGTTTAAACCCCTTTAATTACCATAGAAATGGAATATAGCTAACTATACATTTTATATTGTGTGTGCTTATTAAATGCGGGGCTGTTTTGCCAGCCAAACCACTGCTATAATAATCAGTTTATTATAAAATGGAATTTGAGAATTGCAGCATGAGATGCACTTAGTTTTAATGTTGGTCTGCAGGCAAATGATATCATATGATCTGACTATGGTGATTATTAATGGGGCAACATTGACAGCAACAATGTATCTCACATTTTTTTACCACTAAATTATTGACATAAAATAAAAATACCATAGGGAAAAAGTCTGCTGGATTTTGCTAATAAATTCTGCCACTTAATGCATGATATCCTGATTAAAATGTGCCTTTCAAGCCACTAAGGTTGTCAAGATGGGCAGGTAAATGTTTGGACGGGAGAAAGCTTTCAGCAAGTGGTAAAGGAACTGACATAGTAGTGGGTACAATGAGAAACTGACTAATGCTGGACTCCAGAGCTGAATGCTTTTCTCAGGAGAGTAAGCTATCTATTTGCAATTCCTGTACCAAGGCAACCACAGCTACAGGAGTTTCAGTGCAATGCATCACTCCTGCCATTGTGTAGTGTTTGGATTCAAATATTTCATTATGTTTGAAGTACTTTTTGAAGTATCTCATGAAATTCTAATACTGCAATGTTTTCATACTGCAAATCATTCATTTAGTTGTTTATTCACCGTTAGTTATCATTCATGCAGTTTATTTAAAGTGAGTCCAAGCCCCTCGTATTGCTTAGTCAGTGACAATATTTTAATGAAATGTATAAAACGTTTATGATTTCTGTAGGAAATTTAAAAATTTTCAAACAATAAAATCTCTTGTCAATTTTTGCTGCATGCAGGCAAACAATGTACACTACATGCAATATAGGTGGAATAAAATAATCAATTAATTGATTCCAATTCCTTATCTACTAATCATAACAAATATGCAAGAAAGGATTGGCACTCCTCTATTAGAAATCTTAGGAGTGTTATATTAAAATAAATACTTGATTGGATTCCTCTAGTGAACAAAATACTCTCTCATTAAATTTTGTCATTTCCTGCAATACTGACTAAATAATCATATATTGCCCTTTAATAATAAAGAATACTGTATTAATTTAAAAAATAAACATTTAAGATTAGACACAAACCTATATGCTTTAATTATTTCTTTTTTTGAGGCACTCCTCGTTACACCAAGTATTTTGTAATAATCCCTTCGCTCCGACTGTTTCTGAAGTTTCTGCGCCTTCTGCAAGCCCTCTTTAGCTCGATGAAAATTAGAGTCTATGTCGAGGGCACTTTTGTAGTCATGGATGGCTGTAAAGGAGTAAGAAGAAAATAATGTCAATATGCTGAGGAGACATGTACAAATGATTTACCAGACTGAAGACAATAGATAATATAAACAATTTTCAACTGTTGAAAAATGAATTTAGCAGATTTTATGCAGTTGCATTTTTTGCATGCATGTACAACCTAGAATACATCATATTTGTATTAGGTCTGAGGAAAAAAAGTGGTAATACCTGGCAATGGGGGATGTTCATATATGCCTGGAGGCAGCCCTCTAGGCAGTGACCTTAGGATGTCACATGCAGTCAAGCACATGCCAGTGTCTCAATAAAGGCATCAACATACTCCAAAACAAAGGAAATTTTCACCCAAAGGAGTTTTAAAACCAATTAATCACCCCAAGGGATATTGTACCACTTCATCTTTCATGTGGACCTTGTTCCAGCTGCACTGTGACCCCTGATGCATGCCTATGGCTGGTTGCACCACTAACAGACAAACTTATTAGCTTTCTTACCAATTCGAACATTTTTAGTAGACAAATATCAATGTGTCCTAAATTATTTAATGAATAAGCTCTGCCAAATGCCCCATGGTTATCTACTGCCATCTTGATGTTGATCCACCTTTGACAGTTTCCAAAGGCATTCTTATATGAATATAATAATGTCATTGCAAATGTTAGACCACTGGCACTGTACTCTTTCAAAAGCAGTTTTGTCATCGCTTTCCCATCATTCTTCGCATAATGAACTATAAGTTCGTTCAGGCTAGATCATGTTTTTAGTGGAGCCCTGTCCAGTGACTTGGTGCAAGCCCTAAATGTAGCTAACAATTAAACAGCAGGTAAGCCTTTAAATTTTGTTTTGGAATAGGGAAATCAGGTATAGAGACATTGGGCATGATTCACTAAGGGTTCAAGGATGAAAGCACATCACTAACTGAAGTTTTTAAGTGGCACAAGCTCTTCAAAGATGGCCGAGACTGTGTGGAGGATGAGTCCCACATTGTATGGGCGTGGATATCAAGAACTGACCACAAGGTGCAACAAGTGAATGATGTGCTGAATTCAGAACATCAGTTAAGTGTACCCATGAATGCAGATTTTATTGGAATTGATAAGCTAACAGTGCACACCATTATCACTGAAAATTTGGCAATGTGAAAGATTTGTGCTAAACCCATCTTGGAAGGTCTTGAGGGATGACCAAAAGGGGCAAGAAAAAAATAAAATGGCATTGCAACGATTCCCCAACCCCCATACAGTCCCGAATTGGCACTAGCAAACTTTTTTCTACTTCCAAAAGTGAAATCCTCAACGGAGACCACCATGGGACTATGTGCCATCAAAGAAGCCTGCATGTGTGCTCCTAAGGAGCCTCAAGAATCTGCCTACCAGGGAACCTTCAAGTCATGGCAAAACCACATGAAAAAGTGTGCAGATGGTCAATGGATGTATTTTGAATAATTATGAGGCATTGTAGCAATATGTGAAATAAATCTATTTTTCCAAAACTGTTACCGATACTTTTTTACAAACCTTGTAGATCCCGCGCATTGAGTAGATTATGAATAAACGGTAATTAAAATTTTTCTGATTGAAATAAATAACAATACAAAGTGCTATTCTATCTTGGATATGATTGTAATCAGGTTGTAAAATTGATTTAATTCTGAGACTGAGCCAATGGCTGATTTTTTCATTACAAATTATTACAAAATACATTTAGCAGTTCTGGCATAAACAAAAATAAAGATAAATTGTATATAAATGTACATAGGAGGCAATGATAAATTCAAAATGAATTTTAAAGATATCATTATAAAACTATCTTATCCTCTTGGCTGACATCTTCAAATAACCTCGGCCACTTCAACATTGCTATTTGACAGAACTGCTATCATTAATTAAACTTGAAAATACAAATGCATAAGTAATTAACATACCATCATCATACATTTCTCCAGTAATGTATGCTTCAGCTCGATCACAATAAAGATCTGGAGTCTGGCGCAATGCTAGGGCAGCTCCGCAAGCCTCAATGCTGGCTGTGATTTGCCCTTCCTCAGGTAAACACCGACATAAATGGGACTGAGCTTCAAAAACAATTGCCTCTACTTTGGTCTCCAACTTCAGAACCTATGAGAGAGTAAATGAGTCCATGAATGGGTTCATCTGTAAATACAGATTAATATAAAGCAAAAGGGAACGTACTACGGCCGAAAGAATGCAATGAATACAAATTACCCAAAGCCGTACTCTTGGGGGCACTAGTTAGGGGACACGGGGGAGGGTGCAAAGAATAAGGATAACAAAACTGCACACACTCTCTCACTACGGTATTTGCAGTGCAAATTGACCGTTGCAAGTCACAAACACACACGCGCTCAGGGTTTACTGGGGAAAAAAACCCCTCGCCAGGGACCACACACTCAGACAAGGCAAACAAAACCACACGCACTCCTTCACTCCGGTATATGCAGTACAAATTGACCGTCGCCTGAAACACCTGGTGTCTAGCCAGTGTGGTCCCTGGCGAGGGGTTTTTTTCCCCCGTAAACCCTGAGTGCGTGTGTGTTTGTGACTTGCAACGGTCAATTTGCACTGCAAATACCGGAGTGAGAGAGTGTGTGCAGTTTTGTTATCCTTATTCTTTGCACCCTCCCCCGTGTCCCCTAACTGGTGCCCCCAAGAGTACGGCTTTGGGTAATTTGTATTCATTGCACAGATTAATATGTTCAATCCAGCAGTTATATTGACAATTATACTCTTCCCAATTATCTTAATGATGCCGGTAAAGCTAATTAAATGCAATGGGAGTTTAAAACTATTTTATGTTTCAGAAATGGGATAGGATCTGTGAGAAAATATTTCCATGAATACATTTATGTGTTACTCTTAAACACCACAGGGACTATTAAAAACTTTTAAAACTAGTATGAAAACAAAGCAAATATAATAATTTTTGACCTGATGATGTTCAATGTTGAAACCTGGATCGTGTTATTAAAATAAAGTGGGTGGGATTACAAAGTCACTAATTTCATTTCAAAAGCAAATATAGTGGTCTTCCTTAAGTTACTTGAAAATCTGTGATAAAACTACACAAGCCAGTCCCCCTGATTTATGTAATTTATGAATTATTACACTTTCTGAGTATGTAAAAAATTATGTTAGCTGAAAATGACTCCGGTTTCATTGGAGGGCAGAAAAACGGATAGTGGCTCCTGAAGATATTAAAATAACTGTTGTTAGTAGTGAATTGGTCTTACAGTACTTGGTATTCTAATTTATTTGTAAAACAATTAATATTCTAAAATAACTAAAATATGAGTTGGCAGCAAAATAATTATGAATTCAGGTTGAATTCAATGCATAAATTTATACAAAACACCAAAAGAATGGAAAAAGCACTGGTCAGAAAGACCACTGCCATTTCAAAGTATCAGGAAAATGTAACATATCTAGTGCTGATACCATAATTAATGATTTCAGGGACCCAGCCATCTTAACCACACACAGTAAACAAGTAGTCATGCTCAATTAAAAAAAAACAATGCCTATAAATTTTGGAAATTTATGCTATGTAAAAACTTGGGTTGTATCACTTGTGTTAGAAGGTTTTTAATATAGTATCCCCTTATTTCTTGCAATTTTATGAATTGGCCTTATGGGTGTGACTTCTTGAGTTATTAGTGAGTTGGTCATCAACACCACAGCTCAAGTAGTTGTGTAGGGGTTCTGCTTCCTGCCTCCACGCCAAGTCTAAACATCTGGGACAATTTTCCTTTGCCTTCCCTTACAGATGCACCATTAATGAAACCGTATTAATAACTCTGGCTTAACAGATTAAAAGTGATGACATCACTAAGTTTCCCTTCAAGAAAGTTGATAATAGAACAACTTAAATGAGGATATACTTTAGATAACATTCAAAACTAATATTTATTTTACTCATAGCATGATGCATTTATTGGTTGATTGGAAACATGCCTTTGTATGTAGATGAGGCACCGATTCACTATAATTATATTATACTTGAACCAAATGCATGTTATATCTTCACTTATGAATACTAGAAAAAAGTAGAGCATACCTTTCTGCTACTTTCAATGCACTCCTTGTATGATTTACTGGACTCAGCTTCTTGCATGTCTTGCAAGTTTTTGGCTAGTTTCTTAACTTGTTTGTACAAAGCAAAGCACTCCTTATGATCAGGATCCAACTTCAGGCACTCACGAACTTCCCTATAAGAAGTTCATTACCAATGATTAGAACATAGGAAAACATTGTCTAAGAATACCAATGTCAGCATAAATTTTATAACATTCTCCGCTTCACCAAAATTCAGTTCAATCTTTTACTGAGGTGAATAAAATGGAAGCTGAAAACAGTTGAAATATGAATTTCAGAACTACCTCCACTTTCCTCTTGCCCACCAACAACTGTGAACTAGATACACAACTACCAAATTTCAAACTGGTGCTACTCCAAATTAAAAAACAAACCTTCAGAGCACCAAATGGGGCAAATTATGAACAAAATATATGATTGATTAGGAGAGTACCATCAAAAATTTAAGTTTTTGCGTGAGAGCAGGATAAAAATTCTAGAGTTAAACAACAGAATGTAGTAATCCAACAGAACAAAAAAGTTTCTGTTATTAGTTTGGTACTGTTCACTACAAAGCTGCCAAGCTATCTCCTGTTATGGCAAAAGGCAATGTGACATTAAATGGCTGGCTGGATTCGTCACATTTGCAATGAATCTGCCTGCAAACGCAATGGCCATTGGTTCAAGTTCCACCTCCGGCATGAGTATTGCAAATTCTAGCTGTTGGGCGACTGGGAAATGAAGGAGGAAGAGGGGAATGATTTAAACCATTGCACTGGAATTTTTCGTTGAAAAATGCACAAAATAATACCCACGAAAGCGGTTTCGAAGATCCTAATACATTTTACCTATAATCTTGGCAATAATATGATAATTAATTCTAAGCAGATCATAGCATTCTGTTCTTTGAGGAGCTCTTACAACTAAGGTTACAGGACACTATACATATATCTCTGAACAGCGTACAATATGATGAATACATGATTTGAATCATGGTTTAAAGCAGGCTGACTGACTGGATGGTAAGCAATATACCCATGAGATAACCAGGCCAGTTCAAATGTATTCTATATATTGTAAAGGAAACACCAGGGTAATCATGTGCAATAAAATACATGACCTCCCATGGTAAAACATTCCATTAATCATTAGATCTAACTAAGCACTTACTTGAGAGAAGATTCAGCATCTCCAAGCTGATACAGTAGTTTGGCAAGACGGTGCAAACCATCAGTATTGTCAGACCGTAAACGTGTTGCAGCCCTTACATCAGAAATAGCATGAGACATCTCATCTAAATTCGTGTAACAGTCAGCACGTAGCTCTCGCAGTGTGGGGTCCCATGAACAAACCTAGATTAGCAGAATGAATAGACATACTCTTGTCAACTAAGGTAGTTTCCATTCCATTACAGAAAAAAACTGAAGGGCAATAATTATAAGAACCATAATATTCAGCTATGATTTTGAGATATTACCTCAATAACTCTGTTAAGAACTTCAATTGCATTGTGGTAATCATGGTACCGAACCAATTCCTTTGCATGATATATGTCTTCTTTGATGGGGTATATTTTTGCATGGCCATTATATGCCTCTATATTTTCTGGATCATGTAATAGCTGTAATGAGATAAAATACTTAATTCAGATAATGTGAGCACCTTAACAAAAATGAACTGAATGAGCTTAAGACTGATGTCCATTATGCAATGGAGAATAAAAAGACTTCATTGATAGTTATATAATTGACCACTCAACATACATCACACATACATCTAGTTAATCCATTAACATAGAAAACATAAGCAATTCCATTCAAGGGATTTGCACATTGAAGATATTAACACATTCTTTATAGAAATATGTAAACAAAAATATCAGAACGTCAAATGTAAATAAAAAAACGTTATGGAAACCTATGGAATTAAAAAAAAAATAACATGAGCATAAAAATGAGAATCAAGGTCAAAAAATAGTTTTAATTACTTGTACACAACGATTGACTAAAAAGAGGAGAGTTGAAAGTTTTAAATAATAACTGTGTTGTATTTTAAGGGGATTTTAATTTTGCAATATTAACTAGGGTGAAATAAATCCCAAGACATGAGAGAAAGAGGAAAATTCAATTTCACGAAAATTAATAGTACTATTTTGCCCACAGACGAGCACTTACTATTTGCCCATTCTACACTTGATACCTACCACTCTTTCATACTCCTCTTGCGATTCGTCCAAATTTCCCTGCTTCAGCAAAATATTGGCCCTTTGCAATCTAGCCTGAAACGGTTGGAATACTATTAGATGACAATACGTATCAAACTATCAACATGCTTACATAAGCATTGTTTAACACTCATGACTCACAGAAATAAAATCTGGTTTCAGCTCCAACACCTTATCTAAATCCGAAAGTGCTACTTTTGATTTTCCTAATGCTAAATATACAGTTCCCCTTTTGAAATAGGTCAGATAGTTATTTGGATCTCCCTCTGAAATAAAATTTGCTTACGTTAGTTGCATTACAGTAGAATAAAATCGTACGTTTCATATTTTAATGATCACTTACCGACAGCGGCATGATAGTGCGAGAGTGCATCTTGTAATTCTCCTCTGGAGAGCAAATCTCGCCCCATTTCAAGGTGTTTGTTCACATCAGCCTGAGAAGTGCTGCAAGATTCTAAAAATGAAGAAACGAATAAATTTGCATTATTAATTCCTGTGTTTGGGAGGCTTCCACTTTTTTTTGGGTAGAAACAACAGTAAGCTTAGTTTGTAAATAAAACAGTACTTCTAACAAAAATTCACTGACCTTCAAACAATAACTGAATCAAAAATATAAATAACCATTTCCACGTACGCCAGACGTTAAGCTGATTGATATCAATGCCCATCGCTAACAGTTCAAACCTTACAATTTTCCACAACTGACAACTCCTCTAACACACTCAATCCGCTTAGCCACGATAACATTCTATACTGACAAACTCATGAACTCCGACGGAGGTTCTCCATAATATTCGTGGTTAACGTTGATTGGCTAGAGGCACCAAGTCATAAAAAAATGACGATCGAAAATAATATCTTGCGTGTCAGCTCCTTATACCTAACGAGCGCCATAACTGAAATTCCGTAGTGCCATTCATACTATTATTATTAGGTAATCTACCGGTTAAGGTAGGTTTTTGGATGGACACAACTATCAAATAAATATTTTGTAACTCCAAACAAAACCCAATCCAGTAACCTACCCTACATCAGGTCCCTCTTCATCTCTGTGTACTTCTTTCCTCCCTTCATCCCATCCAACATCCCTATCCTGTTCCTGCCCTTTCCTCGTTTGCCTAACATTCTCCCCTCTATTGCCTTCTTCAACATTCCACTACCGCTCAATACGCCGTTCATCCATTTTTCCTGCCTCCATAGGATTAATACCAACAAACCCCTCTCCTCACCCACCATCCCTAGTACTTCCTCATTTGTTTTCCTTTCGGTCCATTTCACCCTCTCCATTCTTCTCCACACCCACATTTCAAAAGCCTCCAATCTACGTCTATCTAGCTACGCTCCACATCCATACTAGGTGCTGAATAAATTCATAATATGTAGCCCATATTTACATAAAAAGTGATTTCCGGCTATAAATGATTTGCAGTAAATTTTTAACAGAGTCATCCACTAATATGCACTTCAACGCAACAATTTAAGAGTGTAAAAATCATTTGCCTTGACCGGGATCCGGAACCAGATCGGCCGGATATTAAGGGATCCGGGTTCGAATCTCGGACAAGGAGAATGATTTTTACACCCTGAAATTGTTGCATTGAGTACTAATCTCTTTTCAGACAAACGTGATAAAATTACAATCAGTGTATATACCATGCATAGATTTACAACCACTTTCATTTTCTAAGATAGGGACTTCAAGTGATAATTAGGGGATATGTAAGTTTGATGGGTAAAGGAGATGACAATCAATATCACTAAGGAAGCCTTCAAGTCTATATACAGCATTAGACAAATGGAAAATAATTTTGTTGAGTGAAAGCAGCACATATCACCAAGGATTACTTGCATAAGGCTTCTTTACCACTGTCACACGTTTTGGTGTTTCAAGCAGAAGGTATTGAGCCTTCAGTCATTTGATTTGAAATGGTTTGATTTCTCCATAAGTTTGTATAAAATAAAAACTCACTCTAAAGCCAACTCTTAGTCAGAAAATATATTTATTTGAATGGCATTTATGTACAAACAGTTGTAACAGATGATGAATAAAAAATATTGCAATTACATAACAGTACTTGTGTAACTTCATTATCAATAATGAAACAAATTTGGGAGACAAAATCATCTGCCCAAAGATGAATTTACAGAACAAATAGTTGTGCAGCAAACATTTAATGCATTAAGACACTTGTGGAGTGATTGATTAAGATACACAAAAAAATCATGGTGCTCTGGTGTTACCTGGGACCCCACACATTTCTTAAGGTGATGTGTTAGATGAAGCCTTTTAAGATAAAATACTAATGTTGTGATATATCAAACTTATGACAAATTACTGAGCAGAATGTTTTAATTCTAATGGTAACTATAATTGAACTTAACTAAGTTCTTTTTTAAATACCAGCTATACATTAATTGTATGCTGTTACAATTCAAATTCTATAAATCTCAAATCAATCACCACCACACACACCTCTCTTCACCTTCCCTATATCAGCTTTAAAGGATTTCTGATATATACCAGACAGTATGTAAATACAAAGGTTGATTTCATAGTTGAGGGTAGAGGTCACCCAACACTAAGCTCACAGACAGAAGATGTATTGCCCCAAGCTGTGAGAGCTCAGAAGCATAACAGAAATAAACTTGACCCCTCCCCAGCCCAGAAGTTTACCTAGTTAATTACCCATTTTGATTTATAAGATGATGAAAGTAACTTACTGAATATTAGGTAATGCTTACTTGTGACTTAGTTTGTAATTTTTATGTCCTTGCACAATGCATGCATTACTTCGCCCATGCTTTCAGAGTAATTCCACAGTCTTATATTAATGTTTATGAACCCATTCACGACTTTAAACGAAGTTTAATAGGTTGTTCCAGGTGTTCTATGCCATTGCCATGCCTGTGAATAACCTTATTTTTGTATACGTATAGTTAAAGCATAATATTAGTATACATAAATGTAGCTACACTTGGGGTCTCAGCCACATGCAATAACCAATATTCAAAATGCTTGATTATGAAAAATTATAAAAAAATGATTACAAAAATACTAATGACAACAATGATGTTTAGCAAATACTTTTATCTGTATGTTCAATAAGAACAATTTTAAGGCTTGCTACTCAACATCCTAATACATTCTGAGGCAAAGAAATTTAAATCCATCCCAGAAGATTAACTGCCAACTTCACCGTTGCACCAAGCAACATGAATGTTCCAATATATCCAAATGCCCCATTCATTCTCTTCTTAGGGTCTGAAAGATAAGGGGAATATAATGTTATACCAAACAGAAACTTTAACAAAAGAAAATTTTGCAGCCAATTATTCAGATGACAAGCATTAATCTTGATGATTGATAACACGCCCTGGTTCCTCATTGTAATTTAGCATAACTACCACAATTCACCAAATGATGAGAGACTGCCTTCCGAATATTTTACTTGCTCATAAATAACTATGGTTATTATTTTTATTTGATACCTGAATTATAATCTCATATGATATTCAATAATGTGGTAAAATCAGAGGCCAGCATGCCTAATTGCTAATGCCATCATCTCGCCTTATTATTTACAAAACTTATGACACACTAAAAAAGCTTCAAAACTATTAATGAAGAATGAAAAGACTTCTGAAAATAATGACTTTGACATTGACTGTGGTACTTGCACAGGTGTGCAAGTACCACAGTCAATGTCAATTCTGCATCCAACTGCAAATATTAAAGGAAAACTGAACAAAAATATGGGAGGCACTAAACATGCTTTCTAAGAACTGTCCTAAGACTTTCGGGAAGTTTTCCATCAGTAAAGGGGCTTTAATTATGCCATTCAAAAATGATAGTTGATATTTTGAAGTGCCCTCACTCAAGGAAACTCCACCAGATCTTAGTTTTTTATAAAAAAACCACTATTCAGCACACACAACAATGTTAAACTATCATTAATTCGTTGTCTCGGGGGTGACTTCATGGAATTGACTTAACATAATGAAAAGAGAAACTTTATAATTCCACATAGATTTATTAGACGGACGACCCAGGTTTCGACGTGGCAATAAATCTATGTGGAATTATAAAGTTTCTCTTTTCATTATGTTAAACTATCATTGTTAAGCCACAGTCAAGATGCCTTTAAAAGTTTTTTAAAGTTGTCCCTCAAGTACATCATACTCTTTGATGAATTTACAACTTTCTAGCTGATCTTTTGCAATGAAGCAATTGAACATACCACCAGTTGAGTATCCTAAAGTATAAGCAATCCTTCCCAAACTCCACACTGCTCCACCTGCTGCACAGAGACGTGGCATATCAAGTCCTCCAATAAACAGCATATAAAGGAATTGTGGGTAATTTTCCAAACTGCAAAGAAATTCATTTACAAATTAACAGATATAATTTACTAAAAGTCATAACTGATGCACCCCTGTCATGGAATTCACGATAAAAAGAAAATTTCTTCCAAACGTCATCCCAATGGAAAAAATTGAAAGCAACAAATGTGTTCTAAATCAGACAAAAAACTGGTTAAAAAATCATTAGCATCTATCACAATCAAAACTTACGTGTTTTGGTGTGCTCTCTGAATGCAGTTGAAAACATCATTATCATTGCTATACATTGTGGGATAAAGAACCTTGAACTTCTTACGAGCAGCCCCTACCTAAAATGATAATATAAAGTTAGCATTAGTAAGTTCCTTTTTAGCCTTGCATGTCAAAATGACATGTCCCATTGGTTCTTACCTACTTAAGAAAAAATAAAGCATACTAGTATTCACAAAATTTATTAATCATAATGAAATGTTCACTGAAAACAAGCAATTAAGCACTATATTAATTGCCTAATTAATATCTATACAAAAATTATTTTTTAAATATTTGAATGCAATAAAATAAAAAAATGGAATCTCAAATGAAGCAGTGATAGGTAGTAGTTAGTAGTAGAAGTGATTGACAGTTGAAGCAAGAGTAGGCAAGTATTCAGTAAGACTATGGTTTTTAGGAAATGGGTGAAGGATGGAGAATAGCTAGCATTAGCAGACTCTTCAACAAAGGTGGCAAGGGGTTAATGATTAATCATCTCATTTGATGAATGATGCACTCCACTTGAAGTGCTATCCACATTGCACCACAAGTAAGGATCAGAAAACCTCAGAAAAATTCTGCAACTGGCAGGATTCAAACCCGTGGCTTCATCTGGATGGATAGCTTAGTACACTAACCAGCGAACCAACCCGAGCTCCCCATTTTAACTGAAAATTTGGGTTAAGAGCAATTTTAAAATAAACTATGCCACAAAATCAACTTTCATGTGTTACACATACGTGCACACAAAATCAGCTACCATTAACTCAATATAAAGTTTTTCTAAGATACCATAACTATGAAAATTATTTAGGTAATTTACCGGTTAAAGTAGGTTTTTGGATGGACACAACTATCACATAAACATTTTGTAACTCCAAACAAAACCTAATCCAGCAACCTAATCTACATCAGGTCCCTCTTCATCTCTGTGTACTTCTTTCCTCCCTTCATTTCGTCCAACATCCCTATCCTGTTCCTGCCCTTTCCTCGTTTGCCCAACATTCTCCCCTCTATTACCTTCTTCAACATCCTACTGCCCCTCAATACGCCCTTCATCCATTTCTCCTGCCTCTATAGGATTTCTCTCAACAAACCCCTCTCCTCACCCACCATCTCCAGTACTTCCTCATTTGTTTTCCTTTCGGTCCATTTCACCTTCTCCATTCTTCTCCACACCCACATTTAAAAGAGATGCCAAAAATTATCAGCTTTGGAAAAATTGTAGTTCTGATTTTTCCAGAATGAGGCAATAGGACAAATGGATCCTAAACCAAAAACTACCCTGCACCAATAGTGAAAGGCATCCGTTTTACCATAAGGCACTGATGCCATGGATCAAGATGATCAGTCTGGTATCAGGTGCTCCTGCAGATGTGAGTGCAAGTCATGGAGTCAGCCAATGTGATACGATTTAGTAGGCAATGGGAAGCCCAGCCATTAATATTCCAAGAAGATTCTAATATTGCAATGGCAAATACTCCCAGTAAAATAGTCTCCCTTTTGGATCTCTATTTTGGGATTATGGGTGGGGAACATCAGTCAGGATGGACATATGAAGGATAAGAGTAGGGAATGTTTTGACATCAGAAGTTCACGTTAAGTTGGAAAATGCTTTGATGAAGACAGGCTGAGAATGCATATTTTGGGAGTGAGCAGGATAATGAAGGTTGGGAACTTCTGGAGAGACGAAAATAGTAGGGTGATATATTCAGGAGATGACCAAAAGATTGAAGGAGTGGGCATCATGCACAAAAAGGAATGATTGAAGAGTTAAATGTTGCTGGCAATACAATTAAAGCAGTATGGGACAGTTCGAATTGGGAAAATAAAATGCTGAGGGAGAATGGTAGAATTCTACAACAAGAAAAACATGGTAGTGGCAAACACAAGAGGAGAAGAAGATACACATGGAAACTACTTACTCATTTAATTAACTGAAGAACGAGAGGAAAAATGGAGGAAATGTCAATGGAAAATCAACTTGTTCTGGAAAAACTAAGGAATAAGAAAGGCAATACTCAGCTAGAGGATTACTGACAAAAAAATTATACAAAAACAACCCATCATACATTGACTTGGAGATGGCATTCGTAAACTTTGAATGGAACAAAATGTTCAAGATACTAGAAGTGTTTCGAATGGATTACAATGACAGAAGGTTAATCCACAATCTCTCCAAGAATGAGGTAACAACCATTAAAAAAAAAACAGAAGGAAAATAGAAGCAAAAAAAACAGAGAGACAAGCAGGTAAACTATCACTATTCAACATAGGTGTAGAACTACAAGGTCTACACATATAGGATGCACAATAATTGGGCATCAAAGCTGTCACGTACATGGCGAATAAATTAACACGAGTCAGTTTGCAGATATCACATTAGTAGCAGAAACACAAAAACCAGCAAGCAAATCTAAATGATGACAGAGAAATCTGGCGAAATTGAAAATCGTGAACCAATATGCTTCATGATCTTAAGCAACTCTTTCTGAATGGCAGAACCATAAAAATAGGTGTGGAATATACAGTCGCATTTTTTGCAAGAATATAAGGGGAGAGGCAGAAAGAAAATTTCGAGTGGAAATATTCACAGATTCTAGTTAGAGCTTTTGCATTTCCTCCTGTATGCCCAATGGACAATTCCAGTTTCATGAAAATCTTTAAGTGAACACCGATAAAAATATTTTATAGAATATGACACTGCAATCAATTTGACATAGAATTTCAAGCTAACACAACTTTAGATGATAACCAGAGGTGAGAGGATTTTTCGAAACCAGACATATATGACCTCAAATATGAAGTTAAATTATGGTGATGAAGAACTAAATACATGCTAAGTGTATGAACGATTTTATGAAATGCTGTGAAGTTCGTATTTCACTCGAATGGGCTATTCAAAGAAAAATTACTGAATTAACTTTCACCGATGCTTTGCCCATTACTAATACGAGTATTTGTATGCACGGCATTTAGTGTAACTTGGTTAACCCAATTCATTAAGTTCTTTATGAAAAATATATATATACATTATTAAAAAAAATCACACGCACACCCACTCCTTTTAACTAAGATGAAAAACTAGCATATTCCGACAATATGCGGCGTAGAGAGACTGCTGGAGTTGGACAGGTTTATTTGCAGTTCCAAGACTAGTCAAGAGATACCAACAAGTTGCGAATCAACAAAAATACGCTCACATACCCTCATGGCTTGCCAAGCAACAACGAAGGAGGAGCCGACTGCACTTAAGATGACATATCCATAATCTGCGGGTATTGTCACAGTAGCCATTTTTACTCACGGCTGAATCTGAAATAAAATCATGAATAGGAACCCAAACTAATGTCAAAAAAATGAAGAGATACCATGTAAGTAGCAATTTAAGGTCTAACTCATTGAAGAGAAAAATTACCATTAAACAGGCACTAATAACATAACGCTTGATGTCCCTTATAACTTAAAAACCATGGATATTTCACACTACGAAATACACAACTACAAAGAGTTTTAAAAGTATAAATACCTTCGCTATTTCAAAAAATAATGGTAACCTACAGGCACCAAAATCCAACACTCAAAAAGTCACAAGTCACGAAGACGTGGCGCAACGTTTTATAAAGAGACACACAGTTCGGAGATACCGACCGTGATACAAAGGTATGCGCTCTCCTCGACGAATCTCACCCGTAGATCTCGCTCATCACGCTGCACCCTCCCCTCACTTAGATAATAGCTTTTCAAAACACGCACTTGGCCCTAAGCAGAGTTGCCAAACCTTCAACTTTGACCGATTTGAATTTCCCAGCAAATTCAAATGGATATTAACTTTTTATACTAGGTTAAAAATTATGTGGAAAGGAAATAATATTTACTGACAAAACCTTGAAGCGCTTACAGATATTAATTAAAACAAATATCTTACTTTCCTACAAGGCTTGAACAGAACCAGACAAAATTTCTGTCAAGAGAAAATATAAACCTGAAACGTATTTTCATATGAACCACAAATATGTACCATAAATAATTCATGACGTAAACCAAACGTTATTTACAAATGACAAATTATTACAAAATATTGATTGAAGCTAGAATTTATTGACTTTTGGTCGAAATGATTCAAAACTACACATAGAGTAAACTAACGGCAGTTTTCGAAACGCAAAATTGTGTGACTCCATCGGGTTTTAATAATATTAAACATTGCATACGTAACGAAGACCATTGACAAGAAACACAGCACGTAATGTTGTTTCAAAAGTGCTCATAACTGAATCTGTGAGATACTTTTTTAATATTTAAACCAAATTTTCTAGAAACTGATGGTCGTCTACGTAATTCTATGATCACGAAACTCATGGGAACATGATTGCCAAGTTTCCTCCGTTATTCCTCTTTGTTCATTGAATTTAACGGGTGGGGGACTCGTCTGTCGAGACAGAGCAGGCAAGAATTTAAACCTCCTTGGGCAAATGAGCCCGAGGCGCTCTTATATTGGTGGACTTTCAACCTCTGTAAGAAGACAATGGAGCACGCAAATAGTTTGATGGGCATACAATTTCATTCCGGCAAGTAGGGCTTGCACATTCCTACACAGCATTTAATATTTTATTCATACGCTCAAAATAGACTTCCAATGACGTTATTTTTGAAGATTTTTTCATTAAAGAGTAATTTTTAACCTAATTATCCAATTCGTAAGGCACAAATCAAGATCTGTCTAAAGTAAATAGGTACTATTTACTGTTACATATAAATGTGTAGAATATATATAAGTAATCTAATCTAATTTTAGCTATTATAATTATTGATCTAATTTGAAAAAAGTTAATGCTATAATTTTTATTCTCCTAGAATTTCAAGTTTTGGAGCCATGAGATTTCTCCTTATAGTCCATAGTCTTATCTTACTTTACTGCAAATTACAGTTTGGGTATTGGCACAGTTCGTGCTAAATTACCTCGGCAAAATTTTTCTTAAGGGAATTATTGCCAATAAAAATAACTTTTGCGCTATAGTTTACATTGTACAAGGTTATAAGACTTCATAAATTGCACGTCAAATTTGTGGTCGTGGATTTCCACAAAATTTAAGATAAATAATTAATAAACATTTCATTTGTGGTGGTGGCCCTTGCAAAAAGCTAAGAAAACAAATTACAATTATGGTAGTTGTGTATTAGGGAAGGGAGGATTAGCAGTGGCTAACATATGCGTACTGAAAAATACCTTCATATATACTATTGTCAACAAATAAAATAATAGCTGTATCCGAGAACATCACCTCATTAACAAATGTTGGCACTATTTATTTTTATAATGAGAAAATTCGCAAACAAATAAAATAATTCTGCAAGTCTATTTTGTAGTAGGTATGTTGAAAACATATAATGCATGTTTTTTGTTAACATGAAATGAACCACATTTGACCATCATTTTGACCACTGCATTATAACATTGATTAACACACATTTAGGCATCTATAATCGGTTTATAGAAACTTATTGGCTTTCACTTGAATTAGTGTATGCCTCTAAAATTATTTGACGCTATTATATGTACAATGGCACATATATATACATATATATATATATATATATATATATATATATATATATATATATATATATATATATATATATATATATATATATATATATATATATATATATATATATATATATATATATATATATGTATTCTGCGAACTTTTTACTCTTAGGGAAAATAGTTGGGACAGTTTTAGTACAGGTTGATTTGAAGAATTAAGATTAATATTTGTTATTTCACAGAATGGAAAATGCATGCAGTCAGTGCAGCTTCTTTGGTTGGTTGAATTCTGGCATTAATAATAATTACTATAATATTTCCACGTTTAAACGACCCGGTTAAATTATCGAGAGTTACCATTCAGATCAATCGATAACGGTGTGAAGTGGTGTGAAATTCGTATCGCTGGTACTGCATGCCAACCATTTTCGATTAAAATCGTAACGAATATCGTTGTGTGGTGTTTACAAATAAAATAGATGTAAACATTGAAAGATGTAGTACAAAAATAATGCCAAAAACCTGTTTATTGCTATTGCTAGGGAAAAAACAACTTGGTTTACCAAATAATAAGACTGTCTTCGATTACAGTGTTAGCATTGTCTGTGAGAATTAATTTACATTGGTGACATAGAAGGTTTTATGGACAAGAATTGAACGATTCTGACCATAATAACAATAATATTATTGCCTGCTAAGGCCAAAGCTTTGTCATAAAGCAGGTCATATTTTTTTGTGAAATAGGATTTCTGTCTCCTAAGCATAAAAGAGAATGGAAGCGAATAAATCAGGTTGGGTGCATGCTATTTTGTTAATATATTCGCCTTTGACAACTTTTTGTTTGCTTTAATATTAATTTACTTAGGTGAAGAGCCAAGTCCTAAGAGGACACGAAGCTTATCAGCGGGCAGCACGCGGCCTAATTTTTTTGTCGCAATTCAAGTGTCTAATCCAGAGGTGTGATTATATCTGACTGGTATTGTCGAACTTAAGGCTGACGAAATATCTGAGATTCAAGAAAAATGTATGACCTTTATTTTCCTGAACTTGCAGATTCATCGAGCAGTTCGTGTTGTTCAGGATCTTGTAACTTCCAAAAAGCCCCTCTATAAGTCTGTTTTAATAAAACTTATTACATTGCATATCACTTTATGCACCCTTTGTCTTCAGGGAAATGATGAAATCAGACGGTATGGATTTCGTTGTTTTTATGTAAAATGCAGTTTTGTTCATTTTTAGGCCTTTGCCGAAGTTGTTGGATGAATATGGCAATCCTAATTTTTTCATTATTTTCTTAGGGCCAAAAGAGCATTAGTAAAGTTAGAACAAGATGTCAAAGAAACGTTGATGAAGAACCCGGTAAATTTGAAATTCAAGGGGATTGGATCTTTTAGAAATGAGGTAAATTTTTTATTCAAACGTAATCCTGGGCATAAGTTTTGAAATTTGCAAATCAATGATTTCGTCTTTGCTTACCTCCTCTAGGTTGTGTTTGCCAAAGTTGAGCCTGGCGAGCCATTAACTCAAGTAAAAAATATGCATGTAGAATTGCTTAAGGCACTCATTGAGGAGGGTTTGGTTGTGACTGATGACTTTTCTCCTCATATGACCATGATGAAGATGTCGAGAGATAAGTCATTGAGGAAAAAGGTAAGAGATACGGAAAGTCACTTGAATAAAAAACTTAACACAGTTATCAACCCTAAGGTCTGTTTGAGGGTAGGTGTGATGGTACAGTTCACCAACCCTAAGTCTAAGGGCAGCGTGTAAAATTCATCATCAGGGTAGGATGCCTAGTTCCTTTCCCTATGGTTATGGTTTCCCAAGAAGATCTGGTACTCAAAAATCTCACAGCTTCGGTGAAACTGAGGGTGCTCAGAAAACTTCCTCGGGAATCGAATCCAGGCCCTCTGGTCAGTAGTCCTACCCTCTACCCTTACCTTGATTGAATATCCAATATTTTTTTGTATCATATGCTCTTTTAAAAATTATTTCCCTTCTCACAGCTTGAAATCAAATTTGGATTGAGTGTGGAAAGCATAAATACCCAATTGAACTTGGGTAATTATGTAAGTAATGTTATGAAAGAGTAGACCTGATAAATCTAGTGATTATCCTGGTGAACTTGCCGACAAGCGCAGTCATTGGGAGGAAGAAGTAGGTAGGATTTACATTCATTTTGTTGAAATTTTGCAAACTCACTACAATTTAGGAGAAAGGAATGATATGAGGAGAAAACTGTATAGTTTTGCTGTAGAAACAAACAGCTTAATAATGACTAACACCAGGTTTTAACATCATGGTAGACATATTTACACATGGAAAATGCTGGAAGGTTCAGAGAAATATTAGATAGATTACATAATGGTTAGACAACGATTTAGGGATAGTCTGATCAACTCATTATCCTGAGAGCAGATTAGAATCACAGTTCAATGCTACAGAAATGTAATATTAAATTAAAGAGAATGAGAAAGGGCAGGAGTGTAAGAAAATAAAATTTAGGACACTTAACTGGAGCAAATAAAAGGAGCCCCTAGATATTATTCTGTGGGAGGATATGGGGTTGAGTACAGTAGAAGAAAGATGGGAATACTTCAAACAATAAATAATACTAGTTGGGCAACATAATTAGAACAGGTAAGACAGTTCATCTCTTTAGAACATGTTTTAGAAAATATTGGGGAAAGAGGATAAGCTCAGATTGAAGACTTTTGAAATGTGGGTGTAGAGGAGAATTGAGAAAATAAAATGGACAGAAAGGAAAACAAGTGATAGAGTTATGCCCATTCTTGGTATGGTAAGGGAAGATAAATGGCAGTTGGTAGAAATTGGAAGAAGGGAACCAAATGGATACAGGGGATACTGAGAAGCAGTGGGAAGTACAGTAGTGAACAGTGCCAGGATCCATCAAAAACCTACCCTCACCCATTAGACTACTCCTAATAATAATGTAATTACAAGGTATCTTTTGAGGTGATAAAGAATGAATAGTAGCAATTTTCCTCTGGATAAATTAATTATCTAGTGGAAAATTGCCACTATCTGTTCTTAATTGTTTGAATTCCACCACATCACACCTGAAACTACTCCATGTTCTTACAAATTGTCCTATTTATTCCATATTATGAGAAATTTTGAGTACACACTTCAGTTCTTAAAGATTTTCCACTATCACAATATATGACTGGTAAGTTGAAACTCTTACCTAGTATATAATTACTCATTTTTGCTGTTAGTCTGAATCTGAATTTGGATCAGTGCATTTATTTCCAATGCTGTCATCCCGATCAATGTGGTTAAATTTGATAGGAGATCACTTGTCTCCCTAGATACTGAGAATTATGATTATCTTTTTTACTTTGCAACTCATGCTGAATCTGCATCCCTAGATCATCTTTAGATCCCAATGTCAGCAGCTCTGTCTATCACAGATCTTTTGAGTTGCATGGTATTCATAGCCTGTATAAATACCTTTACTTTAATTGCTTATTCTAAAACTCGAAAATTGTTTGGAAACACTTTTTAGATGACTGCTGTCACCATATCACTGTCTTTCCCTAAAATAGTTTTTCGTTATCTTTTTCTAGTCTCAGAATAAAAACAAACCCTTAATCCTTCCTCTAACAACACTCACTCTCCATTACACAATCAACAACAACTGTTTCCGAGGAAACATCAGCAACAATCAAAGATAAACATAAACAAAAGAAATATTGAAAATAGATATCTATTAGGTTAAGCTTAACGTAGTCTTATACCATAGGTCATCCACCTACTTCATTTCATGTAATTAGGAATGTGTAAAATGTATGGGCTTTTCAATAGATATTTTCCTGCAAATTTTAATGAAATATAATCCTGCAAGTCAGATATAGAAATTTTATTGCATAAGGTTTGAATAAATAGTATGCTAAAGTTGTTTTTGTTTATTTATCAATCATTGATACGAATGAATTGCCAACAGAAATGTAATATGCCATACTTGTTCAATATATATAGCTCATGGGAGGTGGTTCTTTTTTTCAGAGAATATTTAAGATTCCTAAGGATCTGTATGAGGAAAAAAAGTGATTTGGAATTTGGAGATCAAATTGTAAGGTCCATTCAACTTCTCAGCATTGGAGATCATGCAGAGAATGCATATTACAGCTGCTACCATGCTATTGATTTAGGTAATTTTCAATTATTTACATAGTCAAATTAGTTATAAAAATCATGTCAAATGTTTTTGTCAAAAATTTTCATCTGCTATGACACTGCCGATCAACTAAGTGTGACATTTTTTTAAATGTTGGTAAAATATAGTATATATTCATTTGTCAATGCTATAGGTGGTATACTAATTTGATGTTGGTTTTGGACACCCTAGACAACTATAACACAGCTTTGTGTACTTCTGAAATCTAATTCCTGGTCCAAACTTTTGTTTATTTTTTCATAATTTTCTCTTCAGTAATTCCTTTACAACATACTCCCTTTTAACTTGGCCTTTCCTCCCACTGGCTCTCAATATATCATCAATCCACATTTCCAACCTCTGTCAATTCACTCTTTGCAATTACCCATTCTCACCCAGAATAATTTGGTTTTAGCAAAGGGTTATTGATAAAATATGTTTTTTAGTAACTTTTAATCAAGCTTTCTGTGTGCATATTTTTTATGCCAGAAACATTTATTTAAATATTTGATAAAAAAATTATTTGTATTAAGTCCAAGGAAAATTTTGAATTCTATGTAAACCGGTTTGTTGTGCTGTAGAAAAAATAGGATGATACAGAATAGCTAAACTGTACATACTTAGGTAATCAGAGTTTCTAGTTACAGAGAAAAAAAAAGGATTCCTCACTATGGCTTAGCTTACAAATAAGTTCACAAAACATATTCAAACATGCCTTAGGACCTACCTTGATATAACAGAAATGATGGACTTACCACATAATAGGGTAGTATCCTGTTTTCAAGAAATTAAATTGAATTGAGGATGAAAGTTTTAATGATTTTGAATATTGTTGAGAAACTGCTTGCTTAAGTGATTAATAGGAAGGTATGTGGGTCATTAATGGGGAAACGTGTATACCCCAAATTTCTAGTTCCAAGTTTTTGGGAGTTGTTTTAAATAAAAATGTATCATGGGATGAACACATATGCAATCTCCGTAGCAGGTTGAATTCCATTTGCTTTCTCATTAGAAGTATTAGGAAATCTGTGAGCCTTGATATCTTACTTACAATTTATTACGGTGAATTTTATTCTTTAATTATTTATAGTATTCTGTTCTGGGGTTCTTCCCCTCATTCTGATTCAATTTTTAAAGCTCAAAAATGTTTAATGCGATTAATATGCAATGCTCCCTACAACGCACCTTGTCTTTCCTTCTTTAAGAGGTTAAATATTCTGACTGTTCCATGTATTTACATTTATGTCCTAAGCATTTTTGCTAAAAGTAATATATCCAATTATATGACAAATGACAATGTTCATTGTCACCAAACCAGAGCCTGCAGAGATCTGCATCAAACTTATTGCAGGACTTTAAATACATCTCTGGGGCCTAAATCAATGGGCCTTCTTGTACTAAACAGGCTCCCTCACGATTTTAAGTACGTAAAGGATCCAGTCCCGTTCAAAAAGAAATTAATAACATTTTTAAGGAAAGAACAGTTTTACTCTGTAATGGAATTTTTGGAGAAAAAATAACCATATTGAATTTGGAATATATTACATGCACTTTTTGGTTAACACTATTGTATCATGCTTCTCTGAATTTTATCATTGTCTAACATCTATATGAATATGACGTGTCCTATGCACTTAACTGATGTATCTATTACACTGTGTCAGTGTCTTCTGGGCAAATAAAGATTTAGTATTTATTATTATTATTAATAAGTCCGTAGGAAAAAAAAAACAAATTATTTTGGGAAGATTTTTTCAACATAATCTCCTTTAAGTTTGATAAACTTTTCCCTGTTTCTCAAACTTTCTTAAGCCAACCAAAAAGTTGGATTTAGGGAAAATCCTTAAAATAGGCATCTGTGTTTGTGATGACCTCCTCATTTGACATACATCGTTTCCGCTGAGCCTATTTTTCAAGTTTGGAAATAAAAAAAGTAGCTGGAGGCCAAATCAGGTGAATAGTGGATGTTGTAATAATTTGAACTTTGAATCCATAATTTTCATTATTGAAACTTGTTGGTGTGCACACATACATTTTCTTGATAGAAGAGAATTTTTTCCTTTGCCAAATGAGAATGTTTTTTCTTGATTTCTTTGCCTAACCATTGCAATTATTATGCATAATACTCTTTATTTATCCTTTGCCCTTTTTGCCAGTAAATGATACAGATTATTCCACATGCATCCCACAAAACCGTGGTTATAACCTTGTCGGCCAGTTTCACTGTCTACACTGTCTTCAGAGCCAGAATGCCTTCAGAAACCCACTGTTTTGACTCTTCCTTTTTCTCTGGAGTGTAGTGGTGTATCCATGTTTTTTCCACAGAATGTGTTTTGCCCACAGAACATGTTTTGTCCACAGGGGTAGAAACTTGTCAGGATTGTGATGGAAAAGTGCCAAACCAGCTGCTGAATTGGCCACGTGATTGTGTTAATTCTCCACTGAGAGCAAACGCAACCATCTTGCAGAGATTTTTTTCACACCCAATTCTCCATTCAAAATTGAAAACATTGTACCTTGTGATGTGCCTTTGACTTTGCCTATTTTGTGAACTTTGATTCATCACTCACTCATAACCATATTGTGGATTTTGTCAATCATTTTGGAGGAAGTCACTTCCAATGGCTGTCCCAAATGATTTTTATCATTTGTAGATGTACAGCCAAATGGAAACTCATTTACTCAATTGTAAACAGTTGCAAACACAGGAACAGATGTTTCATAAACTTCATCTAACTTGCCTTTCATCTCTTTCAGTGTTAAGGGTTTTAAATAGGCGTTTAATCACTGCATTAAACTATTTTTTTTCCTTTTTCTGCATTGACAAAAGTTTGCTGTTTCAATTGCCTATAAAAATGAAACCATGTAATGAATATAGTTGTCTAGTGAGAGATGAGCTTCCTAGAAGCTTCTCTGAAAGTATGTGTGTCATTTCTTGGACTTTTTAAGGAGCTATTGAATGACCCACATAGTTTAACCTGTAATTTTATCAGCTAATCTATCTCCAAATCAACTAAATAAAAATTTTTAAGTGCGGAAGACCAATAAATATTTTAGTTTCACTCTGGAAAAATATATATGTCGTTCACTAGAAAACTGCTGGTTGCTATTGTTAAGTCTCTATTTTTTTGGTTATCCAAGTAGAAATAGTCAAATTAACAAAGATTTTTATTATTAACTTGTACCCATAGACTGCATTTCCATGGTGCAAAAAGTAGGTAACGTGAAGAAGGGAGTAAATGTAATTCACCAGAAATTTACCCGTTCTACAAATGAAAATGTTCAGTTGCTGAACACTGATAGATCATGGGATGAGTGCAAGAGTGGATTAGTCAAGTTTTTATTTGAGATTTGGATTGGGAATGGGCACCTAGAGGCATAGATGTACATTTTAAGCATCAGGGATGGGTTTCTGTGTATCAGATAGGACAAGATAAATGGCATTTTTTGCAAATGTAAGGTATTATTGAGACCTTGGGTCTGCAATTTTAGCAAACACTGCTTCTATCACTGGTGAGTGCTTCTTCATCTGATATTCACTGTCACAACTTTCCTGGTTGATCAATTACCTCTATTGTAGAGGTTCATAGCATGAAAGACTAGATATCTGTGATCATTTTCTTGTAAAGTTTGGGTTTGATAAATTTGAAAACACACTCTTAATAATTGGAAGAAAACTGCTGGAAATGATTAGAAGTCACAGGGCAAACCTTATAATAGAACTCTGGATGAGTGATTACACTTTTATATCTGAAGTAACTTATTCGAAAAATAATCATTTTGCATCTTATGTTACACAATTTAAAGTGATTTCACTCAAAAACCTTGTATAAAAGGAGTCAGAGGATGGGGAATTGGAATGGATTTTACTGGATTGAGAAGCTCTGTAAGTGTTCAGTATCTGTGGGTTTATGCAGGGTACCTCTCAGTACTTATTATTATCTACCACATTTTGCCATCACTGCCTGAAAAATTCATTGTTCTTTGCATGATGAAACAGCTTCTATATGTATTCAATTAAAACAACAACATATGCAGAGGAAACAATCCTAATGGTTACATCATTCCAGAGATATTTTGGTTTGAGTGAAATTTGTTGTATTTGCCAGATTTGAGGAATATCTTTATGGATTATATTTATTATTTCCTTCCTATTTGTTTTCAGGAACTAAAGATGAAATAACTGAGGATCATGTTGAATGTTGTGGTGTCCAATCTGTAATACCTTCAAATGTGATTGAGTTGCCTCCACAGGAAGAAACGAAGCAAGACTCTATGAGTACTGAATCTATTAAGATTATTGATTCGGATGTTGGTGGAAAGGAGTTGTATTACAGAGCTGGGACCTCTGAGGATGAAGTTTTCAAAATTGGAGATGTAAAATTGAATGCTGATGTGGCAAAAAGACCAACAACTGAGCCATTGAAATCTGGAGAGGAAATACCTTCAGTATTGAATGCTACTGTGGATGAAAATAAAACACCTGCAGCCATCGAAACAGTTGAATTTGGGCAAGGAGATGGTGAAACATTGGGAGCAATCCAGAATAAGACAACTTTCACGGAGGTAGGATTAAAAAATGTAACTGATGGCTGTGAGAAACCTGAAGTCAAAAGTAAAGTTGACCAAACGATCACTGAGAAATTATAGGGTATGTTAGAATTTTGGAAGGCTGAAAATTTATGTGGTTCTTTTGTGGTGATAGGTGCAAAATTTAACAAATGGGGATGACATTCTGAGAAATCAATTACCCAAGGTGATAATCAGTGGTATCATAATTGTTTTGAAACTAAGTTTCCATGTAGTCATTTTTGCAGAAGTGTATTTAGAATTCTCATATGTTCACCTTGAGAAAAGTCAACTCTTTTTAGTGTTTTCTCTATAGATTTTTAATTTTTATAGAAATTTTGCAATTTGCATTCATACCAATTTAAGTTTTGGTACCTGACTCCCTCCTTTAACTGTGCTCAAAAATGTATTGTGCATTTAAAATAATATGCTTATATGTTGTTGCTAATGTTTATTAGTATTTTATCTTACAAGGGTAAGGTGAAATTTTCTCGGCCTGACACAGAGATGGCATTACCATCAGTAAACATTTATGATTCCTGCCCGGGTGCACATGTCATAAGACAAATTTCAAGAAATTGCGGGAGATGCCGCAACAGTAACTTTTAATGTAGTCATCCACTAACATGCATTTCATTGCAACAATTTCAGAGCATAAAAATGATTCGCCTTTTATGCTTTTTCCGCTCTGAAATTGTTGCAATGAAATCATTAGGCAAGTTTCAACTTGATTTCTCAAGTAGTTTGTTTACATGTATTTTTGCAGTAGACATCTTTCGTGTTTATGGTTAAAATGAAAATACTTGAATTTTGTGCGGTCATAAAATTCTTCATTTCGGATGGATTAAACCCTGAAGAAATTCATCTGAAGTTGACAGAAGTATACAGGGACTCTTCTCTTTCAATTTCCATTGTTAAAAAGTGGGCAGCAAAATTTAAACATGGTCGCACATCCCTCGAAGATGGTTAACTTAAAAGAGGGCAAAAAACTGAAACCACACTGGAAGCCATGGAAAAGGTACACGATCGTGTTGGATGATAGACGAGTGAAAGTTAGTGAGATAACCAAGGTTATGGCATTATTGGAAGAAAGAGTGTGAAACATCTTGCACAAAGAATTAGGGATGCGGAAGCTGTGCACAAGGTGGGTGCTGCATTTGCTGAATGTCGATCGAAAGCAAATATGCAAATGATTTTCACAGCAATGTTTGGACTGATCCAAGAGTGAACTGGCCGGTTTTGTGTGGTGATTTGCCACCATGGATAAGACATGGGTCCACCACTACATGCCAGAAATGAAACAGCAGTTGAAGCAGTGGGTGGAAGCCGGTGGTTCAGAACCAAAGAACGGAAAGTTGATCGCATCTGCTGGAAAGATCATGGCCAGTGTGTTTTGGGATGCAAAAGGGATCCTATCAGTTGAATACTTTGAAAAAGGCAGAGAAATTACGGGTGAAGTTTACTCCAACCTTCTTGACCAGCTGGATGTCAAAATTTGCAAGAAGAGGCCTGGCTAGAAGAAGAAAAAAATAATCTTTTACTAGGACAACCTCCTGTCACCTGCTCACAAAGGTGCATTGGTAATGGGTAAACTATGGGATTTGGGGTACAATTGGCTCGGCCACACCCCTATTGTCCTGAGTTAGCACCCTCAGACTTCTATCTGTCCCCAAACTTGAAGAAATTTGTATCTGGGAAGCGCTTCATGTCCAATGAAGAAATTGAGAGAGCCGTAGAAGGATATTTTCACAGCCTTCAGGACTCTCACCTCTGAGAAGGAATACTCATGTTGGAGAAACACTGGACCAAGTGTGTTGAAGTCAAGGGAGATTATGTAGAAAAATAAATTAATTTTTTAACTGATGATTGCAATCTTTCATTTTCATGCCGAGAACTTTTCACCTTTTCATAAGTATTGAATGTTTTAGCATAAATGTGACAGTGTGTTTTTCTTTTTGAATAATGGTCTGTGGACTGTGATAGTTTCTATGCAGATTGCTGAAATTTAGTCCATGTTATCTTTCCTAAATACGGTTGATGGCTAAATTTAACCGAGTGTTTTGAAGTTTTCATAGTAGGTCTAATATAATATGTAGGTGGGTGAACAAAGAACCATGTTGAAACTATCACATGGTTTTCAAAATAAAACGAGTACCTAATGTGTATAATTTGTAAAATATAAGATTGCTAGACTTGCTCAAAAACCAAATCTCATGTGCCACACATATGGAAGCCATTCACTCCCTCACCACACTCTCAGTGACTTCTCATCTAGGTGACCTAATTGGCCATGCCAATTGGCGGAAGACATTTCTAAGAGCTTCATAAACTCTTCATCTTCACCAACCCCTTTCAATGAAGTAACTGTTGTTATGCTGTTGTCTGCTCATTATTAAGGACTACAGTCTCACTTTCTTCTCTTTGGTTGCACCTGACTCCCTGTCAAAAGTTGCCACCACAAAGTCATCTTCATTCTCTACCTGAGAGATAAGATCACTTAATGCACAAATAAAATTTTACTGAAATCAAAGGCCTTTTCTTGTGTATAACACCTTCCTGTTTATTTTCTTTAACTTGTTTCACAAAACACTATTTTTATATGGTCATTCAAGTCCATCTTTCTATCCTTAAACCCCCATACACCACAGTAAATACTGGATTGACAAAATCAGGCATCTATCCTCCATTCAAAGTGACATTCAGGGTGACCCTTTGGAATTCCTCAAAAAAATTCCTTCCTGTTAACGCTCCCTATGGAGTGGGGTGATGTGTTTTTCTGAAACATTTCTTGGTTGACAGTGCCTAATGTTCTTGCTCTCTCTGTAGCCCTTGTGATAGAAATACATTGGAAAGAGAAAGTTGCCCTTAGGCACACTTATAAGGGGTATAGGCATTAACTGAACAGGAATGGATTTTTTGCTGGCACAAAACAAGTAGAAATACATGCATTGCAAAGTACTGCTCTACACATATTTATTCTAGCATCTTTACATTTAGGTTAAGCCAGCTAATGGGGCAGCAAAGGTTTCTTCTTCTTCACTGCTTTCCTCATCACTCTCAGTTAAATTTATGACTACATGGTCAATGGGCTTTGTTTGACTATGCAGCATGTTTCACTGCCTTTTCATATTCATGGCTTTTTCCGGATCTCACTCACTTGCCAAGTAGGTAATTAATCTAAAAAATCTGCTGTTTAAAATTATTTACACAAAAATTGATGAAATATTCACAAAATAGTAAATTGACTTGCATAGAATGTCACCAAGTTTAAGTAATATGCAAAGAAGTGGGTGAAACACCTATAAAATGAGTATTTCCCTTACATTGAATACTGCAAATCTACTAAGTAGCACTTGGTGACACTGCACTCTAGGAGACAATGCAAACACAATAGGCTTAAGGGAGGAAATGAGCTCCCAGAGGTGAAGCCCCTCTCTGGCCCAATGTTGTTGTTTCTCGCTAAATCATTTCGGTGAGTCTTTGCTTCACTCTCTCTTTAAAGCCTAAAATCATTTTGAATGGAGAAGAGTATTTCTATATTCAGGGTAATTGACTGAAAATGTTACCTTTCGTAATAAATTAATAATAATAACTAATCAGACCTTTGAAAACTGTGAGAAATATATCTAAAAATGTTTTTGGGAAATTAAATTGTGCTGCCCCATGACATATGATCTCATGAGACTTAGGGACAGTCATTAAATATAACTCTTTCATATAGGTTTTTCTCCCTTTGAGAGGTTTATTTTCGATGTACTTTTATTATGTGACTATTTATATGGTGCATGTGATATAAATTTTTGTAACATTTACAGTAGCTTATTAGATTTCATGTTGCATAATGTAGATTGATGCTACAAGCAGCATTGGTAGTTCAAATATGCTTTAATTGTATACATATTTTGTCATATAAAAGGGTGTTTGAAAATATGTACATCTTTTTCCTTTAATAGGTGATCAAGTATCACCAAACTGTCCATTAATATTAGAAATATTTTTATATGTTGTATATGTTGAATGTTCAAAGTATTCCTTAATGCATATAATGTTTTTATATGCAACTACATAAATGTATTGCACTTGTTGCTGGAGTTGGATGCATACTGTGTTAAATTTTGGAAAGTGTCCAATGATACATTTCATGTTTTTAATTGTAAATGAATGTGTTAAACTTGATGTTGAGACTGCTGATGAGAGTTTTGAAATTCTCCACGATTCTGATGATCTGAATCAATAATCTTCTTGTACATGACTTATTGTTATCATGAGTGTAGTCATTGTTTTATCGACAAAATTACTTGAAAGCCAGGTATTTTAACATCTGATCTAATGAGGGACGTGAGATTTCTACCATTCATAACTACAACAGTATACATTCATTAGAAATATTCTTAAAAACAGAATTAATTTTAAATTAGTGTCCAATGACCTTACTTGAGTAGGTACACGTCGTAACATTTTGAAAATTGAACTGGTGATTGGCTTTTGATAATGCCCATAAAAGTAATTCATTATGTCACTAAGAGCTAATCAAATGTAGTTATTCACTTCAATTTTAAGGCTGTTTTTTATAATGTTTCTGCTCTCTGTGAGACATCCAAAAGAAACTTATGGTGTTATATGATGTGGTGAAGTTATGCAAATCTAGCCAATAATTTCATCTTCATCTGTAGAAGGAAACATTGATGTGAAGTAACCCTAATAATACATCCATTTGGAATATGTTATTTGGCCATTTATGGTTTCCATTAATGGGTTTGTCATTGGTTTAAACAGTCCTTACACAAGTATAATGCTCATATAGCTGTTGACTAATGACAGGGGTACCTAACCATTTTTTTGAAATTACATGTTGGGTGTCATTTTGTTAAAAACCACCTTGCCCAGCTACTTATGCTAAAGAAATATCAAATATTGGAAAGAGAAATTAAGTGTTTTACTATGGGTTCTATGGTGATTTAATTTATAAATGAATACAATTTCATTTATTATCTCCTAAAATAAGTATTTGAGTTTGTTGTGACCTTGCTTGCTATCAAATAAAGATATGGAATTCATAAATGCAGTATAATTTATAGCAAAAATTTTTTTCCCAGCAAATGTGTCATGAAGATTAATGAGAAGTTTGATGTCAACCTTAGTTGTGATTTGGAACTTAATCATTAAGGTGAGTGAATATTAGAAGTTTTTGATTGAATGAGGAGAAGGATGGAAATAAAAAGAAAAAGAAGAAAAGAGGGAATTGTTTGGAGAAATTTAAAGGAGACAACAAAGGTGGATTGGTGATGGAATTTTGAAAATTGTAATCGAGGTGAGAATGTTAGCCATTAGTGTTAGGACAGGAACTAGCCTACTATTGGTGGCTCCTTTCAAACGTACATTATGGTGGGCAAATGGGCATCATAAGATACCTTTGTCTTGCAAAGTTCTGAGGGCACGGCATATCAATAAAGGCATTTTAAATCTATTTTAAAGGTAGGTTGTGGATGATTTCTAATAATTATTTATTTCTAAGTATGTAACGTGAGGGGGATCGGGATGGTGCGGAGGCTAACATGTAGGTTTCCCACCGCAAAGACCCGGGTTCAAATCCTGGAGATAACAAATGTTTTTCAGTGATATCCCGATCCCTACTTGAGGTGTTTTGTGGAGAGCTCTTTGAGTGACAAGAGTAGGCTAATGGCGACACCAGGTTACTCTCCACCCTTCCTTTTCCACCCATCCCTAATGGCGCAAATGACCTTAGCTGTCGGTCGCCTCCCCAACAAAACCAACCCCGTATCGTGGGAACTATTTCTTTCTTCATTCCCCCATTCCTTCATACCAAAAAGCCCATTCTCTTCCTTCTGCTATCCCAATTCCTCAATGTTCTGGCCTCTATCATGGCCTTCAACATACCACTACCTTTTAATATTTCCTCCTCCCACTTTCTCTGCCATTTTCTGATTTCCCTCAGTAACTTACTCTCTTTGCTCACTCCATTTGAAACCTCAGCGTTTGTTTTCCTCTATGTAGAAAATATAGTATATCCCCCATTCTCTGCCGCACCCAGATCTCAAAAGCTTCCAATAATACACTCATCCTATTGCCTCAAAAGATCAGGACTCACATTTACAAATCAATACACGCCATATGAAACTCTTTACTTATCCTACCTTCACACCTAAACTCAGTGCAGCAGTCATCAATTCTATTTTGACAAATAGCTCTTTCAATAAAGCAATTCTTGTCTTACTTTCACCATTATAATGCCCCTTTTCCCCTAGAATACTACCCTAATACATGAACTGCTGCACCTACTGTAGTTCATTCCTGCCAGTTAAATGTTTAGCCTAATTTTCCTGCTTCTTAAGTATTTCATTGCTTTCATTTTCTTGCAGTTGATTATCCCAGGCCCCTCTTATTGTTTCTGTAAGGCACTCTTCTTGCAATCTCTTGGCTGTCTGACTCCCTATTGCCTGATTATCTGCAAATTTAACTGACTTAATCATATGGTACACTTTTATTTCTTGCTCAAGCCCTTCCCATGCCACTCTTAACATTTCTGCAGCATGTGTGTTGAAAAATATCAACGAAAATGAGCAACTGTCTTATTCCCTGCCCCCTGTCCCTGCCTACTCAGGTTCTCTCTCTCCCATCCAGTGAGTGCTGGACTTGGACCTGTGCCATCTAATCCATCATCTAGTTTTGAAGTATCACCTGATCAATCGGGGAGAGGATCGTTAGTTTGTTTTCACAACCAGGGGATTTGGTTGGACCCCCCACCTAATATGACAATAAGTATGAGATACTAGTGATGAATACTATTGAGTTGTGGATTTGGAAACAGATAAGTCGGCAATTTCATTATATGATGGATTCAAAAGCCAAAACATTTCGAGCCAGTGTGCATCCAGAATTAAAGGGACTAGGTTTTTTTATTTACTAAACCTCAGTTTTACATTACGCTTTCACCAAGGTCCCAAATACGAGTCATTTATGAAGAACTTAGAAAACCTCCAGGATGCCAAAGTAGCATATTTTTGGCACCTCATATTTTGGTATGACATTCAGATTTCAGCCATAATGTTACTATCAGGTAATGGTGTATATTATAATATGCCTCCGCCGCTTCCTTAAGTTCACCTCTATAAGGAAATCAGATGCGATGATGTATCTGATTCATAAAAGTTTTTGTTCTGTGGTATCATGGTATCATGTATTCTAAGCATGCCAAATAAAATATGCTAAATATTTTGCAGTGGTAGTAGTTATTTGGAGCGGCGACTGAGAGCTAGGGTGATTTGCGCCTTAGGAATGGGTGGATAATATGGTCGGGGTAGGATATTTTCTTTGTATTTTATATTTTCTTTGTATTTACATTTATTGTATATTAGTTTGGAGTAAGGGTGGAGAGAAACTCGGTATTAGACTACTCCCAAAAAAGAGCGCAAAGGGGTCCACATCCGACGGATGGAGAAATCCCCTTGAAGTGCTCTCTACACAGCATCCCAAGTAAGGATTGGGATACCACTGAAAAAATCTGCTACTTCCAAGATTCGAACCTGTGCCATTGGGGTGAGAAACGAGTACAAAAGATACCGCACCACCTAAATATTTTTGTACGTGAAAAATTCACTCGCTGTTAATTACGAAAGAAGTAAGGATGCCTAATTACCATAACATCATAAATCCTTGCTCTTTGTCGGGATTTCCGATCTCCTAGCATATATATATATATATATATATATATATATATATATATATATAAACTTGGAAAAGACGCTCTCCGGCGACGCACAAACACACAAACACTAACACAAAAAACACTACACACATAGAAACATAAAAGAAGGACACTTACATTGGATATTTACGTTTCGACGGCACGGCCGTCGTCATCAGTGTGTAGTGTTTTTTGTGTTAGTGTTTGTGTGTGTATATATATATATATATATATATATATATATATATATATATATATATATTAGGTAATCTACCGTTTAAGGTAGGTTTTTGGATGGACACAACTATCAAATAAACATTTTGTGACTCCCCACCTAGCAAACTAATCTATATCGGGTCCCTCTTCATCTCTGTGTACTTCTTTCTCCCTTCATCCCGTCCAACATCCCTATCCTGTTCCTGCCCTTACCTCGCTTGCCCAACATTCTCCCCTCTATTACCCTCTTCAACATTCCACTACCGCTCAATACGCCCTTCATCCATTATTCCTGCCTTCATAGGATTTCTCTCAACAAACCCCTCTCCTCACCCACCATCTCTAGTACTTCCTCATTTGTTTTCCTTTCGGTCCATTTCACCCTCTCCATTCTTCTCCACACCCATATTTCAAAAGCCTCCAATCTACGTCTATCCTCCTGCTTCAGTGACCACGTTTCCGCGCCGTACATAGCTACGCTCCATATTAGAGTTTTTACGAGTCTTGTCTTAACATCCCTACTCAGCGTCCCCGTCATCAACTCCCTCCTCCTTGAGAAAGCCTCCTTGCCTAGCGCAATTCTTCTCCTTACGTCCCTACCACTTTGACCGTATTGGTCCAAAACACTTCCGAGATATGTAAACTGCTCAACCTGCTCTATTTTTTCCCCGCCTATTTTAATATTTAGCTTAGCCTTTTTCTTTCCGGAAAATCGCATAACCTTTGTTTTATTAATATTGATTCTCATCCCATATTTATCGCACTGAACCTCCAATTCACTCAGCAATGCTTGCAACCTGTACATGTCTGAGACATGTACAGGTTGCGGATCAGTCTCCTGTCCCTCCAATCCATTCCTATTTTCTGCAATACACGCATTAATTTTTCCCAATTCACTCTATCAAACGCTTTTTCGAAATCTACAAAACAGGCAAAAACGTCCTGATTGTATTCTATATTCCTCTCGACTAGTGATCTCATTACTGCAATGGCATCACGCGTACCTCTTCCTTTCCTGAACCCAAACTGATCATACCCTAAGTAATCATTTGCCTTACTCTCTATCCTTTTGTTGATGATCCTGAGAATAACTTTAGCTGCGTGGGATATCAAACTTATTGTTCTGTAATCCTCACATGACGAAGCCTTTGCCTTTTTTGGAATAGGAACTAACACCGTTCTCACAAAATCTTCCGGCCAGATTCCTTCCTCATAGATACTACGAATCAGTCCATATATGGCCTTCTTCCCACCTTTCCCTAACCATTTCAACATTTCTACAGGAATATTGTCCACCCCCACTGCCTTATTTGCTTTCATCTCCTTTAATGCCCTTTCTATTTCATCGTCGAGTATGCCTGGACCTAAGCTATCTTCTTCTACGTCATGTTCCTTTTCTATGTCTAACCTTGTCGGCCTAAGTTCTTTACCATACAGTGTTTCCATATATTCCTTCCATCTCTCTTGGATTTTTCCTGGTTCAACTATTATCTTACCCCATTTATCTTTAACTGTTAGTTATATATATATATATATATATATATATATATATATATAAACACACAAACACTAGGTTAATAAATATTAAACATACAGAAACATAAAAGAAGGACTAGTATATATATATATATATATACAGATTCAAACACGAAATCCCGCTATACGGCGAACAAATATTCATTCACATAGAAATAGAGATTAGGAAATGGGAAAGGAACACACATAAATGACGAACACAAGAGAGGTGGGGAAGGCGGATTTGAGCAGATCACAAATATAAAAATATTTTCCTCGACCGGGACTTGAACACCGGATCTCTCCACTTTCAAGTCACTCCAAGTCAAGTCGAGGAAAATATTTTTACATTTGTGATCTGCTGAAATCCGCCTTTTAATTATCCTTTATCTCCTGGGCAATGAATGGGAGCACTTTGGCGCTTTATAAGATCGCAGATTTCAGTGTAAAGTACGTTTTCTCGATATCTCAAGTGGTTAGAGCATCCGCCCGGCAAATGGAGAGATCCGGTGTTCAAGTCCCGGTCGTGGAAAATATTTTTACATTTGTGATCTGCTCAAATCCGCCTTCCCCACCTCTCTTGTGTTCGTCCTTTATGTGTGTTCCTTCCCCATTTCCTAATTTCTATTTCAATGTGAATGAATATATATGTATATATTGTATACTTTTCCCCTTCATCAAAATTCTCCACAAACTCTTCTAATAAATCCTAATATTGTGTTAGCTTGTCCACATTTTCCCCGTATGTTTCACCCTGGAGATATTGTGACTGAGGGTAACGCCTAAGTGTTTAATAGAGTCTACAAATTCCTTTTCGGTGTTCCCATTGCAGTAGGGGTTTGGGTGGGAGTTACTCTTTTTTCAAAAGTATGTGACTGCGCACTTTTAAAAATTTAATTCTAATTGCCAAATGTTGCACCAGCGTTGCATAGCATTAAGGACATCTGGCAAAGCTGCTGTGTTCTCAGGATTACGGATATCACGGTAAACCGCTGAATCGTCGGTAAATAAACATACTTTACTAGTGACTACGGAGTCGATGTCGTTAACATAAAGTAGGAATAAAAGAGGTCCGATGAGACTTCCCTGGGGATCACCTGAAGTAACTTTTACTGCCTTTGAGCTAACTCCATCTATCATTACTCTTTGAATCTGGTCATTCAAAGGCTATGTCACATTCAAATATGACATAGCCTTTGACGTCGCAATGCTTTTCTGACATCCGCATTGTACCATGTTGGTTCCGTGTTATCTTTTATATATTTACTGGAGATGAACTTGTTTACTGCTGAGCGCGTGATCCCAAAGAAGTCATTCCACGTATCCTCAGTATCTCGGCGATTACTATCTTTCTTAAAACTAACAAATTGATTCTCTAGCACGCACCTCAGGTCATTTTAGTCCCCTTCTTTAAACAAGTAAATTCTCCTTTGAGGCTTCATATTTCGGACCTTGGCATTTACTGCCCTGTGGTCACTGATTCCTTTTATAGTTTCTATAGTTAGGACTTTTTCGGGAATATTCATTGCTAACAAATCAAGAATATTATCCCCCCTAGTTGGCGAAGTGACAAATTGATTCAATGAGTTCGACATAAAAGAATTCAACAGCGATTCGCAGATATCTTTGTCTTTACCGCCCGTTTTAAAACTAAATGTGCTCCAGATAGGACATTGAAATCTCCACCGATTATAACGTCGCGATCATTGTGTTGGGATAAAGAACCTTTGGTTTGCTGATCTAATTCTAGAATTGAATTATCTTTGTCGTCCAGCGGCCTGTAAAATGCGCATTCATAAATTATTTTGGAAGCAGGACTTACAATTGAGCACCAAACGCTTTCCAAACCGTTACCTGGAATTACCTCAGCCCTGCTGACGCAAGAATTTTTAACTGCAATAAAGACACCGCCCCCGATTCTATACGAATTTGCTCTGTCGTTTCTGTAAACGGAAAAGAATTGTGGGAAAATTTCATCGCCGGCGAAATCACTGGATAACTAGCTTTCTTTTCGACTATCTGCGTCTGTGGGTTGAATAAGGAGATGATATTCTGCGACTTTGTTTTTTAAACTTCGAAAATTAACAACCAAAACAGGTAATGTTTCCTTGACATTACGGTTGTTTGAATTTTTAACGAGGCACGTTTTCTTAATATTATAGGACCCCTTACAACATTTTCCGTCCGATGCTCTGATTCTGATTATTATTAAGCGAACTACTGTCTGTACGAGCACTCGTATCTCTAGCACTGGATCTAATTTTATTGAAAGCCAAATAATTTAGCAAAGAAGACTTTAGTCTATTATATGACCTACATGCTGACCTACACTTTAATCTAAAAAAGCCCTGTAGTGCTCGAATATCCTACCCGCTACACACCTGTCGGCCTCAGACGTGTAGAAATGCATCTTCTCAAGTGAAGATACTATTAGCTCGATACTATTTAATAGGAAAGCGCAAAATTGCAATCATTACAAGGTAGTCGTAATAAAACAAGTAGTTTTTGAAAGGATGACATGGAAAAGCCTAGGGGCGTATCTTTCCCAGGAATATTTGACCCGAGGATCTCAAATTCCTTTCTAAAATACTGTTTTCCACGAGGTTCATCACCTGTGCGTGTTCTACCGAATCACCACAAACCACACTAGAGTCATTCACTCTTAAGATCGGTTTGACGGTTGAAGATGCAGCCCATACATTACACCGACCCCTTTGGCGTGTGGAATTCACATAATCAGGGAAGGGGGGGGGGGCAGTCACTTTCCCTTTAACCTGGGGTTCTACTGCCCAGAAAATTGCGTGATTTGTACTTAGTCATGGGAGCACAAATAATGACCCCAGAACCCAGAACTTTGATGTCGCTCAAATGGCACGGCTATTGGCTTTATAACCAGTAGGCTCTACCCACCTCGCCATTCCACTGTTTCACAAAGAGCCATGATACCCATCGGGAAAAAAATTGAACGATGTACAATGGAACGCCTAGATGAAAATAAACAACCATAAAAGTATTTGACTCACCACATTCTGTGATGCGAAGATGTAGGCACCACTATTGGCATTTGACCCAGAGCTGAGGAGAGACACGAAGCAAAATCTTAACTTTTAGTGCCCATCAGTCAGCTCGCTTGCAGGCGAATTTACGATGGAGGCGAAAGATAACACGCTGTAAACAGAAAAATAAACAACCGGAGTTTATACTCTGAGCGTTCCAAGTTTGAAGTATGTTGCCAAGGATTTTTATGACTACGTCATGGCTTTACTCCAAGAGAGAGAGAGAGAGAGAGAGAGAGAGCTGAAATGCATCATCGATGCCAAATTTTCCTTCGCGCACTTCTTTTAGGATTTGCACCGCCATGGGCGAAGGAAAGGCAAGAAAATAAGGAAAAGTTGAGAGAGGGAGAGATCTGGGGAACATGATAACATGGAAATAATCAACATGCTCTCAAATTGAACTAGGGGCACATGAAGTAAATACACAAAGCTATCGTTCAGTAAAAAAATTAGAGCTCTTTTACGTAATGGGGTCGAAATTGAACTCTGAGTCGCTCTTGTCTAAAAATGAAGTCTACAAATGGTAGCCGTTAAAAAAAGTTGGTGCAATTAAGAAATAATAAGGAAGAAAGTTGGCTTACCTGCTGGTCTCGAGAGGTTGCAGAGCTCAGAAGCGGCCAAGGCTTTAAAAGAGGAGAGAACAGCCTCTCAATACGACTTTAGTATCAATAACGACTGCACTGCACACGAACTCCTCCAACATAAACGAAGTCTAGAGGCAGCCATGTGAAATAAGATGCCTGCAGAATATTAAGCATTATCTTCCAAGTACCTTGCGTGAGGGTTGCTTGAAGGTCATGCGCTGATGTGGCCCAGATGAGATTGTTTGGGACAACAGCCAGCGTCGTCAAAGGTCAAGTGGAAATGTTAGATACGATATTAACTCTCCAAGAAAGTGAAGCACGCCCAACTTGACCTGGGGCACAGCACATATTACGAATAAAAAGAATACCTATCTGCTCGCGATATAAAACCGATAATCCCTGAGCCTTACGAAAGAGGTAATATTAATAATATTAATTGGTATTCGAGAAACATGATGTCGGTGTTTCTAAGACCCTGGGAAAACATTGCAATTGAAACAGTGACACCCATCAGCTGTTGGAAATGAGAATATTGAGAATGGGTTAAGTGTTATAATTCTCCTTTTGCAAATTCATTTTGAATTTATGAAAAAGTAGACCACAGCGCTAGCGAGGCACCGTAAAAATTGGCAGTTAACATTTAAAGGCGGAAGAGCATGAAACTATAATACCTTGAAGACTTAAAAAAAAGGACATAGTTGAAGTGTAATGGATCTTATTGGCCACATCAACTTCGATTTGGCAACGGTCAGCTCCGACGATTGAAGGTCAGCCCTTAACGAAATTATTGTACCTTAATAGAAATCCATACATGGAGAGTCTTGTTCATCCGGGATTGGCCAAGTGCCTGGTTGCCAATCCAAAGATCGCGAGTAATAGCACATCCGTTGGGTTTGGGGTTTTGTGCCAGCTCAAGATAAATGGCTCTTGGGAGACTCAGTGTCCATTCAGCAGTGGCTTTTCGTGATCCCGTCACCACTCTTGGACTAGTAGCTTCCAGCGACCCTTAGTATCGGATTATATTTTCAAACCGATTTAAAAAATGAAAGTATCCTCTTGAAACCATAGCCATATAAATCCCTGGAGTGCGCATGGTAAAATGTACGCATGGTAAAAATGTAAAATATTATTAATTTTGATATTAGTTCAGTTAAATTATCAAATAACATTTTGACGTTTTTTTATATGCAACCCCATTTGTGCAGGAAAAACATTTCTTATTACATTTGGTTCTGATTTTCATACGATCTTTCTTTTAGTTCCAGTCTTGCCTGGTGAAATATAGTTAATATTTCCCTCCGAGTTTTTGAGATAAGTTTTACAATCGCTATTTACCTAGTAAACAACTGGCACTATTTTTACTAGAGAAGTCAAAACACTGTTCTCCAATTAGTAGCAAGAGGATCCTAGTCTAAATTTTGTAGGAGTCGCGTGATTAAATGAGCGACATCAATACTTCGTGCTCTACTTGAACCCTCGGAAACACCCTGGGAGCCCTCACCTTAGCCAACCCCTCTTTGATCAACCCCACTCCCCTCCCCCCCTCCCCCTCCTCCAGGGTCTTGGGTGCCCTGAGAATGCCCCGTGAACTGCACGGAAAATGTGGGTCAGGAACGAAGGCGATCGATTCTCCTATCATCACTCGGCCGTGATGCCGACCGCGGATGCCGAAACTGCTCGCTCACTTTCTCCATCCTCCGTAATCCGCGATCGCTACGGAACTGGTCATCATCCAGAGGTATGCTCCCACTGCCAATGGAAATACTGCTGAAGAATCACTTAGGCCAGTAAGATAATTTGGCCAGTGAGACGACCATCGTTAGGGGAAGAGTGCCTATATGAAGAGAGTTTTGCATGCGCCGAGGTCAGTGCAGTGCCGATGTCAATAGTCAAATAAATTATGAGAAAAAGAAATTTGCAGACGAACTTCCACTACATCTCGCCTGAATCTGTCAAATAAATTGACGGCGGTGTGTCATTCTACACTTGCGCACTCGCCCACACGTTGACCGAAAGATCAAAATCTGGTAATATTTTCTTATGAAATCCCTTCGTTGTATATGGATGCATACAAATTTTGGTAGGTAGCAGTAACTTTTCGGTACAGTCAACTGACATCCTACAAGTATAGCTCACCGATTAAGACGTATTAGATGGCCCCTGAAAACTTCTTCTCATTGTCGTTGGGTTTGAAGTAGTGTTTAGCATCAAATGCATGTTTTCTTATGACTTCAAGGCTACAATGATACAATTCTAAGCCCTGCCAAGCACAGCACTAAAAAACCTACACTACAAATAAACTATTTCTCTATGTTACGTATCTGCCAACCTTCATGCAGTCCAAAATGTGTGGCCTTTTTCTCTCCCCACCCGGATTACCGAATATTCTGTCGCTAACTTAGTCATCAACAACCTATAGTTAACAAATGTTATGAAACAAGAAGGTACCTGATAATTTTAATTATAGTAAAACAATTACAATCCCCAAGAAAGGTGACACAACAGACTATTTTTATTATGGAACAATTTCAATTCTTTCACACGCACAAAATATTTTATTAAACATAATGAGAGAGGAGCCTAAAAGAAAAAAAATAGGATTGACCAAAATTTAGGAGATAATCAGTTTGGATTTAGGACAGGAAGTGGACCCAAAGAAAAGGTATTAGCACTATGACAGATTGTAGATAGGAGAATAGAGATTAATAGGACGACAAATCAAGTTCTTTAGAGACCTATAAAAGTCATCTGGAAAAAAATGACACCATTAGACGGTTTAATGTTGCCATTTAAACAGAATAAATATTCGAAATCCACCCTTCGTTTTTCTGAATTCAGCACTTACAATCAGCGTTTACGTTTTCTCGTATTTGGAAAATGGAAATTCAGAACTAGCTTTTTTGACGATATTTCTCTTTGATGGATGCAACGCCGATTTCACGCTGTTTTCTCATTCGAGATTTAAGGATGGCGTGCGAAGGATTGATGCGCAGGTTTTAATTGGAAGACCGCCAGTCTGCTTTGCTTCGTAAAAAGGTTGCCTCGCGGGAATCCCTCCCGCCATTGATGTTAAAGTTGTTGCGTGGATCAAGGGGGTGGGAAACGCTTATCTGTGGATCAGCGCAATTCGAAAGGCAGCATGGGAGGCATTTAACACCTTGACGATCCGTCGCGGTCATTTAGATTTTCTTCTTTTTCACCGAGTACTGCATTTCACACAGTTTTATTGATTTGAATAGGAATACAATTTTAAAGATGACTTCCATTTTGCAAGCATTCTTGAGGTTTGGGAGTAATGTGTTTAAGGAGATGGGTAGGTGTATAAATTCGGGAGTACGCGACAACGAGAGACGAGAAATAAAAGTTCATAATGATATCAAATCTTCGACGTGTGCTGTTCATCTTCTGACGCATCTTTTAATTTTCCCCTTAAGCATAAAAATCGAAAGGTTTTACAACATAAATTATCTTTTTATTGTTCATCTTTACAGGTGACAGACATCCTAATAATCACAGGAGGAAAGTGGACGAATCACAAAAGGGGCTTACATTAATTTTTCATTGTCATTTGGGGTTGTTGAACAAGGTATTTCATCTATATGTACACGTATATATATATATAATTTATAAAAAACAGTCAAGGAAAAATGCCAAGCTCATTGTTATGAATTGAAGTACGAGTAACTCGTACTTTATATTTTCATGCACGTCAGAAATATTTTTCCACTACTAATTGCTCAATCACTTTGTTGCGCAGACAATTGAAAAAATAAATGCAACCTTCGCTTCCAAATTACGCAATTTCTTTTCGCTCATGCGTCGGGTTACGCTTTGATGCTAGGGTAATCCTTCAGCGGAATCAGTAGTCCTCACAAATGTCGTAATAATACTCCATTTAAGCCATACCACACGCTATTTCGTCTTTGTTATTCCACGACTTCTTTAATTAGACGGAAAAGTTTGTCGAATAAACAGTCTCAATTTTTTAATTATAAGTATAAAACATTAAATAAGTCCACTATATCACAACATTGCATCACATTCACTATGTTTTTCACACGTTGAAATGATGGTTTCCACTTGTGCTAATTTTTGACCTCCTTAACAGAAAGTACTGTATGGCATTATCTTTGCATAATTGCCTGCCTACGTTTGCGATTCTCAAGAATACGCATTTAAGTCCAATTGGAATTAATTCAAGCGGACAAGAAGGCAATGTAAATGAAAATAGGGACTATGCCAGGTTAGCCTAAATTTTGACCAGTTTTATAGCAATGGAAAACAAAGTAAGGTGAGGAACATATTGTACACTTCCTTTATTGAGGTTACCTATTGCTCCAGCAAACTATGAGGCTCTCTTATCAAATTTCCCCGTGCACTCGAACAATCACAGAAGTAACTATTTGAGCACAATCGTCAACTGATGCTATTCAGAGAATAGACAACATGACCACCATTTTTGAAACGTTTAACTCGGAAATGCATACCTGGAATCGATGCCTCATGTGTTCTTCTGAGGCAAAGCACAACCTTCAGATTCTCACGACAACCGACTTCACCATCAGTTATCTCAAAGGCAAATACGTCATGTGCAAAATTATGCGTCCGCAATACAATTGCTAATGCGTACAAAAATAAACTCGTTTAAAATAATTTAGACTATTTATTCCATATTCGTAACAAGAAAAAAGATACGCGGTTATATAAAATTTCACATATCGGATACCGTATTTCTGTCATTCATGAGAGCAAATTAATTGTCACAACAACTTTAGCGTTTTGTTTAACGCTAAATTGATAGGAGTTAAAAAAAACGCAGGAAAAAGTCTAGCAAGCTCGGAAAGAAATCAAATTAGAACTCACTATGAGTGGTCAGACAAAATTACTTGGCAAAATATAAATTCATTCCTTGATTTAACAATTCACTCGGATTATTTTGAGGTACACGCATAATGAATGCAAAAACTTTGATTCACGTTCGGATAATTGTAATATTAAAACGATTATTTATTATCAATGGAAAAAGAAGCTCCGTTTTTTGATCGAAGTATTGACCTTAATCATCTTGTTTAAAAATTAATAAAAAAATAGTTTTTCAAAATTAAAATACTTATTAGAGAGGCGTTATTTCCTGATACGACTAATGGATTTTTTTAATAAATAAGTGTACTGGATCACTTGTGCGTTTTTATAATAGTTAAAACACTATTGAAAAGGAAACGTATAAAACATTATCTAAATTTTTATATTGGGCATTAATTTTTCTGTAGTCTTTAACATCAAAAAGTTTTGAAGAAGATGTGGTTGAAAAATTAATTTTTGTAGCACGAACTTATAAAAGTAAAGACGCTTGTTTTTTGTTTATATGATGACATTTAAGGGCAAATTCTAAATGCCACGAAGTAGATTCTTATCAAAATATTCGCCTGTAGAATATTTTGTTATGAATACCCTTGACGGCAGAATCTTAATTTATGCTAATTCAACAGCTTTTGCCAGTACGTGGGAAATATTTTTATTTTAATCGATACTGAATTTTCCGCAATACGCACCTACTCCAGAAATATAATTCGCTTTCCCCTTATTAATACTGATTTGACACTTTTACACGATATTAAAATAATTTTAGATATTTTATGAAGAAAAAGAGCCATTGGAAAACCGCAATGAAATAAATATGTTTAATTTAAGTTAACGTTTCCGTTTGCTCATTTTTCTTCCAATTTTCTTTCCCTCTATCAAAGTTTAGTGTTTTTGCTAAATTATGTTAAATGTTGCTCACTCTTGCAAAATAAGATTGTAGTCAGTTAGATTGTTAAATACGCAGCTGGATTCTTTACAGAAAATATCACAGTTTCCAGAGGAATGTAACCAAATTGCTTACCAAAATAAACATTAGTTTTTCCGAATTTGATCGCAATCATCTTTAAATGCGCTTGCTATATATTCGATTCATGTCTTCAAAGAAAACTCACTGGCCATATTTTAAACATGCAATATTGTTCCTATTTAATTCGCTACGCAAGGTATGTTATCGTAAGGCTCCTTCTGGTCACATTTTTGCTGCAGTAATCTGAGGGTATTCCTGCTTAACCCTTTAAGGCCGTCGGTTATATCAAACTGCGAGAAACGATGCATTTATAAATTCATCGCACTTGCCGATCAAAATTTTTTCAATCTTACTCATGCAAGAAAGGTAAAAGCATTGCATGAAATTCTATCACTCAAATAAATCGCGATGCTTTAAGTTTCGTGGAATTTTCCTCATGACTTAATGACTTAAATGACGACTTTTTACTAATACAAACATGACTAACGACGCAAATAATTTTGAAAGTCATATAATGAAACATGCTGATGTGAATAACAATTATTGTCTTCGGAACAGTTGCATTTTGGAGAACTGCTCATTGAGATGCATTCTTTTTTTTGTAATTTTGTGTTTTTTTTACACATAGATACAAAAAATCAAAGCCAATTCTCAAGACAGTTGAAATAAAATCAACAGCTCTAATTTACATACAAGTTAAATGGAATGGCCATATAGTTGGATTTGCGGAGCCCTAGCTAAACACTTTGGCTTCCCTGTAGATAATGCGATGGACACCAATAATATCTGTTTTAAAAAAGCTCGTGATTCGATGATGGTCGCGATCGGAACTCTTGTATTGTGATAGGTTGTAAGAAAATATTCTTTCCTTCTAGTATGACTGCGAGAGACTACCACTCCTTCTATTCGTTTCTATGTCTCTTTTTTTAATCCAAATTTAAAATTTTTTTGAAATACACAAAAGTGGAAAAATTATCTACCGACGTTAATGTTTAGGAAAATCGAAAAATTTCAAAAAAGTAATTGCGACCTTAGTTCTTATTCATGTGTTATAAATCATTTAAGTAGAAAATAAGCCGTAAGAAAAATCATAAACATTTGGTCCAAAAGATGAAGATGCACGAATGTTACCAAACTTATTCTTTTAAGAAGTACATGTGACATCAATGCACGGTCTCACAAATATTAGAAGTCATTCTCTTCATCGATCGCGTATTAATTCACCATCGTTTCCAACAGGAACATAACACGAGAACTAACCACTTCAATGTTCTTCACAAGAGAGTGACAGTTGAAATAACTTGTTCTCGGAGAGAGCGCACTTGACACGGTACACATTTAAAAAGATCCACGACACACATTGAAATTCATGTTAGCTCTGTAAAATATTGATTGGCATTCGATTTTCTTCCAATTGACTCATAGGTTGCGTCTGCAGACGAACAAACGAGATATTACTGTGAATGTTTTTTCTGTTCTTCTCTTGTTTCATAAAGGTGCAAAGGAGAAAATTCATCATCTGTTACTGTTTATCAACATTTTGCCACTGCGATGGACACGGGAAAAGGACGTCCGAAGAGGGTGTCCGAACCTTCAGATGCTCTCCTTCCGCCGCCGAGCCATTTTAGCTCCACGTCCTTATGTCACAAAAATGAATTCATTTCCCAAAGACCTGAAATAAGAAAAGAAATAATAACAAGATCAGATTATTCAATTTTTGTATACAAGGATGGTCTGAAAAGTTTCCGACCTAACAAAGACACAAGACATTTTTGTCCGAATCAGAAAATTTCAGAAAAAATGTCTTAACACACACACACACTGACCGGAGGACCCGGGTTCGATTCCCGGGCAAGCCTCTATGGGCACCTACAGCTCCACTCAAGCTTTGTGATTTTTCGGGTACCAGTCACGATGCCACTTTCCATGGAGCAATGATATGCAATAAAATTGTGTATTAAGCTTGGGAAAATTGGTTTGAAGACCATGACCATGGTTAAGGATGCTCATGGAGATGGAGAAATGTCCCAAGTGATGGTTTTCTACGCCTGCACAAGATTTTCTGGGAGGGTGACGATGAGGAATGCCCTGGACAGCCATCAACAACACAGTGCGATGAAAACGTGCAAAAAGTGAGACACATGCTCAATTTTGATTGACCCCCCAAGTGTCAGGGTGTTAACAGAAGATTGCAATATTCAGAAAACTGCAGTGCATTGCGTTCTTGCAGAAGATTTAGCCATGAGGAAGGTGTGCCAAGATGGCACCCAAGGTGCAGTCGGAAGACCGCTTACCTTGGATGGACCTCTTGGACCACTGGAAAAGTGACCCGAATTGTTTACAATTGGTGGTTAATGGTGACGAGATATGGGTTATTGAGTACGACCCAATTATAACCCCTTTGTGTACTATGCTGAACTACTGAATAACGTCAAAGAGGCCATGGCAAGGTGCCTGAACGAGGATCCTGTTGATGCCTTACAGGAATCATGGCGAGAACAACATGCGAGATCGCACTCTCGAAAGAAATTTGACTTTTCATATTCTATTGCTAATTGCTATTACACGATTTTTGCTGGCAAGTTCCTTACTCTCCCCTGAATAATCCAGAAAATACCAATTGGTTTTGAAATGATAATTAATACTGAAAAGTAGAGATTTTTTTATCACTCAGCTGCAATTTCAAACAACTAACCATTTTCTAAGAATATTTGCATCTTGATTTATATTATTGTGCACTGATTCCGAGCCTTCATAGCTCAAGGCTATGTCATTCGCAAAGGCATTTGATCTTTGCATCTGGCTGAGGAGCGAACATTGTAAGTCTTTCTACCAAAATGATCTTTACGTTCGAAAATGTTCTCCCACAGAAAATTATCAAAGGGCAAGGGAAAGTACGTTAGAGAAAAGACACTGAAGACATCGGGGAAACTGTTTAAAATGGAGAAGAGCAATTATTTTTCCTTCAATTCTACAATTAAATTTTGGTAAGAAGGCGACTGATAATGACTATTATTTTCACCCGCGGAAAAATGCCAGTTTAGCTCTGGTAGGAATGTGGAATATTATTTGAGTCAAAAATTCAATTAAAAACGTTTTCTGTTCTCTTTCATCCTCCCATTATAACGGCAAATATCACACGGCCTCAGGCGTCATTTTTTCGGCACACGCCACAATACAATCACTTATATTCCAAAATAAAATGGAGTAATTTATTTATCTTTATGGAAAACTACTCGCCAATCCCTAGAGTCGAGTTTTCATCCCTGTATGAAACCGCAGGGCTTCAATGGCAAATAGCAGGATTTGTCTACTCACGATTTTAAAAATAAAAATTAACGGGAAAAAAATTCCATTCCTCTCCGCAGAGACCTTTTTTTTCCTCGAAATGGTCACGTATCGGGCATTTAAACACCGGAAAACATGCACGTTTCAAAAATTTAAATCAGAAAAAAGTTCAATTTCCCGTATTCTGGCGATGAATAGGGAGGTACCTGCATACAATATTTCCCCAGGAAGTCTACATTACCCGTAATGAATCCGCATGTGTTTTGCATCCCCGCACGTTGGAGCCGGGTGTCATATTTGTCCTTGGTGTTCGCCGGGACATAATGCACTCGCGTCATCAGCAATGCTTCAATCGCAGGGGTTCCAAATGATAGGGCACGGTCGCCCAGGATGCAGCCTAGTCTTCATTTATCTCGCGCTCCCTGGGAGTCTGCAACCGAAGTGACTTTCTGTGGACGAACCGCAGTAGTCAAGCGCACGATCGCGATTTATCCTCAAACTACACCGGCTATTAAAATTCTTACCGCGGACAATATACAACCGACTTTGAGCCTATCGTAATGCTATCTAGGTCAGCCTTCTGAGGGCGGGAATCATCGAATAATCTCGAGACCAAGCCGGGGGCTATACGCTAGCAGCACCCCCAGGAGTAATGCGACAGATGATTACTCTCCAAGAGTCATTCAGTCGATTGAGATCGATTCACATAGGAAATAAAAATCTAGTGAAATTGAGGTTATATTCAGAACGATATCTTCCCTCCTCTTTTCATTTCTACAGATTATTTGTATGTAATGTCTAAGGGTTAGGTGGAAGGATGGACTATAAATCTCAACCTCGCCCAATTAAGTCAATAAATAAATTACAGAAGGTTACAGACTAAGAGTATGGCGACAATGAAATTGTATGCTCAGAGAATTGCTGGTTGTAGTCAATCATACAACTTGATGTGCCTCTTAATTTCTTCGTGCTTGGTCCTGGCTAGCAATGGTCACTTATTTCTTAAATATCGTCTTTTGAGAGGCATATTATCTAACAATATCATGGAAACTTTTAGTTAAAATATATCTGAATAAATACCGTGTGATTCACCAGCAAGGTGTGTGGCAGGGGGTGCAAGCACCAAGTGGGATGGATAAGATATAAAGGAGAGGAAGGGTAGTTAAAGGATTCAGAAATGGGAACAAATATTCATGAAAAAAATCCAAAATAGTATACACGAAAATCCATTTACATACTAGCGGAAAATTGTCACTATCGGACATTGCCTATTGCTTCCGCTGTCAGCCTCGCATGACTCGAGACTCACCTCTTCCAAAACGAATCCTTCACGTCCTCCGGGTGTTAGATTGTCGGTGCAATTCTTCACCGTCACCCGAAGTGACTTGCTCGCTGATCAACGCAGAAGCACGACTTCACCATGGCTAAAATGCTATCTGAAACGACCCTTCGGTGATGTCGAACGATTCAATGACTGGACTCTAATGGGTTTCATGCCTCGAATATATTATCTACAACTGTTCCGTAATCGAAACTTTTACAAACTATTCCTATTCTCTAGTTGGGACCTTATTCGGTAGGGTTTAAGTTTACTAGAATTAAACTAGAATGAAAATTCATCGAGAGCAAAGACTTCAGTATTAGTTATACGGCCAGAATGACTCAGAATGAGCATAAGAATATAAGAGACCATACTTTATTCACGCCTTGGCATACTATATTCCATCTAGTAATGGGAAAGTATTTACATATAGGAATAAACTTACACGACGTATCGACTATGGAAAATGTAGGCAATTGGAATATTTTCATTCTTTATGTGAACTTGATACCCTGCCGTAAGAGAAGCGATGCCGTTTGAGCAATGTTCAAGGTCCTTCGATTATCATGCTAAGAAAATTAAGAATTATTAATTAATTTGAAATTGCCCAAACAAATGTCCAAATAAAATTGAACAACTCACTCGTGCATTTTTCCAGAATATTCTTGTTTTGGTTTGAAATACTGACGGTAGCATTACAGGCTGGTGAATAACTGCACATTTACCTAACAAAGGTCAATCGAGTTTCATCTAAGGAATAGTTCCTTCTGACCTTGCGTGGTTTTGGTTCTAGGAAACATAAAGGTGGGCAATAATTAATTGGCTTACCGGGATATTGGGGTATTCACGCCAAAATTAGCTCGTGGTTGGAAATAGATACTTTTGAACTTTGATGAATGTTCCATGACACCTACAACAAACATTAGTCAATCAATAGCCATGATTAATGGTTTGAAACAATGATTAATTACTGATGAAGTTCATCGTCTCCAAGAGACTGAAATTCTGAAGATACTTAGCAACTATTGAATCAATAATTCCAGTTTGGATAAGGTGGATCATTAGAGCATTGTGGCAGGAGTTTCTTCCAAAAAGGCACAACCATGAACCGTAACTTAGTTGTCTCTGTGACCTTAAAAATAACCAATTTGGTGCAATTAATAAAATAGTGGATGAAGATATAAGCCCGAATCTAATAGTCTTAAATACTTTAAAGATTAGATGGAAATAAAGTTCGTTATAATAATGTGTAAGGAACCTTATTGGTCCCGATCAGAAGTAACAGTGAAGGAAAATATGCATAATTCGATTATTTCTCACCCTAAAAATATCACGTCAATATAAAAAAATATATTTTATAAACTCTCTTATAATGCAACATTTTTAAAGTGCAAAAATCATGCTCCTTGACCGGGATATTTGTTCTCAGGCAAATGATTTCTATTCGCTATTTCTATGCGAAATTATTGCATTGTAATGTATATATATATATATAATAGATTCACAACAAATTTTGCCTACGATGTTTCATGTTCTTGCAACATACACGTGGGTGGTCTGCAAAGTTTCCGACTCAGAAAATTTCAGAAAAAATGTCTTGTATCTTTGTTAGGCTGGAAACTTTTCAGACCACCAACACATAAGGGATGAACACAAGGGAGGTGAGGAAGGTGGAATCGAGCAGATAACAAGTGAAAAAATATTTCATAATTTCATGTATACTTCTATGAAATTATGAAATATATGGAATAAACAATATATCATATAACAATATATGAAATAAAGCAAATCCCGTTTACAAAGGAAGTTATGTTGCCGCACTCTGTACTAACTTTCCGAAATTTGAAAATTCCCACCCTCAACCGCCATTTTTTATTACTTTGCCAGCATACCTTGCGCCTCCCCTAAGACTCCGTATTCCCCCGACCGAGAACTTTCAGTCTGACCTGTGAGTGCCCTATTACGTGATATATATATATTTGTGTACCATTGTGCTGTCCAAATGTTATCTTTCTTTCGTGAGTGCTTCTATATTATCGGTGTTATTGTTATAAGGTAATCTACCGGTTAGGGTAGGTTAATGGATGGACACAACTATTAAATAAATATTTTGTGACTCCTAAAAAAACACAATCCATCATCCTACTTTACATCAGGTCCATATTCACCTCTGTGTACTTCTTTCCTCCCTTCATCCCGTCAAACATCCCTATCCCTTTGGTCGTTTGCCTAACTTTCTCCCCTCTATTACAGTCTTCAACATCCCACTGCCGATCAATACGCCCTTCATCCATTTTTCCCACCTCCATAGGATTTCTCTCAACAAACCCCTCTCATCACCCACCATTTCCAGTACTTCCTCATTTGTTTTCCTTTCGGTCCATTTCACCTTCTCCACCCTTTTCCACACCCACATTTCAAAAGCTTCCAATCTACTTTTATCAACCTGATTTAGTGACCATATTTCTGCACCGTAAATAAATACTCTACATATTAAAGAATTGACGAGGATTTTCTTAACACCCTAACTCAATGTCCCTGTTATAAACTCCCTCCTCATGAAAGCCTCTTTCCCGAGTGCTATTCTTCTCCGTATGTCTCTACTACTTTGACTATTTTGGTCCAAAACACTTCCGAGATACGTAAACTGTTCTACCTGCTCTATTTTTTCCCCTCCTATTTTAATGTTTACCTTAGCCTTTTTCTTTCTGGAAAATCGCATAACCTTTGTTTTATTAATATTGATTCTCATCCCATATTTATCGTACTGAACCTCCAATTCACTCAACAATGCTTGCAACCCCTTGGCTGACTGAGCAACTAATGCTTGGTCATTAGCAAACCTAACCGATTTTATCCTCCCCTCCGACTTTCATTCCTACCTTCAGTTCTTCCCATGCCTATTTAATCATTTCCTCCACATATACGTTGAACAGCACCGGGGAAAATGGGCAACCCTGCTTCTTAACGCTGCCCATCCGGATTCTCTGTTCCCCACTCGCACCTGAGCAGTCTGAGACCTGTACAGGTTGCGAATTATCCTCCTGTCTCTCCAATCTATTCTTATTTTCCTCAATAAACTCATTAGTTTTTCCCAATTCACTCTATCAAACGCCTTTTCGAAATCTACGAAACAGGCAAATGCGTCCTGATTGTATTATATATTCCTCTCGATTAGAGATCTCAATACTGCAATGGCATCACGCATACCTCTCCCCTTCCTAAACCGAAACTGATCATCCCCTAAGTAATCATTTGCCCTATTCTCCATAATTTTTTTGATGATCCTGAGAACAACTTTAGCAGCGTGGGATACCAAACTTATTGTTCTGTAGTCCTCACATGATGTAGCCTTTACCTTTTTCGGAATAGGAACTAACACCGTTCTCACAGTCTTCCGGCTAGATTCCTTCGTCATAGATACTACGAATCATTCCATATAGACTTTTCCTCCCACATTTTCCTAAATATTTCATTGGTTCCGCAGGAATGTCCACCCCCACGGCCTTATTAAAATGCATGCGTCTTAATGCGCTTTATATCTTATCGTCGAGTATGCCTGGATCTAAGCTATCTTCATCTACGTCATGTTCTCTTTCTATGTCTAACCTTGTTGGGATAAGTTCTTTACCTAACAGTTCTTCTATAAATTCGTTCCATTTCTCTTGGATCATATCTGTGTCAACTATTACCTTGCCCGACTTATCTTTAACTGTTAGCATAGATCTTCCCGTCTTACTTCCCGATAGTGCTTCTGCCTCTGCAAACTTTCCATATCCTCGCACTGTGCCTTCCACCATGCTTCTTTTGCTTTATTTGTGGCCCGTCTCAATTAATTATTTAACTCATATATATATAAAATATACATATTTTTTCAATATATACATACATACATATATGCCATGCACTTTGGTTTCACTTCCGACGCTTTCGATTCACACATTTTCCGGTGGACATGGAATCAAAGCGACTGCTTGGTGGTCAGAGGTGAAAGGAACGGGGTCAGGGACCGTTCGCACTCACTCTTTGAGGTGTTGGAGGCGGCCTCCCCGTCCTTGGGGGAGGTGCCGTCGGCCCCCCGGCCGGTCAGGCAGCACACGTGGCTCCCCTCGTAGACGACGCACACGGCGCGCGAGCAGCTGGCCCGTCGCCCCGACTCCCTCGGCTGCGAGGGCAAGTCGTCGCGATTGAGGCGATCGCGCTCGTCGCCCCCGTGTGAGACGGTCAATCGGCGATGCACGGTGCCGTTGGCGCACCACTCCTGCTCGCCCTCCCGCGGCCGGTCGATGAGCAGGGTCACCTGGTGGCTGTCCGGTTCGCTCAGGAACTCCCCCGAGTGGTACCGGAAGTGGACGTGGTGCAGTCGGTTGCTGCGGCGCGAAGGTGTAGGGGAGCCGGTTACGGGCCGGTGCTTCCTGTATCTCCGGTGCTTGCCGCGAAGGATGTCGGAAACCATCCTGGCAGATGGATGGAAATGAGAATGTTACTTTTTGGACGGCGAACATTTAGATACATATAGATATTTGAGTACCCTGCAAGCTAGCGCTAGGGCGTATGGCAGGGGATGAGTACATACCAGAGTAATATTTACCCGAACATGACACTCTCGCGGTCGGACAATGCTATTATGATCCTCTATCGTTTGTGGAAAAAATGTCATCTTAAATCTATCTGTTCCACTCATAATCTCTCTAATTTTATTAGCATAATCTCTCCGACCGTAGTATGATGGGGGTAATAATACATTTTCAACATCATCCCAAAAGGGGCATATGCACTCCCAACTTATCCAAGAGATTCAAACTGTAATTTGACCTTCGGTCCGTGGGTGATTCTCAAACTAGATATTCTGATAATTTTGATACGCTCCTCAGTTTGTCATAACAAAATTTCACAAATCTAGCTCCTCTAGGCTGCACGTGATCCAGTGCGGCAATCAATCCAACTTCTTGACCATACCATGTACTAGCAGCATAATCTAAATGAGACCTAACGAGTGAAAAATAACATTTCTCTTTTATCCTTTTATCGCAATTCCCTAACAAACTTCTGATAAATCCTAATTTTTGTCAGCTTGTCTACATATTCCCTGTATACGGTATATTTCACCCAGGAGAGGTCGTGAGTGAGGATAACACCTTAGTACGAGTAGTATTTAATCTAACGCCTCGTATTTAATTGAGTCTACACATTCCATTTCGGTGTTGACAATGCAGTTTGGGAGGGATTTGCTTTTTTCCAAATATTTATCACTACCCACTTTTTTAAGTTTAATTCTGATTGCCATGTATCGCTCTAGCGTTATATAGCATTTAGATCATCTAATTAAGTTGATTTATCCTCAGGATTAGGGATGCCACCGTAAAAACACTAAGCCAACGTGATGAAAGTCTTAGGGCAAAATCTGGGTAATTTGTCTCAAGTTGAAGTCGCGTCCAAGCCACGCTCGTTAATGAAACCACTTTGCACGTTTGTTAAGCGCGATCTTACTATTTCCCTCGAATCCATTTCGGTCAAGTTTATGGAATATATAGTTGCTGGTTCGATCGTGAGACACCTTGATAACCTCGAATCATTAATGAAAAATCAGCACGGTTTCCGAAAATATAGGTCTTGCGAGACAAAACTTGTGCTTTTTGTTCATGCTATTCTTAGTTCGGGAGAAAGCAACGTTCCAGTGGACGCGATTTTTCTAGATTCCAACAAAGCCTACGACAAAGTACCTCATAGTAAACTACTCGCAAAGCTAGAAGTATTCGTATGAAAAAAAATAAAAATATCCGTGGTTCCATTAAAGTCTTTTTGAATGGCCGGGTTCAAAGAGTAGTGAGGGATGGAGTTAGCTCAAAGGCAGTAGAAGTGACTTCAGATGTTCCCCAGGGAAGTCTCATCGGGCCTCTTTTATTCCTACTTTACGTTAACGACATCGACTCCGTAGTCACTGTCAGTGTATGTTTATTTACTGACGATACAGTGGTTTACCGTGATATCCGTGATCCTGAGGACACGGAAACTTTGTCAGATGGCCTTAACTCTATACAACGCAGATGCGACACTTGTCAATTAGAATTAAATTTAAAAAAGTGCATAGTGATGAATTTTTGGAAAAAGAGCAAAAGCCTCCCGAACGCCCACTCCATAAGAAACACCGAAAGGGAATTTGTAGACTCGATTAAACAGTTAGGCGTTACCCTCAGTCACGATATCTCCAGGGTGAAACGTACGGGGAAAATGTGGACAAGCTAACACAATATTAGGATTTATTAGAAGAGTTTGTGGAGAATTTTGATGAAGGGGAAAAGTATACAATATATACATATATATTAATTCACATTGAAATAGAAATTAGGAAATGGGGAAGGAACACACATAAAGGACGAACACAAGAGAGGTGGGGAAGGCGGATTTGAGCAGATCACAAATGTAAAAATATTTTATAGTATTTATATTTTAAAAGTAAAATTATAATATAGAGTAAATGTGATGAAAAAGTCCAAGAGAAATATTATCTGTCGCTGGTTAAGCCTCATTTATAATATGCTGCAAGTATAAATGGAATCCTCACGAAGTTGGATTAATTACCGAATTGGATTGCGTTCGTCGTAGAGGAAAACGTTGTTATGATAAACTTAGTAGCGTATCCAAAATATTAGATCAGCTAAACTGGGAATCAGTCTCGGAGCGATGGTTAAATTGCAGATTGAAGCTTATGCATACATTGGAAGGGCATTTCTTTAGCAGTGATGTTGAAAATGTATTATTACCCCCATCGTACTACGGTAAGAGAGATCATGTCAATAAAACTAGAGAGATTAAGTGTAGAACAGATATATTTAAGATGTCATTTTTTCCAAGAACGATAGGGGATCTGAATAACATTTTTCGACCGCGGGGGGGTCATATTTGGGGAAAAATATTCTGGTGTGCTTCACCCCCTGCCACACACCCTGGCGGTGTCTTGCAGGGTATATAGTATTTAAATGAAATAAAATGCTGTCAGCAGACGATTACACCATTAGCGTGGCTTCAAATGGTGGAATCGCTTCGTCCCGAGCTGTTCCAAATTTAGAGTGATGCATGTGTACCCAGCACGGCGAATGTAAAAGGTCAGCCATTTTCATTTAATGCATGAAAAAGCTCTCTCGACGTCAAAGAGGAAGTCTTCTCAAGTGATTTTACTTCAATTGTTAAGATCTTCTGAGGCTCTCTTCTAAACTGGATTCACGTCACATAAAAGTGTTGAGCTCTTAGAAAGAAACCTTGAAACATTTTTTTTTCACCTAGAAACCTAGGAGCATTTTCATTCCAGGACGCGTGAAGAGGAATTGACTAGTGCTGTATCGCACACGACAATAGCATCACCCCCGTCCTGTTAAGCTTGAGATCGCTTTGAGAAAGGATGGAAGATCTTTTCTCCACAACCCGGGGGGGGGGGGTGAATGCAATTCTCGGGGCCAACCTGCGTTGTCAGTTGCAGCAACGCCGGCTGGCTCGCGGAGATATTGCAAATAAACAGCAGCAAATATTACGCTAGTAAAGTTGTTACAGTTAAGTTTAACATACATTTTGTGATAAAAATTAATTTATATTATGAGCTTTTCATGTAAATGAAATGGAAATTTAATGATAAACATTTCAGATATGTTTGTACCTTTTTTTAATATGAAATTCATATTTGTCATCCGCGGGATTCAAAATTTTCTTTAGAAGTCCGAATTGTTGGCGATCGCTGAGATGAAATGATAGGGAAATGGGGAATAAAACGAAATTGGGAGAAAAAAAAGAAGGGGCCAAATAGTGTGATGGGACATTTTAATTTGGTAATACATCCATAATAATAATTATAATAAAACGTCTTCATTGGGACGAGAACGAGAAAAACTAGATTATCTCTTTTGCCACCTAATTCCTCATTGTTTGCAGGCGTAAACACGTAAACACTGGGTGTAGAAATTTCTACAGTGATTGTTGGAAAATACGAAATCAAATATATGAGAAAATCATGGTAATTAAAAAAAATCTACACTGATAAAAAAATTGGGTGGAGTGAGAAAAGCCATACACATTTTGGGAAAAGCGTGAGGAAAGTAAACTGACAACGAATTCTTAACGAAAAATAATCACTTCAGAAAAACATCCACCCACACATACACAAACACAGGAAGGTGCTAAAAAACCTGCAAAACCTTTGACTACAATGTGGTAAAATTTATAGAGGATACAAGGAGAAATATCTTTTTTCAAGAAACTGTAATAGTAACTTTATCGGAGTCACCCGCTATGTGTGCATTATAATGCAACCATTTCAGAGAGTAAAAATCATTCGCCTTGACCGGGATTCGAACCCGGATCTCTCGATATCCGGCCGAGTGCTTTAACCACTTAAGCTACTTATGAGAAATATCTTAATATTTGTATTGCAAATATTTACTTTTTAAGAGTCTCATTGACTAGCTCGTTGTCTTCTTGATTCTCTCACAACATAAAATGAACGCGCGTCCGAGAAAAAAGTGAAATCCATGCGTCCGAATTTCATGAGCAGAAATCAATAAATTCATACGATTACACCGGAGAAATCTCCCGCAAATGTAAGACAAATGTGACCCCAAAAGGGTTTGAGAGGATATTTCCCGAGGGAGGATTTGATTAACACTTAAGTGAAATGATAAATCCATTCCCTAATTGTTGCCATGCCTATTTCAAAGCCCCCTCCCCATTGCCGTGATATTTAAGCTTGAACAAAGTAAAACGCCTCGAGTTATGTTTAATATTTACCATAGATCCCTCCCTTCAACTCTTAGATGAAATTTTATGAATATCCGCACAACGTATTTTGAACCACCGCGTTCGATATGGCGAAGTGGGATAAAATGAGAAGAGCCTTCGCTTGGTAATACAAAATACAAGTACAGTAATCAACAGTATTCATGAACGGAGCTCGGAACGCCTTTTGCGATGAAATAATAAATGGAATCTCAATCTGAGAGCACGCGCTTGATGTTTGCTCAAACCTAATGAGAATCTCTTCCCTTTGAACCAAACCCTGGAGTTGACTCCTGTTGAATTGCATTAAAACCCATTACCCTGGCTCGGCTAAGATATGTCTTTTTTAGGACTTTTAATGATGCTCCAGCGTGAGTACGAATGCGAACTCTGGAGAAGCAAAATGTGTGCGATACACTCAGGTCTGATTGCGCAGAGGCCTTGTTAGCAAATGTAGACGTTAAATGCTTTTGGGTCATATTCATTCATCTTCTCCGTCGAGTGAGAACGCTGCGGTTTAATGCGTCCGAGACGGGGGAAGTTAGCTCTAATCAAGACGCAGTGGGAATCACTGAAGGAAAGACACTCGGGAGAAACTTCCATAGAGATGTCAACGGAATATTCCAATCTTAGTCATGATGATAACTATAAAAATATACGACAATTATTGTCGTAGTGTTCTATCGTACATTCGGGCAACCTGCACGTATGGAAGACGTGCAATTTTCATCAACAAATACCATGGATTCTCCAGACAGGTCATTCATATTCATGGCAGGTCTTCTGGAAATCTACAGGGTGCGTTCCAAATATTATGCAATTACTTTTTTGAAGTAATTTATTGAAAAAAATTGAAGTAACAATTTGAACAGCAGTTAAAATTCTTCAAAGTACTGTCCTTGGGCCTCTGCACACTTTTTCCAGCGGCTCTTCCATGACCAATAAGCGCCCTGGAATCCGTCTTCGGGGACCTCTCGCAAGGTGACGAACACCTTGCGAGAGGTCCTTTGTTTACCCTACGATATGCTCTTTGATGTAGTCTTAGTAAGAATTCAATGATGCGATAAACCTTATTCACAACACATTTACGTTTAAGTATAATTTCCGTCCATGCATTGTTTTTTGTGGAAGGGGACTGGTTGAACATTAATGCACTAATACTTACCAAGTATCTTCAATTAATGCTACGGGAAAAAAAAGATACATCGGCGTAATCCAGGTGAGGTGGGAGATTCAGTTGAACGAACTTTCCAAGGGATTAAAATGTACAGATTTCTAGAACAATGGCACCGCCGAAAACTGGAAAGCTGAGGGATATACAAAATACTACATTGTACCCTTTTCCATTTTCTTAAAGAAAACAAATTATAACACTTCAGTGATACACATGGCTCTTGTTAAAACGTGAAATCAGTGCATCTACCCCAGTTGTTAAAAAAAAGTTCGTTTAAAAAAAAAATACGTACAAAATACTGTTGGAGGCAGACATTTATGAAAACACGGGATTACTTATAAATATGAAACTGTGGCCCTCAGACGACGATCCGCAGTCATGACACAGTAAACCGCAAGTTATCGAGGGAAACGAACAGATGGGACTTTATTGCCGGGCAATATAACAATACGGAAAGTGAAAAATATTCAAAGTTGTGATTTTTCAAAAAGGGAAGATGTGAAAATTAAATCATTGGCACTTTTAATTTGTTATTTCAGAAAAACAAATCTTTGATCAGGGAAATTTACGCACAAGTCTTCATGTGACCCCCTACGGTATACTCTGGTCAGCACCAACCCGGGCTCAGAGGGCTTGGGGGCTGAGAGCGGCCCAACATTACGGCTCACGGGCGGGACGCCGTATCAGAGCGGACTTACCTCCTCTTCATCTCGGAGTCCGCCTCGCAGTCGCTGACGATGATCGCGGCCGGCGGGGCGGACACGACGGAGGGGGCGGGCGAGGCGACCTCGGCGATCGTCGCAGCCGCCTCCGCCTTCCTCTTCATCGGCGCCTGCGGGGAGTGGCGTCGCATGAAGGAGGCCGTGGTCCCGTGGCCGGCACTCGCAGCCGTCGTGCAAGCAGACAGGTACTGCCGGACGGATGACCGAAAGTGCGGGTGGGATAGGCCGTAGACTATGGGGTTGTAGATGACCGAAGCCTTGGCGAAGATGGCCGGCAGCGTGGCCGTCCACGGGGTCACCCTCTCCACGTCCCCGAACTGGCCTATCATGCTGACAACCGTGTAAGGGGTCCACGAGATCAGGAAGAGTAGGACCAGGGTCAGGATCACCTCGGCGGTCCGCACCGCGTTGGAAGAGCGGGCCCCGGAGCGGTGGCTGGCGGTGCGGTGGTGGTTGGTGTGGCTGGTAGTGGGCGTGGCGCTCGTGTTGGAGCTAGCGTGCCTCTGGCCGGTCCTGTTAGGGGCCTGGCAGTGCTGGTGTGGGGAGTGTTGGTTGGCGTGGTAGTAATAGTGCGATCTGCAGCTCATGCTCGTCCCGCCTCCGGCCATGTTCCCGACGGAGGGCGGCGACCCACCGGACATCATCCCCTTGACCGCCGCCATCTCCTTCCCGTGTGCCCGGATGGCGGCCAGGATGAAGGCGTAGCAGTAAGCTATGACTCCCACGGGGACCACGAAGCCGAGGGTGAGCAGGTACACGTAGTAAGCTCTATTCGCTGGGTTCCTGGAGAGGTAGTCCCAGGAACAGGATGTGAGGAATCCTTCGGCGACGTATCGGCTCCACCCGAAGAGCGGCGGTCCAGACATCAGAGCGCAGTAAATCCAGATTACTACGCAGACCTGCGATGTTGGGAACAGGGCGAAAAGAACAATCATCTAATAGCCAAGAATAATATTTTTTCTCTAAGTAAGTAAATACGAGGGTGAGTTTGATGAAAACCTTAAAAATTAAATATTTTTTAATCGTAATTCCATGAATACTAAAAGCTTTCTCTCATAGATTTTTCATATGTAGTCCTCTTGGCGTACAACAGGAGTTTTACAGCGCTCAAGTTCACGGATAGCTCTAAAAATCATAGCTTTAACTGATCTAAAAGCCTCTGCCATCAAAAGCCGTTGTGTGAACACGGTGTCTGACCTGGTCGAAGAGAGTCTCATACGGAAATAACACTCTTGAAGAACTTCTAGTCGAGGCGTCATTGCTTAAGCTAAATTGGTGAACCACCATTCTGATCTTCCAATCTTAGTTGAATTTAGATATGCTTCACCCCCTTTACATAGTAGTAAATGTCGCCCTACTGGAGTCGGACGTATTTTAAGCCGCTTCACTGAAGAGCAGATCATCGCGGACTATCTTGCATTTGACTGCCACTGTTCGAACTTACAGGCATAGGCGACCACGCCAGGAGCGATGTTCATTTCTCCCGACCTTTAGTTCTATTTGCAAGTAATCTCTCTACATTATTTCCCTCGAAGGTTACCGAATGTTATTCCAGACCAATTATACATGATATTTCATTTCTTTTTACTTTATCAATAATTTTATTGTTTTTTGTGGCCAAATCATTAAAACGAAATTCGTGGCATGAAAATTCAAAATTGCACCTCTAATTATTTTTTAGCCATAGTTTTATTTATACGGTTTTAATACGGTTTAAAGATATACTTGTTCCTTGCTATTTCATCAGACAAAAGCAATTTTCTTTCGAAAACAATGGAATTTCAAACGACTATGGAACTTTTCAAGCGATATTCTTACAAAAAATATAAAGTTAGAGTGCGTAAGTCATGCCTGTGAAAGGTGCTTCTAATTTTAAATCGTTGATCAAAAATAAATACCAGTTTGTCTGAGACGAAGAGAGATTTTCCACAAATATTGTGAAATTTGCTTTCGAAAACGAGATGTATAGGGAAAAATAATGAATTTTTAAAATTTTACTGAAGGAGCTACCATAATAAATGGCATTATTACTGAATACACACAGTAGGTATTTTTTTCAAAAAAACTTTATTATATTACTTTCGGTTTCGACGCATAAGTAGCATCAACAGGTATTAGGTATCGTTAAGTATTACTCAGGTAAAATGACATTATTATTGGAAACAGATGGTTAGCGCAAACGCATATTATCAAATTAAATCTAAATCATTACAATATTTGCCATAATTTAATGTAGAATTCATGAATATAAAAATTAGCTTTTAAATATAACGGTTGTAGATTTGAAAATTTTAATACTTTGCTTAATACGAACTAAGGATATAAATTATTGAGGGTATTACGATTAGTCCAGTACGACCGAAAATGAGGATAGGGGATGGGGATGGGAGGGGAGCGGAGGGAGGGGTTCGAGGTGCGGGGCTGCTGGTGGTGGGGGCACCTGGGCCATTGGTCCCGGCCTATCACCCAAGCCTTGTAATTCCCAACTCAAATATGGCACATTCTCGCCGAGCCCAGGTGCATCTGAAAATACGCTAGGTGGTCAATTTCCCCGTGTCCTGATTCGGTCACAAAAGAAAGCTCGCTTTACAGCACCGAAGCGTACTCATTGGCAGTCCGAGGCAAATTCCCACTGCAGCACGCCCGCAATCCATGCAGCCAGGGACGGCTAGCTGTCCCATTTAATTGCAGCACGTTTATTGGTCAACTTTTTGACCTGCTAGCGGCAAGTGAAATGGCGTCGGTCGCCGTTGTTTCTCTACCGTGAGCACTGATGCTAGCGGCAAGTGAAATGGCATCGGTCGCCGTTGTTTCTCTACCGTGAGCACTGATATCCTGCAGACCGAAATTCCACTGGGTTCGGAATTTGACAACAAAATTCTTCCTTTCCACTTGAAACTCATTCATCGAAAAGTCCAGCTTTTAGATGCTCAGGAATCCATTGACCAAGTGACATAGCCTCTGTAAGGATCAATCCTGAACAATCTACACAAAAATTTAGATTAAAATTATATCAGAATAATGGAACGAAGTATACTGCGCATCAGACGACAGGAAACCTTACAACCGATACAAAACAGAGGACTTTACTTTCTCGGACTTAAAGAAACACATAGGGTGTAGGCTAATAGTATACGCCATCTCTCCTTTCTCCGTTTTCAGAAAGGTCTACTTCTATCAAATCACCCACGTATCCTGTCGTGGTGCTAATTATATCGGATGTTGGTCGCTCCCAATAATAACTACAACTCCTTCAGATGGTGATAAGTGTGTGTTAAGTCTTCAAGTCGATACGCCTCAACAGGTATAAAATACGGGTAATGCTCTCGTTCCTTTGTTGCCATGGTTATGATTCTGGGTGCACGGCTAAATAAGAGCTGCGAGGGTAGTTTGAAAATTTCTTCGGAATCATCACCAGATGTCATTGCTAGCGCAACGAGTTTTCCACGTAGTAATAGGTTTATATATATAATTTAGTAATAGGATAATAATTTATGAGTAAGCACGTAACTCGTCAGTGCTCTAGGAATAGATCTGTGGTGCGGACGCCGTTATGTTATTGTTCCTCTGCAGTGATTTGTGAGATGGAAAAAATTGAGATTCGAACAGTGATTAAATGCTTCGTAAAGAAAGGTATGAAAGCAAAGGAAATTCATGCTGACTTTCAGAACACTCTGTGGGGACTCTGCTCCTTCATGTTCAACTGTTGCCAAGTGGGGAAATGAGTTTAATAAAAAGAGACGTTTCAGGCGTGATATGATGGAATATCATGATTAATTAAAATTGGCAATTTTCCACAAAATAAAATTTTTATTAATACGACCGGTTTCAATGTAACTACATCATCTTCTGGTGTACACCAGTCTTCACCAGAAGATGATGTAGTTACATTTAAACCGGTCGTATTAATGAAAATTTTATTTTGTGGAAAATTGCCAATTTTAATTAATAAAAATGAGTTTAAGTTTGGTCGGGAGAGCTTAGATGATGATCCACAGCTACAAGACAATACTACGCTAACCTCCTGGACCATCTACAGCAAAAGATACACGGAAAAAGGTCAGATTTGGCAAGAAAGAAAATAAAATTTCGACGTGAAAATGCACGCTCACACACAAGTGTCGTTGTTATGGCAAAAATACATGAACTAAGATACAATTTGTAGCCACGCCCACCTTTTCCGCCTGATTTGACTCCATCAGTTTTCCATCTCTTCCTCAAGCTCTAAATTGTCATCCCACTCGGAGAACTTTTCAAATTACCTTTTAATTAAATGGATCGGGCCAAACCCGATAAACGATGGATGGATTTGATAGGAACTCAACAGAGAGATTCCCAACGGGAATACTAAGGGATGCAAGCGGGTATCGGCAAGCGAGAGATGCAATGAAGTTTATTAAGGCAATTATCATCGCATGGGGGAGAATGGAGGGCTGCTGAAAAATGGCTTTCGATACGAAAGACTAATGATAATGGTGCCTACGGGTTGATAGTGTCGGGGAGCATGTATGATTTAATTGAGGGAGTCCGGGGGTATGAGGTGATCGATGGACATTTCGCAAAGGCTGGAGGCGGACGACGCGTGGGCGGGAGGATGCCGAAGTGTTCCTGGGGCGTGGAGGGCAAAAAGAAAAGGGGCGGGGAGGCCTTACCCGCGTCCGGAGTCGTAAAACCCATTACTCTCTAGTGTCGCGATAGTTTAGCGTTTGCTGAGCGAACTTGGAAATCTATCAGAATGGCCGAGGACGTCGGAGTGGAAAAAAATTTGAGAATCGCGCGGCAAAAGCGCGAAGCAGATTGAGAAATATGGCGCTACCTTGGGCGACATGACTTTCCTTAAAGGAAAAGGAAATCACCGACATGGGCAAAATTTGAAATAAATTATTGGGTGATTTTTTTCGTGTTTCAAAAAAGCCATCCAGGATGTCATCGGTGAGACAGAAAACCATGCAAAAAAGAACAATTTGGAACCGCCTCCCGAGTAATTAAAAAAGTACTACAGAGTTATTTGACGTTTGTCGAGTCTAACGATAAGATTGACGATATTATTTCACTGATTTGCTTCGCTCCTTTCATGAACGCCACTTGTTAAATTTACTTATAAAGATATATTTTTTGGATGAAAATAAATTGGATATATTTTTACTAAATTCTAAGGTGGATGTGTTTGTTAGTTAACAGCATATGTATCTGTATGCGTGTATGTTAAAAAGGTTTTTCATCTAGATAAATACCCTACGAGCCACCAAAAAAGGTGTGAATAGAATAGAATAGAAATAATTTCAGGGATGAACGGTGAATTAAAGTAATTTATTTTCACTCCTGGATATGAAAGGCGACATAGAACAAGGGTTTGCTTTTTAATTATGGAGTAGTTATTCAATTATACCGTGACTTCCTTGTGTTGATGGCAAGGCCGATGAATACACAGTCGAATTCTGTTATTACCTAAAACATCTGCGTTGCGGCACGACTTGCTTCTATTATGGACGTAAATAGGATGCAGTGTATCAAAGTATTCATTTGAAATCTTAATCATGAATCGAAAAGTTCGTTCTCAAATCTCAAATATAAAACCGTTACCTTGATAAGATACCAGTGGCAGTCAAAAGTAAACTTCTGGTATAAGATTGGGATGGCAGGTAAGGGGCAACAGTAAATTAATTTGTACAGCAAAAGTATGTCAAAGAATATATAACGGAGTCAAAATTTTCTCTCCAGTTTTTGTTCAAGGCATCTTGTAAAAAAATTCGAATTCCAATGACTTCAACGTCGCGGCCACTTGAATCGGATGGTCAACTGCTCATCCAAGCCTTCTTTCAGAGCGTGGCTCGAAAAATTCTTTGATGAACTTCAATGGAAGGGCGAAAGTATAAGTCTACAAAAGTCCTGTATAGAGGACACAGTAAGAAGGATGAATGCGATTGTATTAAATGCGATTGTATTAATAACCCTGGAACGGTAACGCTATTTTATCACCCTACTCTGGTAATGTGGGGTGACAATTAAAAAAAATCATATCTCACACCCATTATGACTATGAGAGTCCAATAGGGGCCCCGTTTTTTGGTTTTTTTAGGTAGAATCACGTGATACATTGCTTGACGTGATTTATGGTAAAGGTCCTGAGTCGCAAGCGTAAGCCGTTTTCGTTTGGCGCAAGATTTCAACCCATTCTGGGGTGTTTTTTTTCACCCTTGTTACCGTTCTAGGGCTAAGTGCAGTGTAAGCATGATAGAATGCAGGAGGATATAATGGAAAGAATCATAAACGGGATTAATTACAGGGGAGGCCAGGGGTGGGCTACGAGAAGCAGGACGCAAGACGCAATAGCGGGGAACAGTGGAGAACTGAAATGATTAGAATTTAACAGGATGGAGTAGACAGTTGATGCAAAGAAATCCTAGAATCGATAGTCCATGTTTATCATGAGATATAATTATATTGATACGTGTCATCAATCAAAAAGAACACTTTCATACATAGTTCATACGACAAGGGTGACGATTGGAAACTCTTTATAGTCACTCAATAGGACATGAATTTCATAATACATTCACGAAATTATCATATATTTCAAAATTATGCAAATAGCATTCGTTTTATTAAAAATTGAACACACCAAATATTATCCACTAGTCTTCGATCCGATTCCAGTTCTCATACGCCGGTAAGTCTTCTTGGCATAGTCGTTGACATGGGGTGCCTATTAATGATTCCCTCGAAGTTGTGATTTAAGTTTTTTCGAATTTGCATCTAATAAAAATAAAAAAAAATATTAAGGAATTTCAGAAGAAATTCCAAAAGATTTCAATAATTATTCCAAGCAATGCCCAATGCTCCGAACTATATTGCCCAAAATGCCTATTGCTGCAAACTACGGCAGACTAAAAACGTAATGTAAGACGTAAAGGCAAACGTTGCTCAGTGAAACGTGATTGTCATAAATTTTACATAGTTCTCCAACGAAAGGCAAAGTTAAGGATTTTTTTGGCTCCAATAGCTTAATATTTCGAGTACTGTGAATGAATCATTATTACAACGTTAAGTTACTTACAATTAATTCGTATGACCTGCAGAAATATTTAAAGTATTTGCAGTAGTAGCCATATTCTAATGAATGAATAAGTGATAAGTTGGCGGACAATTGCCTAGGACATTTTTCCCATAGCCTTTAAGAATTAAGTAATTGAAAATGAGAGAAGGGATTCGAAATGTATTTACAATCTGGGTCTTTAAATCGAGGATAGATGCTTCATCGCAACTTCCAAAATTTGCATTTGAATGGAAATGGGTGAGACCTAGGCTTTTGAATCAAAGCCTAATTTCCCAATAGAACAGAAGATTTGCACAAGAAGCACTCTGCAAAATTAGATTTGCAAAATATATTCTATGTATCCAAATTAACTGTTTCCTAGTTTCCATAGCCGTAGTTCTAGTTAACCTGAGCTTGAGTTTCCCATGGATTGGAATTTCATTCAATTTTCGACAACACGAAAGGTTGAATTCATCAAGGTCTAACTTTCTGATATTAGTCAATGACACCAAAAAGAAGTGTAGCCATTAAAAACTGTAAACCAACGAGTGAGTTCGGACTTTTAATTGGGATTTTTCGTGTTCACCTCCCAGGATCCATACATTCCAATTCTCGAAACGACAAAAAAACCCACAAAAGTTTTCTGCCTAGAATTCTGCGACTGATAAACTCATTCAGCTTTGCTCCATATAACTCGAGAATACATTTTTGAAAATGTGCCTGAGGCCGAGCTTTCAGATCGATGACTGTGAGTGTCAGATACGTGCAACCCTCATCGTATCGCTTGCGATAAAATGAGGGCTGGGCTGGGCTCAAGTGAAACGATATTATGAATTATGGATTTGCCGTTTATATGTGCAATCCAAAGAAATAAAAACATTTAGAAACTATTATAGATGGAATGAATAATTTAATTAATATATTCAGGAAATAATATAGTATAATATTAGTTTCATTTTTCCCCTTTTGATTTTCCATTAAATCTAAGGACGATGTGAATTACAGATACCAGCTTTGCAATTTCTGATTTGGCGGGACCGGAATGTAAATAAAGGCTTATTCCAAATTCTAAAATAGCGAGTGCATGTTTATGTGGTGCAGTATTAGATGACTCTGTATCCTTGTGTAATTATTTTAACGAGGAAAAATATATATTTCATCTACTAAAAAATATAAGCAGATCAATAAAACTGTTTTGGCGTGACCTGGTGGAAAATCTTCATATTGAAATTGAAAAATAACCAAATTGGTTTTTCCACATTCTATGTGGAAAACAAGTTGGTTATTCTTCAGTTTCAATATTAGTAGATCAGTGATGGAATACTAATATACGAACTGAAGAAAGGAAAAAATTAAGTAATAGGAAGGACATATTTCGGAGAAAAGGTCAGAATTTAATGCAGGAGGAGGAATTTCATAGAAAGAGTGGAAGGGGGTAATTTAGTTACGGAAGGGCTTCCATTTCACCACTCACCACCTTGCCCAAATCACATTATTATGTCCGTGCTAGGGTTTCTCTTCATACTGCATTTCCTCCCAGCTACGTAATTGAACGTGTATCCCGCAACCATAAAACCCACCGAGATTCCCCGCTTATATTGTGTGGCTTGGATTAATTCATCGTCCTCACCTGATGCCCCATTGTAAAGGTCCAGCTTCTGAGAAGTTGGGGAATGCAGGGCTGTATTCAACAGCCCCGACGATCTAAGGCGAGGCGAGGCCATCCCCCGTCTCCTCCTCGGGGTTATTCAGATCATTCCCGGCATACTCGGGTCGCTTTCAAGCGAAGGGACCGGCCGGTACTCGACCTAACCCCGTAATACCCTTCCCTCCTATTTTATTTTTCCCTTAAAACACTGAGCATAAACCCTTACAACCCTTGATCAGGTGCTGTTCTATGGCGACAGTGGGGAGCAAGAGGAAAGAAGAAGAACGTTACGTGAAAAAAATCTCATTTGACTCATACATTCGAGATTTACATTTAAATTTATCACAATTTATAAAATTTTATTTCATGAAAATTTTATTTCCTTAAAATTTAAATGATGAACAAAATACCATATTACTGGAAGTAACTGGTTGAAGAGAGAAATTAAAATAACAAAATGAAATATATCGGTGATCACGATTAAAGAAAATACTACCATGGACTTTAAATGAAAATGTAAATTAGCTCGGGAAAAACATTGCGAGAGGAATCCGAGTAATCTTTAACGAGAAAATAATTAGATATGGGTGAATTACACGAAGACAAGTAAAGAAATTTGAATTTCATGAACGAGACATTTCTTTTAACACACATTTCACCGAAGCAATTGTAATCAGGACTATTCTTGAACCTGAGTACACAGGCTCTGGTTACATTTGAATTCTCGGGATGCAAAAACCTGAGAAAAAGTTGATCATATCTTGAAATCAGAGGCAAAATGTAAACCGAAATAGGCCAACTTTTGATGCGTTGTAACTCGATACTAGATGTCGGACTATATGACAATCGAAGGCGGTCGGGAGAAACGACCGGCCAAACTTGACGCAACGCAACAATGATGACACAACAATGACGAGAGGAAGAGACTGCGCGCGCAGCTTCGAGTACGCTGCAGGTGTACCCGACGCCTCCATCTTCCTAGCAATCTTTGAGGCAAGGGAGGAAATACTATATAACTTATATTAAAGGGACGTTGCACAGGGTTTCATACCAGAATAATCCCTCCGAATTGCTGATTGGGCTTGGACTTGGATCATATCAAATTTGGCCGAATTACACTGCTTCCGAATATGAAAAACAACATTCCAAAATAATTAATATGGGAACATCATGAGACCGTTAAGAATAAACGAAGGACAACAATAGATATTTCCTAGGCTGTATTGTTTTTGTGCACAAGGTGATGAAGAAGGTTGAAATTTTCGAAGATTTTGTGAAATGAAATCGAATATGTATATATTATTGAATGAAAACGAAAATATTCGAAAAGAAAAAGCAACCCAAAACGTAGGCGCAAAAAATACTCTTCCAATGGGGTGTCTGATTCAAAGCACCCCTCGTTGGGTCCCACGCACACACGTTCGCAGAATTTAATGGGATTTGACTTCCGCGGATGAGATCCGTCAAGCACACCAAAAAAACAATATATTAAATGAAAATGAAAAAGCAAACAACGAAGGCGCATTCATACTCCCACTCGCTTAAGGATTACAGTTTTTGAACTAGTTTTGGTTGTTCATTTTTTATGATTTAATTTTCATTTTATAATATATATTATTACGGAATGTTTTTTATCATAAAATAAGTAATATATCGGTCAAGGTAGGTTTTGGTTGGATACAACTAGAAAATAAATATTTAGTTTCTTCTATCAAAACACAACCCAACATCCTACAACAGGCTCTTCTTCATCTCTGTATACATCCAACATCCCTCCCCTACTCCTTCCCTTTCCTCGTTTGCCTAACATTCTTCTCTCTATTACAGTCTTCAACGTCCCACTGCCGATCAATATGCCCTCCATCCATATTTCCTGCCTCCCAACAATCCCCACTCATCCCCAAGTTCCTCATTAGCTTTCCTTTCTGTTCACTTCACCTACGCCATCCTTCTCCACACCCATATTTCAAAAGCCTCCAATCTACGTCTATCATCCTGCTTCAATGACCATTTTTCCGCGCCGCACATATGTACGCTCCAGCTCAAAGGTTTACCGAACCTTTACTCAACATCCTTACTCAACGTCCCTGTCATCAATTCCCTCCTCCTTGTGAAAGCCTTTTTGGCTAGTGTAATTCTTCTCCTTACGTCAGGTCCAAAACACTTCCGAGATATGTAAAACCTGTTCTAGTTTTTACCCTTCTGTTTGAAAATTTTATTTAAGAAAAACCAGTTGGAAGTAAGGGCAATAATTTGTAATTGGAATGATGTCGGACGCTCTCCCGTTTCACACGACCAAGTCTGCCCGTTCTATCTACTTACAAATCTTACACGATCTAAAAACTTGTTACACAGCAGTGGGCAAAGAATAGCCAATTACGAGTGCCTCGTACTATTCAACCAATATAGAGTAGGCTCGATTAAATACTTAGGCGTTACCCTCACTCACGATCTCTTTAAAGGGTGAAAAACATACGGGGAATATGTGGACACGCTAACAAAAAATTAGGATTTATTAGAAGAGAATTAGGGAATTATGATGAAAGTATTAGAAATATTATCTTTCGATCGTTAGGTCTTATTTAGATTATGCTGCTAGTATATGGGATCCTCACGAAGTTGGATTGATTGCCGAATCGGATCGCGTGCAGCGTAGAGGAGCCAGATTACTGAAATGTTATCACGACAAATTGACCCGCGTATGAAATTTATAGGAGGTCCTAAGTTGGGAATCACCCGTGGAGCAAAGGTCAAATTAAAGTTTAAATCTCTTGCATATGTTAGGAGTACTAATGCCCATTTTAGGATTATGTTGAAAATGTATTATTACCCCCATCGTACTACGGTAGGAGAGGTCATGTCAATAAAATAAGATAGATTTAAGGTGTCATTTTTTTCCACGAAAGATGAGGGATCATAATAACATTGTCCGACCAGTTTAAGGAAGAGTGAGAGTATTTAGGGTCATAAGTAGTCTGGTAATTAATCACCACCGCCACGTACCCTATCGGTAACTTGCAGAGTGCTATCTAAATAAAATAAGTAAAATAAATATGCCCTTATCGATCTATGTCGTACTATTGCTCACACTCGCCGTATTGGAGCGTAAGAAGGAGGTTCGGCAAATACGGCACTAGGCTGCGTTCACGAAGGGTAAAGAAAAATATGGGGGGGGTCATCATTTCCCTTTACGCTGCGTTTAACAACTCGAGCCAACTTCAACTTCCAAGCTCTCAAAGCTGGAGCCACGTCTATTCACACGTTCTGCAGTCGTTTGAACTAGAGCAACTCCACAAAACGCCTACAAAACTAGACCGCAGCCGGCTCGTCTTCGCCTGCGATTACACCTCTCACATCTGTCGTGAGTAGGAGGCAATGTGGACTGACGATGGGATTTTCCATTCGATTGCCCGATTCTATTCCGAGTGCAGCGACATTAGGTCGGCTGCGGACAATTGCCGATGGTAGACCGACTCTCCGCAGTCGAACCTATTTGTCTGCTTCATTCGGTGTAGTTGGGGCTAGGCTGGGACGAGGTGGTGCAAGCTACTGTAGACTCCGGCTCCAGCTGGATCGTTACTGAAACAGGATCGTCGTTCTTCATGCGTGGGAGGGAAGTGGGTTCATGGTGTTGTAACTGTGTCAATCGCATCCCTTTATGTCCTTCCTTCATTCGGTCGGATAGCATCAGAACTAGGAATAAACAAAGTTACTATTAATATTAACGGTTTTTATATTTAATTTTCAAGTTTTCGAACTTGATTTGCGGAAAGAAGTACGTCATTGGCTTCTTACCTAATATTTCAAAATTTAATCAATCCGTATTGCTGATTCAATATTACGCAAACAGAAACTTAACTCTACTTCAAATTAATCAGAGTTTTCTTAAAAAAATCAATATATTTTTCTGCACCATGCGAAAAACAGCATTACATTTTTTGTGTCGGGTAAAATTCTGACTAATGTGTACACATGAAAGCTTCAGAAAAAGTCCAACACTGAGTTTGACTCGTGAATTTTTAATCCAATTATTCATGGAGGTATGGTTTGTAAAATCATTTAACTTAACAGACTGAGGATATCTCCTAATTCAATTGCGGCAAGGGTGTTTTAACTAGTAAATGCTCGCTATGATGCCTAAAATATGCTGTTTTAATACTAACTCTTTATAATGGTCTATTTTTATCATACAAAACACATTTAGTTTGGATTAAAATACATTTTGAGATGACGGATAAGTAGAATGAAAAATTAGCTCGAATAGAGGGCGAATTCTATTCAACCCCATTCGAGCCCCATGGAGAGCGATTTAATCACCAATCGACGGCGTTTTTTTATCGCAGACGAGGGAATATTTTGCATTATTCCGGGAAGAACGAATCCAAATCCTGGAAAATGGTAGGCGTACGAGCGATTGCAAAGTCCATTGCATCTACGTATAAACTAGTGAGCCCAGAAATATAAGAGGAAATATCCCCGTTGTGAGATAAATTAAATATTTCCATGTTCAATACACTGTTAGGAAAATACCCAAAATTATATTGAGGTGTTAAAATGTCAACGGCCGTTATGAAAAGAGAAGCTTATTGCACAAGAATGCTAATTTTGTATTGATTTATTACGGTTACAATGGTTTAGTTGCATTGTTGGACAACCGTCGCCGATGATTGGTAACTTCAGTCAACCGTCATGCTTTTTCAGCGCTGCCAGCCTCATGTTTATAATTTCTCTTTGTATTCCAGGAGGAGGAAGGATGAACACCCGGTTGAGTCAATCGTAAATAGTGTGTTCAGATTATCATCATATAACGGACTCAACAGAAAAACAGGCAAGCGAGCATTTAGCTGAATTGTTGGCCGTATTTGGAGAGTCAGTAAACCCGGAAATGTGTGACGAGGGCTCGGGTGAGTGGAAGAAATTCTCTGACACAGGTGAACGAGATGGGTGCGCGAGCGGAGATGACCTGTCGCAGACGTTTCGAGAATGGCGGAAAACCCTTGCATGCCTCTACTCACCCTCTCTTCCAACCCCTCCTCTGGGGAACCGTTCCCATCGCATAAAAAAGGTGTCTTTGGGACACACATGTGTCGATCCAATCTATTGATTTACCATGCTTCCTCTCCTTCGGAATGGTTGCATATTCACGCACTCTAATGGCCACGTTAATATCACTCCATTGAACATGGTTAACCAATACACTTGCAAGAAAAAGTCTTCATAAAACCCACGCCAAAATAATTTTCAAATTGAATATTTTGTGTAGATTTTGTGTAGTCTTTAGCTATTTATTGTGAACACCATGGAGTTCTGCCGATTGCTGCTATAAAACTTCGGTTCTACTAATTAAGTAGGCCTAGTGTAAACGTAATACGGAGACCTGAGGCGGGATTCAAACTCATCCCCTCTGAATTCCCATTTGGCGTGATTTCAGACATTACCACGAAAGTGTCGGGAGTTTAAAAATGTTAGAGCTAATTTAAATGGTTAAAGTGAACATTCAGGTGAATGTCAATTGTGAAAATCAAAAAATGTGAATTCAGCTGAAGCTGTCAGCATTCAACTGAAGATATCCAGCCGTTGTGCGAAGTAATGTGCATATTTGATTCGGTCCTCTACAAAGTCAATAGGATTTTCTTCAATAATGATTGGGATTGGTTTAAAATTAATTGGTAGCTTCAAACTGTTCGTTGAAATTGTTCGAAAAGGCAAGGAGGGAAAAGTACTTAAGTCTGTAAAATAATGGCGCACCAAGTCAACGAGAAATGCCTCGAGCGAGAAAATTAGGACCGCGACTGTCTCCATTCTGCATTCGATGGCTCCTTCACGTAAAGGATATTAGTTTATTCCATTCAATGAACTTTCGGTCGCTGCGAAAAAACTGATTCGTCTTCGCAGCTTTAATCATTTTCGAAGAGTTTTACTTCACGAGAACGATATCCAGTATTCCATTTTTAATTTAACGACTCTTCATACTCACGCGATTTATCACCCCATTTTTTCACATTATGCACATTTTGACCATTTAATATTCTAAATGACCTTTGCAAGGACCCTTCCCTGTTTGTTTTCCTTTGTTAATACGTGTTGCTAAAATTGAATAAATAGGAGACATGGGCAACAATTATATTAAAACGACTTCATTTCGAATCATTCCTCCGAGAAGTGAGAAACCGGATTTATTTATAATAATCACGAAATACTTGGGGAGATAGTTTTATTACGATGTGCTGTTTTAAAAGCTAATGAACACTTTAACATGTAGCGCCCTATAGTACGATTTGAAAAATGTCTTTTCGATAGATGTGCATTCATCTATCGTAGCACTTTTATTGAATTGAATTCTCACATTTCAGGAGTTTACTCTGTTAATAGATGCTTATTTACCAGAATATATATCATATTCAGCTTATATTAAACTAGAAAGGCCACAGAAGTTTTTACCTATTTTGGAAACATTTTAGAAGTAGATAAAGCAAACTTATTATGTGAAGAGGTCAATAAGGATATTAAGGACATAAGAAGGGCTATTGTTTTAGATAGAGACTTTTAAGATATTTGAAGAACGCTTTGATCAGGGGGAAGGAACTGTTAATAGGGGGCATAAGTAAATATGCAGAGAAAAGACGAGAAAAAGCTTTCATATGGAAACTAGTAATGTTGCTAGCTCGGAAATATGGTAGTTGAAGAAAGAGGATAAGATACGTGTACATTGGGGAGTTCAGAGGTAGAGGTTGTGGAGGAGAATGGATAAGGTAAAAAAAGACAGAAAGGAAAAATAAACGAAATAGTTTGGGCATAGTGGGGGAGGAGAGAGGATTGATGGGAGCAATCCCACAGAAATTTTACAGAGGGGAAATGTAATGCCAGCGAGGTAGGGATAGGAAAATAATAGGCATTGAGGAAGGCAGGAATTATACTAAACTTAAAGACTGGCTTATTGTAGTTCAGGATTTTATTACAATTTCGAAAAATCACTCAGCTATGGTGAAGCAGAGAGTGCCCAGCGACGACCCCAGAATTCGAAGCGGTACCCTCCAGTCATTAGCCCAATGATCTCCCCACTGGACTGAGGTTCGGTTCCTGAGGAAGATCTCTGGACACACTCAGCTTCGCCCATGCTGTGTGGTTATTTGGTTGCCGGGTTCTTCAGGGAAACCGCAGGGAAAGGAACTGGAACTCCTACCCAGAAGTGTGAATTTCACACGCCGTATAGGGTTTAATAATGGGATGAGCTCCACCCTCGCCTATCAAACCGACCTTCGTGTTGATAACCCTGGTTTATACTTTACCAAGTATATGCTGGATGGTAGGGTCAAGCCATCTTCGAAAAACTCCGGCGTACGCCAGTATATGTTAAAAGTACTGTTCCTCATGTTCGCAGGCTAATTTAAAGGAAACTGTATGAAATTGGAGACATGCAGGGTTTGCCCCAAAAATAAATACTGTAAAAATAATGATTTTTTGCCACCAAAGCAGATGAATGGAGTGGGGTGATTTGTGATGAGAAAGGCAATGGGTGATCTTGGGAAAGCAATGCGACCCACGTCAGTTAACTGTGGCCATTTACAGTGTGCGAATTGCTGCTACACTGGACCCCTGTTCAACGGTCAAGTCACAAATTCACGATGCCACCTTCCTTGGAGCAAAGATATGCGATAAAATTGTGCATTAAGCTTGGAAAATTGGGTTAGGAGACCATGACAATGATTAATGACGCTTAGGAAGATGGAGAAATGTCTCAAGTGATGGTTTTCTGCTTGCACAGGATGTTCTGGGAAGGTAACGAGGAGGTTGACGATGAGGAATGCCCTGGAATGCCATCAACAATACAGTGCGATGAAAACGTGCAAAAAGTGAGACACATGCTCAATTTTGATTGATCCCTAAGTGTCAGGATATTAGCAGGAGTGTGCAATATTCAGCAAACCTCAGTGCATTGCGTTCTTACAGAAGATTTAGCCATGAAATAGGTGGCGAAGATGGTTTCCAAGGTGCTGTTGAAAGACTGCATGTATGACAACCTTGCCTTGGAGCTCTTGAATCACAGGTGAAAGTGACCCAAGTGTTTTAGAATAGGTGGTTACTGGTGACGATACATGGGTCTTTGAGTAATAACCCAAGTACAACCCCCTTTGTGTACCATGTTGAACTACTGGATGACGTCAAAGAGACCATGACAAGGTGCCTGAACGAGGGTCCTTTTGATGCCTTACCGGAAGCATACCACAACTGGCGGAGGCACTGGCGTTGGTATGTGTCGATTCATAAGGGTGCTCTTGTGACTTTTAATCTGCAATAATATTTTTCCTCAGATTTATTCTACTAATTTTTGGGGCAGACCTTGTACGACAAGGGCGGAAACGGAAACAATCAAGAGATGCAGATATGAACATTCACGTGATAATCCAATTATTCTCAGCAAAAGAATTTAATATAAGAAAAATGAAACAATTAAAAATGAATAGTTTCTAAATAAATAACTTGAGAAAAAATCAGACTCGCACATATACCTAGCACACGATTCGGAGGATCAGATTGATTGGATATGATGAATGACATTCGATAGAATTCCCCCACCGGGCGATGGACAGTCAGGGTCGCCGGGGAAAGACAAAGAGGCAGAGGCATCCGTTTTGTCGGTCGGTCGGCCCTCGATCGCCCCTCCCCTCCTGGGAACGACGATCCCACGCCGCTCGCATCCTCCGAGCCGACCACTCCATCTTCGTCTTCATCACGGACCAATTGCGGAGGAGAAGAGGGTCAAGGGAGCGTGAACATTTTCCGAGGGAAGGCTCTTTAAATCTCCACTAAAAACCCTCGGGGATCCAGGTCGCGGGGTACATTAAGCTGAGCATGCGGACAATGCAGTTGGACTTGACGATCGACGCAGTTATCTGCCAAAAGTGGTTAACCTACGACATAGCCGGGAACTTAAAGAATCAGTGACACAACGGCACCATCGGCAGAAAATTTATTACGAGGGGTGAAATTGCTGAAAAAAAACTCAATTCCTCGTCCCGCTACCTCCCACATCTCTCACGATTATTGCTATTGAAGTTATGTAAGTCTTAAGTAAAGTCTAACATCTATGTCTACACAGTATCCCGCAAGTTACCCCAAGGGCGTTTGGGGGAGGGTGTTAGGTCACCAGCCATTCCTGTACAATCCCAATCATGTCACCTGTACACACATATTAGCTTGATCACTCACTAGAAAAATAATAATCACACGAAATAAGGTACTTACATGAAACAATATTGAACAACGGGATACGTATATTAAAGTCTAGCGTTTAAATTAGGTATCAAATGGGATTAAATGAAGAACAAAATGTATATTTCCACTGTTCTTTATTTTTGTACAACTAGCGTACCTGACGATGACACCTAAGCGTTGTTTAAAGTGGTACGAAAATAAAGAACAGTGGAAATATACATTGTGTTTTTCATTTAATGAACATGAACTTCCACAAATTTGAGCCTGAAAAAATTGAATGCATCAAATGGGATCACGGAATCACCTCAACACTTGTGTCACTTAACACGACGCAACGTGACAATAAACCTCTCAATTCCACATACCTCAACCCTCCATTCATTTCGTCCAACATTCCTATTCACTTTCTCCGCCTAGGTCGCTAACTAAACGTGCTACCCTCTATCGCTGTCCTCAACATTCCATCGCTAACCTTAATGCCTCGCATCCACTTTTTCTTATCTGCCTTGAGTTAACCCCAATCACGTTTCTACATTCCCCTACCATTCACAGTGCTTATTCGTTTGTTATTCTTTTTGCCCATTTCACTTTTTTCACACCCCCTTCTCCACCCCCACATCTGAAAAGCCTTTAATCCACCCTCATACTCCTGCCTCATTGACCTACTTTCCGTGTCGAAAAAAGCTGCGATCCATATCAGAGCTTTCGCTGATTTCTTCTTGACGGTCATAGTGAAGATCCTTATCATGAATGCCTTTCTATTCATAAAAGCTACTTTGCCTAACGCAATTATTCCATTTATACTCTCTTGATCCTCTTCTCCCCAAACACTTCAAAGGAATAAAACCAATTAGGAACATTGGTTAGGGAAAATGATGTTGAAGTTTACATTAATCCTTTCAAAATCTCTCAGTTTTTTATCTTTCATTAGACTGTAGTGTAGATGCAACGCCCTCTCCGCTTAATGAGCGTGTAAGTATGATAAATATTACATTTTATTATGTAATTATATAGAATATGAATACTAGTAAAAAAATTAAAACAGAATTAGTTGAAGAGTTTTTCTATGGGGATGATTTTTAATAAATGTAATAATTTAGTAGGGAAATATTTTCATATAATTAGCAAAATATTCTTCTGCAACAAGAAACGACATTGCTTTGGCAGTTATAGTCAAAATAGTTTATCTGTCTAGACAAGAGGAAATAACGTCTAGAAGCATTTATACGAAATATGATGACATATGGTTGCGAAAGCTTGAATAACAGGGAGCAGGAGCGAAATAAAAATGGGACTGCGGACAAATGTATCTAGAGTAAAACGACCATGTTGAAATGTGAGGAGAAATAACTCTAGAAAACTGAGAAAGACGTTGACCAAAACAGATGCCTTTTAAAGATTACAGGACTGAGAAGTATCAAATTTATAGAAGACCTGAAAAGATGATATTTGTTATGAACATTTTCGAGGATAATGCTGGGCGAATGAACAAGAGGAAAACTGAAAATATTATACTTAAGAAGGATTATAGGAGGAATACATTTTCAATCCTATGAAGAGATGAAAAAACAGAACCCGAGAAGAAGATATGGCTGCCACATTAAGGTTCGTAATATGGTATACGAGGTATGGTATACTCGTATTTTATCTCTCTTTGAAAGCCCCGATCTACTTCCAGAAAAAAAATCAAAAGAATTATCACCAAAAGAAATGTGGGAGACAATTGCGAAAACTGTGATACAATTAGCATGACGATTCGTGTATTCTAGATCTTGGCAAAATCACCTACAGAAGATAAAGAAAGGGGAACATACATATATATTTATTGCAATCGAGGGATCAAGAGAAACAATTTATATACAATAAGAATGGGATATTCATTTCATTCAAAAGATTTTAATACTTTATAGTGAGAGAGTATTTGACTTATATGGATAATAAAATAAACTCAAATTATAACAAAAGAAAATTGATAAATAGTCTTTATAAAATCAAATAGATGGTATCAGGCTCGAACTCATCGTTGAAGAAGCCGGAAAGTGCACAGACAGACATTATATCTGTATTTGTTTTGTTACCCTAAAAGTTTAATCGAGAGGGAATCATTAAGAGTGCAGTTAAATCAAGGGGAGAATCTATAAAAGTTTACATTAGCGATTCATAAAATAAACTTATTCATATTTACGACGACACAGTTTTATGTGGTAGAACAAGAAGTAAGCTATAGGAGATTTTTTAGGCAATATTATTAGCAATTGAAAGTAATATGAATGCATAAATGCAGAATGTGATAGATATAACGCTCATGTTTCAAGTATGAGTGTTTTATTACTTGGGAATGGGGATACGCAAGATAAAAATTCAAGGAGGTAATAGTGGAGATTTAGCAGGAGCGGAATAGCGTTATAAAAGAGGAGGTTTCCAAGCAGAAAAGAGAGACGAACGAGCAACTATAAACCCTTGGAAGAATGGAAATAATTCGTAGGAACATGAATAGAGCTCGTTCTTATATGGCAGTAAAATATGGACTAAAAAAGAGCAAAAATAAATACGAGAAACAGTGAAAATGCTCTGCAGATTGATGTTGGAGAGAAAATGGCAAGATCAAATTTCTGAAACAGAAGTACAAGGATCATTGGGTGATAAAAGAAACCTAAGGAGAAGAGATAACACGTAGAATTCAGTAAGACGTAACAGTCAGACTGGCCTGAAGAAGGTCGAAAGCTTAAACTTTCTGAAATGTGTCCTTTTACATATTATCTATTTTATTTTTGTGTTCTATTGTGCCATCCAAAAGTTGTATTGCTCTCGTAAGTTCTTCTACATCATCAATATAAGTATATATATATATATATATATATATATATATGTATATACACTTATGTTATTTTTATAAACATATGAAAAAATACACTTAATTTTACATAGGCGAATAAATTACCCCCTTATCCATTCGAATGATGAATCACAGCTACTCCTGTAATTTTGCCTCACTCTCTTCCTATCCCTTCACACGCAAATTCCCACAACCTTTCCTTCGACCAGTGTTTCTTTCAAACTATCCTCGAATCCATACCCGAATCAGCCACCAATAAAGTGAGTGAAGAAGAGTGAGAGAAAGACCAATAGAGGTGAGAACTCGCGAATCCGCATGTATACTAGCTTTCCGATCTTTTAAATTTCCCACCCTTGACCTCCATCAATAATTCCCTACCCTGCATACCCCCGCCAGTCCCCGTTCGAGACCTTCCAGTCTGACCTGAAGAAGGCCGAAAGATATAAATCAGTATATATATATATATATATATATATTACATATAAATAGGGGGGGGGATGTTAGGCAAACGAGGAAAGGGCAGGAACAGGATAGGGATGCTTGACGGGATGAAAGTAGGAAGGAAGTATACGGATATGAAGAGGGACTTGCTGTAGAGTAGGTTGCTGGATTGTGTTTTGTTAGGAGAGACGAGATATTTACTTGATAGTTGTTTCTATCCAAAACATGCCTAAACTGGTAGATTACCGACTAATAATGATACGGATGATGTGGAAGATACTCGTGGACTAATTGCAAATGGTGTTATTTCCTGGGTGCCAGAACGGGAAACCGCAAGGGTCACGGGGTAGAGATCCTGCCTTCCCCGATGTAAAAGAGTGAATCGCCCATCGAATTGACCTTGGGCTTGATAACCAATAAGATATATCAGCTAAAAACTGGTTAAATACTTTTTAAGTACTGCTATTTTTTATTTGCCAGATGAATAAGAATTCATTACGCAAAATATCCTGTCACTTTCATGGTTAAATAAACGAACATTTTATTAAAATAATATGTAATAATAGAATAATTTAATCTTACAACTATTTATTTTTTAATCACATCATCCCACATTCATTGAAATTTAAATAGAAAACAAGGAAAAACGACATATCCGCCAACAATATAAAACAATCTACTCAAACCGGTTCATTCAAATTCACTGCAAAGAAACAGGATCTGAAGTTTTGAATAATGAGGGTAGCTAGTTCTGAAATAACTAGGTTTAAATAACTCAATTAGATCCTAGTTAGATGATGTTGATAATTAAAAAAACCAGCGAGGATACTATTAGAGCCGTCAGTGAGGAAGTGCGGTGGGGTGGGTATTTCGGAAGCGGGTCAGCGCTGACTCTCCGTTATTGCGCACGAATGGTAGGAAACGGCCCTTTCGATTGACAGTACAAGATCAAAGATGGCACATTTCGGATGAGTTGAACAGTCTGATGAAGCTTTGATCAAAGTTGGCACTTGACACACGCCGTTGAATGCGGTCCGTTAATATCCTGGTCGACAATCACAAGGTGCCTTTATTCCTTGGGAGAAGGCAAAAGGCACGAAGGGCGCGTGGGCGAGCGATAGAACGAGGCGGACCGCGCGAAAGAAGCGCACTTCGTGGGAGTGCGTGGGACGGGGGCTGGCTGGAAAGGGAACCATTAAACTCGGCGTTCGCGAGGGACTAGGTCCATCGACCGGAAAACCCTATCCCAGGCCGATGGAAACGTTGGACTAATTAACCATGGCGAGGGAGGACGGCCTATTAGTATCAGAGTACCAATCAGGGGGGGGGTCTATCGAAATGCGATGCAGTTACCCACCATGTAATCGAATTTCCTCCTCCTCCATTATCCCTTCCGCAGTTTCTCCTTCACCCTCCTCCTTCCTCCCCACTCCTCCAAATCTAAATCGTCCTCGAGAAAGTTTAGACCCTCTCTCCACCAGCCTCAAATAAACATGTACTCGTCAGACGCGACTGTTTGACATTTCCAGTCGGTCATGAAAACTGGTCATGTTTGTTGATTCATAGCGAAAGAATCCAAATTGTAAATAACATGCTTGTAAGTTTAGGATGGTTTTGGACACAAAAAGGGCGATGGGTGGCCAGAGGATTCATCCCTGGCCTTCTGACTACAGGGTCCGGCTTCAATTTCGGCAGACGCATTCTAGACAAGATGATGTTCACACAAAATGCGCGTTCATTGGGATCATATCGTTCTGAGAAACCACAGACGACAGTTAAAGTGACTGGCCCCATATCCTAACATGTGAACGTCATCTGCCATTATCGGAGTCTACACAGAGGGGAGAAGGTCATGAATGGGAAGAAGGAAGGGCAGGAAAAAGACGAGGATGTTGGACGGAATGAAGGGAGATGGAACGTATGTGGAATTGAAGAATATTTCATTTTAGCATGAAATGTTAGTTTTAGTCTTTTCAGGCGAGGCTGCAAAATGAGGAGTGAAGCGCACAGCTTGTCTTGTTGTTAAAACTTACTTAAAAACTGTATATCATCAAATAATAATAACTATCAGACTTAGTACGAAGTGAGCTCTACCCTCACATATTATCTGGCCAGACTTCGGGATAACTATTATGTTTGCTACCTAGATTCAATTATCCATTTATTAGACCCCATTTTACCCTAGGGTTTAAAATCTAAACCCAACTTGTTAACGGTGCCCCTGTACTGGTACAGATCAGTCTACGTAGAGCATTTATCATAGATAGCAGGATGGGAAATTTTGACAAACACGGTAAGTGGAACCTCAAAAAACATATTAATTAATATATTTTTGTAGTAATGGTATTAAGAAATTCACATGTAACACCAAACCGGTAGAAATGTACAGAAATACAACTAGAGTACAGAAAAATATAGTGCATTAGTGGCCAGATCAATAGTCCACAGTACCAGCACCTAGGTTCCAGCACCTGGCGGAGTATCCTGGTTATCATGAGATGGTAACTAGGGCAGGAGGAATCCCTGCCTTTTGATACCTGATTACGATACCGGCACATTTCCCTGGTTTATGCGTGTGACCCTCTGAAACTATCAGTTGAAGAACATGCATTTGAGACTGATCTCTTACTTAACTAAATTCTGACGCGACCCCAGAAAACCAATTTTAACTGCGGCAGAGGTGTATCGTTGCCTTCGCCAACTTATCATCTGTAAAATCAGCACGAGTCAGTGTGGCTAAAATGTCGACAGGGTCTGATGTGCTAATCAGAAATAGTGGGAAAATGGGGGGAGAGAGGTGGGAATCTGGTGAATGGAATGGATGGCAAACCTTTTCCCGAGGCAGAACCAGATGCTCCATTTAATCGTAACGACATAGATTTCACCGTATAATTACGAAGAACAGGAAGCCGATAGTTAGCTAAGAGGGGTGATGCGATAAATGTTGCGAAAACTTCCACGGTGGTTTGCGAACAAATAAAAGGTTTTCGGGTTGCTCCCTCGCTTACGCTGGCACTTCCATCGAGATTCACCCTAATTGGGGTCAAGATGTGATCATTACCTACGGTAAACTACCGGTGAACGCAGTCTTTCAATGCTTATATTACCACTGCTATACTTCTAAGACCCTACTATTATGACATTATTTAAATAATTAACAATCCTGCCCATTTCCTGCCTCCATTCCTTTCCAATTGCCGATTATTTTACTGTATATGTACTTGTTCATTTGCGCATCGCTCTCCTCTCTCCTTTATCCATTAAATTTTTTGATACCACTCAACATGCTTCGCATCCTTTTTCCTTCTCTTGTTTTTTCTCTCAACAACCTTGTATCCTCCCCTACCATTCCTAGAACTTTGCTTGTTTTCCTTTCCGCTCGTTTCCCTATTCCTCCACACACATATCTCTAAAACCTCCTATCTGCGCTCACACTCTTCAATCAACAACTTTTGTTTCCGGGCTCGACAATACTACGCTCCATGAACCTTTTCTTTATATCATTACTTTCATTACCTCCATCCCTTCCTACCTATCTCCCTTTCATTACCTCTCTCCTCCCCTGAGTAAAAGCTTCTTCACGTAAGGTAATTCTTCTTTGATTAAACTTACTACTTTGCATGTATTCTTCCTAAAGCATTCCTAAAAAAGGTGAATCGTTCTACTTCCTCTAGTTAATGACGTGCTCAAGATGTAACAGATTCTGCTAGTAAGCATCTAGTACTAGTAGTCGGATTTATTTGCGGAAGCAACTGGCAGCTAGGGAAATGTTCGCCATTAAGGATAAGTGGGTATGATTCGGTAGATATTGGATGCTCTGAGAATGACGGTAAGGGTAATCCGGTACCAGCATTAGCCTGCTCTTAAAGAAATACGCCTAGAGATTCTACGTTTTCCTTTCGTTTATCCGACGGACGGTGTGCTCCACTTAAAAGTTCTCTCCGCATGGAACCTATGTGGTCATCGGGTTGTCCCTGAAAAATTCTGCCACGCCCGGGAATTAAAACTCGGGCCCTCGGGGTGAAGAGTATCAGAAAAAAAAGCATCTACCAGCACGAACCTTCTTTTACTCTCCCTCATTATTTTCCCTTCCAGCTCTTCATGTATAAATGCCCTCTCAGGACTTCGAAAGCACCTATTAAATTTCTCACCTTCTTCTATGGTTACCCTTCCCTCACGGCCTTCATCATTTCACTCTACTCTTTTATGTATATATCTTTTTCAGCCCTTTCAAATTTCCCTGAGCGGCTTTCTATGGTCAACATATTCTGGACCTCCTTTCTATCCTTCTTGTTTGTTCCTTCCTTCTTCATTCTTTCATCTCAAAGGTGTGCAATGTACTTTTTAATCTAAGAGCTGGTTTCGTAAAAAAACAATGTAAAATGCTTTAAGAGAATGTTTAGTGAACTCATAATTTACGTAGTAATGTGCTAATTTTGGATAAAAAATACCCTGCAATGCACGATTAGACAGATATGCACTAATTTAATACCACTAAATTTGACATGTGATGTAGCTTCTCACTTCTCGGAGATTCAATCACTTTCACTTTCGTATGATTCCGAAGTATAATTCGGGTGTATTCAGATAAATTCGGAAAGAATAGTTAATCATTAATATTTAGGGTTTAAACTACGCTAGAGTGTGCATTGATATTTAATGTCAAACCATTGAAAAAGAAGTTCTTTTGAGGAGCATTCTGCCTCTTATTCTCAAACCACTAGAAATCTTTACGCTAGAATAATTTTACGCCATTATTTACTATAAATTATCATATATTTCACGTAAGGCCCACGATAGCCAAAAAATTCCAAATTTTTCTTGCTTGAAAATTTGGCGTACGACGATAGAACTTAAAGGGGAGGGTGAATATGAATGAACGAGGGTAGACCAAAAAAGAGAAATGACCAATGAAAAAGTTTTGAAGTGAAGAGATTGAAATAAACCCAATGCTCTATGGGCTAGCGACCGTCATTTGATGTTTGAAATGACTGCACAGCCCGAAGGAAAGGAAATTTAACTCCGGCAGATAAAACTGAGGCCCTCCAACCTAAGAACTTTTCGAATGAATTTTACGAACGAAACGGTGCAGAAATTGGCCCGCGAGGTCATAAAGTGCGTAATTCAGTGGGCATCCTGTCATATATAATTCGCGCAGAGAGAAAATTTTTAAAATTCCCTCCGTCCGTTTTCTCTCGTTTTTTTTTAATTCACCTTATCGGAGGAAATGAGCGGTCTCCGCTCCGTTCACGCATTCCGCTTGGCAATGATTTCCAAATCATCCAGATTTACCGCTTTTACTAGGGAGGGAAAAAATTTTCCCTCTTCCAATTTCACGAGCGGATACTAATCGGTACTAAGAAGAGAATGTTCGCTTACATCGCCATTATTTTTCTCGAAAAGCTTCCTTTCTACTCTTCGAGGACTGTCTACCTGACGTAATGTCACCCAATGTTTGTCAAAGGCCTGCCACCCTGCCCTCTCTGTTTTACGCCAGGAAATCAAAAATACTTAAATTCCCATCAATATTTGCGCTTACCGATGTTATTTCCTTTCTATAGGTGGCTAAATGGTCAACAGATCTTTCAATATGCAATAGCAGGGTATTTTAAGTTATTAGTTTACTTTAAGTATCGCTACATCGTCAGGAACGAAAATTGGAAAATAATGACTCATTAGTATTTGAAAAGGAGCAGATTTTTGGTGGCTACTCTATGTTGTTCACTGTTGAATTCTAATTCTCTAGCTAGCGAGCTATTGCATCACATGACCTTTCTTTCGTGTACATATTTCTTTCGTCACCTTTCTCATGGCGCTTTTCCTTCCAATTTATCCTCCATTATCTTCTAACCAACACATTTTCTTGGGCTGGTCCCAATTAATCCGGTTCTTATTTTTTATAGAGCACTCTCTATAATCTGCTCCTTCTCTGTAATCTAAATGCTTCTCATTTACGATTTTTTTATTCGTCCGCTTATTTTCCGTGCCCTCCTCTACTGCAAAATGTTTCAAAGATCCTAATATCCACATTTTTGGTTCTGCTGTTATACCGGTCCACATCAATGTCGCATTCCAAACGAATTATTTCGTCTAATACTTTTTTATCAATGTAAACCGACACTTTTTTAATGCGATTCTGGTAAAATTGTGCTATTCTGAGCGTGAAATTCACAGAAAATCATACGCCCAATACTCCATCCATATATCCATAATATTTTCATGTTGTTACCGATGTGGATGAAAGATTGTACCTGTTCTTAAATCTCTCCACAGATCATGATTTTTGCATCCAGATTTATTTTACTTACGCAACCCAAGATTTACATTTTCATTTTCCATTCTCATTTTGCAGCGACCATTATTTATTTCCCGGGAATCTGTTCTCATGAATTCATGATATAATATTACAATCATCTGGAAGTTATCCGTAGAATCACTTCATTTTACCGTAAAACTACCCGATAGGCCCAATTCCTCAGTTTCTGGATTACATTGCCATATTTTTTTTACTAAAATTATGTTCTAGTCCGCTCTTGTATTTTTGTCGAATGTTTTCTGGAAATCAATTGTATTCTTCCCGGTAAAAGTTCCAATTTCATTTTCAAATTTTTATTTCTCATTTTCTCCTATCGAATTTGATATCAAACTTCATGAACGAACTTGACTATGATGAACGTCGTATCAATCTATCAGTGCATTGATGACAATGATACTTAATCTTGCCATGATACTTTAGATACCTACATTTTCATAAATACATTGCGATCCACCAAAAAGGTTTGTCGCAGAGAGTGCAAGCACCAAATGGGATGGATAAGATAAAAGGGATAGGAAGGTTGTTTAAGGGGTTAAGAAAAGGGAAGAAAATATTGATAACAAGGCCAAAAAAACGGGCAAATCCATATGAATATTAGCGGAAAACTCATTTCCAAACAAGCATCAATGTCACCCTCTCTTAAAGTTCTTTTGTATGCGAAAAAGGAGGGAACAAAAACGAACCTCGAACAATTATACGATGGACCACCGCCATTACTAAGACAAGTAACGCAGAACTGGGAAGTAAGTAGGGGAAGTTCTATTAATCCATGGCCATGTAACTTCTGGTTCCCGTCCCCAACGTCTCAGGTAGAGAATGTGACGCTGATTGCAGCGGACGGCGTGAGGAATCATCCTCTCGGAGAGGAACGAGGGATGGAAAGGATAGAGTGATGATACAACGAAACAGGGTGTGGAGTATTGCAACATGGACTGTATCAATGGTATACCAGTTCCATGCGGTCTTCTGAGAAGGGATTTGTCAACAAGACACACGAAATTGGGGATCGGGATGGTTAACGTACAGGCTTCCCATCGTGAAAGACCGGGTTCAAATACCAGAGACAAATATTTTTCAGTGGTATCCCGATCCCTACTTGAGGGGCTTTGTGGAGAGCACTTTGAGTGAATACAACGTCCGTCGGATGGGACGTTAACTTGCGCACCCTTTGGCGCCTTTCGATAAGAGTAGGCTAATGCCGACGCTCCCAAAAAAACTACAAACTACAACACACGAAATTAGTGTAAGTTGCATATATATAGCATAATAGTTTTGGTATCCCCACCTGTCAGCAATTTTCCCATGAGGATGCTTCTGTTTTGTTGTTTAAACCAGGAATCAGATATATTTAGGCGAGTTATTTGGCAAAATTATTATTTAATTTCTCCATACGGCCATTTCCTGTTCCTAAATCATGATCTTCATTATCATTACCTTCTTTCTACTACCGCTACCGCATTCTAATCTCTTGAACCAACATTTTTCAGAAAATACCTTCGTTCATTCAACTTTCCTCACGATAATTTATTTTTACTTCCATTTCAGTCATGTTTATCGATAACAATTCTGCAGCAGTTAATTTTCCTACTGCATTCGCACAATACAATGTTTCTAAAGGATGTTAATTAAAGAATAGTGATTCAAATTTTCGTGAATTTCTTACTTGAGAGCTTACTTATTATTATTTGAGAATTACTTACTTATGAGCCATCGTACGTCTAACTGATTAGCGAGAAAAATTAGTACCAACGGGAGATTTTGTTCACGTGGCATCTGAATATTTAAATGTTAAAAAAATGATCCATTGTTTTCGCAAAAGTTTAAGGCATCAAGCAAAAGTAAACATATTCTCAAAATATAAGAGAAAGTACAAGTGTGGATATTTACGACAGTTTGATGAGAAGAAAAGGATGACGAAGGAAATGAAGGAGGAAATTAGCCTTTGGAAATCGACGATATCATTTGTTCTTAGATGAGAAATTCATGTGGAAAGAAGCGTTTCACATTAAATTAACATATCTATATTAAGTAAACATTCATTATTCGTCTCGTAAACCTGGTCGTTGGTACACGAGTGTTACCGCGGGCTGGAAGATGGTAAGATATGAGTGTGAAGAAGAACGGAGAAGATAAAACGGATGTAAAGGAAAACAAAAGATGGAGTTCTAGGAATGTTTGGAAAGAAAGACATCTCTTCGGAGAAATGCGAAGAAGGCAAAACAAGTGGATGCAGGAGATATTGAAATGGGCAGTGGGAAGCTGGAGACGGTGACAGGGGGGAGAATGATGGGAAAGCGTGATAGAGGGAGGAAAAGAATTGCCATTTTGGAACGGAACTAAGGGAGGTAGAAATATTGTAGAACTAAAGAATGAGTTATTGTAATATGTAGTACAGGGTCTAAGGAGATTTTGCATCATGTTAGCTAATGCTCAGGAATACAGAATTGTGCAGTTATAGGGCCCATCCAAAACCTATCCTAACCTTAATTCAAATAAAAACATAATTATTAATCTCTCGTCAATTGATAAATTATAATTAATTTTTATTTCATACTTATTATTAAATTGTAGATTTAAAAAATATGTACTCCACGTTAGACATTTTACCAGGACTTGTGGTAGGTCTCTCTTTGCTCTTTTGTTTTCTTTGGTCCACATTAATTTGTCAACAGGCTATCTTCAATAATTCTACGTTGCCTAGATGTTGAATGCTTAATGCTAAGGTAGCGTAGAGACTGTACTCGTAGTTAATACTTATAGCGGGGCCAGGTGAAATTTTCCCAGGAGAATTATACCGAAAATGGGATGTGTATATTTGTGTGATGAACAAGAAGGTAAAAAAAATAGCCTTAGTCGTGATTCAATTTGCCAGCCATACATTCATCCAAATACTGTGTTAGTACGACATCAAAATGTGTGCCAAATTTGGACACGGAGGAGATAACGGAGCACTATGAAATGTAAAAGGGGATCTAAACAAATTTCATTCCAGCACCCAAGCACAAAATGAATGAGGCAACTAGTAAGAAGACAGCGTGTCCCAAACAGACAAATGTAGTACTTCTGTTTTCATGAATTTTTGAAAATCATGAACATTTACGATCAATTAAGATTAGTTTGTGGTCCATTATTTTATAACCAATAAGGGGTCCATGATACATTATTACTTTGAAAAAATTTAAACTTTGTCTCTCTTCATAGGTCATTGTTAAATAGGACATAGCGGTAATAATTGTAAATACATAAAAATAATTAAGGATTGTCGAGGAGGCTTCATTTTAACATTCTTAAATACACAATTTATCCCTGAGATATATTTCTTCTTCTCAAAGAGAAAATATCACTCGCACATTTTGAGCTCCCCGGTTTTATTCTTACATTTTATAACCGCCTTCTCCATGACATTTACACGGGATTTTATATCGGGCGGTAGATATTTACCCAGCACACACCGGCACACATTTCTCGGACCCGTACTACATAAAGACAATTCCCGCGAGTCAGCGAGACTGAGGCGGCGGACAAGGAGATGAAGAAAACAGATAAAGATGAAGAGGTTATAAAATAAAACGCAGCGAAACAATCCGCAAAGCTCCTTGCACCGCTGGCTCGCAGGTCGACCCGCTTGAGGGCGATAAACTACGTCCTTCCGAGAGGAAAAAAAGGGGGCGTAACATTTCCCCTCGCACCGATTTAGTTTTAAGAAGAAGACATATTCGGGCCACGTCCAAACGAAGCAACCCAACGCACACTTCTGCTCCCTGCCTTTTCCCCCTCAACACTCCCCCTCCTCTCCCGCCTTCTTTTTTCATCCACGTGACGAAGGGTATAGTATATCTATGTATAGCCCCCGGGGGAGTGGAGGAATGCTGGGTGGGTTGCGAACGGAAGGGGAAAAAGGGCTTGGCAGGGTGAAGGGGAGGGAGTTAGGATTTGCTAGGGGGGCCTTAATTTAGAGGGGGAGAATCAAAAGAAATGAAGGGCGTTAAAGGGTTCTGAATCTACACTACACTCCGATAGTCGCCGCAAGAGTGTGTGGCAGGGGGTGTACGGTCATCAATCATGCCACCTTTACACAAATATTAGTTTAATCATGCACTCCACCAATATTAATCACACGGAAGCAAGTTCTTAGAATTGTAACAATATTCAATAACTGGATGCGCCTACTCAAATCATGCTGTAAGACTGTTTAAAAGATGGGTCTATGAAATAAAAAAATAAAATGCCGGAAAGAACATGCAGGATATGGACAAAATAGATAAACTGCCAATTTTAATTCTCTCTTTCGCGCATGCTGTCATATCTACTTTGATATACTACTCATATCTACTTAATTTGAAATCGATTGTTTATCCTTTATAAACCTCTTAAACCATTTTCTAGCTGTGCCACAAGGAATCCATCTCTCTATAAGTCGCTTATAATCCATCTGTATATATCTTCTCCGTAAGTCTTTTGGTATTACATGTCATAATTTAAATGCTGGGTTTTTTTGGTGCATCAACAGCTACGGTCATTTTGCAGAAATTAATGCAAATTAAGTAATTAATTTAAATGCAGAGTCGCTTGTTTCCTCCATCATTGCCATCGTCTAACTGGTAATGTAGAGTTAACTGATTCTATCGTTGCTGCATCTACCGTACAAAAATGAATCAATAATTTATCGCTCTTTAAACCGAATAAAACTTAACCTTGAAGTCATAAAGTAAGCACCCATATTTTTGGAGGAGAGGGAAAGAAATATATTTTTCTAAACTTTTGGGTCCGAGTTTAATATATAGCTACTCACTTTTGTTATTCTATTATTCCTATTATAATGTGTCCAATATTTTGTAAACTGTGAGAAATTTTCTCGAGAAGTAACATAAACGTCCACTCCAGTTGCTTTTGGAATATTCTCTGACCTCAGTCGAATTTACAGACATTTTCCCTTCTTTGAATTATAAATTATGCCTTCCGCGTCGTCAAATTATCCCCATTTTTGCCTTAATTCATTCACACCGGCCTACAAAGAGTCGAAAGAAATAAATTATGGGAATAAAGAGATTTGAATTCCCAATCTCTCATTCTTTGCTTATCTCTGCTCGATTTAAACCACCGAGTGGGCGTTGCCTCACAGCGGTAATCATTCCCTCTTTCTCCGAAACTATGGCTTCACTCAGAGAACGATTTAAGCATTATTTGTTGCGGCAGCGATCGAAATAAGAGAGCAAAAAAGGGGCCAAAAAGGAAAGAATGGAAGAAAGAAGAAAACTGATCTTATATATAATAAGTTCAGTTAAAATTATTGGGAAAGAATAATTCAATTGAATACCAGACTAATTTTAACCAGCATTGGGGAAAAATTTGCCTTTGTAGTTTTATATACATTTAATACAATTCTTCTTCTTTCTAATACAACTTTTCACTTTCACGCTTAATTAAAATGAAAAACATTCACCGCATTCATTGTTTGAAAAAATTGAAAATATCACTGCGGAAACTACGACGCTTGGAGAAGATTTTCGGTTTTTTATTTGTAAATTGGTACGTGACTGACCTGTTTGTGGACGTAGCTAGAGAATGAATTGATTGTAAGACCCATTGTGAAGCATTTGATAAACAAAATGGAGTAAAAATTTGGATAAAAATAAAATGCCTCGAAGTTTTGGCGGCTACTTCCAGATATATCTTTTTCTTAAGAGAAAGATGCTTTCAAACCACTTACACCCAGTCTTGAGAGAGAGATACATCCGGTAATAATTTCCCGCTTAAGATAAAGATATTCCTCAAGCATTTTCATCCCAGCTAATAGGTACTTATCCTAATTGCAGGGAAAATTAGTTCTCGGAAAACGTATGAAAATAATACTTGGAGACCTAGACTTAAAACACGGCGGACAACCTACGTGGTCTGTACAATAAATGCGCGAACTGGTGCAATCTGGCGGCCATGGCGCGGACTATAGCCCCGCCCAACAGCGGCGCCTGTTGCCTGAGACCCGATGAGCCGTTTGTGCTTGGCGGATCTTCGAGCTGTGTGTATGGTGCCAGTTATGTTAGTTTCTATCGTTTTTATTTTACTGTTTGTAGAAAGTGGAAATTGACGAAATCACGGAGAAACGAATCAACATTAAGTTTTTTGGTGTAGTGCGGCAAAAGTTTTCAAGAAAATACTGAAATGTTGACAGCTGTTTAGGGTGATAATGCTGAGAAGAAAATTTCCGTTTTTAAGTGGACTAAGCGTTTTAAAGATGGCCGACAAGACGCCACGGATGATGCAAGGCCGGACGAACCACCTGCGTTGGCGACAACATTGATCGTATGCCGTCCCCGGTACTTACCGTTCATCGAAAAACTGTCCGAATGATAGCTGATGACCTGAAATTAGGAAAATCAACAATGCACACTATTTTAACCGAACATGATGGATGGATCCTTCACCACGAGAACGCACCTGCACATTCAGCATTGATTGGTCGCCTTTTTCTGGCAACAAATTCAATCACCATTCTTGATCATCCTCCTTATTCGCCAGATCTCGCCCCCTGCGACTTTTTCCTGAGGGGACATCACTGGGAAGATGTAGGCACAATAAAGCAAGAAAAGACGAGACAACTAAAAAGCCTAACTGCCAAGGGTATCCAAGGGTGCTTTAAACAGTGGAGAAGGAGATATGAAATGAGTGCATAGAAACGAATGGAGAGTACTTAGAAGGGGACAAAATCGATGTAGACTAAATTTTGCAAAATAGTTTTTCTGGTCTCAGTTAACCTGTTTATTGGACAGACCTTGTATTATGACACAACCATTGTTTGAATCACTGAAGCCTAACGCGAGTAAAAAACACCGTGTGTGAAATTGCGCACAATGAACTCAAAATCTTCAATAACGCAAAGCAATAACATGATATAATTTGTTTTGTTCCATGAAATCGCAGATTGAAGTAATTCGCAGTATGGAGAAGATAGAGGCTCTCTGTTTGATTAAGTTTCTTAATTTGAAAGGCTAAAGGTTCATTTAAAGTACCAGGCAAATCGACGATGAAATGATTGCTCTCTATGGAAATGATAATCCATCATATGACACTGGTGTGAGGTATAAAAGGATCATAAAAAATTGCCATGCGTCCCTCATAGACGGTCCAACAAATAGGAGGCCATCACTCACGGACCACAGTGCAGAAAGTGGACTACTATACTATACAGCACATATACTATGTACTACGCATCAGACGCAAGAGCAACCATCCAAATGATCATGAATGAGACTGATATTAGTTACGGCAGTGTGGGGAAAATTATTCGCGAAGAACTGCACCTGTCAAAGGTGTTTGCATACTGGGTTCTACAACTACTGACTTCTTTTCAGAAGCAAACACGGCGCGACTAGCAATGGAACCAATGTGGCTTTGAAATTTTGCCACAACCGCCCTATGCTCCCAATCTCGTCCCAAGCAACTTTTTTCCCCAGAAATAAAAAAAACATCGCAGAGTTGGAGATTTGACAACACAAATGACATCATTCAAGGGATGATACAATGGTTTTCGACATAATCTGCTGAGTTATGCAATGACGGCTTTCGAAAGATCAAGAAACACCGAGAGAGATGTACAACTCTGGATGGTGACCATGTAGAAAAGTATTAAGAATGATTAATTAGTGTCTGTATTGATTATTTTTTAGTGAAATTTAGAAATTTACGATACCATCTCGTACATCAATCCTAGAATAATCATTCGAAGAGTGTTTCAATAACAAATAGCAATGGAAAATTCCTGTGGCTGTATGGAGAAATAAAAAAGCAAGAACACAGACGTGTCAGCTTTCCAGTAAAAAAGTTAAATCCTTGGGTCATGAACCTCAGATACCACAAATTGTGTGCAAGGTGGGTACCGAAAATGCTCACCGACCACCACGAAGAGCAAAGAATGTCCAGTGGACGAGGGTTTTTGGGCCATTTCCGACAACATGGAGATGATGAGACCTAGCATCTAGCGACTATTTCCTCTTCTTGCACTTGAAACAGTGGCTCGGTGGACAACGTTTCGAAACAGAAGAGGAACTCAAGAACGGCGTTGTCAATTGGTTCAACTCTCAGGCGGCTAGCTTCTATGCAGAGGGGTTAAAGAAGCTGGCACAGCGGTACGAAAAATGCTTAGGAGAGAACGGCAATTATGTAGAGAAGTTAATTAGGTTTGTAGCTAACTAAAAGTGCCAATAAAATGTGTTTCATATGGGTATAATTTTTTTTCAGACACAAAGGGCCTTACTTTATTAGCATGCATCGTAAGTATAGAATATATAGAGGTATTTAGAAGGGAATATATGTGGGAATAGAGGGGAATGTATGTAGGAAATGGAGTGATCGTATAATGAGTGAAGAACTTAACAAATCGATATTGAACAGAAATGATATCTTATTCCAAAAAGTACCTGGGCAGAAAAGTAAATACAAAATCAATTAAATAATAATCAGCAAAATCTAACACGACCTATTGTTATGACAACACTTTCAGGGAAAAATATTATGATCAGACCATAAGGAGTCCACGATCATTTATGGTCGTGGAATATAAGAATTTAGAGTGCATTTTCCAAGGATTTTCCAATATTCAGCAAGATTAACCTTCACAAGATATAAGTTTTTAGAAATATTTTGAACTCGAATCAGCACCAAATATTTTTATTTTGTTAAAGTCATAAGTCCAAAGTTATAATGGAATTTCCACTTGTTACCAATGAAACATTTATACCCATAAGAAAATGATAAAGATTAAAATAAACAAAAATAAAGAGTATATTTATTACGACTTAGGTTTTGTTACAGCGTGAAATCTTCAGGTAAAATTAGAATTTTCTTTCATCACGAAGGATTTCCACCATGTTACGTTCGAAACTGTGTTATCTATACTTATAGTATTGAATTCTGGTTGGAAGTTAAATGAAGTGTTATCAATAGGAAAAAGAGAAGAGGAAGGATTAATAATTGTTTGACTAGTTCAAATTACTATCCAGAGCGTGGTGTCTATTTTCATTAGTGATTCCTATTCGTCATCATCTGTTCATATTGCCTTAATGAATGGACGTATTTAATTAATTTACAGTTGAGAGGTATGAAGTCTTTATAATCATCTCACGTACTCTCTCCATTTGGAAGTTGTAATTATAATTTGAATTAAACCGGAAAGGGCTTTCCAGAAAAATATCCATTCCAGGATGCTGCACATTTTGGAAAGGGATTATTACCGTAATAAAATGTAAACCTGACTGAATGAGGGTTATTCATTAATTAGAGTTGATCAAAATGATCTGGAACCACATTTCCAGCCTCATTTGGATTTCCCCTAACGAGCCTATCTCCTTCCCCACCATGTCTAGCACTTCCTCGTTTGTTTTCCTTTCAGCCCACTTCACATTCTCCATCCTTCTCCACGCCCACATTTCAAATTGCTCCACAATCCAAGCCTAGCATCTTGCTTCAAGGGCCATGTTTCCGTGTCGTAAAATACCTCGACCCACACCAAGGTTTTCCTTAACATTCTTGTAATCCTTACTCACGTTCCTATGATTGATTCCCTCCTCCATGTGAAAGCTTATTTGCCAAGATAGATTACTTATATTCTAAATTACATTCATTAATATTATCCATTTTATTGAACACCTTCAAGAAATCTTTGCTACTAGCAAATACACCTGATTGTATTTAATATTCCTCTCTATTAGTGACTTCACTACTGCTAGGGAATCAAACCTGTCTCTCCCCTTCCTGTACACGAACTATTCATTTGCCCTCCATTCCATCCTCTCCTGATTTATTTCCCTGAGAACCAGTTCTGCATCGTGGAAAATCAAACTTATCGTTTCCTAGTCGTCACATATGACTGGAGAAAGATAATTAGTTAAAAATTTGCAATTTTCCACAAAATCAAATGTAATGCGACCGGTTTCAATGTAACTACATTACCATAACCCGATGATGATGTGGTTACATTGAAACCGGTCGCATTAAATTTTCTTTTGTGAAAAATTGTAAATTTTCGATTAATCATGATATTCCACCATATCACGCCTGAAACGGCTCTTTTTATTGAGAAAGATAAGTTTGATTTTCCTTTTTTAGCATGGGAAATAACACTGATCTAACGAAATCTTAGGGCATCTCCATAAAAAATCTTCCATCTACTTTAACTTTTAATTATTTCCGCGAGAACATTATCCACCCTCACGGCTCTATTTTATTTCAATTCTGTTTGATTTCAATATGTTCTTTCTATCTCATCATCAACTACTCTTGAACTTAAGCTATCTTCATTTACGTGACATTCTCTTCCAATGCCTGAGCTTGCTGGCTTAATACTATATTCTTAACATATAAAGCTATGCATTCTTTCCGTTTCTCATGTATTAATATTATTATATTATTTAATAATTATCCTGACGTATCTTTAATAGCGTGCTAGGGTTTCTCTTTTTATTTCCCGATACAACTTTCGCCTTTCTCTACTGCACTCACACTAAACACTCCCTTTGTAAACCCTTCATTTCCCCTCGAATTATCCATTGTACCGTGCTTCTATCACTTAGATATATCTTATTTATCTCCTTGTAATTTCTTTTACCAAAGTCTGTGTTTACCTTCTTTCGTTTCCTTCTCTCATCTAACTTCCTAATCACGTCGTCAGTACGTTCAAAACGCTCCAGAACTTTTAGCACTCCTCCAGTTGGTTATTTTTTAATTCGCTTGAATGAATTGTGTCCACAAGAACTTCCCAAATAAGCAAATTTAACGAACTTAGTGATATCTTGTTTTGTTGATTAGTTACGGCCGTGAATGTGGAGAGATTTTTAAGGAGGGCGGTGAAAAATCGGATCCGCGGAAATGAGCTCTTTTGGAGGAGCAGCGTTGTTCTGTGAAACTCTGCGTGAAACTGCAAATCCTGCGCAGAGACTTTTGAGTTGATTACCAAGGCTTATGATTAGGATACTATGAAACGTGCCGCGTGTTTTATCGAGTGGCCAAAAAGGGGCAGCAATGAGTGGAAGACGACGAGCGTTCTGGAAGATCATCAACGTCCACTGATGATCTCCACATCGAGAAAATGAACAATCTCATTCGTCCAAATAGACGTTTGACAGGAAACTTGCAGAAGAGTGTGCATCTCGATTGGTTGGTGCTATGAAATCCTGACTGAAAATTTGAGGACTGGAGGATCGGGATGGTGTACAGGCTAATGTACAGGCTTCCCACCGCAAAGGCCCGGGTTCAAATCCTGGACACAGCAAATATTTTTCAGTGGTATCCCGATCCCTACTTGAGGTGCTTTGTGGAGAGCACTTTGAGTAAGTACGCCGTCCGTTGGATGGAACGTTAAACTGCGGACCCCTTGGCGCCTTTCGATAAGTGTAGGCTAATTCCGACGCCGGCTCTCTCCACCCTTCCTTTCCCACCCATCCCTAATGGCGCAAAAGACCTCAGCCTCACCTCCCCAACAAAACTACTACTAGGTTTAGAATGACGGCGGACCAGAAACAATATCGAGTTCAAGTCTGCTAGGAACTGCTTGATTGAGCTGGAGCGGTTGAAACCTTCTTGTCCAGAATCTTAGCACCTAATGAGTTTATGGAGATGACATGAAAACAAAGGTGCAATCTTCACAATGGATTGGTGAAGTATCAAAAAAGCTTCACAAATATGCTCGGATGACAAAGTGATGTTGAATGCTTTTTCCGATGTAAAAGAGGTTGTGCATTATAAATATCTACCCAAAGGTCAGAGAGTCAGTATGGATCACTACCTGGGGGTAATGAAACTCCTAGGAGAGGGAATCAAGCGAAACCAGCCCGAAATTTGGAAGAGCGGCGAGTGGTTTCTTCGCCGTCATAACGCGCCGACGCATTCGTCTCTTAAAACTCACGTTTTTAGCCAAAAAAAAGACTGCTGTGCTTCTCCTCCAACTCTACTTACCAGACCTCACCCCCTGTGGCTTTTTAATGTTCACCAAAGTAAAAATTCCACTCAAAGGAAAAAGATTTGCCACTATTCCAGAGATAGAGTGAAATGACACGTATGGTTTTATGAGCTTTCCGCAAGAAGCGTTCCAGGTCTGTTTCAAAAAGTGGAAACACCGTTGGGATAAGTGTATACTTTGGGAAGGAGACTAATTTGAAGGAGACCCAGACCAATAATATGCGAGTGAAGTATTTCTTTGTAATAAATAAAGTTCGGGAACTTTTTGAACAGACCTCGTCATACGTAGTTTCTTTGTATTTATCTTATTTCTTATGCCTCTAGTTTTGTTTGTGGCTTTCGATATCACTTTCATGGGATGTTCCAATGTCTCTTATCTTTTCCCGTTTCTCTGCCCTCACTCACCAATTATTCCACTGCCTCCTGGCACACCTTCCCTTTTTACTCGGCTAATGATTCTATCCGTACATTTTATTTCCTCACCCTATTTCGTATTATTGAATCTGATGTTTCACTACGTAAATACTAAATTATCATCTGAATCGGCATCAGCACCTGGGATACCGGATGAATAAATAACGCAATTTCTAAATATGTCTCTAGCTGTTATTTAATCCAACTGATATCGTTCCTGCTCATTTATTGCATGTGCCTATGTTTCTTGTGATTTAAAATTTAGTGTCCGTTGTAATAATACCAATTTTCCGGAATAACTGTATTTCTAACTCCCCATGGACATTCGGTTGGTTTTGTTGCTAAGGTCATTTGCACCATTATGGATGGGTGGGAAAGGAAGGGTGGAGAGAAACCCGGCGTCGGCATTAGCCTACTCTTGTCGAAAGGCGCCAAGGGGTCAACAATTAAATGTCCCATCCGACTCACTCAAAGTGCTCTCCAAAGAGCACCGCAAGTAGGGATCGGGATACCACTGAAAAACATCTGCTGCCTCCAAGATTTGCACCCGGGCCTTCGCGGTGGAAAGCCTGTACGTTAGCCTCCGCACCATTCAAACGGACATTCCTTGTCCATAAATCTTTACCTCCTACCTTCAAAGGACAAGAAATGACGACTGCAGAAGCCTTTCCAATCCTGCAATCGGGCACGGCACAAGGTCGCTGGGGCCGAATCACGCTGCCACCAGGACTCGTACATTCTCCCATCACATTACACGTAGCATGGGATACGAGTTAGTTTCCCCTTGCTTTCCTCAACAGTGTTTTTAACGTGACACCATTACTCAATGGTCACCCCACTGGAGTCAGACGTCTTTGCAGCCGCCTCACTTTGGATGGAACTAAGGCTGGATTATTTTGTTAGGAGTCACGAAATATTTATTTGGTAGTTGTGTCCACCCAAAACCTACCTTAACCAGTAGATTACTTAATAAATAATTCCATGTATACAATCATCGTGAAGGGCACGCATGCGAGAATTTCAGTTGAGACTATATGCCCCTAGTAAATTATAGTATATCGAGGTTGCTAGAAATGCTAAATGTAGGTGCGAACTGAAATTCCGTGTCTTTATAATTTTGTTAAGACATTATTATTCACCAGATACAAGGATACGAACGGAAAGAGGAATCTTACATCATTTGAAATCTTTTAGCAATTTTTTTACAGTGTATTAAAAAACGGAAAAACCACAAGAGATGACAAATTAGAGTCTTTTCGAATTTGGAGTGAAGAGAGCCCCCGGGATCCCGTGGGAAGATTAGAAAAAAAAGTTTGATAGCTGCAAATACATGGGGATCTTAATGCCTTCGTGAATAGGGGTACAAAAGAAGGGATGGTCGAGTGGGGAGGGACGGAGAGTGACGGGGAGGCGGCGTGTCTGGGGGCGGAGGAAGGAGAAGAATAGAGCGAGGGTGTAAACATGTCATATCGCGTTGACTTCCATCCCCTTCCGGGCATCTCGGGGTATTTTTATTTTCTACAAAACCGGAGCGAAAAGAGTGAGAAGGAGTGGGGAGATTATTTTCTGCGGAAGAGAAGAATTACACGGCTGGAGATAGGAAAATGAGAGGACGGGAGAAGGAGAGAGAGAAATGAAATATTTTAAGGGGCGGAGGACGTCCTCGGTTTCTTTTTTTCGTCGAGTTGGCCGCTTGGTTGGATGGGCTCACTCAAAACGAAGGCGGCCAATCCCACGGGAGACTACGGACAAGATCTTTAAGAGCAGGGGAATATTACGATTTTTTTGGATTAAATAAAGAGATTTTCTGAAAAAAATTTGACCTCGAATGTGCTTTTAGATGTCAGACACTGATGCTAAAATCTTGAAGGTTATCCCTTGCTGTGGGCGAGAGACACGTTTCTAGAATTCTTATTAGCCTCGAGGCACTCATCCTCGAAAGTAGATTCTGACTATTGGCGAGATGAGCATCCGAAGAAAGTAAATAAGATTTGCATCTCCCGGGGAGACCGAAGGACGAGCTGAAATACGTTACAGGGTGCGGCAGCATAATTTGCTGATTTGAATTTTAAATTCCGAGCAAATCAGCAAGTTGTGCAGGCGCACCCTGTACACTTGAGATGCTACATTCTAGGCGATGAATTAATTCGTTTAGTTCAAAATTTTAAACGAGTAAAAACACAGTTTCTGGCGTAACCTGGTGGAAATTCTTCAGGATGAAAGAAAACACTTGGCTTTTTTACACTAAAACGTTTTATTTACGACCTAGGTAACATCTTCAGGTATATTAACATTGTTTCATTCTTCATCATTTCAAACGAGACCAAATAAAGTTTCATAGGATTTTTGAGATTTTTGGGCGTAAAATCTTCAATGGAGTAAAATTAAAATTTGGTTCTCTTCAGCGAAATACATGCCGTGATCACATTCTATACATTCCGGGATGATAATTTATCAACATTTATTTATTTTTTAAATTTGGAAGAGATTTCGTCTAAACATTCCAAAATTCCGGATGTTACTAATGAGATCAAATAATATCTCCCACATACAAAATATTTGTCACCATTTTAAAGTAATTAGCAATTTCGATTCTTTCATCGTCGAAACTCTCGGCTCTATTGTGAGTTTTGTAAGAAATCTGTACGCGGTTAAGTTTCAATGGCGATGGGATGGGAAAGAGATCACATCCCACCATACTTAATCTTCCTTTTTCGGCGAGACACAACATACGTGATGAAGAGGATAATGCAACCTCAAGGCTAGACAATACCCTCCTTTTTCAACAAAAGGATTGGATCGTTGATACGAGTGAATATTTTAATTTTGACCCTCTATTAGATCGATCCCGAATCAAATACAAAATTAGATCCCTGTTTTTTTTTGGGATTCGAGGAACGATAACTTTAACATCCCCTTCATAAGCACCATACTCATCAACTAAACAAGATGGATGAAAAATGATTAATGCATTAATGACTAAAGTAAACAGTAGAAAGTTTTATTACTACACTTATTATTAAAAATAATTGGCTTGAAAAGAAGAAAGTAAAGATTTATGAGCAACTAATTAAAGTTTTAGGGTCTGGTGGCGACCAATTTGTCAGCAGATGACTGTGAAATAACTTTACAGTAATAGACGGTGTGACTTGTCACTTTTTCAGATACAGTGTTGATGAACTTCGCTATCTCAAAAATGTTAATGCTTTCGCTTAGTTATTTCGGTAAAATATTCCATGATGATGACTTTGGCGAAAAGATAAAAAGAATGTGCATTTGACCTTGGAAACCTATTTGCGAAATAGGAATTCCGTCGTGTTAATAGAGTCTATGAAGTTTGCACAAGATCATAGTTTAAGAACTTGAACCCTGAAAATTTTTTTCATTATTTTGCAGCAATGCGGGATGCCATCGCCCCACAATTAAATAAATAGCGACGGCGCTCCCTACACTTGGCTATCACGGCCTCGGGTGCTAAGTAATTTCCCATTTTATAAAGCTTGGGTCACTCGCGATGACGAATTCCCCTTTCACTAGTGTTATTAATTGGCATAATAAAAACACTATGGCGTTGGATGTGACAAATAATCCCAAAACAAATATTAAACATTTAATGACTAGGAATCCGGAATTTAAGTTGGCAACGAAGCTTGTTTTGAACAGGTGAGTAGCCCCCAAAAATGCTGCTGATTACATCGAACTTGCTGCAAGTTAAACTCAAACCCTCAGTTCGAGGGTCTTTCTATTTATTCAACGCTCGACTATTCGTTTTAATGGCATTTGCGCATTGTTTGGCAGGAAAGTAGAAATGCATATGACAAAAATAGCATGCATATATTCGCGAAAATCTGCATAAAACGATCTGAATTACAAAGCAACCCCACGCATGTTAGACTGTCAATATTAACTTTTACAGCGACGCTTATCTTTAATTTATAGTCAAATAACTAATTCCATGGGTGACCTCCACTGAAACACAGAAGCTGTTGTCTACTGTGCTCCAAGTAGGAAGCATATACTCATTGATAGTAAGTAGAGTGTGATTCGACAATGACATATAAGCGTGATAAAAACAGGGTAGATATTTAAACTGTTGCATTTTTTACATTCTAAATGCATCAATTATATTTTGTATAAATAGTGAATACATACAAAACTAGTGGGATGAAAGGCATTGCCACATTTTTATCCTTTAACTAAAACCTTGTTCTTTTTTTCATTTTAATCTAATCGTGAAACTAAAAAAAAGGTGCAAACTGCGACGGAGTACGGCGAACAAGTTTACATGAATAAAAATGCTTACAAATTTAATTTGAAGATTCGGATTGAAGCATTAATCAAGTATTTAGGATCATCTTTATGAGTCAACATTACTAATTCTGTTAATTTCTTTGAATGAGAACATAAAATACGTAACGAAACGCGACATATTTTCCATGGATTTATTTTTACGGAGTTTTATGGAAAAGATTCGGAGGGTTGAGAACATGCTGCCACTTCCAAGATGTCTTCTGAAGGGACTAAACACATCGGGTTACGCTCGAGAAAATGCGCTACTTCTCTTCACGGCTGCAAAAATGCCCAAGACTTGTTTTTCCGCTTCGTCGTGCTTGAAGTTAGGGGAAGTGAAGGTATGGGACATCCCTCAATTTCACCCGTTTTCAATTCTTTAAGGAACGAGATATTTCAGTTCCACTCGAATTAGTTCGTCCGTCTATTCCATCTCCTTCCCGATCCAAATATCTCATCCACGTCTTGCATCCTTGTTGCTTATCTTTTATTCACATCGGGAAACAAGGAAAAACATCAACTTTCAGGTGGAGTAATCATCTTCGCTGTTTTCAGCGCTCTTGTTGATCAACATTACGACTCCTTCGTCACGCCCGTCCCAGTGATGGTGGGGTTAGCTTTCGTCTGCCAACACAGAGGTCGCGGGTTCGATTCCTGCCTAAGTTGGTTCTCTTCCAATAGGGCAAAGGTATTTGTAATTGCTTTCAATGCCATATTTAGGGGTTAGGTGGAAAAAGGAACTATATTCTCAATCTCGCCCCAATAAAAAATAAGGCAAACAAACAAATGAATAAATTGATACTCATGATCCCTATCAACCATTAAGAATTCCTCAAAACTCTCCAAAATCGACGTTTGACCATGGAGACTTATCTTTGTGACTAAATATTGCCATCCGCCCCTTCCGACGACTTTATGCTGGAAGACTATCTTAAATCTCGTTCAAACTAGACGAAATGGTCTGAACACACAAAATATTTCCACCTATGCAAATTTAATAGTTTCAAAAGACTCATTATGTCTCAGAAAGCAGAATTTATTAGCCAAAAGATTCGGCAAGCGGGTTACAATACCGTAAATTGAAATAAGGGTTTTCTTAATGGCGTGGAGAAATTATGGCATGGGTGGCAAACCCTTGTTGGTACAGAAATTAAATCGAATTACATGTCGGTTTATAAAATATTCAGCCTGTTTTGTTGCTCTGGATACATGGGGTACCACGACACTAGTCTGCTTCATATGTACATATTATCTGGCATTTGCCAATGCTTCATTCGACTTGTAATAGAGTATAGAGCATGGATCTCTTCTCATATGCAACTCGTGTTGACTGACCAATTGGAAAAAAATCACGGGAACGAATTTTTTGAGAACCCGAGTGGAAATTGGGACGTCCGCTATCGAATCTCGGTGCGAATATTTTCCAAGAAAAATATATCCAACGAATCGATGTACACCGAATAAAATATGGCTGTTATTAGCAGAGTACGGATGTTCGTATAACTATTTCAGCAATCGTAAATTTAACCGTGAAGTTCTTATATAGACAAAAGATGGCCAATTTTTACAGGTAAATATATTTCAATTTTCTATCATTGTCTACTGGAATGAATCGTTTCTGATTTTTAATGCTCAAAAAGAGTACAGAGGACAAAATATTACAGTTCAGAACAAAACCAAACCGGTGCTATAAAAAAAACTTGAGAATGGTCACGATTTTGTCCTTTATTACTTGGAACAACATAGAAGACAACAATCAAACATGACTCCATTTTATTCAAGAAGAGTTTCTCAAATAGATTCCAAACAACGCCGTTTATTTATCAAAGCTGACATTTTGTGTCATGTGGTCATTTCATCGGTTCTGTTTGTATCATACGCTAACCTTGGGCGCATTCATTCTAAAACGATAGAAAACATTATAATGATGAATTAAAAGATAAAACCTTGCTTACTATTCATCCGTTGACTACCATCAACTGAACGACCGGGCTCAAGACGCTGAAACCAGGAAATGTAATACGATAGGTAAAGAGAGGTGTTTTTTCGTTTTAATTAGGCCACATTTGGAATATATCGCATGCATATGAGATACTTGGGAGAAATAATTGAAAAAAGAATTTTCTAAAGATTAAACAATTAGGTAAAAAGAAAATCCGCCAGATTGGTAAAAAATAGTTACGATAAAAAGACGAGTGTGCCGGGTCTTTTAGGGGAATAAGCCGCTTGAGATGAGAAGGGAAGAAGCGACACTTCGACTTTCAGCGAGGTCCAGAACACACTATTTTAACTATGACAGAAAGGGAATTATTATGGCTCCACATAATTTGGTTAGGCTGAACCAGAAAGATAAAATAAGGGAAAGTACAGATAGATATAAGTATTCGTTCTTCCCTCGGACAATCTGGAATCACAATAGTGAGAAATTGAAGCCATAATATAAATTGTAATTACATTGGAATTAAAAGCGAGGACATGATTAAACGCCACGCAGACACCTGGTACATTCGTAGGGCGCATATGTTTGTTAGTTGCTAGTACAGGGTGCGGCAACATAACTTTATTTTTTAAAGGGGTTTTGCTTGATATGCATACATTTGCATGTGCTTACGCTGATGTAGGTTTTGTATGCATATATTCTTCTTTTAATGATTGTGAATCGGCATGTTTTTGTTTTTTTTGCATGTGGTTGCATGCTATTTTTACGGATGGTGTCCTAACACTCCTGCTACACGCCCCTTTTGCACCAACCGGCTCTAACAAGGGGTAAACAGACTTGAAAAACTCTTTCCCCTCCTCTAACCAGCAGCAGTGGACCCTTCTCACTTTTGCTACTTTACACCTTTAACGAAGAGATGTCGAGGCGATTCGGACGACTCTGGAACCCCTTCCTACGTTCCATTTTAGGTGTGACCACGCAAATTGATTAGACTAGTGTAATAGAATGGGAGAAGTAGAGTATTTTTATTGTGATTTTGTGCATGCACAAAAAAACAATAAAACATTTTTATTCTACATTTTCTTAGCTCAATTCAAGGTACATACACAAGATCTGAGTATCATATTTCATAATTCTTCCGAAAATTATGACCCAATGAAGGAGAATAGGAATCTTTAAGATTATCATACGAGTATCATGATACGAACATCGTAACAATAATCAAGACTGAGACTGAGAGTTCAAAAAAGTTTTCGAAAACTCTTCTCAGCATATCATGCGTTATTTCAGCGATGGTATCGGTAATTGCCTCCTGAAAGAGCTTATAAGGTCCTTGGTCGAACTTTTTAAACCTCAGCTCTTAGATATCCCCAAAGAAACAAAATCACATGGGTTCAAATCCGGGGAGGGAGGGGTTTATGGAACATCCCTTCGTAAGGAGATCAGGCGGCCGAGAAATTGTTCTTGCAGGATTTTGCTTTAACGACGGACTTATGAGCGTTAGCAACATCCTCTTGAATCCAAAAGGCTTCTGTGTCATATTCCTCATCATACTCTTCCATTTTGGGGAGTAAAAAGTTATTGAGCATCTCAAAAGAGCGCACAGAGTTCACCGTAATAATTGAACCTCGAGATTAAAAAAAGTAATGTCCAATAATAACTATGGAGGACATAGCGCAACAAACTGTCAACAAAATTTACGCTGCTCTTCCGGAAATTATTAAATTTTTGCAAAATTTATTGAACATGTTCTTTGGAGATAAAACGAGCATAGGGTACATACACATATTTTTATCAATGGAGATTATCTAAATGGGACAATTGTTTTTAATTGGATTGTAAAATTCTAACTTTGCATATTGATTAAAAAAAAGATTATTTAAAATTCATGCGATTTGCTGCCATATGTCTTTGTACATTAAAATCTGTTGTAGATAACGGTAAATGTAATTTGGTTAATGGTGAAATATTTCCTTATCAGGTCTGATATCATTATCTTTGACCCTGTCTCGGATGTCACCCACCTGACCAAGTTCTGAGATTCAACTGACAGTACAAAGGTGAAGATACGGGCGGAATTACCAGTTCTGCTGTAAGAACTGAGGCAGATCATTCGGCCTGCTAATTAAGGCTGATTGCACTCATAGTACTCGTAAAAGGCTCACTTAAAAACGGAAAATCGCGTTCGTCCCAGCCTACAGGAGGTGGACACGAAAGCGTAATAGACCGGCCTCTTAGGGTCCCTTCGTCTGATTAGGTGTGCGAATTGACGGAGGACAAAACCTGATGCCTGTCTGGGAGTCGGAGGAGCAATGTTGCCAAATATCAGGAACCTCGACCTCTGAGATCAGAATGCACCTGTCACGTTGTCAAATCCACCTCATCCATACGTATTACATTAAAAAAAATTACAAACAGCCCGAAAGCTGATAAAATATCTGCTGCGGTGTTCGTCGGCAGGAAATGGAGATGTGCATCTCGGTCCCTCTCAGACATGTAGAATGGAGACATCATTTCCCGTTCCAATAATGGTTTTTCTGGATTTTAGTTTTGGTAGATCCATCATCTCAGCCCTTATGTTTGTCTGGGGCTATTCAAATTCAAAGCGTTGCATTTAACCGGGAATCCCCCGGTCAGACGCCGCTGGATGATTCCGAGGAAAGCCGATCGCTCTTCCATTTATGAGTGAGGGAAATTTTCATGCGTGCCCTGGAAGTTTTGTGAAATACAGAAAAACTTGGGCCCCTTATCGGAGATGGAAAGATACCTTAAATCATTTATAGACTCCCTCCCCCCCTAGACTGCGCACCGCGCGTGTTCGTCTGTAGCCCTAGAACAAGGTGAAACTTCACTAAAAAGGAGAGCGAAGGAAAGAACTACGTATTTTAAATGTACGAAGGGAACAGTCGGATTATGGTTTCGGTCGTGGAAACGATTTATTTAAAATTGATAAGAAACTTATGAATATCTATGACACAATATAATCCGTGGAATTAGGAAGATTTGAGTACATAACAATAGATTTAAGATGTCATTTGTATCATGAACGATAAGGGATCAGAACAACGTCCGACCGCGCTGAGGGTGCGGGGAGTATTTTGAGTCAACATTTTTCTCCTGTTTAATCATCTCCTGCCACACACCCTAGCAGTGACATGCAGGGTACAGTGTAAAAAAATAGTTTATGCAGAATAAGATGCATTCATATAACTGAAGCAGCTCATAAGAATGGATTACACGAGATAACATAGCTACAGAAGACACGGAGAGTACGTTATTCTTCAATACATATCGTCTACAGGAAATGTGGATATTATTGATATTAAATGCATTTTTAACGACCAACATTTTACGTTTAACCTTTCATTTCACCTTAACGTTTCACATTTTGTACTGGAGTTTTGACGAATTTATTCAAATTATTAACGCAAATGATTATAGCTCACAGAAATAATTATTACCGGCAAGCTTTAAAAGTTAATATTATTGCTATGGATAAAAGTTGAAGAAACTGTACTAATCTAATCGCTCGCATGGAAACGAATCAAACGTGAGAAAAACTAGAATTTCCATCACCAAAGTCGGAATTTTATTTCAAAGTCATTTCTCCGATGCGAATACCCACCTTACTCCTGGATCCAAAGGAGTTTCACTTCCAAACTGACTGTGCGAAATAGAACCTGAGTCGACTGTCTGTGGGCCGTTTGATCGTTTGCCCTCGCTCTTGATGTGAGTCGGTTGTGGCTGGATGAGCGAGCGGTATGCTAATACCGCGTTTGCTCCAGAGAAAGGAATCCTCCCTCATTCAGCGGCAATAGAGGAGGTGTATTCACAACCCGCCCAACGTCGCCTTCCTCGGCGGACACGGGGGTGAGTGACGTTTCCCTACCCTCCACCCCTCCATTTACTGGAATGCGGAGAGGGGATGTCCCGGAGCGAGAGGCTCCCGACCAGAACGCAAATGCGTGCGTGTGCGCTGGGTGGGATTTGACTGAAAAAGTCGGAAGGGGGGGAAAAGAAAAAATAGAAAGAAAAAAAAAGAGTGGGATTGGTGGGGCGTGAAACAAGAAACTGTCAAAAGCGGCGCACTAATGTCCCCGTTTGAAGCGAGCGGGATTTGCCGCTCCACCGGCTTATGAAAATAGGTGTATTATTCTGTGAGGTGAAGCAATTTTGGAGAGAGGTGGGACGGGAGTGAAGAGGAATTTGTGTAGGGGGCATTTCGGGTGGTGAGAGCGAGGGGTATGCGGTGGAAAAAAGAGTTGAAAAAGAATATTCCGAAGGTTGCGAGGTTCCGAAGGTTCCGAATTGCGTTCCTCCCGGGCCCTTATTTGCATGCGTCGGGGGACGAGAAAATTACTCAACAAATGAATCCACATTCTTCCCTATATTCATCACCATTCATCCACTTCGATGGTTTCCCCATATTTCTATTCCAGAGGTGATCGCGCGGCATGCTAATACGGCTGAACGATGGGGAGGAATCGGGAGGAGGATTCGAAGGGGTTCACAGGCTATTGTTGCTGCGAACGGCGGAAAAATATATGTATATATTTTTGAATATGCTTTATTCTCCTCCTCACGCGGGAGAGATTCGGTCCCTTTCTGGACGATTCCACAAAAATCTTCTTTAACTCGATTTTTCCGATGCCAAGCGGGTAAGAAAGCACGTACAGAAAACAGTCTAACAATACGTGGTCTGTGCAATAAATGCGCGAACTGGTGCAATCTGGCGGCCATGACGCGGACTATAGCCCCGCCCAATAGTAGCGCTTGTTTCCTTAGACCCAATGAGCTGTCTGTGCTTGGCGGATCGTCGAGCTGTGCGTATGGTGCCAGTTATGTTAGTTTCTGTTGTCTTTGTTTTTACTGTTTGTAGAAAATGGAAATTGACGAAATCACGGAGCAACGAATGAACATCAAGTTTTTTGGTGAAGTGCGGTAAAAGTTATCAAGAAATTACTGAAATGTTGACAGATATTTACGGTGATAATACTCTGAAGAAAATATCCGTTTTTCAGTGGATTAAGAGTTTTAAAGATGGCCGACAAGACGCCACGGATGATGCAAGGCCAGGACGACCTTCATCCGCCTGTGTTGACTACAACATTGATCATGTGTGGTTCCTTGTTTTTACCGATCGTCGAAAAACTGTCCAAAAAAAGCTGATGACCTGAATTTAGGAAAATCAACTGTGCACACTATTTTAACCAAACACGATGGATGGATCCTTCAGCATAGCAATGCAACTGCACATTCAGCATTGATTGTTCTCCAGTTTCTGGCAAAAAATTCAATTACTATCCTTGATCATCCTCCTTATTCGCCCCCTGCGACTTTTTCCTATTCCCAAAATGCAACAATGTAATGAGGGGATATCACTGGGAAGATGTGGACACACTAAAGCAGGAAACGACGAAAAAACTAAAAAGCCTAACTGCCGAGGACTTCCAAAGGTGCTTTAAACAGTGGAAAAGAAGATGGAATGGAGAGTACTTTGAAGGGGACAAAATCGATGTAGACAACATTTTGCAAAATAAAGTTTTTATGGCCTTGGTTCGCGGATTTATTAGACACACGTGTACCTCGGATATACATCAGGAACTCGATCTCCTTTACCAAGTTTGATAGTTGTGAGCTGTATTATTTTCCTTCAGTTTCTTTTCGCTTTAGAAAGTCACTAGTTACAACAGAAATATTAATCCAGAAAGTATATAGAACTGCTTTGATGACTATGACTGGCAGTCAGAATGGAAAAAGTTACAATGGCAGCATTTAAAAATTTTTCTCCACTGGCCTTGCCCAGGAGTTTTATAACTAAAAAAAACATGAAAGTAGACTTACACGACCTGTCATGACATTCCCATGGACTGATAATGTTTCAGAAATTGCTTTGATGATAGGAATAGATGGGATACATGAAGTAAGAGCCTTGAAAAAGCCCTGCTTTTTCAGAAACGGTTAACTACATGTTTCTCTTGGTAAAAGTATCTCTATAAAACTTCTATGGTGTTTCTAACTATGCAAATTTAGAAAAAAACGATACATGCAGGACGACGCATATAGGATGGAGCATTTTATCGGATGCCAACATCAGATTCCATTTCAACATAGGATTTTGGTTCGATGGGAAACCCGGAAAAATGCATTTGTTAATATGTAATATAAACATCTATTACACGAAATCTTACCAGGAAATAGATAATGATTTCAATCGAGACAATTCTGTCACGAATGCAGATCATCATTAAAACTGTATGGCCAAAGTAAAGGACATTTTTATTTGACTGCGTAGATTTTCGACCTGAAGACGCCGGATGCAACTTCGGCGAAACTGTTGTCGGCTTCAAACAACAACGCGGTGAAAACCCGAATATGCAGAATTCGACATTATTATTTATTAAGGTGATCTACCGCTTAAGGTAGGTTTATGTATGGACAAAAGTACCAAATAAATATTTTGTGACTCATAACAAAACCCAATCCAGCAACCTACACTCTCTTTATCTCTTTGTACTTCTTTCCTCCCTTCATCCCATCAACATCCCTATCCTGTTCCTGCTCTTTCCTCGTTTACCTAACATTCTTCCATCTATTACCTTCTTCAACATTCCACTACCGCTCAATACGCCCTTCATCCATTTTTCCTGCCTCCATAGGATTTCTCCCAACAAACCCCTTTCCTCACCCACCATCTCTAGTACTTCCTCATTTGTTTTCCTTTCGGTCCATTTCACCTTCTCCATTCTTCTCCACACCCACATTTCAAAAGCCTCCAATCTACGTATATCCTCCTGCTTCAGTAACCAGGTTTCCGCGCCGTACATAGCAACGCTCCATATCAAAGTTTTTAGGAGTCTTTTCTTAACCTCCCTACTCAACGTCCCCGTCATCAACTTCCTCCTCCTTGAGAAAGTCTCTTTGCCTAGCGCAATTCTCCTTACGTCCCTATTAAATATACAGTTTGCGGGTTAATCTCCTGCCCCTCCAATCTATTTCTATCTTCTGCAAGATACTCATTAGTTTTTTCCAATTCACTATCAAACGTTTTTTCGAAATCTACGAAACAGGAAAATACGTCCTGATTGTATTCTATATTCCTCCCGATTAGTGATCTCATTACTGCTATAGCATCACGCGTGCCTCTCCCCTTCCTAAACCGAAAACTGATCATCCTATGAGTAATCATTTGTCCTACTCTCTATGCTTTTTTTGATGATACTGAGAACAACTTTAGGCGCGTGGGATATCTGACTTATTGTTCAGTAGTCCTCACATGACGTAGCCTTTACCTTTTTCGGAATAGGAACTAACACTGACCTCCCAAATATCCCGGCCAGATTCTTTCCTCATAGATACTACGATTCAGTCCATATAGTCTTCTTCCCACTTTTTCAAAAGGACATTATTGCCCCAGTAATCAAGATGTTACGTGATATCCCTGTATTCCAATTAAAATACAACAGGAAGAAGAAATAATTGAAATTTATGCCTCTGAAATACTACTGTTTAGTAATTATTATTATTGGTTTTATATTGGCTTATATTATACCTTTATGTGCAGATTGCGGAGAGGTTACCCATATCTCCATTTTAATCCTATTTTATGTATTATATTCATTAAATCGACCCAATTAACTCCATTGAAAGCATTCTCAAAATATACAAAACGAACAAATGCATCCTGATTGAATTCTACATGTTTGTTCCTGTCAATTAAAAACCTCGTTACTGCTATGACCTCATGCATACCTCTTTCGTTTCCGAACTCAAAGCGATCATCGCCTATTATATCATTTGCCCTTTTCTCCATCGTGTTATTGACGATTCTGAGTACTACTTCTGCTGAGTGTGAAATCAGACTGTTTTCAGGCATCACATAGCCTTTCCCTTTTTTAGAATACAGGAAATAACACTTATTTGACAACGTTTTACGGTCAAATTCCTCTTTTATCACTGATACTTATAAAAAAATGCCCGTAAAAACTCTTCCTCCCATTTTTCCCCGAAAACTTTCTGTATTTTCGCAGGAATGCTGTCTATCCCCACGGCCTTACTATTTCATTAAAATGTCCTTAACGGCCTTTTGACCTCGCCATAGAGTAAGCATGGATATAAGACATCCTCATCTACATGATATTCTCTTTCTATAACTAACCTTGCTGGCCTAAGTTCTTTACCTTAAAGTTCAACTAGTATTTACCATGACTTATCTCTAATTGTTAACACATATTTACCCTTCTTATTTCCTGATAATATTTTAACCTTCCTGTATAACCCAGTAATTTTACACTCCCTCTGTAAACATTCCATATCCTTTCATTGTCTTTCACCACGCTTCTTTTTCCATATTTTTTACCAACCTCAGTTTATTATGTAACTATTTATACTTCCTTTTAACTAACTCTGTTTTTACATTCCACTTCCTTTTCGCGTGTATCTTTCCAATTATCTCGTACATATTCATAGTTTCCTTTTTATTACCCCATGTATATTACCGTATGTATTTTTCGTGTAATTTAGTTTTCGGCTTTCGATATCCCTTTGTTGGAATGCTCTCAGTTTTCCTCTACAATACTCAACTCCCTTTCCTCACTCATCATCTTCTTTAAGGTCTGCTGATTCTCCGTTCTGGTCGTGCCTTTTACTTGTAATATTCTATATTTTTATATTTTCTCAATCGTCTTTCCTGCTTTATCTTTTTGAATCGGATCTTATTATCTATAAGTTATGACCTGAGCTCACATCCGCTCCAGGTGATCAAGGCGAATTAATCACGTTGCTCCAAAATCTGTGCTTGGCTATAATCTAGTCTAACTGATATCTTCCTGAATACCTTGAAATATCTATGCATACCTACTACGGGCCTAAACCAAGTGTTCGTTATAATTAACCCCTGGCTCCTGCAGAACTCTACTGCTTTCTCCACGCAGTAATTTCTTGTTCGTAAATCATATTCCCCAACCTCACTACCATCTCTTCCTTAGCCTAGCGTCGAATTCCAATCCTTCATAACTATCAATTGTTTCTCTCCAGGAACGGCAATTATTATGTCCTCTAACTAATTGTGCTCTCTATGGACTTCATCATCCCTATGGTTGCTTGGTGGCATACAGCCCTGAACAATGACTAAGTTAGTTGGTTCGGTAAATTTCATCTTTGTCACATTTTTTGTGAAGGTTATTTGGGAATTAATGAGTGATAAATATATTTAATGTAAATTTTCATTTTTAAACATCTGATTTTAATCCAATACGAAATTCATAATCCTGTATCAACAGAAGTTGAGTCATAATTTTCCCTCGGGACCAGATTTATTGACCAGACAAATATACCAGATTGATTGATATCAGATAAATTCTTAACAAGATTAGCCCGCATCTATCGAAAATTCAAACTGATTTTTTGTCATACATACATCAATGCACGTGAGAGTCTATCAGCTTAGTTGCGTAAATGAAAGCTCGGAAATCGTAAATATTCTCATATTGCTGTGGAAAAACTGCATGGAAACTTACAGCAGACTCCTAAATGGGCACAAGCCACTCACCGATACATTATAGGTTTTACAGTGATTTAAGTTTTGATGACATGAATGAAAATGACTTTATCCCAAAGTTAGGAAAATAAATTCAATTACATTTGACATCTACTCTGTAGTGTTTGAAATATGTAGGAATATGGTTTCCTGATTAAGCTTCACGTCTGTATCGACCAGATATATGATGTGTAATTGTCATAATATTTTTAAAATTAATCGCGTTTGTGTAAAATGATAATTAATTGAAAACATGTACTTTTATTCCTAAATTATCCTCATTGCAATCATGTCATTTTACTCAGCGTTGCATTTTGTTGAGTGGTTATTCACGGCAGCTGTTCCGGAAAATGTTTTTAATGTACAGGGTACAGCTGTTTTGGACCATTAAAGCGGTTTCTGTTTTTCCTCATGTCAAGTTTTTAATCGGAAAATATATCGAAAATGTCATGAATGCTGTACTATTTAGCCTAAATGCACGCCTTTCTCTTTCTCAACGCGCCGGGAGGGTTGTTTTCGTGTTTTATCACCGTCTGCGGGAATTTGTAATTTTTTTGAAATCATGAATAGACAATGCATTTAAACATAAGGTTCACAGAAGAATTTTTCTAAAGGAAAGCACAGAATGTGTGGAAATATCACCTGACCCGAAACACATCCAATCAAGGAAGATGATCACCTCTCTGCTGAGCGTACACGTTGGTTTTATTTCGTCGCCCTAAATTGAACCCACTGAAAGATTGCATTGGGTATATGCCTAATCCGAACAATGCCTTCGTAACTCAAATTTCGACTTTCAAATATTTGGATTACATTTTATGAATGGCAAGTAAGGCGAACTTATTTCTGGAAGAGGAAAGTCATAATGATTCAGCATGACCCGTCACGGAAGCCGGGTCGAGAGAGAACTCGTAAATGAATACTCTCTGCAAGTTTCTTTGTCTTTCTGATTCACCTGAATAATACGTATGAATGCTTCAAGACCGTTCCCTTTTGAGGTTGGGACAGTCAAAAAAAAACCTGATTTTAGATTAAAACAGAAAGCGTATTCTCTTTAATCAATTTCTTCCGTGGCACGCCTTAACCTCATTTATCAAACTTGTTTCAATTTTGCTCCATTCGTGAATAGCTTCGCACGTTTTTTTCGATTTAATTAAATTTTCCCTCATACTCGTGATAAACTAACTGGCTTGAAATCTTGCCCATTATTGGTGTACGCACACCACATTATTTCATGCCACACCCATTTCTCAGCCTATCTTTACTATTTTTATACATCCAAACTTATTATTGCATGCTTAAGTTTCACTTCCATACATTAATCTACATCTTACTCCGAAAACATCTTGGGGAGCGAGTGGTAAGTGGTGTTAGGTCACCAGCCATCAGAATAATCGTTAATTGATGATTAATGGAATCCGGAAATTACGATTTTTCGTAAATTATGTTTCCAAATGTTGTGGTCTCGAGGTGTGCGAGGGTGAAATGCGTCCTCACATCGATCGGTTCCGCGGTCAGTTGCCCTTGACGCCTCGCCTAACACTGTGAGGCGGCCCACTCCCTCAGTGTCAGCATTCGTTATATGATTACGAAAATTGCACATGTAATCTTTGTTTCTACAGCGTTCCACAGACAAGGATTTCAGATTACAATGTGACGCTCTCAGTTCCTTCACAACGGTTCTTAATGAAATGGACAGATTTTTTACATCTTTCTTCATTCATTCATGTACTTGTGCTATGAATAATGTGTTAACGGGACGCGATTTTGAACGGTATATGAAATGGAAGATACGTGATTACGGACGAAGTGTGGCGATGGACGGTGCGTAGTATGTACTCGTGTGGTGTACACCTAATCCTTGTGTGATAGTAAAGGAGAGGTCGGTAATCTTAAAAGTGTCATTGAATATACGAGCATTTTGTCTCATATCTGTTCTTCTTGTGTGTGTATGTATGTGCATTGTAAGAGTGACCAGTGATCACACTGGACCGTTGCCACCAGGAAAATTGCCTAATTGCAACGAAGAATGTAAATAAATAAATAAATAAATAAACCATTCCGCACCTTTCTTCAAGTCGACCAACCTTTCTCACCTGCTTCATCACACGTTCAATAATATTTTCTTTTAATCTTCTCAAGATTTTCTCACAATTGCATTTTAGGCGCGTTTTTCTCATTTCGCATGATTTGATTTAAGTTTTTCCTCAATCATACGTTCAAGCTGCTTTTTTCAAATGTTGTCCTGTGTCGACTGTTGCTCTGAATAGATTTTTCTCTATAATTCTCTTTGGCTCATCCCCGACAGATCCACTTTCGAGTCTAGGTATCCACGATTTTTAGACTCGCCATCAAATGGCGCTCAAGAAACTGCAGTAACGACGCTTTGAATACCAACTTTCGTACGAACAGAGTAATATGCTGGTATAATACAATGGCTTTTGCTTCTTCACGAAAATCTTTGTTTACCCATTCGTCATTCGAATTTCCAAACAATTGAATTCAATTTCAACAAAATCACTCCCATTGTACTTTGATTCACATAAACTTGGAACGTCTTTTGGTCTTGGAACCATTCCGTTGGCTAACCCATGTTTTATTTCCGTAAACTATTCTCGAATTAAAATTATAATTCTCCTTGGAAAATTACAGTGTACCATTTCCGTTGCAGCAACTTATCTTCTTGGTCAACTGAGACACTACTATGAGTTTTGGAGGTAACAAAATACATAAAACGCTAAATTACCTTTCATACTCGATTGAAAGCCTTGACGATCGATTTTTAGTAGTTGAAATTGGAATTTGAGCAATTAGTATATTAATTAATCATCATTCTTATTGATCCTTTCCTATACATCCTTTTTATAATTTTGCGTTTATTTGTGTGATTGACGGGTACCTGACATAGGAGGGATCCTTGTAAATAAAGTGTGTGTGTGTGTGAATGTGATTAACGAGGGTGACTGTCATTCCTTAACACACTCTAGTGATCGAGTAGTTGTAAGTTTGTTTTATTTTTTTATTATCAATTTTGCCTTTTGTGTGTGATTGATGTATACGTGGATCACTGTTTCTCAAACGCACCCAAGTGACTTAGTGTGTGTTCCCTATTTCTCCCCTTACTTGTAACCTTGTTTTTTCCTTGTTTCTCTTTATCACTTAATGCCAATCAAGTTTACGATCTTGGCTATCTTGACGACCGTAGCTACATTCGTTCACATTTACATCATTCTTATCAATGTCTCCATCGAAACATTCCACTGATTACGATATAACAGTGTAGTATTTATTAGTTATCCAAACATAAATTTTTGCTTTAAGGTTAAAGGCTAAATTTTTCCTCCATTTCTTCATGATTTCATCGTATCATTCGCGTATTTGCAGTCTTTTTAGCGCTAATATCACGCTTAGTAAAGAACCAACTGACGTATAGTTTAGCGTACTTTAACCATTCGAAGAGTTATTTGTTGAAGATGAAATATTTTTCTGATTAATTGTAGAACATCTCGGGGTGCTGCGTGGGTGATGTATAGTTTTCCCTCAAAAAAGGAGGCAATTAGAATTGAATCGCTTCCCAACGGCGTATGAATGAATGGCATTGCGGAGGGAAAATAGGTTTTCGGGCATCTACTCACCATTCTATCTCCCTCACCAATTTTAAGAGACGTTTGTCCAATAGAGAAACCATAAATATTCTCAGATGGTTCATCAGCATAACTGCTGTCAATATTTGTTTTCAAGAAATTTCATGCAAACTTTTTTCATGGCATACATTTTGGTTTCGTTCAAATCTGCAGACTATGACAATTCCTGCATAAGGTGAGTCAGTACTATCGGAATTCGATAGTTGCCCTCGGCCTCCGTGCCTACATTATACTCATTCCCTTCTCTCACCATACATTCCCTGCATTGCCCTCACTGCAAGGAGCACTATAATCGATACCCCTCCACTGCATGCTTCGTATCATATCGTGGACTCCGTGCGCTCACCTGTCTCCCACATTCTAACTCGACGGCATAATCTCTATTCCTTGCCCTTCTACTGTCATTAGGAGCAGAATTATGCACAGTTCCTGTCTCCTCGACGATTCGCCGATTAAATCCCCTCAGCTAACCACTCTCTGCAATCGTGTACACATTAACAGTCATTTGCATCTTTAAATTGCTACGTGTTGCACGTGTGCAGGTCGAATTCGGTCGAAAGATGAACATTCATACCAATGTCTGAAGGAGAGTATCTTTTGTTCCCAGTACATGACAGCAATTTGCGGCGTAAGGAATAAATAAAATATAGGGACCAAATGAGTAGCAGAAACGCCATTAAGGACATAAATATCCTTTGTGATGCCTCACTAATTTTATCCTAGTTGAATTTATCTCAGTTAAATCGGTGACTTTTCACTTTTACATAATTCATAAACTTTGCGATGATACGAAAACAAAAAATATAATTAATGTGAAAACGGCGATATTGAAGCTGAAATATTAATAACCGTTGGGTAACTTCTTCAAGTAAATACGCCTTTGTACTCTGGATACATATAAATATATTCAAGTTAATTGAGAAGTATTAAAATTAATTAGCCGTTACCTAATATATATTGTCGATTTAAAGATGTGTTTGGTGATTTTGAACTAATGATTAAAATAGCTGCAATTGTGATGCTTAGATACTTTTTACCCAAAGGTTACTTTTGAGAGATGAGGGTAGAGTATCTGGTACTAAGCCACATTGGCAGAGCGAAATTCACACATTCAGCGTATAAGGGAGGCCGACCCCAATATATGTATTTATTTTTTTCTAAAATAATTAAATATAGGTAGTGCGTTGGGAGGGGGGCGAATGGGGAGGGGTCGGGGATGATTTCGTCCTCTCCCCTGGCAGGTTGCGGTTTCCTGGCTCGTAGTCGTCGTCGGCGGTAGAGTCCTGACTCGGGTCACCGCAGCACGCCGGTCGCATGTGGGAGCCCTGTGATCTTCCGCTCCTACGTTTTCTTTCTCTCTTCTCCTCCCCTTACCCCGCTACATGTACTTCTGGAATCCATTACCCAGATCCTACGTGCCCATTATTGCATCTCAATCCACCAGTCCTTATGGTGATGTGTATGGCCAACTTCCCAAAAGTCGATGCGGTGCATAATTATTCGGTGAATATCCGCTTGAAGTGAACGTGTAATTATTGGTTTTTACCCGACAAAGTACTTTTCGAGTGCCAAAATTGGCACTCAAAGCATTTATCTCGCAGTGGATGATAATTTCAATGCTGTCAGTGCGTTTATATTGTCTGGTCACGAGAGAGGTTTCGGCGTAATTTCCATTAGTGTGCTATCCGAATAATTACCCAGGATTTGTAACTTTTGATTCGAGATGCTCATGCCCTGCATGATAATTGTTCATGTTCGATGATGATTTTGATGCCGGGAGTGTGAGCATCCTGCTTATCAGTGTAATTTCTCTTCATATTGACTTCTATAATTCGGTGATCGATGATTTTGAACCATCCTGGCACACGAATAGTTGTTTTTCTCGAGGGAAAATTTACAAATTTTGCGCTTAATTAATTTTTATTTTCCCGTGATGAAATCATTTATGAAAGGAAACAGGTGTCATTTCGTTTTTGCAATTCAGTTCAACGGCGCTAATCCTCTAACGGGGATTAATAATGAACCTAAGAAAATGCGATTTTTGAAATTTTGGAACAAAAGGAAAAATCGTTGACAAATGAGTTGGATAAAGTTAAGAGAAATTCCGCCAGATTCGTCGAAAATTTGACGGGACTTTTAAGGTAATTTGGCTGGGCGCCACTTGCGATGCGAAGGGAACAAGCCAAACTTCGGATTTCAGCGAGGTTCAGAACACACGTGATTAATAATGGCACAAAGGAAATTATTATGGCCCCACATTATTTGGGTAGGCTAGACCACAAACACAATATAAGGGACATATTACAGATAGATATAAATATTCGTTATTTCCTCAGACAATCAGGAATCATGATATTAAATAAATTGAAGTGATAGTAAAAATAGCCAAACACGAAGAGACCTTCTGAGTGGGGAATAATAGATGTTTACAGAGATGTGACATCTATAGATGTCAGATCCCTGTATACATATAAAACCCACAAATAAACAACAAAACCTACATTTCAACAGTTTCCACCCATATCACACCAAATGCTCCATTCCTTATTCCCTATCGATATGGGGACAGAATTTGCAATGACCCTGACTCCCTTGATAATTTTCTCTCAAATTTACACTATACCCTCCTCCAACGAAGTTATCCTGAATCTTCCCTAAATAAAAGAATCCACAGACATGCTTACACTCCCAAACCTTCCACCACCGCGGAAATCAACCCTCTTTCAATTTGTACCACATGTCTTCAAGGCCTAGAATCTCTGCGATTATTCCTAAAAGACCTCTACCCTATCGTCAAAAACCATAATTCCACCGCCAAACTTTTTCCCAAATGTCTCTCTGCTGCTTTCAAACGCCCTGCCAAACCTTTCCTGCCCTGATCAGATCTTCTCAAATCAACCAATCCACTCCTTAAATCCTCGCCCCGTCACAAAACTACTCCCAGGCCCTGAAATAAATCTAGATGCGAAACATGTCCTATTTTCAGAACCAGAATCCCAACCCTCTTCCACCCGCTATTTAACTCTCTCCAATCAATTCACTACTCTTTATGTACCTCCAGCAAAGTAGTTTACCTTCTGAAGTGTCAAATTTGCCCTGCCTTTTATATTGGAGAGTGCACCACACCCCTCAATATTAGCATCAATAGCCTCATGCAAGAATTCTTCCCTCATTGGTATGCTCCCAAACCCAAAACATCCCTCCGAATACAAAACTCCCTTTGGCAAATGCTATAGTGTATCCATCTTAGCATCCCTCCCACCCTCATACCCTTCACTGAATCTCAAAACTATAGAGCAAACTTTCTTCTGGCTCCTGGATTCCTGGAATCGCCCAGGTATTAATATTAGTCATTAATTACCCCTTTCTACACATAATTTTAGCCCACCTCCGCCCCCAACACCTTCCATACCATCCCCATCCTTTTGAAAATCCGCCACCTAACTCTTCCCCTCGCATACCTTTCCCCACCTTCTCCTTCCATCCATTGCTTCCGGGCCCTCCTTTACCTCAGTTCCATTCCTTCCTTCTCTTGAGGAAGGTGGTTAGACCACCAAAAATTCAATAACTAATGAGTTTCTCTTTTTTTATGTGTTCCTTGTTTTTGTCTTTGTCTACTAGTGCTAATTCTATTTACATTATTATTCACATCAGTGAGACTTTCACAAATGGGTTATATATATAAATAAATAAATAAATAAATAAATATATATATATATATATATATATTAGAGTATTCTTCCCACATTTTCCTAAACATTTCAACAGTTCCACAGGAATGTTGTCTACCCCATGGCCTTATTTGCTTTCATCTTTTTTTTCTGGTTCAACTATTATCTTACCCCACTTATCTTTAACTGTTAGCACAGATCTTGCCTTCTTACTTCCCGATAATAACTTAACCTTGCTGCATAGAGCACCAATTTCACCCTTCCTCTGGATATGGAAAGATAAGTTGTATTCAAGGTAATCAAGTGGCCCATCGTGACACCTTGCATCCTTGGGACCTCCTGAAATTCCTTATTTGGCACTAACTCTGTTCGGTTTAATCTTGGCGCGTGCTTCATCGGTGCCGCCTTAGAATATGCTGCCTAACGTCAACTCGGTTTTTGTCTACAAACGCTTAGTACAACAGTGAGCAGCCCCTGTAATGCCAACCTATGCCGGTATCCCCATTATGAGATCTTCTTCTTTTGTACTTAAATCTTTACCGCTCGTGAATCTTTTATTTCCGGGAAAATTTTAAAAATTGAAATGGAGAAATAGAAGACTTTAATTTCGGCCTAAAAACTGATTTCCAATTTTTGTATTTGGCGCGGAAATCAATTTAATAGAACCATTTTTGTTTAAATATACTTTTCAGGTATTTATGGTAACTAAATGGTCACTCGCTTTAGCGGACCTTTAGTTGAACAGCTCGTTTGACAATTGTTTGACAGTGCAATTTCCAAGCTTTAATACTGAACAGGTATATGTATAATGACATTCCAATTAAATATTATATTTCGAAATTTTTCAACTTTGAGACACTGAGAATAAAAAAGTATTTGTGTTTTGCTTCGATATTAGGAATTAATGCAATTTCTCTTCTATCAATTATTTCCGTGGTTATCATGCAGAAATGTTTATATCTTGCTGAAAAAACAAGCAGATACCAACTTACAAAGATAATCATCGTCATTTTTTATGCTGAATTCGATTATCTTAGGCGTTGCAGTGCACATATACATTGTTATAAATGAATACGTTTCTCTTTTTTCGGAAAATTCGCACTAACGCAATGCCAATTTCACCTATACGTGAAAAAAAATACGCCGCGATCTACTAAATAGTTTTTGTGACAGGCGGTACAGGTGGAAAAGGGTAAGCGAGAAGGATATCTCAGGGGTAAAAAAGGGAAAAACCCCTGAAAAGGACGTATATGGTAGTGCACATTTAAATATACGTACACATTAGCGGCAAACAGTTTTAAACAAGTGTCCATTTTACTAATAACAAAGGTTTTGGATAAGTGGCGGTAAAAATGCAAGATTGGAGGGGATAAAAATTAACATCAACCAATTATAAGATGGAACACCACCATGACAAGAGATAATGTACCAAACTGGAAAGCAAGAAGAGGAAGCGTTAATTAAGCTACATAGTTACGCCTTAATTAAACAATAACCATGTAACTTGAGATCCTCCCCCCCCCCTTACGCCAGGAGGGTGCATATACGAGAAATGATTGCGGGAGTAGGTTTTTAAAAGGCAAATCTAGCTGTTGCAATATATTATTGCCACATTTAAAAAAAAGGTGAAGGAAATGGGATGGAGTTTTGAAGCTTCATGTCTCATTCAGTTGCGGTACAGTGGGAGCGTTCTCTAGAAGTTTCTAATATCAGAGCCTTAGCACGATCGAAAATCAAACCAGCTAACCGAGGATCGAGAGTGGGATCCATGGAACAAGGAGCATTCACGCCACTTGCCATTTAATATCGCGCAGAGTTCACGACCCGGAAACAAAAGCAACGATGGATCGCACTAAAATCAACTAGGCACACAATCGTCTCTCGCATTTCCTCCAAATAGATTCCCCATCGCTCTTCGGCATATATTCCGGGATAGGAATCGAGAGGGATGCTGGAGTGAAAACTACCATGGAGAAAATGGAATAGACGGGGTTGGACGATTGGGGGGGGGAGAAAACCCCCTTTTCGGAAATTAATTGTAATCTACAGGCGGGAGGGCGCGCCATGATACCAGCAAGCCCATCCGCGGCCCCACCCACTCGGCAATGGAGCCCAACCCTCCGGAACCAGGTCAATCCCCTCCGCGGGCAGGCTCCGTTTGGAGGGAAGATCGCCTATCCGAGAGGGTTCCTGAGGCGTGCGACGGGATGAACGGGGTCCATGATGCGAGCGCACTTTGCGAGGGGAGTTGTTTCCGCCTCCCTCAACCCCCATTTTCGGGTGTGGGGGCGGTGGGTGTGGTGGGAGGGTGGTTTAGGGGCGGGGAGGGGGAGCAGAGAGGGAGAGTGGAAGTCTGGTGGCGTTGAAGAGGAGTTTGTTGGGAGCCGGGAGCGGACGGGGATTGGGGTTTCGCCGCGGAGTGCGTGCGTGTGGCCGGGATACATTCCTTCGCCTTCGGGTGCGCCGCTCGAGAGAGAAAGAGAGAGGGGATGGGAACGCCGGGGTGCCGGTGGGCGGGCCGTATCCATAACGCGACCCACCCCTCCCACCACGGCCTTGCGGTGGAGCGGTAACCTTGGGGGCGTAGGAGGGAAAGAGGGGGCAATGGGTTTCCGAGCGCGGTCGGCGGCGCGGAATGACTCGGAAGGGATTGAGGTAGGGGTTGGAGTGGTGGGGAGGGGTGGTACGGGCTTCAGAAGGGAGGGAATTGAAAGAATTTGACTCTGGGGGAGACGAGGGAGCCGAATGGAGGCGGTTACAGCGAGCGATATGGAATTATCCCAAGAGATCCGATAAACTCGACCAATTAATGTAGACCTGCCATTTAAGGTAACTATTACACACAGTACGAACTTGTATTGATGGGTCCAAACGAATCATACGGTGTCGTGGGATCTCATATCAGGAAGAACAAATACGAAATTTTGCATGTTCTACGGAAAATTTATTCGGGTACAAGAAGTTTTCGTTGGATAGTCAACATTATCATGCGCAATTTTACAAAAAGCTTGTGCCTTGTAGCCTCTGAACTGTTACAGTTTACCAGCTCATCCATTGGCCTTAAAGGTCAAACACCCTTGAGGGATAAGATATCAAATTTTGCAAATTTAACCAAAAAATTTGTTTTGGTGAATTTCACAGTTTCTTTTTTATTACAATGCAACAATTTCAGATTGTACAAATCATTCGCCTTGACCGGGAAGCCTCGGTAGCTTAACTGGCTAAAGCACTCGGCCGGATATTGGAGGATCCGGGTTCGTATCCCGGTCAAGGCGAATGATTTTTACACTCTGAAATTGTTGCATTGTAATGCATACTTAGCAGAAGACTCTTTTAAAAGCTGCTGTAATCTCCCGCAGTTTCTTGGAGTTTTTTTTATCTTATTCCTCAAGTTGAATGTTCACAAGGTTGAACCTGATGCCATGGAGATGCCAAGCGTTCTGTAGAAATTTAACTGACAATGTATGTATTATATATTAGTCGGCGAAAAATGGTCGTACCTGAATAAATTATCTGTGAAACGGAAGCTTTAGTTTTCGTTCTTTACGCTCATATCTTAAGGTTGATCGCTACTCGTCAATGACCAGTAAATTTTAAAAAAATATTTCGATTATTGAAAACCAAAACTTTTTGTTAAAATATGTGTGATACTGGGAGGAAACTGATCTTCTTCTTCGCGTATCCAGCACGCTTGCTTCGAGGTGGTACCTACCCTCACTTATCAAAACCAACCTGCTGGTGGTTTACTGCTGCCTAATTTGTCCACGCAGTTTGGGGAGACCACAGAAGGCTCAAGGGAAGGAACTTTGAATCAAAATCCGTATGATTCACCGGAGACTAATACCAGTTGAGCCAATCGAAATTACCTAACAGATAATCCTTTAGGATTTGAAGTCCATGACGCGTTTCCATTCCCCGCCGCGATACAGCATATGGGGCACCCACTGCTGTCTCGTGGTGAAAGCATAAATATATCTAATTAATATCTGAGGAGGAGTAACAAATTAAAAGTATAACTTGATTCATGTCACTGGTGGTTATGTACTCTGCTTGCTTCGCGGATATATGACTCGCATACGTATTTTGAGTTAAGAAGCAATCATTTCTCAAAATTCAACTCGGAGATCCAAATATCGTATTTAATGTTTAAATTCATTGTAGATTATCGAGAGTGTCTAATATAGGTACACCACAAGTAATCTATAGATACTTTGTATGCCGGCTCCCTAATCATATATACAATTTTTTAGATAAATAATTAAACATTAAATATTGAATTTTAATGTTACGAAAATAAATTTTAAATTGATGCTACGAATGCCTTAATGAAATGCATATGTTTGGGTTGCTACGTGCAATTTCGAGAAGGATTTATATAAGAAGAAACATCCACCAGCCGCTCTTAGTAATTATAAATATCGGCATAAAATACTTCGGCAAAAGTTGTCCAAGGGGTTTCATTTTCTTCGGAAATGGGATTCTTTAAAGAAACTAAGGTGAAGAGAGGGAAGGCTATGGAGGAAAGAGTCTAATTAATTTTCCTCTTCCTATGAGAACTAGGAATTCTAATTGGAATAAACTGAAGTTTGATTGGTTATTTTTAGTTCGGACAATGACTGAAAAAATGTCAAGTGAAAGAATTACAGTGACAGGATGATTGAAAGGATGACTTAGATGCAAGAGATGATAGACTAAAGCGCAAAGAACTTAGTAAAGATGAAATGATTGACGGTTAATAGAATAGTTGGAATCTGCTACAAAATATTACCTAGCATTGATTATTCAGGGCGACAAACAAGTTTAAATCATAGCAGATTAATGTACGAAATTACGTCCAATAACTTCTCCTATCTGATGTAATTTATAACAAATTGTCAATAAGACACTTCCTCTCCGCCTGGAAATATTATATAAACACCTGAAATCTCTGCAATAAACTGCGCTATTGGTATTCTAAGGTATAAAAGAAATATTTTTATTAAAAATTTAATAAGAATGCTTCTGGTGACCGCAATCGTCTCTTTATTTTATGAAATACTGGGGTTGGCAGACTGCACATTTAGCTGTTGCCTTCACACCTAATTCTGTATGGGGAGAATTGTTGGTAAGGTTGATGAATAGTACTGACTCCAGGGATGCTTCATCAAATAAGGAAACGCCCAAGTAAGCGTGTAATGTAAGATTATAATTGACGAGACAGAGGAGCAGATGTGTTTATCCATGGTAGCCGGTATAAAGGAGAACGGCGGTGCAAGAGGCTGTCGGGGACGAGCGAGAAGTGGAAAGGTCTCTCAATAGTAATTCAAGAAAGGGTTGATAACAAAAACTAAATTTTATACCATTGGGAAAGTAAAAAGGTGATGTAAAATTCGCATAATTCGCGGAGAAAAGCGTTGGGTAGCGGAGGTACAATTTTTCCAAGATCAACAAGAAGAAGTCAATCAAAAGAAGTACCTTTTCAATGTTATACTTCAGACGCTAATTAAAGGCACAAAGAATATAGGGTTACTTTTTCCACTCTAAAGATATGTTATAGATAAATGGAGAGAATGAATGGAGATTAAAAAGATATTGATAGCGATACAATTTAATACGTCCTTAATGAAATCACTGTCATACGCTAAAGGTAAATGCTAAGAACTTGTCTCCTCAATTCACAGCCTTGGAGTTGCCTTCTTGCTCACTCCCTGATATGCAACCGCGGATCTTAAGTTTCTTAAGTAATAAAAACATACTGCTTCCTAACTCAACGCCTACTTCCTTATTTCTTCGAACAGCAGTACTCTTGGCTAATCATCAAGTTTACCGGATGAATATATGCCTTATTTTAAACAATGGTCGTGTTTGTTCAAATTGTGAGGAAGCTATCATCTAGGTGGGAATCGAACTTGTGATCTTGTGGCTACAATGAGTCTTGTTATCCAAGTGACTATCATCCACTATGGCTGATATTATACACTGATATTTTTCATTTATCAAATGCATATTTCATGAAGATTGACGTTTTAACCAAGTTCATGGTACGCGAAAAGAAAGAAGGCGACAAATATATCGGGGAAAGAGAGAACTGGAGGGAGACTAAAGAAGGATATGGGAGGGGGGACTTAGCAGTGGAGCGGAGCTGTAGAGAGTGGTGGGCATTATGGACGGCATTCAGACGGGAGCCAGAGGCGAGAGAGAAAGTGGAATCCCAGTCGTTTTGATTTTATTTAGACTTTCATTGGAACAAGCCGACTAAAAATTTTCCAGAACAAGCCGTTAAGTTTTTTAATACCATTCACCTTTTGCCTGTGGTGTTTTGGAATGTGGCATGATAAGCAGCTCTGGGCGAGTCTACCTTTGTAGATCGAGTGCAAAAGCTTGTAATTTTTATTTTTAATCATTTTACATAAAAACAGCATTCACATAACTGCAAGAAGTTGGACTTTTGGAGAAAATGTTGCCGATTCCCAAAAATATTCAGACTATTTTTCTGTAGATCCATTTTCTCCCGTGAATTACTATAAAAGCATAGTCGTCTTCTCTTTTTTTATTACAAAATTAAAAATGACATAGAGTGTAAAAAAAAACAAGTTTTTTGTTTCCAGAAATTGATTATTTTGCGACCACTTTTAAGCATACTAACAGAGGAAGAATATCTCTAAGCCGCTATGAATACTCATCTCTGATATAAAAGAAGGTGTCAAGTTATGCTTAATAAAGCAGTGAGAAATATTATGTGCGCGTGAAAATTTGACTGGTTCACGTGACAACAATTCGTACTAGAAGAGTTTTTTCACGCTACTAATTGAGTAATTGATGGAGTTACTGCTCACATTACGATGTGGGTACTACTTTTTTACTACGACAACCAAATACTACGGTTGCTGACTGAAATTTTAAGCAAAGAAAAGCATGTTCTGAAAAAGAGGGTAAAATAAATGGAAGTTGGCCGAGGTGGATAATTTAGTGTATTAAAAAATGTATTCATCCCCGAGAGAGAGGCTGTAGTTGTGTCAAGTTCGACATGAGTGAAGCACACAAAAGAACAGATTATGGAGGATATGAACGATACAGAAGGATGCATAAAGAGAGTGCTTATACGAAGGGTGCAATACGGAGAAAGGGAGGTATATGGGAAGGGCGAGTGGGGGAGGCTACAGCAGGGAAGGGCGAAGGATGAAAAGCGAACGTCGAGACCCCACTCACAACGCTTGGGACGGGAGGGGATGCGGGAGGTGGCGCCGCTATGCGGAGGGCAAGAGAAACGCACGTTTTCCGCGAATAAGGCCAGCGGGGCATGAGTTCGTTCTCCGATCGGGATGTGTGCTTTAAAGGCGAGCGGGAACGGCGGCGCGACGGTGAATGGACCCGCACAACACAGGGGGAATTTTCCACGCTATTTTCAGGCGCAAGAGATGCATATTTTCCTCAGTTTCCGGTCTTAAAACGCTGCTGGTATCTGCAGAACGAAGGGAACTCTTTTAGTTATACGTGATATGTTAGAGGAATGGAGAATTCTAGACCGGGAAAATGGTGGAGAAAAGGGAATAGGCCTATACTTGCTATGCATAGTGCACACATTGGCTTCAGGATGTGTGGGTTTTGTAGGTAGGGGACGGGCGTATGCTTTCAAAATTTGCACCTGCAGAGTTACACCGTATTTTACATCAATCTTACAAACGATAAAGCGACCGAGGTAAAACTTCTAAGATTATATGCCCAAATGGAAATCGGGATCAATTGCAAACATATGGGCGTGGGTTTCAAAATATGGGCAACTCATGGAAACATAAATGCAAGGTTTTGCATTGATTCAAGTAGCGTACGTTTCATACTGTAAAATATTTCCGTGGTTTAATAAAACTGTAGAGCAAGAAAATATAAATGATCTTGCCCAAAGGAAATTTGAAATTGCAATCATACTGTATTGGATGTAAATTACTTTGAGACGTTTTTTAAACTCGTATATACGAAAGACATTATTGAAACGTTGTTATTTATCAATTTCTTGGAAGTTTATCGAGTAAGGTAGATTTCCGATGGACACAGGCTAAACAACGGTAAAGAAAATCATTTCCTTACCTCTCCCACAAAACACATTCTGAAATCCGACACAGAATTAACCCGTCTTCTATAAAGCATCCTCATTCCGTCCTCCATTCATTCCGTTCAACAACATCATCCTATTTCTTCCCCTTCCTCGCTTGCCCAACGTTCTCCCCTCGATTACAGTCTTCAACATCCCATTGACAATCAAAATTTGCATCTTTCCTGCCTCCTGTGGATTTTTCCCAACAGTCCTCTCCCATAATTCCTAACACCTCCTCAGTTTTTTTCCTTTCTGTTCACTTCACCTTTTCCACCCTTTTTCACATCATCATTTCAAAAGCCTTCAATCGACACCTATAATCCTCCTTCCTTGACCATCCTCTATATAAAATTTTGGAGGGAATTTTATAAAAAAACATTACTCAAATTCCTTTTCATGAATTCCCTCCACCTTGTGAAAACTTCTTTGCTCAACGGAATGATTCCTCTTATGCCTATTGTTTTGGACCAGAAAACTTCCAAGATAGGTATAAAAAGTTCCATCTGCTGTAGTTTTCTCACTCAGTTTTTTACGTTTCAGGCAAATTAATACTTAGGGGATGATAAGTTTGGGTTTAGCCAGGGAAGGGGCACGCGTGGCGTGATAGAAGTAGTGATGTCACTAATAGAAAGTTAGATAGAATACAATTTAATATACAAGGAACGTAGCTACGGTCGTGAATTAATGTAAACAAAAAATGCCGAGACCGTCAACTTCAAGTTTACGGTCTCGGCATTTATATCAATCAGGATTTATTTAAATGATTTCGAAAATGCGTTTGATAGAGCGTTTTGGGTAGAATCAATGAATGGATTGCAGAAAATAGTAGATTGGAGGGATAGGAGACGTTTTCGCAACCTACACATTTCTCAGACTGCTCCGGTGTGAATTGGGGATGGATAGTTCAGATGGACAGCATTAAGAAGAGGAGTTAGGGAGGGTTGTCTATTATCACCTGCGCTGTTCGACGTATCCATGCGAGGACTTTTGAAAGAAGTTTGGGAAGAACTGCTGATAGGAATGAAAATCGGCGGAAATTCCTAAAATCAGCAAGGTTTCCTGATGAGCAATCTTAAAAATGTTCAGTCAGTCAATGCGCTCAGCAACATTTGCAGACGTTTCTGAGCGCATTAAAAGTTCAGTGTGATGGCTATGGAATTATAATATAGTCGGGAATTAATCTTTATTAATTGTGAAATTGTGTTAATATTCGTCTCTGTTATTACGACTGATATTATGACTACATATTTCTGGTTAAAAAAATTAAAGGGTTTGATGTCGTCGTTGGAGCCTCGACAAATTTGACCATCCCCATAATTGATCCATGGGAACACGCGAGTTGTAATCAACCATACTGTATCCAACATATCATTCTGCTAGTGGTTCAATAGAAAAAAAAATTTCTCTTTCCCCTGCCACCGTAATTTTTATAATTGTGAATCGAAGAGAAATGAAATTACACCGCTTGGAAGATTCATTCCCAATCCCGACGTAATTTTATGTCTTCGTGACGCGAATCGATCGTTTCTCTGGAGCATCGCAAGAGGGAGGAATGCCCCCCCTTCCCCTCTCCCCCACATCGCAAGATGGCGCGTGGAATATCAGTCTCTATTTTTTTCATTGCGACAAGCAGGGATTGGATGAGAAAAATTTGGGGCTCGGCGGGAGAAGGGGACCCGCCAGCGATTATATCCGCTCGGAGCATAATTTAACGCATGCTAATCTCGGCACAAAACTTAGATTCCACGACTTCCCGCCCCCAATCTCCTTTTCTCTCCTCCCCACTTCTCCCAACTCGTCCCACGCGCCTCTCCCTTTACGCTCACCGCCACATAATCCTAATCCCGGTAGGGTGACCCGGGGGGGGAGGGGGGAGGGGAGAGAGAGTTTGCCAACACGGATCCGGGATGTAAAAGGATTTCTGGAGCAATTGCTTGCTCGGTGAAATTTGTGAGTGAGTCGTGACGTGTCTCTTAAGCCCTCTTTTATTTTATTCGGTCCCCATTGATGATCGCTCCATTCAGTCCCTCCCCCGAACAGAGCGTCTCTTTCTTGGGAATATCCGCATCATTCCTCCCCTTCGAATCCCTCGTTATCCAAACGACTTCCTCACTCTAGTCCTCCCCGTCAGATTATCCGTTCTCAGTTTTTTCAACCGTGGCCTTTTTTTTTGCTGAATGCACGACGAGGTCGGATTATTTCCCCACCACCCCGTGTTGAATTTAAGAGGTAAGATAGGTGAAAGGGTATGAAGTGTCTTGGCGCACATTTTGAATGACCACGGAACGCTTATTTATTTATTTTTTGAAAGATGCCTAATATAACTCCTGATATAATATATAATATAAATTCTCTTTGGCACCAAATCAGACTGACGCATTTCATGTCAAATCTTCTAGAAACGAAGCCAAACACATGTTGAATAGCCTTCGAAATTGTTGACTACAGAGGGAATCAGTGGTCCAATTGTTAATATTCCGAGATGTTATTATTTCTCTTTTCAATGAATCTCCATTCTCGGGATGTCACCGCGTAGGTTGTTTTTTGGAGAACAGTTTCGCCCGTGTTCCAACGAGCGTCTTCAGGTCGAAGACACTCGTTTGAACTTCAAAGACTTCGACCTGAAGACTCTCGTTGGAACACGGGCGAAACTGTTCTTCAAAAAGCAACTTACGCGGTGGCATCCCGAGAATGGAGATCCACTCATCTGAACGCCGCGGAAATCTACGATCTAGTTCTCTTTTCTCTCGCCTCGCATCATGTTACCGATATGGTTAGGTATGCTTCGTAGGCCGTGAGATTAAAGGTACTAATTGACTGAAAATACATGATTTGAATTTACCCTTTCCCTGCTCGGAAACGTGGGCGAAGAGGATGGTCAATATTGAATTATCCTCCAGAATATTCAATTGGAGGAATAAAGGGGAGAAGAGTGAAGTAAAAGTAAATCAGCAACTGGCCGACGGTACAGCCATCCCAATATGCATTTTAAATTCTTCCTCGCCAGAATTTCGCGTCTGACGTATATACTTGGGATTTGATAATTTAAATAGTTACAGGGAGTACTGCATGTTTTATTGCAACACTTTTCAGTCTCGTTCGTGAACTCATGTGAGTTTATCCACGTATCGCGGGTTCGAATTTCTCCTTGGGCGTTAGAGCTCCCTGGATGGAGGCAAAGGCGTAGTAATGCGTTTACCTCCGCGGTAACGGCCGTTGGAACGGTGCACAGTTCCAAAGAGCATTTGCATCGGTCGTTGGAGCTCCATATAATCCCAAGTACCATTGCTCTTAAAGTTGTTTTTCACATGCATTGTAGGAGGCTGGATTTGTGGCATTAACAGATAGCGCAGGTGCGTTTGGGGATAAATGAAATCTGGATGAAGGGAATGATGTAGAGGGGAGTCGAAGGAAAGGGTAGAATAGAATACACGCGTAAGAAAAGGAGAAGATAGAGAAGAGTAAAAACCTGTGTAAGAGAGAGCAGGTGAATTAAAAAAAAATAATGCTAGGGGAGATAAAAAGCCTAAATCTTGGTTAGCTTCTATGGCTTCTAGGTCCGCATCAAACGTTGGTTGACCCGAGCGTTATAGACACAAGTAACCAATAAATAAAAGTACGTTAGACATACATATATGTACTATATTTTTGTATATATAGCTGTAATCCACAAATACAAGGGTGGTCTGAAAAGTTTCCGACCTAACAAAGATACAAGGCATTTTTTCTGAAATTTTCTGAGGTCGGAAACTTTTCAGATCTCCCTCGTTTATTATATTATGTTCATGAGTCATTCATGTAAATTATATTTGGTGATGTTGTAGTTACATATGTATGATTATGATTTTACATATAAATAAATATAGAATTAAAGCACAATTACATTTTTGAGCACTTTGATTGCACAGGCTCTGCACACAAGTAGGTAAATGAAAAATTGAGCATAAAAAAAGAGAGAAACTAACACGAGGTGTGATTAAAATTTTCGGTAGCATTACCAATTTATTGAATGGAAGGAAGTCCTTACCTTAAAGGAGGCATTTATCTTTATTTTTTAAAATAGGAGGAAATATCTTGAAAAATACACTCGTGTATATAATATATCGTCAAACATGTGTACACTTATTTACTCACACACCTGGAATATTCACAAAATTAGGATAAAATAAGGGTCTTTTTTTACTCTTGATAGAAAGATACTCTTGATACGCGTGTCTATGGTGTCGTTTAGGTGAAGGTGAGATCGTGTTTGATTTTGGGCTCCATTACCTTTCTCGCTCCATACTGGGTCATCTTCCAGTTTCCAGACAATGGCTTTGCAGTGATGACCATGTAGCGCTCGACCGCGATGGCTGCGAGGGTGACGATGGACAGGAGGCCAAAGTAACCCACTCCGCTGGCATATATGACACACCCTGTGTGTGGACAAGGGCGAAGGGATCGGGGTTTAATGTACCCATGAGTTACGTTATTACTTCCTGAAAATATTATGCTGTTACGACAGCGTTGCTCTGATCCAAACAAAATAAATATGGAGCAGAAAAAGATTTTTAATTCTCTTACACGTAAATGAATTACAAAATAAATTATATGGTTAAAATTTATTTGCTAATCATTAAAAAAACAACGCATTTGCACACTTGGTTGATTTATAAAATACACATTTCATTTTTGATTTCAAGAAAGATTAATATTTTCCTAAAAACTATTGATAACAATCAATGATGAAAGATTATCAATAATTTCATCAAACGAACACCAAATTTAAAATAGAAGTTATTTAAATATTTCTAGACCCTGGTTCAAGGAATTTGAAAGAAGTGAGAATACATAGGCAATGTAATGATACTTCGCATGTTACCAACTGGTTGATGGGACCTATGATACAAAGATCAAGAGAAATCGTCCATAATTGTTAGTTTATTAAGTCTAGATGAATATCCGGCATATTTATTGGCTATGAAATGAATAGATATTCAATAGAAATGAAAAGGGGAGACATTAAGTAATTATAATTTCAGAAATGATATAAAAATATTTCCACAATAAAATTATGTAGAATGAATATAAAACATTTGAAAAAATTAAAATGAAGGAATATCAAGAAGGAGGTGATGACATATTGTCTGGAAATGAGAATAGGAAGAGCTCAGCCTTGGAAAAATATGTATTGCAAAGAGTTAAAGTACGTCAAAGAGAAAGTTGAAGAAAAAGTAAATACAAAAACAATTCAGAAGCCAATAATCGACTGGCTGTCGATTAGAAGGATTGAGGGGAGAAGGAATCAGTTAATCGAGTCATGGGGAAGAGGTGTGAGAAAATTAATAAGAGATAAACTAAGGTAAGATAGCAAAAGAGCATAGGAAAGGTCAGAGCAAGGAAATGGAGAAATTAGGGTAACAGGGAGATTAGAACGCGATACAAAATATGATTTGTCAGGAAGAAAAGGTCCTGAAACAATCCTCGTTTCTAGAGGTGAGACAGATGTATTTGCCACGTTCCGAAGGTAAAGTAAGAGCTGAAACGTACACATAAAAACTGTGAGACTATTAGGTATGAAGAATACCAAAAGAGAATCCCAGTAGAGAAAAATTAGTGTGGTTCCAACCATACTGACAATGAAGCAGAAATAGAATTTTGAGAAAATATAACTAAGTCTTTTGGAATACGTAAATACAATTTTTTAGAATTCTGCAAGTGTTGAACAGGATTTTGATGAAAGAATAGACGGAAGATTTTAATGAGCCCACAGGCAGGGTTTGTGATAAATGAATTCTTGATTTTTGAAGATTTTAGTACGAGTATTAAGATTAATAAAAAAATTAAGTAGTACCGAAGATGGTAAAGCTGACCATAAGTGACAACAGAACTTAGATTCCTTTGAAGGATCCATGCTGCTTCTGGGAATTACGTCGCGTGGGTGCGTTGATGGACAACTGTTTCACCTTCAGTCCTGGAGGCGTTCTCAGGATAGTGCTAAGGAAGAAATGTGGTGGAAGAGCAACGCAAAGGACGAATTGGGTAGAAATCAGTTATTGTACGCACAAAACAGCAAATCAATCGAGTAATGCCATTGCAGGAATGAGAAGGGGGATGGATAAAAGTGGATACAGAGCAATGAACAAGATTTTTCCCATTGGATTTCGATACGGCGTTAATCAGGGTAGATCATGCAATAATTCATATCCAGGAGATAAAATACTCAGAAACTGAAATAAATAACATTTACGAAAATTACAAAGGATAATCAAAACCATTTAATTTAATTGGTACTGCACTTGGTTCATTGAGAGAAGGTTATTAAATAATCATGTAGATACGAAAGAATCAGAGAAGTAAAGACATAGAGAAAGGAGTGGTAAATATTGTGGAATCTAAAGTAGTGTCTCTAATATTCCCAAAACTTGATGTTCAAGGAAAGATGATGGGGTGACCTTCATACTAAGAGGAGTGGATTGGGTGGAACTCAGTTCTTTATTACATTAATAAAACTTTAAAAAAAAGATCAGGTTATAACTCACCAGCTTCGCCAAAGGCCCAACCCTTGCGAAAAGAAGAAACAGCCGCCATGGAATGGAGCAGAGAGTTGCACAGATCGGCTACCGCGAGGTTGACTATGAAGGAACTGGCTGGACCACGGAGCCGTCGGAATCTGGAGAAATTTGGAAAGAGACTTGGTTGGATTTTTTGCTGGAAATTACAAAGCATTAATAGACAGTTTCCCCTTAGATCGTGATACTAAGACAAAAAATAATTAAATTATGACTCTAGAAAAAGTGATGAATAGAAAACACTAATTTAATAGAACGAAAAAGGGGGCACCAATTATCATCACAAAATGTTAAATTAGTAAACTTTTTCAGTAAAATTTAAGTTTAAACAAATATTTTTAACCACAGAATCGTAATAAAGCGTTGGTTCTAACCATAATTTCATTCTCATCTCTCCTTGTTCGAGTGCAATCTTCAAATTAAGGATAATTACGACCCTGACGAACTAGACATTGTTTAAAAATGCTACTTAAAAGTGATTTTTCATAAGTGTTTAGTGAGAAATTCAATACCATTAATTTGAGTGTGTTTGTGTGTGTATATATATTGTTATTTTCAAACCACGTCCATTTTGGCCTAACCAAATATTCAAACCATCTTTAAATACAGTTAAAATAATTACATGAACTGTTTTTCGTGCTTTTCCATTGACACCCACGAGTATCTTTTCGGAAGGTAAAGGTAGAAGGACTGTGATGCAGAAACTTTGAATTAAATTCTCACGCGGAAACAAACACAAGAGCTCCAGCACTTGAGCCTAAGCGCAATCGTATATTGCATCCACTCCAGAGAGTATTTCATCCGTAATTCCTTTTATCTTCCAATTTCTCATTATAGAGGTAGTTACGTTGGAATATTCCATACCCTCCTGAGGAGCTTAATTAATTTCTCCATTAATTTTTGTGCACTTGTTGGTGAGATCCCACTCGCAGACTTGATAAAGGGATTGTAGATATCATTCCTTTTGTCACGTAGCCATTATAATACAGAGGATGGGAGTGTATTTCATTACAGATATTACTACTCCGTTTTAAAGACCTGCTACGTCACATAATAACAGTAATGAAACAGTTACACGGGCAAGACAATATAAAAGCAATATATTTTGAAGTATTCAGGCTGAATGAAAGTAATTCAAGTGATTATACCATGATGAGTGCGTAAAAAATATGCACGCAAAAATTTCGATAAATGCAAGTTGCTAAAAAGAACTTGCTTGCTTACCCTTGGTGTAAGTAGGAATTAGTAATGCAATGGAATGGACTAGTTTTAGCAGAAGTTAGAACCCGTTTCCAGAACCACTGAAGTGTAACGGCAAGCATAACACAGTACTGGGTAATTTGACCAAGTCGATGTGAGTGTTAATTAAAGTACTCCAACCACAATAGATAACACCCACTTCAGGGAAGTGCAGGGGTTTAGACTTAAACGTAACCGTTCCGTGACGTGGGAGTAGAAAGAATTGGCAATCCGAGATGACATTGTAAATGCAACTAAAATAAAAATGGTAACGGGACAACTTATTAGACGATTGGATGCTGGTGAAAACTTTATCAGTCACGGCTATGCAACAGGAAAATATCTTTGTCAATATCCAAGCGAATTCAAACAATCAAGCTAAGTCTACGATTTTCTTCGAAAAACAGAGGATTGGGTGGAATATATTGTATGATCATTTTGAGGCAATTATTGCCAGTTATACACCCCAGCATGATGGAGTATGAATTGGAATGAGGTGATTCAAGACAGCCAAAAAAGTAAACCTTGACTCCATCTATTGTCCGTGCCTTTTTTTAAGTTAAAACAATTATTACATTATTTTTTTGTACACTTAGGCATCTATCGTCATCATATTTCAGAGATATTTCTACATGTTCAGCCCTATACCTTCTTAGTGTCCTTCTATTCTCCCTTTTGCTGTGTTTTTAACAAATTTGTTGCCTCATATAGAACACTATACACCTGAATCACATTCCTTTTCATTGCTGTGCCCCATGATTACATCTCCTGTTCCTATTATTTCCTAGTTTATCATTCAAACCCGAGTATATCCATCCATATGATTAACTTCAGCATCCTCCTCCAAAACTAATGTTTTGAAAGCTACTCTTCTCTTTTCGAAGCAAAAGCGTTACCTTTACAAGACAAATCCCTTTTTATCTCTCTTATCTAATCTCTGCTTGATATCCTTTGAGACCCTTCAATATCATGATATGTCACTGCCTAGGAAAGGAAAAGGTACTTACTCCACTTTTTCTAACTTCTCTCCTTTTAATGAAACATCTACCGACAACTTCGTCCTTCCTCATACTAGCAATTTAGTTTCGTTTGTGTCAATTTTCATGCTATGTTCTCAAAGAACCAAGCCCATTCCGCTAATCGATGTATGCATACCTTCTATGTTCTTTCCTATTGCTTCAAAGACATCTATGGAACGAAGCGGACTAATATATTCTCTGTCTACTTTTCTAGTCTTGTTTACTGTGCTCCTCTTATTGAATTTTCCAGGACGAGGATGACAAGTGCTTACCATTCGATTATATTATATTCTACAAACTCAGTAGGTGTGTAGGTCAACATTTTGAGTTTAGCAGTTTAGATTCGGTTCCATTATTCATATTGATTGTATAATTAAGCGCGACTCTTTTCTATTGGTATCCATAACTCTTCTCTAAAAATGGATGGCTTAGTCCACTGATCTTAATAACGGTGGTTTTATTCCTATTTTTGTGTGAGTAAAGAGAACTTATGAAGATTTTTAAATATTAACTTTTGCCATCCTTGTTGATAATATTTTCCAAGCGAAAAGTTTATTTTACTGCTTCACATGTTTTTTATGGTACAATTAAAAGCAAGTGCTGGGAATATGTACTTTTTTTCGGAGTAAATGGCGTGCTGTAAGAATTTTCCCACTCATTCGGTGAATATTTTTTCTCTTATTTGTATATCTTTAGTTGTACTCAATCAAACTACAAGCAATAATTTTGCTGTGAGCAGTATTAAACCCGGTGGGGAACATCTCTAGTTTCGAGTTCTCGCAGATGCTGTTTAATAATGTACGTAGGGTAAGATTCGGAAAGCTTTGTCTCGACGACACCAATGCCTATCGAGTGCTGTGAACTGGATCCAGAGGCGTGAATTCTCACGATCCCGGGGAAATTTAAAGGGTTTAAAGGAAGATTGAAAGCCGAAAATATTTTCTTTCAACTTGGCTCACGCGTGTTCATGTTCAAACCTTATTGCAGTATCTTCTATCTCGCGAACGTCCCTAAAACCCTACATTTCATGAATTTTGCCACTGCATTTCAGCGAAAACATTATTAATTCTCTTTTTTATACGAAATAGATGCATGGCTCTAGATGTACTCAGGTTGACGAGGGAAAATTCCCTAAGAACTGGGTCATCACTGCAAGTTTAATTCTTTTAAGGTCGTGCATGAGGGGCTGCATTGTGGTCGGAGGCTTTTCCTGTGGATAAAAATCTCATAAAATGTCCCTCTGTGTTTCAAAGCTTGCTCGCACAGCGCGTTACTACGGAGTGGTAACACGGGAGTCTTCTGGGGTCGCTACGGAACAACCGGGAGCGGAGGGAGGAGGACGGTTAAAAGGAAAGGGGTCCCTCTTAAGGGCGGAGAAGGTGAGGGAAACACAAGGTGTATACGGTTTTGGGCGCTGCGTGTTTTTTCTCTTTTTTTTTTACTTTTGGCGCCTCGTTAATTTGCGCTCCACCATTCGTCCCCTCTCCCACAACCTCAGTCTTGCGCGTTCATTAAATTTTCGCCGAGCCCTCCAAACGAATACGCCTCGTGACCCCTGTAGATTTCGTAAGACACTTTGCCATTCCAAAGCGTTCACTTGGCTCCATGCTGACGGGGAGAAATTAAATATCGCTGCTGCACGCATTAAGCACAGGTGATCTCGACGCGAATGTAAGTAGTTTGAATGTTAAATTGACACAATTATACTTCCTCCACCTCAAGATGGTGGCCACTGCAAATGTTTGAACGTTAAATTGTCACAATTATACTTCCTCCACCTCAAGATGGTGGACACTGCAGCCTAGAGCGACAATTTTGAACGTGCTTTTTTGACGAGTGGAAAAAAAGTCCCCTCAAGCACCTCAGGGAGGAACGAACACTTATATTCTATTGTTTCAGGTTTTACTTCGTGGAAGTATTCCATAACCATACTAAGAAGAAAGACTTGTACTTTTCCACAGAATTTTATTTTATGGTACAACGCGTTTCACCGGCTTGCGGTACCTGATATTGCCGCAAGTTGGCGATACGCGTTGTACCATTTAATAAACATTTGCGGAAAAGTACAAGTCTTTCCTTTTAGTATGGAACGAACACTTGTTCAAATAGTTGGCGCTAAAACTGCGGAAATTCCCTCATATGAATGATATCAGCTCGTCAGAACAGGGCAGATCCCCGCAACTAACGGGGAGGGATACTTCAACGTAGCAGAAAGAAACTAATAAGTAGTTATTCCAGGATTTTATCAGCGTTTAAGAATATAATCAACCATGATTCAAAGTCTTTTTTATACTCATCAGTTCGCCACATTAAATATGGAGGGTGCATAGAGGATATTGGGCCCTTGAATGTAACGGTAAATGTTTTGAGAAGTGATGGAAAAAGATATTTTTAATGTTTTTCTATCTAATACCTGTGAACTTCACTCCTCTCCAATGGATGAATGACCCATAAACAAGTCTGGTCAGCAACTTGTCACGTAATCAAGGGATGTTCGGATATTTCATACAGGACCAATTGAAGAGACGCATTTTCCGATCCCACTCTGTTTCCACCCTAAATGTTTCCCTAAGTGTAAGGTGCCCGCTGATAACCTTTGACATTCTCCAATCGAAAATTTGATCTTTCGGAATCAGTCACTTCCGGGAAACAGTGACACGGGACGACAGCGTAGGGGACAACACTCCCTTTACCCCGCGGCCGAAAATCTTGCATTCATGAAATCAGCGACGCCTCCACACCACAAACAAATACATCGATGAATATTTATGAAGAAGTTGGAGGTGAGCACGGTGAAACGATCGATGTGCCTCTCTCTTGTCAAATGATCTCCTGCACGCTTCCCTGCCCCCTGGTGCCCCAAGTGGAGTTGATGCGTGGTGGTTCTGGCGCTATAGAACTCTGCAACGCACCGCGGAGTGCGTCGGGATGATCAGTGAGGTGGAGCCGTGTCAGTCTGTCGGCCTCCAAAAAGCGCGCATGCTGTGTGAGCCAACGGTTGATGATCGAAGACAAGTTTTCCCTTCCCTTCTGAAAGCTAGCTTTGAGGAAGCTGAACGTAAGAAAATGCCGTGCGGGGAAATATTTTCATTTCCAAGACATCCATTACGTAAATTAAAGACAAATTTCACTTTTAAAACACTCGGCTCAAAGCCATGAATCTCTTTTTCGGGGATCCCATAGTGTGACTTATACACTTATGTACTACTAATCAGATAATTGATGTGAGGAAGTGTACAATCAACCGTCGTTAGAGTGTACCTCATGCAGATATTTCACGCCTTGATTCATATTTTTGGAATGAACCCCGCGAGTTTTCAAGGGTAAATTTTATGCGACCTTTGACCAGCAAAATTCTCGCGTGGTCAATAGCAATAGTGCTAGGTAAATTCAACTAATTTAAGGACAAATTTCAGCACAAAAGTACTACGTGTTAAAATGAAACTATGGGCCACGAAGTTTTTCTGGCAATAAAAAACTGCGTAAAACTTTTTATTATATTTATAGATCTTTCATCTTAATCCCCACGTCCCTTCCAGCACCCTGGAGACGTCATTCATCTCCACTAGATCTTACAAGTCAAGAAAGTTATCGACTTAGCCACTAGTCTTGGGTGATTGAGAGTTAAAATTTCTAATTGTTCAGGTATAAAACTAATTTATCAGGAAGTTGTGCATTTTTTCTTTGATCTACATGATGAAAGACATTTCAATGGATTAGGTTTTTTTGATTAAAGGGAAGATGACTGTAAGAGGATTACAAAGAGCAGATGAAGAGGAGGTATTTGTAAGAGCACATGTAGAACTGGTAAATGCCAAATTTCCTTTGGGGAATGCTCTCATAAATCAAGGTAATTTATTCTTTTACAACGAGTGAATCTTCACCCAATCGCGTGAAAATCAATTTTGTATCATTTGAAAGATCATACAACTTCTAGAACGCAATTATAAAAAGGTAGATGCTCATTGGATCATAAAAAAATTCAATGAAAGGTTGTAAGAAGGGGAAATATTCTCATGTACCAGGCCTTGAATCGTTTTCCCCCTTTCCGCTACATCTAAATCCCAAAGACACAAACGATTGATAAGTATGAGGTAACAACTTGTAAAAACTTTTAATTGGATTCCGTGGTGGGTTTAATTGGATAGAATAGTATAAAAATATTGTCTATACAAAAGAAGAGGAGTAACAATGTCTGAGAATCTTCCAATAGATCATTTATTAACATTCCAAGATTTTTGAAAATTGCCCAGAATTAAGTAGAAATAAGGGACCTTCGCCTTAAAATTCACATTGTGGAACAAAGTGAGAATCAAAATGAAGGCACTTCTATAATTTTGAAGAAGTTTGTAGTGCCCTTTTGAATTAAAAAATCTTACAAAATGGGAAAAAAATCCCGGAAGTTTTCATGCCATGGCAAAAAATACTTTACCAACTTTTAGGAATAATCTTTACGAATTTTTTAGTAATAAAGCCTAAATATGATGTTTGTTAAAGCTTTAAAAGAAATCGTAACATTTTAATCAAAATGTTCTCATTATTTTAAATAAATAAAAAAAAGTTCTACAGAAAGATGTCGATGATTCTTGTCATCTCATTATTCTTATATATTTTTTAATAGAATCGATTTTCTCTATTGTATGAGTGTTCACGCTTATGGAAATACGCTTAGTCAGCGAAAATAGGGACGAGAAACAAACAAAGTTGGACTTTTCTTTAGAATTCCTCTGGGCGAACAGCAAATGTTGGTTTGAGTGATATAAAGGGAATTGTTCGTACGATTAACTGATATCTCTGTTACTTTTATTTCTTCTTTTGATCCGCATATGACACTTGCATTGGCATAAATAAAATTTTTAGCGTGAGAAAAATTATCATACTCTAGAGAAAAATACCTTTTTATCCGAAAACAAGCAGAAGAAATGAAAAATCCTGAAATGAAATGATACTTTTAAATGAGTTATGGGATGATCACCCTCGGAAAGAATTCGGGCTAAAGTTCTCAGTAATCAGCGAACTTTAATGGCTTAATTTTTGCCTAGTCCGTAAGAGAATAGTAACTTCAGAATCTAAAAAATCATAATTTCTCGAGTAACTTGAGATTTTATCGTACCTCCAGAGCTTCAAGGCAACATTTATGATTCCACTTCTACCAAATGACGAATTATTAACCATAGTAGTGGAATTATTTGTAGAGAATCATTGCATATTATTCACACACGGCTTGAATTGGAGTTATGAAACAAATATAAATAAAAAAATCCTTGGTAATTACGGAGAGTCATTCAATGATATTTATGAAATTTATAAGATTTAGATTACATATTCAGAATATCATTGACACTATTTATTTAATTACTCTTTATGCATTCTTTAAATGCTCATTGTACGTTTTATATTAAAATTGGTATATCAGAAATTTCATTATTGCTAAAATGAAGCCCAGGCTTGTTTAAAAATATGTACTTTGCTGAAACTTTCACTAGTAAATTGACTCCGTTTTATGCTATTGAAAATACGAAGAAAACAATTTTTAAAAGTGGAAGGAAAATTTTGATTGATATCATATAATTTTGCATGTAAGCAAAATGAAACCATAAAATTTTCAATTGAATATTTATTATCCAAAGAAAGCCGTGCTTGAACCACCAGAGATAGAATTTCGTGACTTGGCGTTGTTTGGCCACTTCTATTAAGTCTCAAGATGTATTTGTTTTCTATTTTCAACAAGTAAACATTCTTAACAAAAACGCACGAGTAAACTATATAAAAAACATATATATATATATATATATATGCTTATAAAAATACTTACATATTATATAAAACATATACATACATGTATATATATATATATATATATATATATATATATATATATATATATATATATATATATATTCAAACTTGAAAATCCCGCCATACGGCGCACAAATATTCATTCATTCAAACAGAAATTGGTATAAGGAAAGGGGATAGGAAAACACATAATAGGCGAAGACAGGACATGTGGGGAAGGCGGTTTTTGAGCAGATCACGAAAGTAAAAATATTTCCCTATCCGGGATTTGAACCACGGACCTTCCACTTTCCGGGCGGATGCTCTACCAGTTGAGCTAATTTCAAGGTAAATCAGGTTTCCCTATTAGCTCAACTGGTAGAGCATCCGCCCGGAAAGTGGAAGGTCCGTGGTTCAAATCCCGGATAGGGAAATATTTTTACTTTCGTGATCTGCTCAAAAACCGCCTTCCCCACATGTCCTGTCTTCGCCTATTATGTGTTTTCCTATCCCCTTTCCTTATACCAATTTCTGTTTGAATGAATGAATATATATATATATATATATATATATATCTCACTCACAATAATTTCTTGATAATTTCGACGGACTCGAACTCCGTCTTCTTCGGAAGATAAGAGATGACTGTCATATCAGTATATATATATATATATATACTGATATGATAGATATAGTACTTATATATATATAAGTACTATATCTATATATATAGTACTATATATACGAGTACATAAAGCGGAACGGCGCGGAAACGTGGTCGCTGAAGCAGGAGGATAGACGTAGTTTGGACGCTTTTGAAATGTGAGTGTGGAGAAGAATGGAGAAGGTGAAATGGACCGAAAGGAAAACAAATGAGGAAGTACAAGGGATAGTGGGTGAGGAGAGGGGTTTGTTAGGAGGGGTCCCATGGAGGCAGGAAAAATGGATGAAAGGCGTATTGAGCGGCAGTGGGATGTTGAAGAAGGTAATAGAGGGGAAAATGTTAGGCAAACGAGGGAAGGGCAGGAACAGTATAGGGATGTTGGATGGGATGAAGGGAGGAAGGAAATACACAGGGATGAAGAGTGACCTGATGTAGAGTAGGTTGCTGGATTGGGTTTTGTTAGGAGTCACAAAATATTTATTTGGTAATTGCGTCCATCCATAAACCTACCTTAAACGGTAGATTACCTTATGATAATAATAATATACCTACATACATACATTCAAACACGAAATCCTGCATACAGCAAACAATGATGTTGTTGTGACGCTGTATGGTTGCTAGCCTACAGTCCTTTCCTCTGGTGTTATGTCTATTTCTCCTTCTCTTGGCAAAAGAATCGAGGGACTTGGTTGCTTAAAAGATCGCAGATATCGGTGTAAAATACATTCCCTCGATAGCTCAAGTGGTTAGAGCATCGGCATGGGAAGTCGAAAGATCCGGTGTTCAAGTCCCTCCATCAAGGAAATATTTTGGTGCTTGTGATCTACTCAATTGCACCTTCCCCTCCTCTCCTGTGTTCGTCATTTTTATGGATTCCTATCCCTTTTCCTTATATCTATTTCCATGCAAAGGGAGAGGGTTATGTGTGTGTGTGTGTGCACGTATGTATGCATAAAATAATATCGCTGTTCAAAAGAGAATCAGGTGACACAATGCTTGAAGATAACTCTCACACGAATTATTTTAACTGAATCTGATGGAATGACCTGATGGTGGATGTGGATCAGTTAATGTTTCGCATAAAGGAAATTTTACTTGCGTTATACCAATGAAGATTAAATTTATCCTTTCCAATAGAAGGTTGGTAAACGCTAACTAAAAAGTAGCAGTAGTAGTAGAAGTTAAGCTGGTAAAAAAATGGTAATACAGGTACATAGCGTAAAAAAGATCAGGCGAACCAGCTTCGTAGTCCTACATACCCAAAAGTTTTTAAATATGTTTCTTAGACAAGGAAAATGGTTACATGACGCCATTTTCACCTACATTTCGCTCGGATAACATATAACTACGCATTAGGTTTACAATATACGCCTTAATGTTTTATGAATCGCGCAGTGTGGAAACTACAGCGACGATCAAATGAAGGAGAGACCGTATCCCGTGATGGAGCTTTCCGTCAAATATGCGGCGAGAACTTAGGATTTACCTCTGGGAAAACTTTGATCCATGATTTGACAATAATACAGAGAAATGTATAAATCATCACACAGTCACAGGAAAATATAAAATGGAATCCTGTGCATATTCTGAGACGCATCGAAAGCCTGAACGTACATCATTTGATGCAACGCCTTTACGAGCGCCTGCAGTATGACGAGTACATTCATCATTGAGGAAATAATACAAGTCCCACTATGCTTAAACAGGTCAAGAACATAAATGAACAATAAATGCGTGTAAAACGTCAGTAAGAAGACTTTTTTCAAACAATTTCATTTCTGTGGAAATCAAACCAAAACAAATACGACGGTATATTTGGTGAACCAAGTCTAAGTTCCCTTCAAAGGTTTAACCCCGGGCCTTTTTCAACGTCAAAAGACCGCAAACCATACACCCTTCTGGAAGTAAGAGGGAAATAGTTTTAGGTGCAGATATAATGTTGCATTCATCAACGCTTACAAAAAAGTCGGACTCCATCAAAATGGCGCTTAAATTGCCACATCCCTCGGGAAACGCTCATCTTTCGAAGGGGAGGTTCACGTATTCTTTGGATTCGCGTGCTTTTCCCCTTCAGCCTGTCGGCCACAAACACACACACACAAGCACCGCCCGCTATTCTATAAACACCCTCACACTCCGTACCCCGTGGAGCGAACGTGACGAATCTATTTTACGGACAACTTGAATGCTTCCCTCCCCTTAAACTTCCGTCACCACTCGAGGCAGACAAAGCCGCTCGCTCCCAAAATACCGAAATAAAATGTTTCGGCGACGAAACGAGCCACACGGAAATCCCTTACGCGCTGGACCCGCGGTAGTTTTAGCAGTCGGCCATTTCAACCCTTTCGGACACGCCCCTACGAGTCGGATCCACCGTCCCTGAGATTGTGACCGAATATGCTGACTATCCTATTGCACACACACACGACAGTTTGACTGTATGTCCTTTGTAATGTCCTTTTAGAACACAAACTACTTATTCGCAGATAGGACTCGTCAGCTTCAAAATTCGCGATAAAAGTTTTGGCTATTCCAATCTTGCTCATTGACATAAAGTTCACTTATTCGCTTTAAATAGCATTGGGTTTTGTTAGAAGTCCACAGTTTTCAACACGAAGGTCGACTAGATAGGTGATGATAAAGCATACAGAGTACTAAGCCCAATGGCGTTTGAATCTTGCACATTAGGGTATGGGGGATCAGTTCCATTCCCTGTGCTGCATATGGGTTCCCAATATGACCTAATTCCCAAAAATGGTTTAAAAAAAAGATTGTAAAATCAAAGTAATATCTTGAAAAAATCCCAGAAAGTGCCGATTGCGCTCTCGGATCAAATTTACGAAAGAAAATGATCATCCACTGATGTGTCGAAGCCATTTTCATCGTTTTTCAGCTACGTGTTGCAGCTTTAATTGAACTTTTGTGACCCCTTATACGGATTCGGATAATAAAACTAGCACAAAAAATATTGGGCTATGATACAAACTTCAATAAACTCACGACAAATGGTTTAAATCACTTCTTTTCCGCATATGATCCTTTTATGGATAAGAAATTGCAAATTAACCGTAAAAGATGAAATATTAGTCATTAAATTTTGGCGTTCATGCAAATGATCCGTTGTTTTTTATTTGTACTACATGGAAAAAAACTCCGTCCGTCGTTAAGTTAGGCTGAAAAAAGAAATCAATGATACAAGTTCTAGTTCGTATTTAATGTTCTCCACGCTCGAATTTTGTTGCTTCTCATAATTCATTCGGGGAGACCCTTAAGCAGTAATTTACTTCTTATTCTTCTTCCATAACTGCAATGCAGAAGAAGATATCATGCCACAAAAGTAATTGATTGTTGTCCCTTTTTTTGTTAATTGCTATAAATGTTTAACAAATTCTACAAGTTTCGTCATCCTGCCAAAGTTTCGTAAATTTCCACCTTATGCGTTCGATATTCCATTCCTCTACTCATCGCCCCCATAGAGCTCCACATTCCTATTTCTTCCAATTTGAATTTCTTATCTCCTGTCTCTCTCCGTCGTGCGTGGAATCTTTGGAAATAGTATTCTGCATATCTCCATGTCTCAGTGCCCATGACCATTTCATAGATTAAAAATATCTCCCCAAAATGAAAAAAAAGTTTCGCCGTCATTCAATTTGCCGTTTCCTTCGTTCACGACGGGGACCATTATTAGGTTATCATGGTTACCGCCAACCATTACGCAGACTACCGATGAAAAAACTCCGCAATTTAAAACCTCTTCCCTTCTGTTCCTTTATCTGCACACGGTATCGTTACGTTAAACTAATGAATTATACTCGCATGTTATTTGCATGCCCATCTCTCCTGGGCACTCATTTAATATCGTCAAAACTACTGATTGCGAGGTGTTACATTTGTAGGCTGTTAACACTTTCAACCTTTACATTTGCTGACCACCTATAATACTTAAACAAGTCTTGTCCATTCCCAAAAAAGCTATATAAATGCTAAGTAGCATTAATAGCTAACATTCTTTCTCAGAAGTTCTTCTTAATAGAACCGTATCTCTGTCTCTCAAAACATGATTTTTCACACTCCATGACTAGGAGAAAAAAAGTAGCATAATTAAATGAAAAGAAATCTCGACGATTTATTTTAGTGGAATAAAGTGATTAACGCCTGTTCTATAAGATTTTACGAAAGGTATTTTTTTTATCATTTTAAAGCTTCAAAGCCCATGATATTTCTGTAGGCTCACTTAACATAGCTCCAAAATTAAACCATACATCATGTAAGGGTAAAGAGATGACAAAATATAACAATTAATATCACTAGAATTAAAAATACTTTCAAACTAGATGTTAGTAACGGCTTGTAATTAATGGGCATAAATAGGTCATTTTTCTCATTTTAAGGGAGTCAAAATGGAAGATTTCGCGCCTCTTTTCCCAACCCAAATTTCTCGGGTCTCGGGCGCTCTCCATTAAATTGGTCAACTTCTTCACGCTTAGAGATAGGGATGGATGTCGTGGGATTAAAGTGAATCAGATAAGACGGCAAGAGTGAGTCAAAAAGCGCTAGCGCTCAACGAATTTTATCTGAGACAACTAGGAGAGGATTTTCATGCGTTGGGCGAGAAAACGCTACTTTAGAGCGGGCTTGTGTTACAGCGCAATGTAAATTATTCTCTCATGAAGGCATCTGAATGCCTTTGAATGTGAATTAAGAGGAGCATAAGTCAATAAATAAGTCGCAAAAGTTGGACAAAGAGACAAACGCCGGAGCTTTTAAATAAAAATGTCCCCGGTGATTTTCATCTGTTCGGCTCCTTGAAAGATCATATGAGTGGCCGGCGTTTTGGAAATGAATTATGTCTTTGGCCGAAGAGGTCACTCGTTAGCTGCGTCAGCAAAGGGAAGACTTCTTTGCTGCCGTCTGTCAAGGATTTGTACCGAGATAGGATAATTGCTTTAATGTAGAGAATGTGAATATGTAGGAAAGTGAAATAAATTTCAGTAAGCTACTTCGATTATTATACTCGTAGTCTCTTATCTAGTTTTGCGAGTTATTTATTGTCTTACCATAGTGGTTACCATTTCAACCACCCAATGCGTGCACTAAAAATGGCTCCAAATATTCTTAGATATTATTAACATTCTGATACTTATTAAATGAAGGTGGAAAGGTGAACAGAGTTAAAAAAATGAAAAAAAACGGGAAAGAAGCTAAGTCCGAGGTTTATGGCGTAGAGCTCAAAGCATTAATTAGCCATAGTTGATGCTGATTTAAGATGTGCTGGAAAGAATTCTTCCATGATTTGATGTTACGTTACCATATTTCAATTAGTATATCTCATCAATAAAATTACCCGAAAGCCAAAGAAAATAGATGCATTGTTCTGCTGTGTGTTCACCCTCTCATTCAAGCATCCTCTAGTTGCGGTGTAATTCGAATTCGCATGCCATTCTGTTCAAAATGATGCGTGACCGTAGGGAATTACTAAGCAAGTAATTGGCATATTAAGCGACAAATTTGACGCTCAAACAACCGAAGGGCCGGTCAAAGATGGAGTCTAAACGACGATCACATTACCAAGGCGCAGAGCATCAATTACTGGTGAGAGTTAATTGGTATTTGTTGTTGTTAATGAAACTCCGAGTGAAAATAAAAAAAACCTTAGTTGAGAAATTCCAAGAAACTGCGGGAGATGCCGCAACAGTAACTTTTTAACGGAGTCATCAGCTAATTTACATTTAAATGCAACAATTTCAAAGCGTAAAAATCATTGGCCTTCGCCGAGGCGAATGATTTTGGCGCTCTGAAATTGTTGCACTTACTTGAGAAGTTAGTTTAATGACGCAATGAATTTAGACGTTATACATTATTGTATAATTACGATATAATATTAACCAGCATATCTTTATAAAAACCGTCAGAGGGACATGATGCATATATGAGAAGGTGAATTTTTCTGCGAAATATTTGACTTCGACATGGTTTTTAGGATAAGATACTATATACACGTAGTTTGGAGAATTTTGAATAGATTTCCGATCAATTCTGTTTGATGGTGAACATTCATAGAAAAAAATAATTTTGTTACGTCCGGATTCGTTTATTTCCCTAAGCCTTTATCTAATTAATGTAATTCGACATTTGAAACAGTATCGGGAAAAGAGTTAAAATGTCATGGTTCACATTTTTACAGTTTTACGTTGGCTTACTATGTCATGCGACTTTCACGGAAATGCTATCCAAGTTTTCAAATAATTATTTTACAATCCATGTTCACTCATAAAATTGTTTAAAATCGCTCCCATTTTTTATTATTTAAATTTAGAAATTTCAAAATAATTTCAACCTATCTTCCGAAGAAGACGGAGTTCGAGTCCGTCGAAATTATCAAGATATTACGTGTGAGTGTTCCTTTTATGTGTTCTCGTGCTGTGTTGCTTTCTAAGTTTTTTATTCAGCACTTCCGTGTTACTTCGAAGAAATCATCAATATATAGATTATATATATATATATATATATATTTATATATTTATAACGGGTCGCGGTGTTCCAGTGGGTAGAGCGTTGGACTACTGACTGGAGGGTCCCGGGTTCGATTCCCAGGCGAGGCACTCTGGGCACCTGCAGCTCCACCCAAGGTAGTTGATTTTTCGGGTACCAGATCTTCCTGGGAAACCATAACCGGCACAGGGAAAGGAACTGGCCCCCCTACCCTGATGGAATATTCACACGCCGTCGGGTTTGGTACATGGGTGAGCTCTACTTCGGATTGATTACTGTGTTTATATATATATATATATATATATATATATACGAGTTATAAAAAATATAGAGTTCTTTCTTTCTTAGACCACAAACGACAAAACGTTTTCTTACGAAGGGAGAAACGAACTCAGACTACAGATTAATATCTCAGTATTTCTACGAAAAGATCATAAGGAACACATTGTGTTCTAGGATTTAGAAAACATCCGAGAAAATACTGAAGTCCATGGTCAAGTAAATATCAGTTCGCCCTGCCTCCGAGAACTCACCGGGTGAAAACGAAGAGGACGAGCCCGTTGCCGAGGACCCCCGCCGTCCCGATGATGACCAGGAGCGTGCCCAGGAGGTAGTGGAACTCCGGCCGGAGGGGCGGGTACTGCAGCCAATGTTCGTGGGTGGGGACCACGGACCGCACCCACTCGATGTGGCCGTTCTCGCTGGCGTGGCCGTCGCCCGCGGACCATGTGCCAACCCACACGCTGAGGCCGTGCCCCGTCGTGGTGGTGCTTTGGTTGTTGCCAGCGGGCCAAGGAGTGACCTCCGTCTGCAAACAAGAAAGTGGGTCATGGAGTGGAGTCTTAAGGACGGCTAAAACACAGTCTTACAATTTATAGTGTTTTTAACAGAAAAAACTGCAATTTAAACACTTAATACACAAAGTTTGTGTAAAAATTATCGGTAAACATTTTTCCTGACGTGTGCGTGAAGTGCTGAATCCGGATCGTCGGTTAAGTGTGCGCATGATTGAAGATCGTATTGGAATTGATTAGATGACAGTGCACAACATTATCGCTGAAAATTTGGAAATGCGAAAGGTCTGCGCTAAATTCATCTCAAAGGTCTCGATGGACGATAAGTAGACGATACCGATAACGGTAAGTAGACGGGTTGTTGATGGCCAATCACTGTGAAGTAGGGGAGAGACGATGAGTGGGATGAGGGTAAGGATTGAAAAGGGAAATGGCAACTCTCAGGATCCGATTGCTCGCTGAAGAATCCAACGAAGATGCCCGCATTCCCTAATACTTATCCTTTTCTCATTTCCCTCATCGCCTCTCCCTCACTTCACAGTCGTTGGTCATCAACAACCCGTCTCCTTAGTCTTCTAGCCTCTTTCCAAATTCGCCGAAAACCGAGGCCCTTTTACAACTACTTGTAATGCTTGACATCATTTCCAGGCCAAGTGTTTTGGCCTGGAATATACGTGAAACATTGACGCTAACAAAACCACAGAAATCAACCAGGAGGTTGGTTTGATAGATAAGGTTAGAGGTCACCTTACGACACGGGCGCTTGAAATTCACACATTAGGGACACGGTGGTCAGCTCCCTTATATTCGCCACAAATAAAAAATAACTTCACCATTTTAGTAATTTGGAAATAGGAGATTTCGATCCACACAGGGTTTGAAAATTTTTTACTTCATTTTAATTGGCTACAAAAATCATTATTGAAGGAAAAATGATACCACCACAAAGTTTGCCATTTCTAGGGAGACCAACTACCGTTAAATGGAGAAGTGGAGATAATTAATGGAGCTTTTAGCAAGAAAGTATTATAATATTAGAGAAGTGAAAAAATATGCTTAACCTTTTAAAAGGATTGATGAGATAATAAAGAATAATTAACACTTTGATTATTTATTTTTTTTAAATGATGTCGGCACAAAATTGGGTCAAAATTCAAACCGCAAAATCTACCGAAAACAAATCAACGACCTTTCTCAAAGCTAACTGGATGTAACATATGTTTATAGTTTGTTGAAATTAATTATTGGTCTTATCAAAACCTGTATTTGTCGTTCCTGCGATGTCATGGATAATAGGTTCTTTCAGCAGAAAATAAGGGCTAAAATAAGTTCAAAGAACCCAAAACGCATTATGATAAAATAACTTTGATAACGCTCCATTAAATGGAGTGATTGAGCAATTAGTGTTATTAATATCAGTTTATGCCTGATTACTTAAAGCAATGCCTTTGTAGAGGGAGGTTATCCAACAGGAGTCACACGGGACGCTACTGTGAAAATATTATGCCTCTGTTTTAGATTTCCTCGTAGAGATCAATTATATGCTTTGCTTTTTCCGAGTTGCATTGGACCAAGTTAATTAAAAACAATAGAATGTAGCCATGATCCATTTACACAAAGGCGTTTCTTCTATTAAAGCAGTTTAATGATGATATTTCTGTTTCCACAAATACTAGAAAAACCATGACAAGTATTTTAAATACTTAACGTTGATCAGGATAAAATTAAAGGCAGCCATAATGTTGTCGGCATAATTGATAAATCATGACGTGCAATATTCCAACATTCAAAGAAGTACCTAAAATCATCCTTTTCCGTAGAACTAACAGAACAAAAATCGATGACAATTTATGACTCAAATCATGAATGAATTGAAGCGACCATTGTATTTACGTGTATTTCTCATGTATCATATCACATAAGGCGTTCGGTTTTGCAAATTTTTATATATGCTGACATACTCCCAAAAATGAATAGCCAACTTTATATGCTTTGGTCTCGCATTTAATTTTACAATATTATATAGATACTTAATTTTCGTCCAACAAAAAAAGGTTACAAGGCCAGTGAAAGGATTGGATTCTCATTATTATAAAAAAGAGAAAAAGGGTAATGAGGGAGCACCTTAATGGAGGCGGGGGCTTTACATTAGGCAGAAAGAGTATGATTATGTGAAACTTTGAGAAATGTAACTCTGTAAATCAACTCAAGTTGAATATACGCTAAAAGCAGAAGGAATCCATTTACTGCAATGAAATGTGCAGGAATTGACTAGCTCTATCATAATACTTAGTTTGATTCCTGGGGTTTGTTATGCAGAAATACGAACTAAAGAGTAATATATTTGAAACTGAAGTTGATGTGATGTAAAAAATCATAACCATGCAAAATTCAGTTACTATCCGTGACTAGAGTTAGGTTCGATCGTTTGGCGATATCATAGTTCAAATTAACTAAAAAGCTCACTAAATGATTCGTAGAGTTATACCCATAATGATGAGTAACATTTCAGTCTCTTAATTGGATACCGTGTGCAGAGGCCGTCAAGTACACTTCCCGTCGGATGGCGAGTTTTGCCTCATTGACTTATTAGTTAGAGTAGGGAAACGCCAGCGTTCCCCCAGTATTAATCCGCGCCCTTTCTCCATATACTAAATACATGATACCCTAATATGAAGCAATTTGAAAGCATTGTAGGTCCAAATCAATTAGAAAGGCGTTGTAAAATATTCAAATACCATTTCTTCTTCACTTTTCCACAGTCAAAGAATCGTATTCGTTTTCATATGCATCTCCTTTAATTAATGACGTCCCAATGCCTTTCCAAATGTCACTGCAATGACTCACTGCTGTAGAAGAGGACTTAAAGCATCGAAAAATGACTTCTATTAGAACAAATTTCCTAAAAGTGTGATAATCCTACCTTGAGTAGACAAGCAAGTAGAGCAGAGCAATGGAAACAATACAATCGGAAAATCTGCAGATATGAAGTGATTTGTTTTGGCATTTTAAAAATATAGAATATTTTCATCATGCAGCAGTTGCAAACGTCCAGAAGCGCCATACATGATAAAATAGGGAACGAAATGATTGTGAAGGTGTAAGATATCTTAGAATTAATGAACAGACATTAACGATCTAGGAATTGTGGTAGTTCAGCAATTGATGTGGCACTAGGGTACGGACTGGTAAAACGCCATTCTCCATAAAGTCAAGAAAAATCGTAAACGAGTTGAAAACTGCATGCGCCTGCCGAGTCTGTGCTCCGGAGTCTAATTCCCAGGGCCATCAAAATTTTAGGGGCTCTCAACACCTTCGCCTTCTTTCGCCGCAAAAAACAATGATCGGCGTTAGGTTGTTCTCTCGGCCACACATTGGTTGTAAATTATTTTTGGAAAAATCTGCGTAACTGGTGCTGAATTCGAATGCGGGAAGGGATCATGAATGGATTAGAAATTTATCACACCACGTCAGTCACAAAGGCTGTTAGAGGAGGATTCCGAATGACCTCTACACATAAAACTGGAATTTATTCCTGCGTATTCAGATTTCACAAGATTTAAGAAGTTCCTATCCTCACACGAAAGGGGCTATAAACACGAGCTTTATAACGCGAAAATTCGTTCTTGGAATAAGAGGAACTCCACGCAGGCCGTATATTTCAAAAAGAGCTATAAGTACAAACGTGTAAGGAATGCAACGTAAGTCGACATACAGGTCATATACACGCTCTGTAAGAAATTAATACTTTAATACCCCGCATTGCAGAGGGCCCAGGAATTATTTCTCGCAGTAGGTATTCTCTCGAAGAGACAAAAAGTTTCTTTAATCAGGAATTTTGAATTTAAGTATTAAATTATTTGCTTCTCCTTCATTAAGGTTATACACATTTTACGAAAAAAATAAAAACATTATTCTATGAATAAAATTTGGAGAAAATGACGCTACTCTCGTTTTAAATTTAGGAAATTATATCGGAATCATAAATTTGGATTCTAAAATTTTCGGTTTACGCTAAATACAAAGGGTTTCACACTTTTTATATTTAAAAAAGTTAGACAAGGAAGATGAACCTTTTCACTCAAAATTCGTTCCTATATAAGTCAACATGTGAGACTAACAGTAATATATTTGGGGGGGGGGACATTTCCCGTGTCGAAACTTGATGTTAATTTTACTAACATCGTTTTATTTAAACGATTTGAAATGAACAACATTTTTTCTCATTAATTTTCAAACGAATTTTGATTTTACTAAGAGTAGAATACAGTGCACAGTAATCGGAAAAAGTAGAATCTCCAACCAAACTAAATGGCTGTCGTACATGAGATGGAAGGAGCATGGCCAATATCAAGTAAAGATTCGTTCCAGATAAAGAATAAGGTATCTTATCTTTACCTCACATACCAGTAATGTGCACATGGGAGACATATACAGACATCGCAGTTGCATCGCATCGGAGTATCGCAATCTATGTGTCATATACATGAACCAATGGAAAAACATCCCAGAAAAGAATGCATCATAAAAATCTGGAGCTATAGAAGATCAATAGATAGATAAAATGGCAAAGGAGTAAACATGCATAGTAGGGGAAAAGGTAAAGACTGGACACGATAAAGACAACAGAAAGGGAATGGATTGAACGCACCTTGAGACATAACATATTTTATAGACCATGGAAGGAGAAATAGACTGTAGGTCAAACGAGAAAGGTCAAAACAAGGGACATGAATAATTGAAAGACCTAACCGCATCAAATTTCAATATAACTGGAGCATATCCATAAAATAAAATTCCTTGTATCCCCTCATTAGTCATAAAATTTCAAACAACCATCTCTTCACTTCAAAGCTAACCCCAAAAAAATAAAAATAAGCCATCCCAACTCTGCACTCATTGGAGCCTATCGTTTTTTAATATTTTCAACAAATCAAACTCGTATCGTTTTGCGGTTTTCCTTGTCTCGGGAGTCTTCCATCTCCATTTCGCAACGGTTCGTGTTGATAGTCCATCCTATTCGTCCGCAATCGTCCCCACAATGCCGATCCCCCCCATCCCCCCGACCTTCATGGACTTTTGATGAACCCTCCGCAATTTATTACGGTTTCAGGATGACGAATGGCTTTCTCCTCCCCACGAGGAGTGGCTATCCTCCCTTTTTCCCATCCTGTTTGTCACCTAAACTCCCCTCTCGAACTCTCGGGCAGTCGCCGGAGCCCGTCCTACCGCGGTCGGGAAAACCCAGGGTGAAGGGAAAAAATTGAGACGACCGCGTGCGAGGTGGCTTTCATTTGTGCGAGGCAAGTTTCACTCTCGGTCCTCGAGTGTTCTGGTTCAGTGTTCGTAGTGACATAATGATAGCAATCATGTCCCCGCATTTCTCAAGGGCATGTTGCCCCTGTGAATGAAACCGATTACCTCGTGTATCGTCACAGTATCCACTAAAAAGAGGATATCAATCCATCGACTCACTTCAACCGGTATCTATGTACACCAATTGAAGTAATCGTTACATAGCATAAGAAGGGCTTATAAAGATTATATTGCCCACTTAGTTTAAATTATTATTATTTTGTTGAAATAAATGATATGTCATAACTCGCGTTTTACATGCTTTCCTAAAGTACATTCCTATTCGAGCGAAATGTCCGTCTCTTTCTGTTAACTCCTAAGCTGGTGGAATTTCATCCGCGAATTTAAAGCTGCATTTACCTTAAAGTCAAATAGGGGTAAAATTATTGGAAAAAACGCAAAAATTAAAATATTTTCCATAATATCCAAGATAATAGGGGCTTACTCCGTAAATATTAAATAATGATAAAGGTAAAATGAATATCGGTACGACACTTAGCCGCGAAAAATATTTCGGTGAATATTCAAATCTCTGGTCAAAATTCATCCCACTCTCCTTGACGCTCCGGACCCACCTGTGAGTGATCCGGTGAAAATAACCATGACCAATGGGAAAGCGCCCTAAAATGGCTCATGACCAGTTTTCGATCGATGCCGGTGGAAGGGAAAATGTTTAAGAGGGCATTCATCTTGGTCCTGTTAATGTACTCCCGAGGCGGATTCACCCGAATACGGCCCAATTTCCACGCGCCTAATGGTCGGGGGCTCCGTTAAATTTACGGCACCGATAAATCCCTGCATCCACACAATCAGTCGAAAGGTGCGAAGGGGATGGATGAAGAGAGGAGGGTGGGGGCACGCAACGGCGAGGAATACGAAATATTCGCTCGGGAGGTTGTCCGTGGTGACACTAATACTGCAAGGGAAGCAAAGTGCGAAGGTACGGATATGAATACCCCGCGATCAACCATAAAGATGTGTGGCAGATGGTGCAAACCCCAAGTGGGGTGGAAAAGGTGGAAGAGGGAGGATAGGAGGTTAAAGGGTTAAGAAAAGAGAAAAAAACATTAATTAAAAACACAAAAATGATCTTCAAATTCATATGCATGCTA